>CM057382.1:117040000-118240000 GCA_030015415.1 Cynopterus sphinx | reverse complement strand
GAAAGTGGGGAAGGGAGCAAAGAGGGATGAATAACAAGTATTTTGCCTAGTTACTCCTTTCTGTTCCTCAGCAAGAACTCTAAAGTAAGTGAAAGACCAAAACTAAGGGCAATTTGATTACAGGAGTATCATTGTAGAAAGTTTATGAAAGCATTCTTTCATTTTGTTTTCCATAATCAAGTAACGATGCCCTGGTTACATAATGAGTGATTGAGAGCGCCTTTAAGAGTAAGCAATGATGCCTTTCTGAAGTTCACACTCTATTTCCAACACAGCCAGCATCCTCTAATATTACCCCATCTACCTGCTTCATACAGGTATTTTCTATTAATATTTTCCTATTTACTGATTTGCAAAAATTAATTTCTATATGAATAATAAAGATATATATAGGGTACTCAGCATGCATGCAGCTATTTCTATCATTGTACTCCTGGCAGTTGTCTGCTTGCACTAAAAGGAACTACATTTCATTGCATCTTTACTCCACAAATTTAAATGTCTTACGTGACATTTTTTTTCTTAAAGACACTTTTAGGATACAAAGAGAGGCACAAATTACCAGTGTCAATTATAGTAATGTTTTTACATAATAGGTATAAGTGGTGGGTCACAAGAATCACTAGTCTCCTTCCTATTACTAATTACATAATGTCAATCAAATTATGTGTATGTGGGTAGTGGTTTGTGAGGGAGGAATAAAACTGAACACATTATTCCTATTAAAAGCACACCTTGCATACACAAAACAATGTATATTAGGCCATTTTCCAAACAAAGTGAAAAGAGGAAGCCAACAGTGATTGTTTCTCTTCCCAGACTTTTAAAAAGATACCATAAATAGAGTGTGACACTATTTACAAAGAACAGGTAGCTTGTGGGAGTATTTGGATATTAATTTACAGAGTAATATCAGATAATGCTCAAATTACTGCGAACTTTCAAAAAAGAATATGCAATGTAGTTCTGTAAAGTGACAGTTTATGCTTCTTTCATGAGAGAAGAATTCTTAACCTGAGTCTATAGACTGCAAAGAGTCTGTGGATAGGATTCAGGGGTTCATACATAGAGGTTCGTGTACTCTGAGTGGGAAAAAAAATCATATATATATGTAAAATTGTATATAAAACACTTATTTCAGACATTTTGAAATATAGCTCCTGCTTATTAATACTTCAAAATATTGTAGTTTTAGACATGCTAATGGAACTTAATTATCTTAGGCATTAATAATGAAACAATAAGTGTTTTTAATATTTTTAAAACTATAGTTAAAAATAATTGGCTTATATTTAATTCTATACACTTTAATTTATTCATTTAAAAACATTATTCTTTAAAGGAATCCAGGTTTTACATACTACCAGTGATCCATGAATTGAAAATGGTTACGAATCTTTGGTTGAATTTAGAGGTGAGAATGTTCTGCTGTGATTTTGAGGTTGTTTCAAGACTGAATATACAAGCAAACACCAGAAAGTTAAATGTTGTTGAGAATGGCTTCGACGTTTCTGTTTGTTTGTTTGTTCTTTTCTTTTGATAGAAGAGAGGAGGAGTACGGGATCATTATAGAGGTCTTCCAGAGCAGAGTGGCCTGTTAAAAACTGGGCTATGAGGAGGTGAATGGCAGGTGAGCAGCAGGCAAGTGAAAGAAGCTTCATTAGTATCTTCAGCCTCTCCCCATCACAAGCATCACTACCTCTGCTCCACCTCAAATCATCAGGCATTAGATTCTCATAGGAGCCCCAGTCCCTGGTACCAAAAAGTTAAGGACCGCTGGTCTAGAATTCTATACAGGTCTAATGTAGAAATATTAGCCATAAAACTTTTGTAGTTCTTTAGACATTTAAAAATAATGTATTGTATAACTAAGTAAGAGGTGAGAAAAAGAGAGATTCCCTGGAGAGATGGAGATAATGGATAGGGATTCCAAGTGGTTTTGGGGACATTCTGAAATGGCAAGAGTGTGATTTAGCAGTCCATTTACACTTGATTGATTTTTCACTGGTGATTGAATTGAATTTGTTTGTTCAACAAAAATTGCTCTGACACCTGATTTTGTTCCTTTTTTTTTTTTTTTTTGGTTCATATTAATCCTTTCTGTCATTAGCAATGGACTTTGGCAATCTTGAGAGTGGAAAGGATTTGGGGATTCCAGGTCTTCTTCGGCCTTAGCTGCTCAGACTACTGAGAGTCAATAAGAAATTAGTTCTTCCTATTTTCTGATTAATTTAGTTCTTTTTTTTTTAATTATAAGTTTTATTTTTAACAATATATGAATTGAACGTTAAAAATATCAGATATAAGTTGGGGAGTATCCTTTTTTCCCATTCTTAATTTGGTACCTAGTCAAACATACTCAAGGATGCTTAGCAAATTTTTTAAACCATACTTTATTACGGGGAAAAAGTAATCAAAAAGGTATCTCCAGCCCTATCAGTAGTAACTGTTTTTCAGAAGTCCTTTATGAGTGTATCTCAGTGGTGCTCTGGCTCACTTGAAACATCTGTGACAACATTTGTAAATTTGATCTTTCTTCCCATTGTAATTTCTAAACCAGTAGAAACAGGGACCAAATATCATGTATTTTATGCAAACATGCATAGAGTAAATATAGCCAAGTGCACTGTCATTGGTCAACAAATTTTAATTAAATAATACTGGGGAAATTTTCATTAAATAAGAGATAGTAGTGTAATATAGAGGTTTATTTTTCCCAGGTCTTCCTATTGTGCTATTTATGAGTATTCCACAAGAGATTTTTTTTGCATACTGTCTAGAGTCATCATAAATGTAGCTACTATATTTGAAAAAGATAAGTAATGATTTCATAATAATGTGCCCTTATACAATATTCACATTAAGAATCATTCTCTGGATAAAATTCTGACTACTAAGTTATTCGAATATAAATTTTTTTTCCTGTTATATTTAATTTTTCTATTTACCACATTCCCATTGGGGAAAAAAACACAAACAACTCTACTTCATTATATTCATTGACTCTCAAACTTCGTGGATAGTTATTATATTATGCTTCTCCTGTTCCCTGTATCTCAGGTCTCATATATTACATTTCCCCTAGTGGTTTCTCTACAGTATTTAGATAACTTCTAATCTAGTTCAGGCCATTTGGTTATCTTGTGCTAACTTTTCATGTTTGTAAGTTTTTGTAATATTTGCCAGTATTGTTCAATTACCAGTATTGGAATCCATTTATAGATTCCACAAATTCTTACCATAGAGAATAATAGCAAATCAATCATAAAAGACTTTGAAAATCTCATGCTTGCCTCACTGTGATGATAATATTTAACAACTTTTGAATTAGACATGAAAAATGCAGTTTTTCCTTCGCTGAAGCTTTTTTTTTTTTAATTTCTTATTGGAAATTGTTATTATCCAGTTTGGATGTTGTCTATTATTATTCAATCTCTAATGTCAATATAATATGTTTATTTAAAGCATGAACTTTGGGCCTACAGTGCCAGGGATTAAATGCTTGCTCTACAATTTACTGACCGTGTAAACTTGGGCAAGTTATTTTCCTCCTTTGCTTCCTCATCTCTAAAGTGGGCACATTCTATTGGTAAAAGCAAGTGCTGAAGGCAATCTACTTTGAAGGTGTAAGAGAAATAGACTGCCTCCTCCTGGGAAGAGTAGTGACATCACATTGCAAAGGAATCCTACTGGGACAATTTTATCAGAGGCCATTACCATCATGATGCACCTCTTGTTAACTAACTAAAGGCAAAATTTATCTTCCTATAGGATAATTGATCCAAGTTTAAATGAGAATATCCTTGGCCTACAATATTCCTTTTATTTTATTTATTTTGCTCACCAGGTTAAACTTGGACTCTCTGAAGGCCAAAGTGAATGTTTCTTATGAACACATTCTTCTCAAATCACTTTTTAGTTTAAGAGAAAACCTTAGACTTTTAAGTTCTTTTCTTCCATCAATGATGTAAGTTTTAAGAAATATTTTTGTTGAAATATATTCATCAGCATTGTCTATAAAATTTGTTTAAAAAAATATTCCTGACTCTAATTTGGCAATCTTTGTTAGATAAGAGCAAGACATCTTTCCTTCTCTCTTTTTCAGCTTTATTGAGATATAATTGACATATAACATTATAAATTTAAGCAGTGCATTGTGATGACTTGATACACATGCATATTGCAAATTATTACCACATAAAGTTGGTTAACACATCTTCACCTTACTTGATTACCCTTTTGTTTTTGTTGTTGAGGGAGAACATTTAAGATACACTCAGCAACTTTCAAGTATATGATGTCATATTTTTAGCTCTAGTCATCATGCCATATATTAATAGCCTCAGAACTTGTTCATCTTATAACTGGAAATATGTACTCTTTGACCAATTTCTCACCATCTTTCCCATCCCCAGCCCTGGAAACCACCAATCTACTCTTTGTTTCTATGAGTTAAGCTTTTTTAGATTCCGCATATAAGCAAGATCATTCAGTATTTGTGTTCTACTGTCTAACTTATTTCAGTTACCATCATGCCTTTCCAGTCTATCATGTCACAAATGGCATGATTTCTTCTCTTTATTGTATGAGTAATAATCCATGTATATACATATCACGTTTTCTGTATTCATTTATTTATGAATGGACACAAATTATTTTCATATCTCAGCTACTGTGAATATTGCTGCTGTGAATGTGGGGGTACAGATATACCGACAGAGTTTACTGACCAGATGAGATCACCAGTTTGGCCCTGCTGATGAAGACAGCCACTTGTTAGGTTCTGTTCTCGTGTCACTGCCAGCAGGAATGCTGTCTTCCAGGATCTGTGCACTCTGCTATGAGCCCTGCCCTCCTCCTGTCTCTAGCTTATTCCCCCTGTGATTTGTGTGAGGCAGTACCCAAGTCAGCCTCCTGAAAGAATCCTGTAATCCTGGCGAATCTGGATGTCCTCCTTGGGGTCTCTTTTTCCTACTGGAGAAATGGTAAGTTCTCTGTGGTGCAGTACCAGCCTGGGGAAGAAGTAATACAGTCACAGTGAACCTACTCCTTTTACCCTTCTAATGCAGTTTTTCACAACTTTTATGGTCCAAGAGGCTGCTTTAGCCTCAAATCTAGGTTCTATGATGATTAAAAAAGTGTCTTTGGATAGTTGCTAGCTGCTCTTTCTGTGAAGAGAACTAATTTCAGCAACCATCTATTTTGCTATCTTGCTAATGTCATTCCATTTTTATTTCTAATACATATTTTGGTGATTCTTATGCCTAGTAATAATGTTAGAGAACCATTGTTTTATTAGATATTGGACTCCTGCATTGACTGCATAAAGAAAATATATATAATCTCCAATAGCACTCAGGAGCCTTTATCTTTTTCTACAGTATGACAGAAGTTGTAATAGTTATGTTTAAATTTTATTTCACCATCATTTGCAACATTATGACTAAGATAATATGTCTTCTGTATTCTAACTCAGAAGGCCAGGTATATAGACACTCCCACCCTTGTCCTGGGTTCAAAGAGAATTCTTCGACAGAGTGATAAGAATATCTTTTATGCCTGAGAATAAAGGCTGTAATCAGTACGTATGGGGAGAAACTCTTGGAATACAGCATATTAAGTTTCAGAGGAATGCCTATAAATAAAAGCAGGGGATTGAAATGGAGATGACTTCTTGCATACAGATAGATACAGATTAAAAGTCACCAGGATTTAGGCAGATAGTTAACCTGCATTTTATTCACAGGTTATATGACTCAAAGTCTTGCTAGAAAAATATTTCAGGCAAGAAGGAGTTTAATTTGTCAATTGCCATGCCCTTGGAGGAGTGGGGTAACAAATGTCAGAGAAAACTCACTATGATCTCAGAAACTTTTTAAGTTGCAAAAATGTTAGGAAACCAGCACTGCTAATTTTAGCTATTTGCTACTTGATCAATCAATTCAAGGAGAATATTTGGAAGACATAGTATTACCTTGCTTTCAGCCAATATCAACGTGCCTGCTTACTGTTGTTAGACAAAAACAAATTCTAGTTCTGATCTATCTAAAATCTTGTGAAAAATGCCTTTTTTGAGGGTAGAATGTAAACTAGAACTCATCTAGAAAGTCCATCTGAAAAAGGGCATAAAGTGCATAATAATATTACAAGAAGTTTTCTATATTATTCATAAGAAGTTATCATTCTCTTCATGTTTCTATAAGGGAACAATTGAATATCTCTTCAGCAATTTTAATGATTTTAAATACGAAAGGCTATAAAAATTTAAAGAAAGCTATCTTTTATTTTTAAGGTAGGTTATATTTTAACTATTATCTTACAATGTATTCATCATATAACTATCTTCATAAAATAACTGTATCAGAGGAAATAATGTCTAAAATGTGGAGGCAGCACTTATTCTCAGGTCCCTTTATCATTTAAAATATGCAAATATCTAATATTTTTGGTTGATTTAGGAGAAAGAAGCAGACAACATTCAGTTAAATTTTCTTAATATTCAAGTGACTTCAGACCAAGTTATATCTGTCCTGAAGGAACTATGTCTCCAAGGAAACTTAACCTTATTCTCTTTCTAAATCTATAAATACTTTCTGGGGGTTGCCTGCTTTACTCTCAAAGGCTTCTTATGATTTTATAGCAACTGGTGGAAAATTTAACAAAAGCATCTTAGAGTTTCGTTATTTTCACTTCAAAACTTCCAATACAGCATGAACTTTTTATGAAGTTACTTTTCTCCTGTTAACCCCTTTCTCACACCATTGACATCATTTACCCGATTATTTCCTATTCTGCTACACTAGCCTATAATCAGAAGGATGCTTCCTTGATCTGTTTGTTCAGTGTTCCAGCCTCCCTTAGGGCAATGCCACCTTGGTCTTTCACAATTTTCTATACCTGCAAGCAGCAGGGCTAACTTTTTTTTCTTTAGCGTGGAGATATAAGATTGATAACCCGGCAAAGCAATTACAGTAAAATTCTTATTACAAAGCACTTCACTATTTCACAGATTCGATTATACCTTGGGTCAAACTCTGACCACTGTGTGCATTGTGCATTTCTCTCAATATAACATGAAAAGAGCCTACAAGGTAAGTGTTATCTTATCCTCCGACATCAGCATTATTACAGTACTCTCTTTTATTGCACAGATTCATGTTGCTACATAGAAAAAATTACTTTCTATACAATTTTCAAGGACTAGTAGATAAACAATGTCAAAAAATAATATCAGGTATCATTTTGTCTTGTAATATAAACTTATCCCACTACATTTTATCCCAGTTATAAAATATAGTTGGTGATTTAGAATAGTAGGCCAAATATTTTAGAAATGATTTTCTATGAAAGATGTTATAAGAAGATATGATATTTTACTTAAGAAAAAATATTTATTCATGTGACTGATGATAGCAGATGCCTCTGATGGCCTGCCTGTCACAGTTTTTCATCCTGCATTTCTGTGCACAAGACTCGCCTTGTGTTAAGACTCCCATTCCGTGCACTGATCCCACATTTTCAGGACTAACTTACCCATTAGGCACAGTGCTAGGCCTATGCTACCTTTAGGAGTCCACAAACATGTTTTAATTTCTTTTAGAATCAGAAGAAAAAAATAAACTTTCCAATTAATGAAAATGTTTTAGTGCATAATAGTAATATATTTGTCTTTATACAAATGCAGTATTAAATGAAAAATTTAATTATTTCTGTGGCGGAAGGGTCCCACCACAGTCATAACGTGGCCTTGCATGTCTGTCCAGGGTCTTCATGATTGCCTGCTTGGCCATGTGTAAATGTAGCCAGGAAGTACAGGGGAGATAATGTCCCTGGGGGCAACAAGGTGGGCATAGGAAACATGTGAATTATTTTGAGAAAGCTTTTTTTATGATTTTTTTAGAAGAATCAAATCCCTGTTGTTCCTTTATCGCATCCTCACTATATCACACACCTACATACACTCACCCCCCCATATATATGCATATATATATATATATATATATATATATATATATATATATATCTGCATCTCTTAGTTGAAGTACAGAGCCAATTTCCTACTTTCTAAAGGAACAAAAACTAAGATTTTGACTCTGCACTTTTAAAATATAAAAATATTCTTACAGATTATATTTTCTTATAATAACACATTAATTAAGATATGATTCACATACCATAAAATTCACCATTACAAAGTATACAATTTAGTGTTTGTTAGTATATTCACAGAGGTGTACACTTATCACCATTTCCTAATTTTAGAATATTTTATTACCCTGAAAGAAAACTGTACCCATTGGTAGTCACTTCCTCTTTTTTCCCCAGCTTCTGGAAACTATTAATCTACTTCCTGTCTGTATGGACTTGTTTCTTCTGGACAATTTATATAAATTGGATCACATAATATGTAGTCTTTCATGATTGGTTGCTTTCACTTAGCGTAGTTTTTATTCATGTAGCATGTATTAGTATTCTGTTTTTTCTTATAGTCAAATAATATTCCGTTGTATGAGTAAATGACTTTTGTTTATCCTTGCATCAGTTGACAGACATTTGTATGGGTTCTGGTTTTTAGCTATTAGGACTTTTAATTACTAGTTGAATCTCTCTACTTTTATGTCTTTTCAGATTTTTATTTATTTTTAGTCAATTTAAGTTGCTTGTGTCTTTCTGAGAATTTGTTCATTTCATATAACCTAATATAATGTTACCTAATATGACCATCTTATATTTTTTTTATTCTGTAAACATGAGTGTTATTCTTTTTTTCCATTCTGATTTTAGTAATTTGAATATTATCTTTTCTTTTGTAATTATTTTAACTATTTTAATGGTTTGCCAAATTTATTTAAATCTTTTTAAGGAAACAACTTTTGATTTTGTTGCTTTTCTGTTTTTATATTTATATATTATTTATTTCTGCTCTATTCTTTATTATGTATTTTCTTCTGTTTGCTTTATATTCATTTCTCTTTATTTGGTTTCTTCAGGTAGAAAGTTAGGGTATCCCTTTGAAATATTTTATTTTTTTAAGAGTATTATTTTATTTTTTTGGAGTTTTTTAAAATTTTATATTAGTTTCAGATATATAGTACAATGGCTAGACATTTATATACTTTATGAAGTAATCCCCTCAATTACTCTAGCACTCATCTGGCGCGATACCACCATTACAGCAATATTAACTGTACTATATGCTATACTTTAAATCCTTGTGAGTTTTTGTAACTGCTAATTTGTGCTTCTTCATCTCTTTACTTTTTCCACCCAGCTCCCTAACCCCACCTTTCCTCTGACAATCACCAATTTGTTCTCTGTATCTATGAGTCTATTTTTGTTTACTTTGTTTATTTGTTTTTGTTTCTTAGATTCTGCCTATAAGTGGAATCATATGGTATTTATGTTTCTCAGTCTGACTTATTTGAGATAAAAAAGTTCTCTCTAAGTGCTGTTTTAACTGATCCCATAAGTTTGGTATTTTGTGCTTTTATTTATCATAAAGTATTTTCAGATTTCCTTTGTAAATTTTTTAAGCCATTGCTTATTTAAGAGTGATTATTTAATTTCTACAAATTTGTGAAATCTCTAAATTTATTGACTTTATTGATATCCAGTTTAATTTCATTATGGTTGGAATTATACTTTGTATAGTTTAAGTCATTTAAAATTTACTGAGGCTTACTTAGTGGTGTATTAAATCGTCTATCCTGGTGAATGTCCCACATACACTTAAGAATAATACTCTGAAGTATGTCCTTAGTTATTGTTGAATAGTACTATATGTGTCTAGGTCTACTTCATTTTTTAGTGTTAAATCTTCTATTTTTGTAATCATCTTCTGCCTGGTTTTCCTATCCATTATCTAAAATAGGATTTTAAAGTCTCTAGTGACCATTGTTGAATTGTTATTTTCTCTTAAATTCTGTCAGTTTCTTTGCTTCATGTATTTTAGGGTATTATTTTAAGCACTTATGTAATTATAATTATTGTACCTTCTGAAAAACTGACTTTTTATCATTATATTTTGTTCTTTGTCTCTAGTTACAATTTTTGTCTTTAAGTCTATTTTGTCTGTTGATAATGTAGCCACTGGAACTCTTGGTATGGTGTATCTATTTTCTTTCTTTTACTTTCAACCTATTTGTATCTTTAAATGTAAAGTGTATTACTTGCAGATAGTAGTTAGTTCACATTTTCTGCTTGTCCATTTTTTTTTTTTTTGAAGCGTTAAATCCACTAGGTTTAAAGGAATTACTGATAAGGTGACATTTAAGTCAAGCATTTTTTGCTATTTGTTTTCCATATATCTTAAGTCTTTTTGCATGGTTCTTTTTGTTACTACTTAAAAAAAAATTATCTTTTGTTCCCTTTATCACATATGGTTTAGTTACTTTCTCAGTGGGTCTCCTAGGGACTATAATTAGCATCTTAACTATAAATAATTTAGTTTGTATGAAGGTAAACTTAATTTATATAGTGTACAGAACTTTACTCCAAAATAGTTCCATTCCTCTTTTCTTTGTCCTATTTTCACATTAATAAACACTTTATATGTTATAAGTCTATCAACACAGTCTTATAATTATTTTTTTATACAGAAGTGAAGCATCACAAAGAAAAATACATTTATAATGTCTTTTATATTTACCTATGTCATTACTTTAATCATTGCTCTTCATTTTTTCTCATGAATTTAAGTTATTTTCTAGTCTTTTCCTGAATGACTCATTCTAATATTTTTTATAAGGTAGACCCACTAGTGATGAAATTTCTCAGCTTTTGTTTATCTAGGTATGTCTTAATTTATCCTTTAAATATGAAAAATAATGTTGTTGAATACAGAATTCTTGGATGACATTCATTTTCTTTTAGCACTTTGAATATGTCATCCCACTAATATCTGACATCTGTTATCTGTCTCTTGATTAATATCTATCTGGTGAGGCTTTGTTCCTAGAGTCTCTTTAAATCTTCATACATGGTTTCCTGTAGCTCTTTTAACACATTTATAGCAGTTGACTTAAACTCTGTATATTAAGACCAATGTCTAAACTTTCTTAGGGAGAGTTTCTAATGGCTGCTTTTCTCCCCATGTGCATGGGTCATGCTTTCTTGTTTTTCTGTATGTGTCCCATTATATGTTATTAAAACCTAGATATTTTTAAATAGCATAATGTGGGCTTTGGCAAAACAGTCACAGCTCACCCACCCACCCTCAGGATTTGGTGCTATTCCTGATTGTATTATTTTTGTTGTAGTTGTTACTATTTGTTCGGTTTGTGTCTTTCCTGGACTGATTTTATAAGGTCTATATTCTTTGCCTTGTGTGGCTACTGAAGTCATACTTGGTTAGCTTTATTGCCAGCTAATTATTGAGAAAGCAAGATTTTCTTAAATGCCATACAAGCATAAATTTCCCAATCTTAGCAGAAGAGCACTGTTTGTGCTGGTGTTTGCTTTTAGTGCTCTAGCAGGCAGTTTACACTCTGCCTTAGCTTTATTTCCCCATTGTCAGAGCTTCAAGGTAAGATAGGGCTGAGAGATTAGGTCTTATTTTGTTTTTCTTTAGCATGCATACAACCCTGAAATGGGCATTATCTTTTGATTTCCAGGAATTGGTTAAACTTTTGGAAGTCTCTTATTGATCTCATCCTCCATTTTTTCTTCTAAGTTTTGGGTCACCCTCTTCTCAGTCCAAACTTTTATTAGGAAAATTGGGGTGAATAGCAGAGGAGAAAAGGGAGATGAGCAGAGACAGATGCACAGAAACAGCCCAGAGAGCACTGTGGGACTCAGGGAGAGGGAAGATACCGGGTTGCTGTGTGCATTCTCTGTAGCTGGACCATTCCTGCCTGAATGATTAGCATATAACTCAACCAAAACCTGTGATCTATCAGGGCAGAAACCAGAAAACAGAAGTGCAACAGCAGTGTTCTAGTGGCCACCACTGCCAGCAGAAAACAAAGCTATGGAATCTGTCCACCACCCCAAACCCTCCCAGAGCTAGCATTGGACCCCAGAAGAAACTGTAACAGCAAGACTCAAACTACAAAGCAGAGTATTTATAGCCCTAAGAACTGGAGAGACAGCTTCTGACTGGCAGACGCACACTGCGGCTAATCCCAGTGAAGGGTGGAGATGCAGAGGCAGGGCAGGTGAGGTCTGGCAGCCACCATTACTGGAAGAACAAAGCCACAAACACACTAGTAGCTTCTTCCTTCTCCTGCTTCCACTCATCAAGGCTGATACCATCAGGGGTACCTGGGATACCTCAAGCAGAACAATATTGCACCTGGTTGCTAGGGCAGCACTGAGACTTCAGAGGCTTAGAATCCTATTGCCCAGACACATTCTCCCATGGGGAATGGAGCTGAGACCAAGGTGACCTGGTCACAGAGGAGATACCCACCCCTCTAGAGAATAGAGGACATTTTTGCCCCATAGAGATCCAGGATGCCTGGGCAGTGCAGGAGGTGTGTGCTCCCTTTAAGTACCATCTACTGAAAAACAAAAGAAAAATCTTTTTTTATTAACCTGCTAAAAAGACATCACTCTTAATAATAATGAAAATTTACAGAAAGCAGAGTTCATTCCCATATATGCCTAGAAGGATAAATCACCCATCAAATACCATGAACAAACAAGGTAACAAGGCAGCTTAAAAAGAAAATAAATATCACTAAGAAAATAAACTTAAAGACATGAAAATATGTGATTTAAATGACAGAGAATTCAAGATTGCAGTTCTGAAAAACCTCAACGAGATGCAAAAATACTCAGATGGGCAATTTAATGAACTCAGAAATAAAATCAATGAAAGAAAAAGAATACTTTACCAAAGAGATTGAAATTTTAAAAATAACCAAATAAAATTTCTGGAGCCAAAGAACTCAATAAAAGAGATGAAGAATGAGATAGTGAGTTTAGGTGGAGGAAAGAATTAATGATATTTAAGACAGAAATCTGTAAATGATGCAGGTGGAAGAAGAGACTTGAAAATGAAAAAAAAAATTGGAGGAACTCTACAAGAACTAACACTATCAGAAAAAGCAGTATAAGAAAAATAGATATACTAGACGGAGAAGAGTTGGTGAAGGGAACAGAGAACCTATTCAAACAAGTACTCAACAAGAATTTTCCAAACCTGTGGAAGGAACTAGATCCTTCTCAATCCTAAAAGGCTTTCTTCAGAGCACATTGTATTATGACTTTCAAAAATTAATGACAAAAAAGGAATTCTCAAGGCAGCCAGGGAAAAGAAGATGGTTTTCTATAAAAGAAATCCATTAGATTATCATGGGATTTTTCAGCAGAAATTCTACAAGCTAGATGGGAGTGTAATTAAATATTCAGACTATTGAAAGGGATGAAATTTCAACAAAAATAATAGATTTAGCAAAGTTCTTTTTGAGGTCTGAAGTAGAAATAAAGACCTTTGAAGTTATATGGAAGCTGGGGGAATTTTCCACCACCAGGCCTGTATTACAGGAAATACTGAAAGGAGTTATTTTACCTGAAACAAAAAGACAAAAATATACAAAACTGTGAGTTAAATGACTAACACACACAGAGGCAGGAGATCTCAACCCTTATTCAGAAAACGGTATTTTACATTTAAGTATTATGAAATGGTTTAAGGAAGTAAAACATTTAAAAAGAGAAGATAATAGCTACTGCAACTTGGAAATGAACTCATAGCATACATAAGGATAACTTGTGACTAAAAAAAAGGAATGAATAAAGCTAGAAGATGTATGCAGAAGAAAAAGGACTACTATATATGTAAAACTTGCTTTTACATAAACTTAATGGTAACCACACACACACATACACACACACACAAAATCAAGAACTGAGATACATAACTTAGAAAAATGGGGAACAGAGGAAAAAATAATACAATACCACCAAACCAAAATAAGAGACAGAAACACAAGGGCAAAGAAACATTGGAGACACTGAGCTACCAGAAAACAAAAGATAAAATGGCTATCAGAAAACCTCTTATATAAATAATTACCCTAAATGTAAATGGACCAAACTCACCAATAAAAAGCCACACTATAGCAGATTAGAAAACAAATCCCAACCATATGCCACCTTCAAGAAATACATTTCAGTTTCAAGGACAAAGATAGACTCAAAGTGAAAGGGTGGAAAACAGTGTGCAAATGGCATACCGAGTAAAGTGGGTGGAGCTGTACTTATATCTGACAAGAGAGACTTCAAGATAAAAAAAGGTAATAAGAGGCAAAGATGAAGATTTCATAGTGATAAAGGGGATGATTCATCAAGAAATAACATTTATCAATATATGTGCTCCCAATCAGGGAGCACCAACATATAAAAAGCAACCATTAAATGAACAAAAGGAAGAAACTGATAAAAACGCAATTATAATAAGGTACCTAAATACCCCACTGTCGAATATAGTCAGGTCATCCAATACGGAAATAACATTCTTAAACAACACATTAAACCAACCGGACATAACTGACACATATAAAGCCTTTTATCTCAAAACACCAGATTATACATTCTTCTCTAGTGCACATGAAACATTCTCAAAAATAGACCATATGTTGGGACACAAAACTAGCTTCAACAAACTTAAGAATATTGAAATTATATCAAACATACTCTCTGACCATAATGCATTGAAACTGGAGATTAATTGTAAACAATAACAGGAAGAACTGCAAATATGTGAAGATTAAACAACATGCTACTAAAGAACAAATGGGTTAAAGAAGGAATAAGAGGAGAGATTAAATGATATGTAGAAACAAATGAGAATGAAAATCCAATATATCAATATGGGGGATATAGCAAAGGTAGTAATAAGAGGAAAGTTCATATCATGACAGGCCTATCTCAAAAAACAAGAATGAGCCCAAGTAAACAATCTAACATTACATCATCAAGAACTAGAAAAGAACAAATGAAGTCCAAAGTCAGCAGAAGGAAGAAATGACAAAAAATTAGAGCAGAATTAAATGAAATTGATAGCAAAAGAGAATAGAAAAAAATTAATGCAACAAAGAGCTGGTTCTTTGAAAAGATCAATCAAAATGACAAATCCTTGGCTAGACTCAATAAGGAAAAAAGAGAAAAGACTCAAATAAAAAAAAATCAGAAATGAACGAGAAGTTATGACAATGCCACAAAAATATAAAGAATTATACAGAATACTATAAAAGACTATATGCCAACAAATTTAATAACCTAGAAGAAATGGACAAGTTCTTAGAAATATACACACTTTCTAGACTGACACAAAGAACTGGAAAATCTAAATAGACCAATCAATGATAAGGAAATTGAAACAATTGCCAAAAATCTCCCCAAATGCAAAAGTTCAGGACCAGAAGGTTTCACTAAGGAGTTCTATCAAACGTTCAAAGATAACTTAATACTTGTTCTTCTCAAACTCTTCCAAAAGTCGAAGAAGAGATAATGCTTCCTAACTCATTTTTGTGAGGCCAGTGTTACCCCGATACCAAAACCTGGTAAAAATAATACAAAAAAGAAAATAAAACTGCTGACCAATATCTTTGATGAATATAGATGCAAAAATCCTAAAAAAAAAAAATAAAACAATACATTAAAAAAGTTATACATTATGACCAAGTGTGGTTTATTCCAGTGGCACAACCATGGTTCAATACACACAGATCAATCAATGTGATTCACCACATAAACGAATAAATAATAAAAGTCATATGATCATATCAATAGATGCAGAAAAAGCATTTGACAGATATTTATTTATGATTAAAATACTTAATAAAATGGGCATAAAAGAAATGTACCTTAACATAATAAAGGCCGTATATGACAAACCCTCAGTTAATATAGTTAATGGTGAAACACTAAAAACTTTCCCTCTAACATCAGGAACAAGACAAAGTTGACCACTCTCACCACTCTTATTCAATACAGTATCGGAAATCCTAGCTAGGGCAATCAGACAAGAGAAAGGAATAAAATACATCCAAACTGGAATAAAGAAGTCAAATCATTGCTTTTTGCAGAAGACATAATTCTTTATGTAAAAAACCATAAAGAATCCACCAAAAACCTATTGGAAACAATAAACAAATACAATGAAATTGCAGGATACAAAATCAATGTATGCAAATCTATTGCATTCTTATATAATACCAATGAAATTTCAGAAATAAGAAATGAGACATTTCATTTTGCAATTGCAACAAAATGAGAAAAATATCTACGTATAAACTTAAAGCATGTAAAAGGCCTATACAGTAAAAACTACAAGACATTATTAAAATAAACAGAGAAGACAAAAAGAAACAGATATTTTATGTATGTGGGTTGGAAGCATCAACATAGTTAAAATAGACATATTATCTAAAGCAAAATATAGATTTAATGCAATCACCATCAAAATCCCTGTGGTATTTTTAAAAGGAATAGAACAAAAAACATCAGATTTGCATGGAATCATAAAATAGCTAAAGCAATCCTGAGAAAAAAGTACAAGGCTAGAGGCATCACTCTGCCTGCCTTATGTTACACAGTGACAATAATCAAGACAGCATGTTACAGGCAGAAAACAGTCACAGAGACCAATGGAACAGAATTGAGAGCCCAGAAATACACCCCCCATATGCATGGGAAAATAATTTTTGACAAGGATGCCAAAAACAATGGATGAAAGAAAGTTTCTTCAATAAGTGATGCAGAAATATTTGGAAAGACACATACAACAGAATGAAACTAGACTGCTTTCTGTTACCATACAACAAAACCAACTCAATATGGGACAAGATCTAAATATAAGACCTGAAATAATAAATTGCATAGAAGAGAACATAAATACTAAACTCATGAACCTGGTTTCAGAGTGGATTTTATAATTTCAAACTAAAGGCAGGAGAAGTAAAAGCAAAAATAAATAAATAGAGGACTATATCCAAACAAAAAGCTTCTGCACAGCAAAAAGACACCATCAACAGAACAGAAGCAACCTACAGAATAGGAGTATTTGTAAACAATGCCTTTGATAAGAGGTTAATATCCAAAATATTAAAAGAACTCATACAACTCAATAACAAAATAAACAATCCAATTAAAAAGTTGACAGAACTTAACACTTCTCCCGAGCAGACATAAAAATGGCCAACAGACATATGAAAAGATGCTCGACTTCAATAATATTAGGGAAATGCAAATCAAAACGAAAATGAGATACCACCTCACACCTATAAGAATGGCTATTGTCAACAAGAGAAGTAATAACAAATGTTGGAGATGTTGTGGGGGAAGAAGAACCTTCATACACTGCTGGTGGCAATGTAAATTTGTACAGCCACTATAGAAAACAGTATGGAGTTTCATCAAAAAATTAAGAATAGAATTACCATATGACCCAGCAATCCCTCTTCTGCATATCTACTCAAAAGAAATGAATACATTTATTCATAAATATATATGCACCCTGATATTCATTGCAGCATTATTCATGGTGGCCAAAACATGGAAACAACCAAAGTGTCCTTCCATAGATGATTGCATAAAGATGTGGTACATATATGCAATGGAATACTACTAACCTGTAAGAAAAGATGAAATACTGCCATTTCCAACAACATGGATGGATCTTGAGATAATCATGCTAAGCAAAATAAATCAGACGGAAAAAGTTGAGAACTATATGATTTCATGGCATATAAAACTGAAAAGAACAAAGGAAAACACATGGACACAGACAAGTTTAGTGGTTCCCAGTGGGAGAGGAACTGGAGAGATAGATGAAGCTAAAGAAAGTCAAATATGTGGTGACAGAAGATTTGACTTTAGGTGGTGAACACACAGTCTAATATACATATGACTTAATCATATACTTGAAATATATATAATTTTATTAACTAATGTCACCCTCAGTAAATTTAATTTAAAAATGTAGTATAACATATATAATGAAAGTCCATAATTTATAACTGTACTGCTTGATGAATTTTTACAAAGTGAACACATCCATGTAAACATCATCCATACTATGAAATTGAAGGCCATCAGCACCTCAAAATTCTTCTTGCAAAACTAGTCACTACCTGCATCTCTAAGGGGAACCACAATCCTAACTTCTAATACTCTAAAGAGTATTTCTTTCTGTCTTTTAATTCTGTATGAATTGATCATATAGCATATTAAAAAAAGGTAAACTATTACAATGCTTTATAACCAAGATATACTGTTATATATCTCTGCCACATTTTAAAAAATTTATATTTTTCTTGTGCCAAATTAAGAGAAAAAAACCCTATATGGTTTACAAAGGAAGATATAAAATTTTACCCTCTGAAATTATGACCCTAGTTATAATGGTATAATAATATACTGAAGTATTGTTATCACTATTGTTATTTACAAAGCACTTCTTAGCAATCTCCAGGCAACGAATTCCTGCTTTACCCACTTTCTATGATCTTCCTTTTCATTTTCAGCATTTTATTTATTCCTCTTCTGCTCAGTATTAGCCACTTGCATTCTGAATATATTCATTGTTATATATATATATATGTGTGTGTGTGTGTGTATATATATATATATATATATATATGTATATATATATATACACACACACATATTTTTAAGGTCACTTGTGTCAACATCCTATTCATCAGCCTTACTATCAAAAAAGAGCATAGTCTATTAACCATCACTACAAATCCCTGGGGGAGAAGGTAGTTAAAAGTAACTCTGACAATGCTTTCAGTTAGCATAATTACATTTTAAAATGTAATTCCACAGGAATAATTTTAGAAATGGTGTGAAAACATGCCTCTCTTAGCAAGGGCAGAAGAGCTGGTTTTTCATTCAGATTCCTTTAATTATGGCATAGGTAGGCTCTCAAAAAGTATTAATTATCCTGATATTCAAACTTATTACCTGTTAAAAGTAACTTCCAAGACTAGTTAAAATAAATGAACAAACAAACAAAACAGAACTTTTAGGCAAAGAGATGCAAGTACTGTTAGTTGGAAATGGCCTGGCGTTCATGGACAGAATATTGATGTGGCACCAGTATGGGCTGCACAGAACTTCTTAAACCATTCAGATCCACTAAACACCCTGAAGTACTTAGACAAAGAACCCTTGAGGTGGGTATAAGGCTGTATACAAAGTTGTATATTCCCCTGTGTATTCCAAAATGTAAGGATCGAAGATCCTTTACATTATATTCCAAAGAGACTCTTAGAAGGAGAGAGGGGACGCCTGTCTTTCTTCTCTATAAATGTCAAATTTACTTTTTGTGTTCCTCACCTACAGTAGATTCTGTTACACACAGGATGATATCTGATTCTTCTCACATTACTCCAGGGGTAAAAATAGTGGTAAATAGAGGCCTAAGCACTTAATACTATTTTTAAGTAAGAATAATCTACCTTGTTCCAGAATATTTCTCTTGGCATTCAGGATAACATTAATGAATAAAGACTTAACAAATTCCTTTTTCCTGCCTGTTTGTCTATTGTCAAAAGGAGTCTAAAATGTCAAAGAGGGGACACAACCCAAAGGGTCAGGATTAGTGAACCCTTACTGTGTTCCCTGATAAAAGCATAATTCCACCTCACCTTTGCTCCCAAACTGCCACTCCATACACTTTAGGAATATGTTTTTTTTTTTTTTTTCAAGCAGTGCCTAAAATTGTGCACATAGAAACACAAACTCCGATGTGAGTCATGGGGAGTTATAACAAGAAGAGCAAATCTTATTCCATGCAATACAGTTTCCAGATTTGTGTATTCTGCCTTTCAGAAATATAATGCCACAAAATGGCCATTGGTTTAAATTATATATTTTATTTGAAATATAGCAGGCCAATTTCACAGGATGTCATAACCAGTTTTGTGCATTAGGTGAACATATACCCAGTCATTACAATGTTTTTTCATTCAAGTCTTGGTCATAATTTTCAGCAAATGTTTCCCTCAAGCCATAGGAGATGGGAGTCTCTTTAATTCTCCTATAGAATTCTTCATTTTACCAGGCACCTTGAATTAGTAGTTAGCTGAATGTGCCTTTCGTTTTCTTCTTTCATTGTTTTTTGCATTTCTTCTTTCATTGCACTGAACATATTTATTTTAACTGGCAATGCCATTATTTTCTCATGCAATAGAGAAAACCAGTGTTTCCTGGAGTAGTCTGAACAGTTTGAGGGTAATATCAACCTCTTAGCATAGACTGGTTCAGAAATGAGGCCAAAGCCAATTAACAGATATCCTAGCCATGGGAATATATATATATATTTATAAAAATATATATGCATATATATATATAAATGAATTTCAAGTATAATATATAATATATATAAAATATGTATTATATATATAAAATATGTATTATATATATATATACATACATACATATATATATATTCATATTTTTTCCCTGAGATTTCTGGGAAGGGATTACACACAAGGGAAATCAAATATAAAAGATAGCCTTCACTGTTCCTTGGACATCATGGTGTGAGACATGAAGCCAGCAAACCAAAAGAACATACATGAGGAAATCACAATAAAATGTAATCACCTAACTATGCTGATCCCAAGACACATATTCCTCTGGATTACTAGATGTAAGAAAAAAAAATCCTCATTTATTAGGCCAGTTTAATTCAGGTTTTTATTTTCTTCCAGCAGAAGTAATTTTAAGTGGCATTTGTAGTATGACTGAATGCTATCTGTCCAGAGCTGAACAAATTTTATCTATCATGAGTTAATTCAAGGGAGAAAAGAGAATAGAATTGCATTTAAGATTAGCTAGTAATTACTTTTGTTACATATTTTACAGGTTAAATGAGGTATAATTGACATACAGTGTTGTGCAGGGTGTACATGATGGTTTGATATACATATTTTGTGAGATGATCACCAAAGTGAGTTAGCTGATCCATTAAGGTTAGTTAACAACTCACATAATTACCAGTTGTGTGTGTGTGTGTGTGTGTGTGTGTGTGTGTGTGTGTGTGTGTGTGTGTAGTGAGAACATTTAAGATTTGTTCTCTTAGCAACTTTCAAGTATATAATATAGTAATATTTACTATGCTCACCTAGCTGTATTTTAGATGCTCAGAACTTATTCAAATTATAACTGGAAGTTTGTACCCTTTGATTGAAATCTCCCCAATTTCTCCCACCCCCAACCTATAACAACCACAGTTCTACCCTCTGTTTCTATGAGTTCAGCTTTATTAGAATCCACATATAAGTGAGATCATACAGTGTTTTTCTCTGTCTGGCTTATCTCGCTTTGAAAAATGCCCTCAAGATTCATCAATGTTATTACAAAGGTGTGGTTTTCTTCTTTCTCATGCTGAATAATATTCCAGTGTATGTGTATGTTTGTGCATTTGTGCATATATGTGTGTAGGTATATAAACTATGCTGATAATATTATATATATATATATGTGAGAAGAATATATATATATGTATATATCATATTATGCTTATCCGTTCATCTTTATAAACACTTAGGTGGTTTTCATATCTTGACTATTGTAAATAATGCTGCAATGAACATGAGGGTGCAGATGCTTATATGTAAGGATCATCAAAGTCAGTTTCCAAAATAAACCAGAAGTGTAATCAAATTCCAACTGTATGAACTGGCATCTGATTTTACCATTTCTGGCATAAATATATTAAGTAGGATTATAAGAAATTCCATTTTTGAAAGACACAATAATCAAATATTAACCATTTTACATGAAACAACCACTTTGTAAACTCAAATATATGTGCAAAATACTATAATAGTACATTATATTATATTTTTATATCTGTTTTCCTATATAGGTAGTGTGATAGAAATTAGTCAGACAAAAATGAATGAGTAGACTTAGTTCTTTCTCTTAAAAAGCTTACAGATAATAAATTGGCATGAAATAAATAAATCAAGATATAAGCTGACAAGCAGAAGTCTGGTATTATATTCCCAAATAGAAGCTTTTTATTACTCTCCCAGTTTTCAGATCTGAGTTACATCTCAAACTCTGAGCATATGGATTGACGTAGATACTAGGTCCCTTTGGTGAAGAATCTGTATACTCCACTAAAAAATATAGACAAACAGTATGCCAAAAATATACAAAAAGAAAAGGAATATACAAAATTCTTTACTGTGCTGTTAGATACCAGCCCTTAACTGATTCCTATGTCGGAAGAACAGAAATACCACCATTATTTCTTGGTTTCCAAGAATGCATTCTTAGGATGCTATATGATACAAATGGCAGACTGCCTGTTATAGCTGCTGAGTCTATGTCAAGAAGGTCAAATAAAAGCTTCAGAAGCTGCCCTTATTCAGGCCAAGATGATAAATCAGAAACAATAATGGATCCTAGAATAATTTACAATGACTAATGCCATCCTCAAAAACTAAGAATGTAGATGGAGTGAATTCCATTATATTCCAATGTAATTCACTTGTACATTCTTTGAGGGATAACTGCAAATGTGTTGTGGCAAAATATGGCATTAAGCGGTAGCTCCAATCTTAGCTGCTGTGCTATATGTGATGCCTTTACTAGAACTGATCAAAACAGTCTCTACTTCTTGGATTGTGGCTATTGATCTGGGAAATAATATAATAACCTTCAGGAAAGGGGATTAAAAGTGTTTACCTTCACAAGAGACCCATGAATTATCTCCTAACAATTTATTGAGTTTTAAAAATGGTCTTTGTTTTCTATTTTATTACTTTATATTATCATTTTCATCTTTCTACTTTATTTGGGTTTAATTACTTTTATTTTTTTTAACATAAGATGGCTAGTGAGCTCGCTGATTTCTAGGCTTTCTTCTTTCTAACATAGGCACCAAAGGCTATTGATTTCCCTATAATCACACATTTTGATAAGTTGAATTTCCATCATTACAAAGTTAAAATATTTCTGTTATCCTTTATGAGTTATAAATAAAAAGTCTAATTCACAAACATTTGGCAATTTTCAATTAATTTTTATTGTTGTTATTACTAATGCATAGCTTAATTTCACCATGGTTATATTATACATTATACATAATTTCATTTCCTGGAAATTTATTGAGATGTGACTTAGAGCCTAACACGTGGTTTATTTGGGTAAGTGCTCTACAGATACTTAAAAATAATGTTTATTCTAACATTATTAGTTATGTTCTTCTATGTAGGTCAATTAGGTCAGGTTTGTTAATCAGCAGAAATTCTATATTATACTATTTTTTCCAGTTTATTTATTCTGTCAGTTACTGAAAACATTTGCTAAATCTTTCATTCTGATTATGAATTTATAAATTTTTTCTTTCAATTCTGTCAACTTTTACTTTATACAGTTTGAATTTAGGTGCATACTCACTTAGGATTGTTACTTTCTGGTGAGCTAACCCCTTTTTATTTTGATGTAGATTTGCTGGTGGCATATGCTTTCAACTTTTGTTAGCCCAGTGGTATCTGTTTTTTTTTTTTTTTTACATTACTTTTAAAGTTGATTGGACCATATTTCTAGGTTCTATTGGACTCTCTGAGAGGTATTAATTATAAACTCTGAATAGAGCATTTAAAAAATATATTTGAGTACTGGAGAGTTGACAAAATAAAAAAAAAATTGAAGAGCCAATTATTAAAAGGAAAAAGCTGGAGATTTGTATTTATATAACAATTTTATATTTTTTTAATTTATACAGCCTGAGATATACCCTACTTCTTATGGAGCAAAGCAGTTGAAGTTGAAGTATAAAGATGTAGTCTTTCTGGCTTGAAAAGTTAGAGGATAGAGTTAGAGCCTTCCAGAGTGGTAGCAGTGTGAGGGGACATATCCCTTAAATAGAGATCCATACATGGTTGAGGAAGCACAAAAATATGTGTGTAAATTATAGGCCGATTCTTGGATAACCCAAGAATTGCACTTTCTAAGAGAAATTCTGAGGAGCTCAAAGTAAGGAACATATGGAAAGCTGAGGGAACTGAACAGAGATTTGAGTTGCTGCTTACACAGGAAAAACAAGGTTTAAATATTATTCCAGCCATGTTAATTCCTTGCTACAACAAAACTGTTGCTCTTTAAAAGAAGATAAATGAAAAACATCCCCTAAAATATGTCACCTAAAATGTCTATTATGCAACAAAAAATTACTTGGCATGAGCAAAAACAAAGAAATATGACCTAGAGTCTAGAGAAAAAATAACCAGTAGAAACTAACCTTGATATAATCTAAATGTTAGACTCAGCAGGCAATAATTTTAAAGCAAGTATTATAAATATATTTTTATACTTAATTGAAAATATGGTCATAACTATTAAAAATATGTACAATCCAAGCAGAGACAAAAACTGAAAAAAAGTGAAATCTGGAATTTAAAAGTACAAAAACTAAAAAAGTTCAATGGATGGACTTAAAATCGCATGATAGACTGCATAAGAAATGGTCAGTGAAGTTGACAATTTATCAAAAGAAATTGCTCAACCTGAATTTCAGAGAAATAATTTTAAGAAGAGAGAAAATAACATTAGTGACAACTACGACAATATCAATGGGTAATTGAAATTTCATAAGTTGAGAAAAGAAAATATTTTTTAAAATATTCAGTAAGTAATGACGAAAATTTCCCAAATATGGTGACAAATATGAACTCACAGATTCAAGAAATTCAAAAATCTTGAGTAGTATGAATACAAAGAAAACCACACCTAGTCAAACTATTGAAAACCAAAGAAGGAATCTTGAAAGTGGCATAGAAAAGTGATGCATTATCTACATGATGAAGGTTATAAAATTACTGGTGATTTCCAATCAGAAACAATGAAAGCCAGGTGACAGGGTAAGTATTGTTACAGTTGAAACAAACCTAAAAAAAATTGTCAATGCATAGTCAATATATAGTAAAAATATTATTTAAAATTTAAGGTGAAAAAGCATCCTTCAGTGAATCAAAAGCTGAGAAAAATTTCTTGGCAGAACCATACTTTTGAAAATACTAAAGGAAAAATCATTGGACTGGAATTAATAGTAACATACTGGGGTTGGTAAATGAAATTATACTGTTGCAAGTTTCTAGATTCTAGTTTCGATACAGTACAATGCTAATCTCAAATCAACTGTAATATGTTATAACATAATGTATATGGTAATCCTCAGAACAAATATTTAAAATAATTCAAGGAGGAATAGCTGAAAAAAACATGTAAAAAATAAAATGTAATATTACACCTATTTTATTAACATGCAAGTAGTTAGAAAAAAATGATAGAGGAAAAAATAGATGAGATTTGTGAAAAAAAATAACAAAATGGTAGACAAATACAATCATTTAAAATTTATATATAAAATAAATGAACTGACACTCCAACCAAATGCATAATTTGTCAGACTGGATCAAAATGCAAAATATATTCTGTCAACAAGAAATAACCTTTAAATAAAAAGATATAAACAGATTTAAAATAATTTAATGAAAATAAAATATTAGGTAAATACTAACACTAAGGAAGTTAGAGTGGCTCTATTATCAGACAAAATAGACTTCAAGGCAAGGAATATGTTACTAAAGAAAATGAGGCAGATTCCATTTTAAAAAGTGTCAATTATTCAATGAGATAAAACAGTAGAAGATGTATATGCTAAATAAAAGATCTTCAAATATGTGAACTAATAACTGACAAAATAGAGAAAGGAACTACGTACAATAATATTGGAGATTTTAACACTCCTCTCTCAGTAACAGAAGGGATTAGACCAAAAAACACTTACTCAGGATATAAAATATCTGAATAATATTACAAACCACATTGGCCTGATTAAAATTATAAAAATTATATACAATCCCTGTAGAATATGCTTTTGTTTTCCAAGTGCCACTTTTCCAAGAAACATTCACTAAGATAGAACTTATGCTGGGACATAAAAGATAAATAAGTTTCGCAATTAAAATTATTGGAATTATACAGAATATAATCACTAGCTGTGATGGATTAAATTAGAAATTTATACTAATTATGTAAAAGGACTAAATAGTTAGAAATTAAAGAACACATTTTCAAATCATGGATTAGTAAAGAGATTAATAATAAAGTTATAAAATATTTAGAGCTGAATGATAATGAAAATACAACAAATAACAATTTGTGATGTGTAACAAAAGCAATGTTTCATAAAAAATTAAATGTTAATATTAGATTATTAGTGATTAAAGTGAATAAATTTTCACTTTCAAAAGCTATAAAAAGGTAAGCAAAATTAAAGCAAAATAAGTGCAAGGAAGGACATAATAATAACATTTATAAAAGAAATTAAAGAGGACACAAATAAATGGAAATATATTTTATGCTCATGGGTTGGAAGAATCAATATTGTTGAAATGTCCATACATTCAAAGCAGTCTACAGACTCAATGCAATCTCTATCAAAATTTCAATGACATTTTTGAAGAATTAGAAAAAAACAATTTTAAAATTTATGTGAACCCCCAAAGGACCACAGATAGCTAAAGCAATCTCAAGAAACAAAAAACAATGCTGGAGACAGCAAACTTTCTGATTTCAAACTATACTACAAAACTATAGCAATTGAAACAGTAGTATTGGCATAAAAAGCAAACACATAGACCAATGGAACAAAATAGAAATCTCAGATATAAACCCAGACACAATTGGTCAATCAGTTTATGACAAAAGAACTGAAAACTTGTAATGCTTTTGGAAAAACTGGATAGTCATAAACAAAATAAGGAAACTGAATCCCTATCTTATACTGTACATAAAAGTGAACTCAAAAGAGACTTGAATATAAGACCTGAAACTGTAAAACTCTGAGAAGAAAAAAATATGGGGTAAGCTCTTTGATATCAATCTTGGAATGATTTTTGGATTTGACACCAAAAGCACAGCCAGAAAAAGCATAAGTAAACAAATGGTCTACATAGAAATTAACAACAACAAAAAGGAATGAATATGGAATAAAAAGGTGAAAAACTAAAAACCTTCCCTCTAAAATCAGGAAAAAGGCAAGGCTGTACACTATCTCCACTGTTATTCAGTATAACATTGGAGGTCCTAGTGAGTGCAATCAGGCAAGAGAAAGATATAAAAGGCATCCAAATAGGAAATGAAGAAGTAAAACTGTCACTGTTTGTGGATGACGTGATTATATAGAAAACCCTAAAGACTCCACAGAACACTACTAGTAAAAATGAGCAAGTACGGAAAAGTTTTTAGATATAAAATAAACATTAAAAAATTTATAGTGTTCCTATATTCTAATAATGATGTGTCAGAAAAAAGAGGTGGAAATATAATTTCTTTTACAATTGCAACAAAAAGAATAAAATACCTAGGGATAAATCTAACAAAACATGCGAAGGACCTACAATAATGAAAATGACAAGACCCTGTTAAAAGAAATCAAAGAATATACAAAGAATGAAAAGATATTCCACATTCTTGGATTGGAAGAAGCAACGTAGTTAAAGTGACCATATTGTCTAAAGCATTATACAGATTTAATGCAATCCCCATCAAAATCTCATTGGTATTTTTTAAAGAAATAGAACAAAAAATCATCAGAATTGTATGGAAGCACAAATCACCCTGAATTGCCAAAGCCATCCTGAGAAAAAAGAATGAGGCTGGAGGAATCACTCTACCTGACTTCAAATTATACTACAAAGTGACAGTAATAAAAATGGCATGACATTGGCAACAAAACAGACACATGGACCAGTGGGACAGAATCAAGAGTCCAGAAGTAAACCCATATTTATATACGGGCAAATAATTTTTGACAAAATAGCCAAAAACATGCAGTGGAGAAAGGAAAGCCTGTTCAATAAATGGTGCTGGGAAAACTGGAAAGCCACCTGCAAAAGAAACTAGACTGTTGTCTATCACCACACACTGAAATTAACTCAAAATGGATAAAGGTCCTGAATATAAGACCTGAAGTAGTCTATGACGTGCTACCCTGAATGTGCCAATCCCGTTTGATCTCAGAAGCTAAGCAGGATCAGGCTTGGTTAGTACTTGGATGGGAGACCATCTGGGAATAGGAGGTGCTGTAGGCTAACAAAACAAAACAAACAAACAAACAAAAAAAAAACACCTGAAACAATAAAATGCATAGAAGAAAACAAAGGAACTAAATTCAAGGACCTTGGACTTAAAGAGGATTTTATGTACTTGACCTTAAAAGCAAGAGAAGTAAAAGCTAAAATAAATGAATGGGACTACATCAAACTAAAAAGCTTCTACACAGCGAAAGAAATCATCAGCAAGGTAGACAACCATCTGGATGGGAAAGTATCTGTATATGGTGTATCACGCTAATCGATTTTCATGTATTGAATCATCCCTGTGCTGTTGAGATAATCTGGAGTATAATCTTTTTAATATGTTGCTATATTCAGTTTGCTAGTATCTTACTTAGGATTTTTGCATTTGTGTTCCTGAGAGATATTGGTCTGAATTTTCTTTTTTTGTGTTATCTTTCCTAGGTTTTGGTATCAGAGTAATATTGGCCTCATAAAATCAGTTGGGAAGTATTGATTTCTCTTTGATTTTTTGGAAGTATTTGGAGAGGATGAGTATTAAATCTTCTTTGAATGTTTGGTAGAATTCACTGGTGAAGTTGTCTGGTCTTGGACGTTTACTTTTTGGTAGGTTTTTGATGATTGTTTCAATTTCTATACTGCTGATTGGTCTACCTAGATTTTCCAGATCTTCCTGATTCAGTCTAGAAAGATTGTACTTTTCTAAGTACTGGTCCATTTCTTCTAGGTTATTAAATTTGGTGTTATATACTTTTTATAGTATTCTTGTATGATCCTTTGTATTTCTGTGATGTCAGTCATAATTTGCATTTTTTCATCCCTGATTGTATTTATTTGTGTCCTTTCTCTTTTTTTCTTTATTGGGCCTAGCCAGGGTTTTGTCAATTTCATTAACTTCCTCAAAGAACCAGCTATTTGTTGCATTTCCTTTTTTTGTTTGTTTGTTTTCTATTTCATTTATTTTTGCTCTAATTTTGATTATTTCTTTCCTTCTGACTTTAGACTTCATCTGTTCTTCCTTTTCTAGTTTTTTAAGGTGAAGCCTTAGGTTGTTTATTTGGACTCATTTTTGTTTTTGGAGGTAGGCCTATAATGATATGAACTTTCCTCTTATGACCACTTTTGCCATGTCCCAAAAGTTTTGCTGTTTTGTACTATCATTATTATTCATTTCTATGTATCTCTTGATTTCTCTTTTTATTTCTTCTCTGACCTAGTTATTATTCAGTAGCACGTTGTTTAATCTCCATGTATTTGTGGTTCTTCCTGCTTCCTTTTTGAAGTTGATCTCTAGTTTCAAAGCATTACAATCACAGAATATGGCTGGTGTAATTTCAACCCTCTTATATTTGTCGAAGCTATCTCTGTGTCCCAGTATGTGGTCAATCCTTGAGAATGTTTTATGCGCACTAGAAAAAAATGTATAATTAGCTGTTTTGGCATGGAAGGCTCTGTAAATGTCAGTTTTGTGCAATTGGTCTAATGTGTCATTTAAGGACGTTATCTCCTTATTGATTATCTGTTTGGATGATCTGTCTATACTGACAGTGGAGTATTGAGGTCCCCTACTATGATAGTTTTGATCTGTTTGTCCCTTTAGTTCTGTTAGTAATTGCTTTACATATTTTGGGGCTCCCTGATTGGGAACATACATATTAATAATTGCTATGTCTTCTTGGTAAAAGAGTCCCTTTATTATTATGAGTTGTTCCTCAGTATCTTTCTTTATGTTTTTTATTTCGAAGTCTATTTCATCCGATATTAGCACTGCTACTCATGCTTTTCTCTGAATGCCATTTGCTTGAAATATCTTTTTCCACCTTTTCACTTTGAGTCTATTTTTGTCTTTGGAGCTGAGATGTGTCTCCTGGAGGCGGCATAGTGTTAGGTTTTGTTTTTTGATCCAATCTGCCACTCTATGCCTTTTTATTGGTGAGTTCAGTCCATTTGCATTTAGGGTGATTATTGAAATTTGAGGTCTTCTTATAGCCATTTTATCTTTTGCTTTCTGGTAGCTTGGTGTTTCCATTGCTTCCTTATTGTTGTGTTTCTGTTTTCTTTATTTTGGTTGGCTTTGGTGGGTTTTCCCTCTAGTTCTTCTTCTTTCATGGTGTACACTTCAGTTCTGGGTATTTGATGTGTGGTAACCATTACAAATATGTAAAGAATAACTATATATATCGTCATCCATTTACTTCTGCATGTTCCTTATCTCCATTCCCTTTTGCGAATTTGGATCTTTGAATCCTAACTTTTCAGTCGTTGTTGTCTCAATTTGTATCTATTTATGTTGAATGTTTATTACTATTTTGCTATAGCAATTCTCTTCTCATTATTTAAGCTTATAATGCCCTGTTTTTAGTAAGGGATGGAATCTTCTGCTTCTATTTGCCTGATAGTCACCTTACTCCTAATTATTATTATTATTATTATTATTATTATTATTATTAATTTTCATCATTTTGTTTTAGGTGAGCTGACCCCTCACTAAAAGTATTTCTTGTAGTGCAAGCCTCATAGTGAATTCCCTCATTTTTTGTATGCCTGGAAAGGTCTTCTCCATCATATCTAAAGGAGAGCTTAGCTGGTTACATTAATCTAACCCAGTAGTTCCTTTCACTTAATATTTTGAATATTTCATCTACTTCTTTCTGGCTTGCAAGGTATGCACTAAGAACTCCGATGATTATCCAGTGGATTTAACTTTATTAGTTACTGTGTTCTCCTCCCTGTCTGCCCAGAGAATTCTGTCTTTGTCATTGAATTTTGATAATTTTAATACAATGTGTCTTGGTGAAGGCCTTTTTGGTTTGAAATAATTGGATGTTCTGTTGACTTCTTGAATTTCCACTCTCCAGCTCATTCCTTAGATTTGGGAAATTCTCTTCTATTGTTTCTGAAAATGCTTTTTAGTCCCTGCTCTTTTTCCTCACCTTTGATGATGCTCATTTTTCTTATGTTTCCTCTCCTGATAGTATCAGCTAGTTCTTGATTTTCTTTCATTATTTTTCATTTCTCGGTTTCTCTCTTCTTCCTTCTGATTTATTTCTAGATTTGTCTTCGATATCACTGATCCTTTCCTCCATTTGTTCGACTATATTTCCCTAGCTTGCCATTTCATTTTCCAACTCTTGCAATATATTGTTTATCTACAGAAGTTCTATTTGTTTTTTTTTTTTTTTTTTTTTTTTTGAGAGTATCAGTCTCCTTGCTCTACTCACATAATTGTTTTTTCAATTCCTGAAATTGTTGATATGACTCTTTTCGGCACTCACTGAGTTTTTTTAGAAGTACCATCCTGAATTCTCTATCATTTAGGTTGTATATTTCTATGTCTATAAAGTTATTTTCTGGAGATTTTTCTCTTTCTTTTTGAGATGCCTTGTCAAACCTTGGTTATTGATGGTGTTTAATGGACTATTTCTCCGCCTGGGCATTAATGTATTCTGCTATTTTCCTGGAAGAAGATTTATTATCTATAGGTCTACCATTAGCCTGCTGCATTGAAGGCACTTTTTTTTTCTCGGTTTCTAGTGGGTGGCATTTAAGCCTCTTGGACCCCTGCTTTATATAAAGTCTTAATAATGTATTTTTATTTTTTGTAGGTGTTTAATCATGCTTGCTACTCTCAGTCTCTGTCTCTGTCAGTGTTAACATCAGTGTCAGTAGCATTTCCTGTTTCTCATGAGGCGTCATGGTGTTCAGTCTTAGAGGATATGCGAGGAGAGACCCTCTGCATTGAAAGTTGGGGGCTATGGCTCAGCCTCAGTTTTACAACCAGGGCCTGTAAAAGTCAACTATTTTTATTCTTTCATCTCACTTCTCTGCTTTCAGCTGTGATGACTGGGTCCTGCCTCTGTCTGCATGGAACTCAGGACTCTTCCAGGCAGGGCTGTTCAGGGAAGATGCAACACCTCCCCTTCCCCTCCTCCTACAGGGAGCTCCAGTGGCTGTAATAGGCAGTTTCTTCATTTCACCCAGTCCATCACCTGACACCTGGGGTCTGACCTGTGGCAGCACTTATGTACATATTCCATGCTCAGACGTGCTGGTGTGCAGTTCGTGTATTTTTTGTTGAGTTTTAGATGTTCAGCTTATTGTCGTTTCAAGGGAATAGATCTGTGGATGTTTCTCACTCTGCATATTTCTCCACACCTCCTTAATATAATTTTTTCTTGTTGATGTTAACCTTGATAACGTGGCTGATTTGTCAGGTTTCTCCACTATAAACTTACTCTGTATTTCCCTTTTCATACTTTATTCTTTGGAAAGAACATACTATACACATTCCCTACTTAATGAGTAGGGAGATATTCTCTATCTTTGGAAAGGTGAAGTATCTACACAAATTATTTTCATTCTTCTGTGTGGGAAGTTTGCCTCTTCTTATTCATTCATTCATTCATTTATTAAATCTTGTATTTATATCAATATAAGTCATGTATCTGAATTTTATACTTTGGGTTATAGTTATTTTATTGCAAATATTATTGCATCTTTGGCCACTAGTGGCTCTTTCAGTTGGCCTCTATGTTTGTTTGACATACTACTATCATTGTGATTTTTTTTTCATAATTTACTTATTTTTCAGGCACAACAAGACACTCCGAGATCACATCGTGTATTTATAATTTTTGTTCCAGCCCTAGAATCAATCATTTCTTCAAAGAGCCCATTTATTGGAGAATGGTTTTAGAAACGAAGATTTGTACTCTATGTTTGCAGGTGCTACTGAAGTGTCATTGCTTCTAGGCCCTCTTTCTGTCTGAACAAGGGGATATAAATGTGCATTCCATCCAGAATATAAATGCACATCTAAATATATTTATATTTATATCTCTATCCATCTTAAGCTAAAACTGAGTTTATTCTGATATAACTGACTCAGATGCATTATCACATGAATCATTCTAGGCTTCTCCCCTCAGAAAGTGTTTTCTGAAAGGTTTATGGTCCATCCTGGCAGATGGCATAAATAATTTATCCAGAACCTTAAATGTCTGTGTTCCAATTTGCAACTTTCACATCAAATCTTTCCAGATGTTTTGCATGGCATTGGGGTGTGTTTTTCTCTACCAAAGATTGCACCCCTACTATAGTGTGATCTGCTGTGTCCTGTTGTCAGTGCTGCTAATTCACAGCCTGAGCTTGCTATAGAATGCCTTTGTTTCCCACTTTGGGGCTCAGTCAAAGCTAGCATATTAGCATCACCTGAAGTGGGGAATATACTAACTCCAAAATCTGAAGTTAACTATGAAGTATTGATTCTTTAAGTGGTAGCATGTGTAAGATGCAAGATCTCATTCTTTGTATTAGATGGGTTGCCCTGCTAAGCCTCAGAACACTAACTTCCCTTAAAAAATTTCTCTTATTTGATAGACCTCAGAATTTTATCAGGGTTCATCTCCCATTCTTCAGTGCCCATATTGGCTTAACAAGTAATCCAGAGCATTTGCCAATATTTGCCATTTGGGTCCAATTAACATGACATCATCAACATTTTGGGCTAATATGATACTTCATAGAATGTCCAGAAATAATGGAAATAAGAGAAAGAATACAGCCCTAGGCCATAATAGAAAATGTATAGTTTTGCCCATCCTTAGCAAATACAACCTGCTTTTGTTCCTACTTTCTTAAGACAGTTGGGGGTCAGAGGGCATTTAGTAAATCAATTGCTGCCTGTGCTCTGAGGTCTAGGGTGCCACTGGCTAGATTCCACATTTTGTTGGGCCTGTTGGATGAGTTCTGTATTCAAGAGGGGCCACTGTGTGGTCTTTCTGATTACACTGGGCCACTGGCTGTACTCCTTAGTCAGGTGGGGCCAGTAGTCTGCAGTCACCTTTGGTCAGGCAGGGTTACAGGTCATGTTTTCGTGCAAGGTGGTACCACTTGTTGGTTTCCAACATTGGGAAGGACTGTAAGTTGGGCTCCAGAATGGATCCTGGTGAGCTGGAGTCTCAGGTTGCTCCCCAACCAGATGCCACCACTGACTGGACTCTGTGTTCAGGTGGGGCCACAGGCAATGCTCAAGGAATAAGTCCTCAAGCTGTTCTTTATGATCAGGAGAGGATGCAGTCTGTGGCCCAAAGTTGGGAGAGGGTGTAGAGTGGGTTTCGTGGCCAAGCAGATCTCTCTGGTTGTGTTCCACTTTTGGGGAAGATTGCTGACTGGGCTCTTTGGTTGGGAGCCACCTCAGGCTGTATTCTGCAGCTGGAAGGTCCTGGAAAGTGAGCTTCATGGTCAGGTGAGGTAATTGTCTAGACTTTATAGTCAGGTGGGGCTACAAGTTACGCTTCATGATTTGGTGAGGTCACTAGCTGGGCTTCTTGCCTGGAAAAGACCATAGGCTGCTCTCAGTAATGTACCAAAGCCTGGCTTTGTGGCTGGCTGGTACCATAGTCTGGATTCTGAAGTTGTTCAGGGTCACTCTTCAGCTTCTTGATTATGTGGGGGCAGAGGCTCTACTTAACAGTTGGGTAGTACTGCTGGCCTGGCTTCCTGCCCAATGCCAGCTGTGGGACAGACTCTGAAGTTCTCAGGTTAGGCTTCCTGGAGTAGAAGATTATATTCAGCAGTTGAACAGGGCTTCTTATTTGCTTTCTGCATGTGTGGAAAGTAGAATGGACACCAGATCTAGTAAGGTTTGTTGACTGAGGACCTGAATAGGGCAGAATTGCCAACTGAGCTCCCTGGCCAGATGGGGACACGGGCTCAGCTCTGGAGATGGGCAGAGCTATTTGCTGAGATCGTTGCTCAAGCACCACTGCAAGAAGAAATGCAGTCTGAGATCTGAGCACTATTTGCTATAAACCTAGATCCCTTCTTTATCTTTTTCTGATATCCAGTTGTTAAGCCCCACAGAGTCCCCTAGTAATCCCTGTTAGATAAGATCTGAGTGAGCTTTCAGGTAAGTGTGCCATAATCAGGGAAAGCTGAATGTCAGCCTTAGACTCTCTTTTTCCCACTGGAGAAACTGTAGAACAGAGAGAAAGGACTTTTTGGTGTGGTGCTGTGTCAGCCTGGGGTTGTGCAATATGGTCAGAGTGTAGTTGCTCCACTTATCCCTTTAATGTCCTTCTCTGTCTCTGTGGTCCAAGGGAGTACTTGAGCCTTAGCCCCTAGGTTCTGGAATTTTCTCAGTGGTGTCTTGTCTACGGACAGTTGCTAGTTAATCTTAGGAGGGGGACTGAAGTCAGGAACAACCTATGTTGACATCATAATGATACATTCCCTAGAAACATACTATATTCATGATAATAAACTATATTATCATTGTGAAGGAGACTGTTTATTGTTTATATATCAAAGAGATCACTTAAATATGGAAATGAAATGTTGTATCCACTATCCCTTGAATTCTCAGAGCTAATTTGTTTATAGAATCCTGATTAGTAAGATTAATCCTATATTTAATATTAGATGACTATGTACTAGGTAATGTGTTGGTTAGTTAGAATATTCTTTTTGACCTCCCTACCATTTTTGCTAAGAGAGATTTTCATTGTTTAATCAATATATAAAATTGTACTTAACATGGAAATTTACATATGTGATTCCATTAAATCTGTCCTGTAAGAGCATTGAGATAATCATGAAAAATAAAGTTAGTATGTATGTCTTTGAAACTTGTTTCTATTTATTCTTTATGCAGATTAAGTTAGTCATGAGACTGGCTACCTCTCCGATTTGTTTTCTTTTTAAGATGTATGTCATATACAAGTTAATATGTCTAAATGGCCCTTTTTCTAATTTTCCTGATTTTTGATTCATGTGCAAAGTTGTGAATCAGATTGAATTGCCTAAATGAATCCTCACTCTCACCCAAACTTCCTGTGTGTTTGCAGCTTGTCTGTTTGAACATTTATATTTAGAATTCTCAAACATGCCCAGGGAGTAAAAAATATACAACAAAAACATCTGTTCTTCTTGGCAAACTATTTCATGCTTTTTTACTTTTGCAAGGTCAGGGAAGATACCTGGGGATCATTTTCATATCTGAGGGGTTTAACATTTCTTCTTGGTAATGTTAGCCTTATTGCAATGATTTAAACACACACACATGCACACTGAAAAGACAGAAAAATGTACACAATAGTGAGATCGATAGAAGCAGCTGTTTTTTTTTATTCTATATGTGTTTTTCTTTAGCAGTTTTACCAGCTTAAGAGAAAAGAAACCACCCTTTACTTATGCAGTCTATCTGCTATACCATCAGCACTCTCACTCAACCTACCTTTAAATTTTACAAGCATGAAATACATGTTTTTAAAATAAAAGCAAATATTCTTTGATGTCAGCTTATCTGGTTGCTCCACAGTTAGTTAAGGTCAAAACTGTAAAGTTTATTTATACCTTTTGGCAGGACAGGAGGCCGAATTCACTTTTTAGAAATATACTGTAAAGGTCACAGCTGAATGTGGTGGAGTTCCTATTAGTTCCTACTGGGCAAGGCCTCAAGCACACATATCCCATTCTGGGTGGGTTTTGAGGATGCTGTCCTCCTCCCTGCCAAATCCCCTCTTCAAAACTTTAAAATGTATCTAAGTCTGTTGAGCCAATTAATTTTTTTGAAGGCTAAGGATATCCCTAAAACAAGGTAGAGCCTTTAAGATTATTTATTTTGCAGTGAATATCTCTAACATATTATTGTATTTTGCTTGATAGAAATAATATTGCCAATTCTGCTGGGAAATCATAAAGGTCTTGCTAATGGGAAGTGGTTTTAAAAGATAGGGGTGTGAATGCTAAGTTAATTATAGTTTGAATGGGAACCTCAGATCTCCAAATCTAAAACTGCCAGATATAAGAACAATTAATCTGATATTTATCTCAGGTGTATGGTGCTAAGCAACTGTAAGAGGGTGTACTGATAACAACTTTTATCATTAAAGTGAGATGAGTTTTTCATTTGCTCAGGGGGAACATTTTTAGAATACGCCTTACTATTAATGAATTTAGATAACCTGTGTAAAACAGCTAATACTTGCCACCTTGTCAGCACTTAGTGAATAGTAGTGTTTTTTATTGGTTTATTGACTACAATTCTCAGGCAATAACTCTTGTATAAAGATTATGATTTTTTTCGGTGATTAAATTTAATTTTAATTTTGAGCCTTCATTCTACCAGGTGCCAAATATTAAATTTAGAAAACTGGTCTTCACCTCAACTTACGGGGTTATTTCTCTTGGGAATTTAATTAAGGCCAAGGGCTATTCTTGGGTGGTAAAATATGTCTGATGAAGGTCATGGTCATGTATTTATGATTGTTTTTATCATGACATCCTCAATCACTTCTTATTGATGGTGGGTCCTCAAAGATCATTATTTATTTTGACACATTGTTTTATGATGCCACAGTAGCCTTCCAAGTGTCCCAGACTGAGATGCCATATTTGTCTGCTCCTGGCTTCAGAAAAATCTTTTCTAGCTGTCTGATTCCCTTGTAGGGAATCACCAGATTTAAACTCTTGTTTTATTTCCTCATCTTTAACTTTTCTGGACTTACTTTATCCAGTCACAGGGATGTTAGTTGAAAGTGAGGTAGCAAAAGATATCAATCAAATAATCAGTCAATCAATCTGAATATTTAGGTTTCTAAACCACTTATGGCATGTTTTAATTTCTAAATGACAGAATTTGGGATTTTGAAACTAAAAAGTTTGGTTGCTGAAATGAAAGCATTTTTCTTTTTTGCCTTATTGCTGTGACTAAATAATGATAGCCTCAAGGTGAATAGAAAAAAGTAAAAAGCCAAATCAACACCTCAGAATATCACCTTATTACATTTGTATTATATTAATGATGCCTACTTTTTATTGGTTGCCAATCACCTGGTAGTCAATGAACCAGTATTTTAAAAACCAATATTTCCAGTTTCAAAGAAAAGTAAAGGTAGACTTTTTATCTTTAATTTTTCTGATAAAAAAATGTCAGAATTTATTTTTTTAAAATTTATTCTTAGTTTTAAGTATATAGTACATTGGGTAGACACTTACATAGTTTATAAAATGATCCCCCTAATTGTACTTTCTTTCCTTTGGCTCTCCACTTAGCCACTACTACTAATTTGTAGTTCTTTAATCCTTCACCTCATTCTCCCAACCCCGCAACTCCCCTCCCCTCTGGCCATCACCAGATTGTCCTCTATATTTGTGAGTCTGTTTCAATTAGTTTTTTCTTTTCCTTAGATTCTGCATATAATTGAAATCATACGGTATTTATCTTTCTTTGTCTGACTTATTTCACTCATCACTCAGCATAACCTCCAGGTCTATCCATGTTGTTGCACATGGCAGGATTTCATTTTTTTTAATAGCTGAGTAATATTCCATTGTATATATGAATCATAACTTCTTTATCCAATCTTCTGTTGACGGGCATTTAGGTTGCTTCCATATGTTGGCTATTGTAAATTGTGCTCCCATGAACATAGGGATGCATAGATCTCTATGAACTATTGTTTTAGTTTTCTTTGAATAAATCCTAAGAAGTGCCATTGCTGGGTCAAAGGTATACCTATTTTTTAATTTTTTGAGAAAACACCAGACTGTTTTCTGTAGTGGCTGTATCAAATTGCAATTTCACTAACAGTGTAGGAGAGTTCCCTTTTCTCCACATCCTCACCAACACTTGTTGACCTTTGATTTATTGATGATAACCATTCTGACAGGTGTGAGGTGATGTGTCATTGTGGTTCTAATTTGCATTTCTCTGATGATAAGTGACCTTGAGCAACTGTTGAGTTCTATGATTTCTTTATATATTTTGGATATTAACGTCTTATCAGATCAAATTAATATCTTTGCAAATTCTAATGTTGCTTTTCCTCTTATGTTTTAGTTACTCAAAGTAATCGAGAAGACTACATAGGGTTTTAAATTGATTAGATGACTTCCTGTGAACTAGGTATAGATATAATAGGTATAGATGTAAGAAAGTCATATGTTCTGATTTTAATATACCAAGACCAAATCAGTTATTATAACAACAAATGTCAATTTTCTTATAAAGAGTTTTTTTTGTTGTCTTTTTTTTTTTTTATTGAAGGCTATATAAAAGATCAATTTTAAACCAGCCAAGTTGTGATCAGGTCGAAAAGTTCAACTCCTAACAAGAGTTTTAATAATATCACAATAAATCTAAGAAAATATCCAAATATTATAATCTAGTTTATAAGGCTATAATTTTCTCTAGCTTAATTTGTCACTTCTCTCACTTCCATCCACCAGCCCCTAATAAACACTCTAGATACTAAGTTTCTTCAATTTTTTTCATATGCTAAACTTGTTATCACTCCTTAATTCTAGAACCTGCTCTTTTTCTTCCTGGAATATATATACATATATTCCTATTTATGTTGTCTTTCTTACAAAAACCTACTTATGCCCTATTCTCAACTATCTATTCCAACCTAATATTCATGTTACCATGTAGATGTCATTTCCTCTAGGGAGCCTGTTGATTATCAAGGGTCTATGTAATACTATCTATTTCCTACATTTAGAACATGTTTCATTCTATGACACTCACTTTTAAAAAATATATTTTATAACAGCTTTATTGAGATATGTTTGCATTCCATACAGTCCACCCACTTAAAGCATACAACTAATTAGCTTTCCGTATATTCACAGAATCATGCAGCCACCATCACTTTCAATTTTAAAATGTTTTCATCATCATAAAAAGAAACACTGTACCCTTTAGTTACCACCCTGTAATCTCCCTAATCCCTGTCACCTCTAGGCAACTACTAATTTACTTTCTGTTCCATAGATTTGCCTATTTTAGAAATTTCATATAAATTTGATTACATAATATATAGTCTTTTGTGACTTTTTAAAAAATTTAGAGGCGTGTTTTCAAGGTTCAGTCACACTATAGCATGTTATAGTACTCCATGCTTTTTATGGCTAAACATTTCATTCTATGAATAATACTATATTTTGTATATTCATTCATCAGTTGATGGACATTTAGGCTGTTTTCTATTTTTTTGGTTATTACAAATAATTCTGCTGTGTACATTCACATAGAAGGTTTTTGTTTGTTTGTTTGTTTTTAATATGTTTTCATTTCTCTCTCTTGGCTAGTTACCTAGGAATGAAATTGTTAGATTATATGGTACTTCAGTACTTAACTAGTTGAGAAACTGCTAAACTGTTTTCCAAATTGGTTGCATTATTTTACAATACCATCAGCAGTGGTATTGTAAAACCCTTCCACAACCTCACCAACACTTGTTATTGTTAGTCTTGTTTATTTAGCCATATAGTGTGTGTGAAGAGGTTTCTCATTGTGATTTTGACTTGCTTTTTCCTAATAGCTAATGATTTTGAGCATCTTTTCATGTCTTATTGGCTATTGGGACATCTTTTTTTGAAGATGTATCTACTAAAATTTTTAGCCCATATTTAATTGAATTATCTATTTTTTAGTTGTAAGTATTCTTCAGATATTTTGGATATATGACTCTTATTAAATGTGTCATTTGAATGGACACAACTGTATTATGTTCATCCATTTATTAGATGATAGACATTTGGGTTATTTATACCCTTTGGTCATTATTAATAATACTGCTATGAACGTTCATCTATAAGTTTTGTATGGGATATATTTTCAATCCTCTTGGGAATATACCTGGGAGGAGAACTGCTGAGTTAAATGGTAACTTTATGTTCAACATTTTGAGGAACTGCCTGGGTATTTTGCAAGTGGCTGTGACATTCTACATTCTCACCAGTAGTGAACAAAGGTTCTGAGTTTTCCATATCCTTGCAAACGCTTGTTTTTCCCTTCTTGATTAGAGCTTTCCTTGTGTGAAGTAATATGTCATTATGGTTTTGATTATCACTTCTCTGTGGTAAATGATATTGAGCACCTTTTCATGTGTTTAGTGGCTGTTAGTATATTAGTATATATACTAATTCATATAGCATTCTCTTTAATAATAGTTGTCCTACCCAAAATGAATGATACCTCGCATTACTGGTTTCATTTCAGATTTTCCACCTGAGACCACAATGGGCATTCAACACTGATTTATGAATTCAACAAAATCATAATCAAAATCTCTTTAAACTTTTTGCATAGATATTGACAAGATAATTCTAAAATTCATGTGTAAATGCAAAGGTAAATAGTCAAAGTAATTTTTAAAAAGAACTAATTTGATAAACTAAAATTACCTGATTTCAATAGTTATTATAATTTTATCGGTTATTAAGAAATTATTGTTGGCTAGAATATACACAAATAATTCAACATAAAAGAACAGAGTATCTGGAAACATACATATATATATATGTGTATATATATATATATATATATATATATACACACACACACACACACACACACACACACACACACACATACTACTGATTTTTGACAAAAGTAAAGATAATTTAGTGGAAAGAATAAACTTTTTGACAAAGAGTGCTGGAGTAATTGGGTATCCACAACTTCCCCAAATATTTATACTTTGTAAAAAATAAAAAATTTAACTAAAAGTGTATTATCAATTTAAATGTAAAACCTAAAACTATAAAACATCTAGAAGAAAACATAGGAGAAAATATTTGTGATATTGAGTTAGGCAATAAATTTTTAGTCATGATACCAAAGGCATGATTCAAAAAGAAATACTGATAAATTTGACTTCACCAAAATTAAAAAATATATATGCTCTTTGAAAGACCTTATGAAATAAATGAAAATAAAGCCATAAACAGGGACAAAATATTTAGAAGTTATATAATATATGAGACCTGTATCATATAGAAATATTTAAGTAACTCTCAAAATATAATAAAAAAAACAGAAGCAGATTTTTTTAAATAGTGAAATAATTTCAATGACACTTTACCTAAGAAGTTTATGAAATGATACTATACACCATTAGTCACTAGAGAAATGCAAAATCAAATCACAGTATATACCACTATAAACCTATTTGAATGGCTAAATTTAAAAATACTATGACATGTGTTGGTGAGAATATGAAAAATAGAAATTTTGTACACTGCTTATGGAAATGTAAAATGGTACAAAAATGGTACAATCACTTTGAAAAACAGATAGTAGTTAACTTTTAAAAATTAAATAGCAATTAATTTTTCTAAAGTTAAACCGACTCCTATCATATTAGTCAGCCCATTCCATTGAAAAGCATACTCCCTTAGAAAGATGTACATATGTGTATCAATAGCAGCTTTTTTTATAATGGCTCAAAACTGGAAAAAGCCCAAATGTCCATCAACAAGTGAATGGATACACAAATTGTGATATATTTAAATGAGTGATTTATATTCTGCAATAAAGACAGATAAACTATTGATACACGAAAGAAATAGTTGCATAACTTCAAAGTAATTATGCAGAATGACAGAAGGCAGGTCCCCCCAAATATATCTGTATAATTTAATTTATATAAATTCTATTTAATGCTAATTAGTCTTTAGAGAAAAAGAAAGAATGGCATAATATTTGCTCAAAAGTTAGCAACTATTTAGTGCTTTTCTTCCCTCCAAAGTTTTAAATATGTAACCAGATAAATCTGAGTAACTATACATTCAATGAAAACTAACAAATTTATTTAGAAAATATCACAAAAATTCTGTCAAGCTATCTGGCAATATATATATTTTAAATATAGGTCTCAATAGTTTTTAGATGGTATCATCCTAGAACATTTCAGAACTTTTATACATCTTTCATGCCTCTCCTAAAGTATTTGGCAAGTTCAAAAGACCATAAAGGAGACCATATTGAAGCATTTAAATAATGGAGCAAGAGTTTGAGCGCTTTGAAGATTTATAACAGGTGGAGAAAAAAATGAATGAAAATACTTTTCTAAATATATTCTGCAGTCAAAAGAAGGCAACCAGTCCAAAAAATATGCATGAAACCCTATGTAATTTCTAATACTCTTAGCATCTGCTGTAACTACTGGTCAAAACTTTTTTATTTCCATAATGATGATAATTGAATGTAGGCATGACCATAAGGCAAGGTATTGGATCAATGAACAGGTACACACAAGAGACATATTTTAAAGATTACTTTCCTGTAACATAGAACCAATTTACAGGCTTATAAACTACAAAAGACTTGTTCAGTGTCCAGTAATACTCATAAAACATCAGAAACAACATGTGGTTGTCAAAAGCAGCCATTTAAAATAGCAGGGAGTGAATGAGTGAGAGATATCAATTTTTTATGAATATTGTAATGCTTATACATTTGTCACATTTTTTATTGAATTTAATGCTGCTCTATTTAGACCCTAGTTTTTTTTATATATATTTTGTGCAGTGAATGTTCAAAGCACATTCTTAATGACTCTTTAGAGAAATAAGTAAATAAAAATAACAAAAAATTAGATAAGGAACAAAGAGAACATAAACTTTAAAAGATGGCTACAATAGAAAAAAACATATACACAGGCAAAAACATACCAATAATTATGTAATAAACTATAAATATTAAAGAATCCTTAGATTTCTTTTTCTCAATAGCAGTGATTTTTCTATTATCTATTTCGGAATTTTATACACAGGAGACAAAAATATCTTAATTGAATTAAAAGTGATATTAGGAAATTAAGCATTTGAGAGTAAGCAATTTTTAATACCAGATAAGCTATTTTCACCTAGCCATTTAAGCATTATTTGTTCTCACCACAAATATACATTTTACTTTTTATGATGCTGCTTATGTACTAGAGACTCTTTAAGTCTGGTTCTTTCTTCTTCCTTCTAATTCTTTCTCCATGATTTAACAACATGGCCTGTCTTCCATAATCAGACTGGTTTGCCTGTTCTCCGTTTTCTCTCCAGAACCTCTGCCTTCTCCCCCTCAGCTCTGAATTTCTACTTTATTTAGCTATCTGAGACATTTTAATAGATAATCTATCATCTTGATTATCCCAATTTTATATACTAGTTTTATCTTCTCTAAACCCATGAACGTCATGAGGACACAGCCTATGGATATATTTATTCTTGTTTTTCCCAATAGTAACTTGTTTAGCAGCTGAATATAAGGAGTCAGTAGGTTCAGAGAAAAGAGAATATGTAGGGAAAAGACTTGTGTTCTTGGATAATAATATGGAAGAGATAAGTAAGCCTCCAATTTCACCCTTTAAAAAATATATTAAAACCCCTTTTTTGGCCATATCCTTGAGAATATGATTCTCTATTAGAGAATGACTAAAACTGGTATATGGATTTGAGATATGACCAAAAAATTCCCTAAGACTTAAAGATATTTATGGAAAATAATGAAGATAAAAATACTACAATTTCAAAGCCATAAGCAGGTTTTCTGTATAATAATGTATAAAACTATAATATTTGAAAGCACATGGTTACTTTGTTCTTGCCTTCCAAATATCTAAATATTGGGTGTTGTAAATATGAAATTGAACCATAACCCTTCCAAATATCTAAATATTGGGTGTTGTAAATATGAAATTGAACCATAACCCAAAGCAAGTAATACTTTTTCACATAAACTATCAATCTGTGAGAGATAATTTTTTGTGAAATAAAGTAAAATGCTTCTTGTATTGTAAGTGGAGTTTTATTTCCTCAGATTTCTTCTTTAAAACTCCAGCTTTCAATATTATTACATGTTTATAAACATATATGTATTTATTACTATAGTAAGATGATATATTACATCGTGAGTATGTGTTTTTATATTAATAAAACAAAAATTTTTCAAACCAACATTGTTACATATTATATGTATTGAACACTGATATTTTCTTTCTTTTCTTGGTCTATACTGCTTATAATGTTGTAACATAATGTTTATATGATGTGGGGTAGGAGAGAAATATAGTATCATGGAAAATATATTTCTTCTCTTAAAATAATATCAAAAGTAAAAACATACATTTAATCTCTATTGCTTAAATTACCATATTCTTTACAGACGATAGTGAAAAAAGAATATTTGAAAGTAAATTCTCTCAATAGAGAAATTGTGTGTTAGAAACCTAGGGATTGTATCAATCTAACAGTAGAAAACTGTATTTTCATTTTGTAGTCTTCACTGCATAAATTTCTTATTAGCGTTCTAACATATACAAACATTTAGGATTATAATGTAAAATATTAAAAACAGCTTTTGTAAATGAAACACATAATAAGGTCTTTATATTTTATATTTGTCCACTTTAAAAACTGTATTCATCTAAATAATTAAAAGAATTTTTACATTTCCTTTATTGACTATTTGCACAAACAGGTATATTAAAACACATTTTTGGGCCATATCCTTGAGAATATGATTCTCTATAGAGAATGGCTAAAACTGTTATATAGAGTTGAGAAAACTGTTGACATTGATGACTTCCAAAAACTGTTGACATTGATGCAATTTTCTGAAATAGTGAAAAGCTTAACAAATTCTAAGTAAATATCAGTCTTCCCTTGATTTACATACTATTTACCTGAATTTCAAAATTAAAGTTTATAAATTCATCAAAAATGTATAAAACACAGGGAACATTAAGCTCAGGATATTATAAACTGATTACCAACTAGTACTGAATATCTTCTAGGATGTTATATTGTTATACAGGCCAAGAAATAATTCTTTGTGGTTAAGGACTACCCCACATAGTCCTTAACCTCTAGTCTCTCTGCCCCCCCCCATCAACTAAATGACAGTAGTTCTTATCACTGTGAAATTAATTTTAAAAACCTGGAAATTGCTAAAATTGTTCCATGTGACACAATGATACCACAGAGAACCACAATTCTTGGACTATATTTGTTTCCACCTCACTCTCCTTAGCTCTACCCAGAGTTACAAAGGTTAGAAGAATATCAACAAATTTTATAAATTTTTATAAAAAGCGTCATGAAATTGGGAGGACTTCTTACTTGGATTTGGAGACTATGTGAGCTTTAGAAAGTAAAAAAAAAAAAGTTAAAGATATGGTAAAAATGTGAGAAAAGTAACAAAAGTGAATATGAATATAATGTAATTAAAAAGGGAAAAAACAAAATTCTGTAAAATACAAAATAAAAATAAGGTTTAAAGTATGGTAGGGCCTGATTATATGTTGCCTTCAATTGGTATTGGGTAAAGGATTTCTGGTCACCAACAGAAGATTAACAATATGTCCATTTACCCTTACTGTTAAACTTACATTAAAATGGCAATAAATAATTAATATGTGTGTATGCATATACATATTCACACACATGCATCTATACACTAAGACAAAAGAGAACAACTGATGATGAGTTTCAATATAGTTTAAAAGAATATTAAACTATTGGAAGTGTGATTATTAATAACAAGGACAAGGAAGCTACAACTTGGGTATGTGTAGAATGTAAAAATAATTCAAGTCATAAATCTTATGTTCTCTGACATAAAGTAAACTATAGAATAACAACAATCAAAAGAATTTAGAAAATTTTCTAATAAAATTATAACTACCCTCTGGTAACCACTAGTCTATTGTTCATGTCCATGAGTCTCTGTTGCTTGGTTTATTTATATCCCACGTATAAGTGAGACCATGTAGTTTTCAACTCTTCTGCCTGGCTTAGTTCACTTAGTGTGATTATCTTAAGGTCGATCTATGTTGTTGCAAATGGCAGTATTTCACCCCTTTTGATGGCTGTGTACCAGAGGGCAGAGAGAAATGGGGTGTGGAGAGATAGATGAGGTAAAAAGAGTTAAATATGTGGTGACAGAAAGAAACCTAATTATAGGTGGTGAATACACAATGCAATATATATATATATATATACACACATATATATACACATATATATACATATACATATATATACATATATACATATATATACATATATACACATATACACACATATGTACATATATACATATATACATATATACATATATATACACATATACACACACACACACACACACACACACACACACACACACACACACACATATATATATATATATATATATATATATATATATATATATATATATCTTACTGTTTAATTGTACACCTGAAACACTGAATTTTGTTAACTAATGTCACCATAATAAAAAATTAAATAACTATAAAATTTCTTAAATAAATTCTTCTATATAACATAGGTTGAAATCAAAAGGGAACTTAGAAAGTGTTTTTAATCAAGTAGAAATGAAAACAAATATTAAAACTTGTGGGATCCTGCTACATTTGCAGAGGGAAATTTTAACAGTAAAAAACTATATATCTGAAAAAAAAATGGTCTCAAATCAATAATGTCAATTTGTACCTTAAAAAACTAAATTCAATTCTAATAAAATCTCCCAGAAAATGAGGAATAAAAGGCAATTTTCTTTATCCCATAAAAAGCACCACTGAACAATCTGCAGCTGGAGAAAAACTCAGTTTACTGGGGAAGACTGCTGTTTTCCTTTAAGATCAAGAATGTGGGAAAATAATGCATGCTCTCATGACTTCTATTCAATATTATATTTGAAGTCTTAGCCAGTACAATAAGATATGAAAAAGTACAAGTTCTCCAAATAAGAAAAGAAGTAAATCTCTATTTGTAAATGAAACAAATGTCTGCATAGAATATCCAATGGAATAAACATATACAAAAAATCTACCAGAACTGTAAAGAGATCTTATCAAAGTTTCAGGACACAAGATCAACATAAAATAATCAAGTGCATTGCTATAAATAGCAAAGAATATTGTACATTATAATTAAATAAACAAGATTATAAAAAGCATGAAATAGATATAAATGTTGTAATAATTTACAACATCTATACACTGAAAACCATCAGACATAGCTGAATAAAAAAGTTAAGACTTGAATACACAGAATGGTATACTGTATTCAAGTGTCAGAAAAGTCAATGTTATTAAGATGTCAAGTCTCTCCAAATTGATTTACAGATTTAATGCAATCCCAGTCAAATCCTAGCAGGATTTTTTTTTGTAGAAATTAATTCTAAAAAGCTGATTCTAAAATTCACACAGAAATACAAAGTTACCTAAAAGAGCCAATGCAACTTTAAAAAGAACATGTTCAAAGAACTAATATTCCTTTATTTCAAGATCAGTTACAAAGCTACAGTAATATAGGTGTTGAATTGGTATAAAAGATCAAAAAGATCAATGGAATAGAAGAGAGTTCAAAAGCAGATTCACTAATATAGAATTGATCTTACACAGAGATTTAGAGGTTATTCACAGGAGAAAGTTTAGTCTTCAACAAATTCTGAAATAATTGCATGTACATGTAAAACAGACAAAACAAACTATAATTCATATTTCCCAATGTATACAAAAATTAACTTAGAAATGATCATAGACCTAAATATAAAACCTAAAGTTATACAACTTCTACTAGAACACTTAGAAAATCTTTATGACATTGAGTTAGTCAAAGATTTCTTCATACGACACCAAAAGCACAATTCATAACAGGGGAAAAATAGGTATATTGGATTTTATAAAAAATAACTTCTCTTTAAAAACACTCATAAGGTTAAAAGACACAGCATCTAGTGACAGAATATAGTTGAAAATTGTATACCTAATTAAAAAAAAAAAACTTTGTCTATAACGTATAAAGAACTATCAGGATTCAGTAATAAGTAAACGACTTTATTCTGGCTATATATTTGAATAGCAACTTCATAAAAGTTATACTAATAGCAAATATGCATATGAAAAGATGTTCAATATTGTTAGTCATTAGAGAAATCAAGTTAAGACCACAATTTGATGCAACAATAAATGTATTTTGTAGATAAAATCAAAAGACTGGTCATACCAAGTATGGTGTGAATATCAATTGAGGCTCTCATGAATTGCTGGTGGAGAATACTGAATGGTATGATCACTTGCAAAAAGGGGGAGTTTTGTAAAAGTTAACTCATATCTCCAATATGATTCAGGCATTATACTCCAAGATATGTATCCAAGAAAATAAAAACATATGTCCATACAAAACTTGTACACACATATTCATAGCACCTTTTTTTTTTGCAATAGCTAAATCTGAAATCAACCTAAATGACTGTTAATAGGTGAATAAATTGTGATATATTTATACAATGAGTACTTCCTAACAATAAAAAGGAAAAAACAATGAATACACATATTAACATAGATGAATCTCAATTATCCTTAGGAGAAAAATCCAGCTAAAAAAAGAATGCATACTCTATGATTCAATTTATAAAAATTCATAAAATGCAAACTAATATATGATAACAAAAGCAGATCAATATTTTCTTACGGTTGAGAGGCTGAGAAGGATGGGAGAAAGATTACAATTGGCCTGAGGAAATTTAGAGGAATAACAGATATAATCCTTATCTTGATTTTGGTGATTATTTTCTAGATATGTATGTTTGCATATATGTGTATGAATATATATTTTAATTGTGCATTTTAATTATCCACTATTGAATACTAACATAATCCAGTGAAATATTTAAAAACAGATTTAATTGTTGAAGACATAATTACTGATAATTTCCCAAAACCTATGAATACTGTACCTTTATGCCACAAATTTAAAAAGTGACATGAACCCAAGCAGGTAAAACACACAAACACAAAACCTGGTGCATCATGGTAAAATTGCTTAAGTGAAAGAAAAAAGGGAAACTTTAAATTCAATTAAAGAAAAACAGACACGTTATCTTCAAAGGAGCAAGAATATATGGTCTACTGCTGAACAAAAATAATGGAGTAGTAGTCAGTGGAATGTTATGTTTACAATGCTGAAAGAAAAAGAATAGAAAACTGCCAATTTTAGATTTCTATACCCAACAAACTGCCCTTAAAATGTTTTTCCAAACACATACATTAAAGATAAAAATAGAAATGATTCATTAGCACATCCTCAATAAATTTTCCTCATGACTGTTTATAATCTCTCATTCTTAGCTTTCTCCACCTATCCCTGATCCACTTAAAAATTTTTTTACTATAGTTTGCATTTTATAAAATTTTTGTAAATTGAAAACAGAGAGTGTGCATTCTTTTTTTATGTGCTTTTTAAAGTATAGGCAGGAAAAAAAAATCTCATCCTTAGCTAAGGAATGACAATAATCTTTTCATAAACTTTCCAGAGAACAGATTAACTAAAAACCACCCACCAACATAGCTAAAATTAAACTACTGACAACACTGTTATGACAATATGGAGAAATTGGAATTCTTACTCCTGGTGGAAGTAAAAATTAAAATAATCATATTAGAAAACTGTATGACAGTATTTATTATAGCTTATCCTATAACCTAGTGATTCTACTCTTGGATATTAAGCTAAATTAAATGCATATAAATGTTCATGAAAGGACATGTAAAAGACTTTCATCGCATTATTTAAAATAGCTAAAAACTGGAAGGAAATCTAGTGCCCATTAGTATTAAGATAGATAAGAAATTGGTAGTATAGTCAAGTGATAAATAGCAGTAAGAATCAATTTTTAACATTAACACATTTTATACTAAAACAAACTATCAATCAAGTTGAAGGTGAAAAAAATAATTTTCAGACATTAATTTTTAAAAATATTTAGCTCTCACCCAAACTTCTCCAAGTGATACAGTGAAACAAGAGAGTAAACCAAGTAAGAAGAATATGAGATTTAAGAAACAAAATCCATTATAGGAGAGAAATGAAAAATATCAGACTGATAGCAGGCAGGAGAAATAGCAATTTTAGTGAAAAAAAAAAGAGGGCTTCTGAACTGAGGCTTCTGAAGGGAAAAATATAATTAATATGATCTGACATAATGACTTACAATATTAAGTAAAAGAAGTTTCTGGAACACTTGAAACAAAATAAACAATGCAATGAAAAGTAGGACAGCTTATACTAAATGCTGTATCTAACTGCTCACAAATCTCTCTGTTTGTTTACAATTGTTTTTAGAAATGGGTTCCGGATTTTGGATGCTGGTGTATAAATCTCTCAGTATAGCCATTTATGTCTCTTGAGGTGCCCACCAGTGACCTATTTAACTTAGGAATGGGGACATAATTTAAAGGAGTAAATTTCCCTTAAAAGAGGGGGGGAAATCCACAGATGTATGTGGCATCTCAGAAGAAAATGTTAAAATGGAATGAATGCAGCACATACCTTTCTTTCTGGAAGAGCTCAGTGAATTGGAAAGTCAGATTCAACTATGTGATTTGACTCGCTTCTTGGAATAATATTGCTTTCTACTCTTGTCTTATAATTTCTGATAATTGAAGACATGGAAGAACCTACTAATATTGTATTTGAAACACAATTGAGCCCCCAAGTTACTTATTAAATCTACTGCTGAATCTGGGCCTTTATCTGTCATACGTTAAGAAAATAACAAGCTTACCTCATCTTCTATTTGTAGAGGATTCGATTTCTTCTAACATCTTGGCAATGCAAAATTTCTACAATTGCTACCTGGGGAATTTTGATCAACTTCACATAGGGATGTTTCAGTATACAGACAGCTCGAAAGACAAATTAAGATTCTAAATCCAGAATAGTTATATCAATAAAAAAACCCCACAATTTAATTGTACTGGTTTATTTCTCTAAATAGAAATGGAAAATAACAAAGCAATGTTCTGAGGTTGGGCCTGTGATGAAAGCTATACTATTCCATGTGGTTGAATAAAAAGTAAAAAATAATAATTTGGGGATAATATCTGCCAAAATATATTTCACAGAGTAATAACTATAAATCACAATATAAACACTCTACGGTCAAGTAAATTTAGACAGAGCTGGAATAAAGTAAAATAATTGGAATTACAATATGACCTCTCAAAGCTGTTATTATGTTAATATACATTTGAGTGTGCAGTAAAGTATTATAAGCAGAAAGCATAAGTTTAAAAATATATTTTATAAAAACATTTTTAAAATACGAATCTATAGTACTGGTGTTTTAAATTTTAAAAAGGCCTTTATTTTCCTCTTCTAAAACTTCTACTTTTAATCACTAGTCAAGTGAAGTGTTCTCTGTTGCATGATGCTATCCCGTTGATGTAGGATATGACTGTGTCTATATCAGAGATTTAGCATCGTATTTACAGTCAGTTCTGAGACTTAGAGCTAGACTTTCCTGATGGCTAACACTTTCTTAAGATTGTCAATATACAACTATGTCCATTTACTCATAAGTGAGTCACTTAATAAGTGACACTTTGAAATTCAATAGGTTCAATTCTGTTTATTCTTACTTTATGAAAAAGATGTTTTTATTTTTAATTCACACTGTAATCTACTGAAAACATTCCACTCATCTTGCACCAGACTTGCACTAAGTAATTTATCTATTTTTGGAACAGGTTCAAGTGCTTCTTATTACATGGTTACCTATCAAAATATAAACCCATATGATTTTTCTTAATTTCTTTATGATTCTGCACATATATGCAAAAAGAGTCTAAAATCTTATTTAGGGCAGAATTATCATAAATCTCAAGAATTATCTTTGTACCCTAAAAAGATTTATGTTCTGACAGAATTCATTTCTCACAAACCACATTACATTATATTTTCTTAATGTTTGATTTCCAACGTTCTGTTAAATTTCTTTATAGAAAAACGAGGCTAATAAGAATTGAACATGTTTTTCTACTTTATAAAATTGACTATAAGATGCTTTTAGTTTATAATTCAACATGTAAAGAACTTGTAAGTTATCTCTCATATCCAAACAACAAGAAAAAAATAAAAATAATAACGAGCAAACTGAAAATCAGCAACTCTTTGTAGGTCCATCAGAAAGTTGAAGACACAGGGCAAACTGCAAACCCCCAAATTGGAGAGTTAGGCAAACACAGAGAATCACAGTGTACTGGGAGCAAAAGCCATTGCTAAACGCTGATAGAAACACTTAAAGGATAATTAATCAATTGCTGAAAAATGAGCATGAACCAGCTTGAGAGATAAAAATTCCTGGGGCCCCCTTTTCTATAAATTTTACTTCTGGAAGCCCCACTAGGTTCACAGGATGAAGACAGGAAAAAAAATCCCTTGTGCTTATAATGGGTGGGAAAAACTAGCCATTCAAATATATCAAGATATTCTGTTTTCCTTAACAAACGGTTGTCCTCAAATGAATCTCTTTTATCAGAGGCTAACCAAATGGGTGGAAGAGAAATGCCCAAATTCAGGTCCCTTTAGCCTTCAGTGTGGAGGAAGTGATATACCCAACTGCACGTCAACTCCAACTGGTCTTACCTAAGAGAGGAAATAAAACTCAGAAGCACTGTGAAGATCACAGTACAGGTATGGCACGCAGGTTCACTAAAAGACAGAGCTAATCATAGGATATTATAATGATTTCCCTCTCTTCAAATTTTGTCTTCATATCAGTAGGGTTCTTGTATTAATAGGAGACAGCAACTGAAAGAACTGCAAGCCTCAGGCCATGTTTAATAAGGCTCTGGGAAAACCCAAAGACAATGGAGAAGACAAAAAGCAAGGGTACTAGAGGAAATTTCAGCTTTTAAAACCATAGCTAGAGCGAACAGTAAACACAGCCTACTATCAATCAGATAAACATAAAACCTCATAATTTGTATATGTATAGTATTGAAGCTCCTAGATATTTAAGCCAAATATTGACAGAACTGAAAGGAAAGGTAGACAGCATATAATAATAGAAGGGGACTTCAATATCCCATTTTCAACATTGGGTAGGTCACTCAGACAGAAAATCAATAAGGAACATTGCCCTTGAACTATACTTTAGATCAAATAGACCTAACAGAAATATACAGAACATTCCATTTTACATCAGAATATAAACTCTTCTCAAGTGCAGACAGAATATTCTCTGGGATAGGTCTTATGTTGGACCACAAAGCATTCCTTCACAAATTCAAGGTTGAAATCATACCAAATATATTTTCCAACCACAATGGTATGAAGCTAAAATAAAAAACAAAAAGAAAATGGAAACAAAATCACAATACATGAAAATTAAACAATACTTTCATGAATAACAATGGGTCAAAGAATAAATCAGAAGGGAAATCAGAAACAATCTTGATATAAACAAGAAAAAATACTATAATATACTAAAACTTATGGGATGCAGTAAAAGCAGTTTTAAGAGGGAAATTTATGGTATTACATGCCTACATTATAAGACATCAAATAAACAACATATCTTTACACCTCAAAATATTAGAAAAAAAGAATAATCTAAACACAAAGTTAGCAGAGGAAGGAAATTAAAAAGTCTAGTGGAAATAAATATCGTAGAGACTAGAAATATAAATGTCTAATAAATGTATTGTGTGTGTACTTGAAACTAGTAAAATAAAATTTAAAAAGGGACTTTTATTTATAAAATAACTCTCAAAACACAATAAAAAATAAGCAATCAAATTTTAAAACATGCAAAAAATCTGAACACACACCTCACCGAATAATATAGTAAGCACATGAAAAGATGCTCAACATCATATGCCATTAGAGAATTGTAAAGCAAAAAACAATGAAATACTACTACTCAAAATTGATAGTACCCAATTCTGGAAAGTATGTGGAGCAACATAACTCTCATCATTGCTGGCGATATTTCAAAAAGGTATAGCCAGTTTTGAAGACAACCTGGAAATTTTTGGTAAAGCTAAACATAATCTTAATATACAATACAGTAACAACAGTTCTAAGCATTTATCCTCATTGATTTGAGAACTTATGTCTACACACACACACACACACACACACACACACACACACACACAAAACCCCCTGCATATGATTTTTAAAAGCTTTATTCTTGATGCTGCAAACTGCAATCAAGTTATCCTTTAATAAATGAATTGGTAAACAAAAGGTTACACATTTATACAATAGAATATTATTCATTGATAAAAAGAAATGAGCTATGGAGCTAAGTGACAGAGACACTCTGAAAAGTCCGCACATTATGATTTCAATTATATGAGAACATCTTTACGAATAAAGTTAAAATTATAGAGTATATAAATATCAAGGTTTAAGGGGAGTGGTAAAACCCAGAGAAAATTCTATGATGGGTATGATACTGCAATGATGAATACATAACATTATGTTTGTCAAAACCCGCAGAACTTGAGAGCATAAAAATGTAGTAAATTAAAAAAAATATTTAGAAGATTGATGAAATGCTGAATATTAAACAATAATTTAGCTGTATTATAAATATGTGAAACAATGTCACACAAAGGAGAATGTATGCGAGGGGGGTGCTGACCTAAGGAATTTTGGAAATGAGTGGAGTCTAGAGAATAAAGATAAAAGAAACTAGATAAGCATTATAATCTTGTTGGTAGAGTTCTTTCCATGGGGGTATAAAAGTCAGTTGAATGACAGAGTAGAAGACAGATTTCTCAATGTTAGAGTGGGAGGTAACAGATAAATGAGAAGAAGCTAGTATGAGAGTTAGAGACATCAGTATGAATTCTACATTAGCTTAATAGGACTACAGGTATTATATATAGGAATATTTTTGGTGTGTGTGTGTGTGTGTGTGTGTGTGTGTGTGTGTGTGTGTACACATACATGGCTTACTATACACACATATATTTCCTTCCTCCGTCAGTTTCTAAAACTCTTCTCCATTATAAGGAACCAGGGCTCCTTAGAGAAACAGATGATTCTAATACTGAGACAGAAATTATGAAGATATTATAGGAGTAAATTATCGTCCCAGAAATTAAGAAACCACCCTCCAAACCACCACAATGATGGTGGCATAACAAAGGGATACATGAGCCAACTCAAAGAGCTTTCCAATATTAAAACTGGAATATTTGAGCAACAAAATCAGTAAAATATTGCATAATAACCCAAAGTATAAAATAAATATCCATGAGTTTATATTGCTAAAGATAAGTACATGGGAAGAAGAGACAAGTCTTTTATGCAGAATATTTCCGTATAATTTATACTGATAATTTTACTCTAAAGTTGTTAGTAGGTAACTCCCTAACAGACTACCCACAGTGCCTTCCTCCAAAGAGTACAGTATGAAAAGGGAAAATCAGTACTTTTACATTAGAGAAACTTAAACACTGTACCATCCAGGTTATCAAAGTTAATATGAACAATAAGTCATATTGATAGAATATGCCTGATATGCTATGATGGAAATAGTATTTTATCTCCATGGTTGTTCTCTTAAGAACACATGACTCAGTTTTAACCATGAGAGGAACATCAGACAAATTATAATTCAGGGACCTCCTACAAAAATATATTAACATTTATTGAAATTGTGAGGGTCATCAAAATCATGAGAAGTCTAAAAAACTGATACAGTCGAAAGAAGCTTAAGGAGACATGACTCCTAAATGTAAAGATAGTATTCTGTATGGGATGCTTACATAAAAATAAAATAGAAATAACTTTAGATACTAAGCAAAGGACATCTGAATAAAGTATGGACTTTAGCTAATAATAATTTATCAGAGATTTTTATTAATGTTAACAAAGATAGATGTTAATAATGGAGTAAGTTGAGTATGATGTATATAGAACATTGTGCTATCTTCAGAATTTTTTTGTAAATCTACTATTCTAAAATAAACATTATTAAAAAAAATGAAAGCACCTCTTTGAACATACCTGTGGGAACAATGAAAACAAAAAATATATATATAGTTTTAAATAAATTTATGTGAAACTGTAAACATTAGAAATATATAAGCTAAACATTTAGTTGAAGAAGTTAGAATAATAAAAAGTAAAATAGGACAGTAGAAAGAAGAAACTAATAAAGAAAGCTCAAATTAATTTACAGTGAAACCAAATTGATTTGATCAATAAATCTAAAGGGTGTGTTTTTTTTTTGAAATTACTAATGAAATAGGAAAAATATTGGCAATTCTTCATAGTGGAAAAAGATACATAAACAAAAGTATTATACGTAGGAATAAGAATGCAATGTTATATGAAGAAGATTCTAAAATACTTAAGAAAGTTTGAGATTATGTAGAAAACTTTTATTAACCTTTAAGAAAACCATAAAAACATAAAACTAGGGCATAATCATTCTCCCAAAAGATACCAACTATAATTTTTTTCTATATTAATTTTACATAATTTAAATTGCTGAAAATATTCTATTTAAAATGTTATTGATCAATGAACAGTATTCTTGAATGGCAGGGTGTTTATTTGAATAAAATAAAATATTTTGTGATTCATTCTGAGAAAAACAAAACAGTAGCATAAAAAGTAAAACTAATTGTATACATGAATGTAGATGTTGTTTTAATTTCCTGTTGTTGATGTATCCAATTAACCACAAATTTGTCAGCAGGGCTGAGTTCAGTTCTGGAACCTCTAAGGGAGAATCAGTTTTTGAGGTTCCTAGTGGCTGCAAGCATTCCTTGGTTCATCTCTCCTTTCCATTTTCAAAGCCCAAAAATGGCCAGTCCAGTGTCCCTTATCATCATTCTGACTGACTTTTCTGCCTTTCTCTGCCATATTTAAAGAAACTTTGTAATTACATTGTCCATCCCTTCACAGTGAAGGATAATCTCATTTTAATATTAGCTGATTGATTAGCAACCTTAACTCCAATTCTGGAGCCAGAGTTTATGGAAATTCTAGCCATTAGCTCTGAAACTCTAGGTGAAGCTGAGATTTCTAACTTTGTTTGTTTATAAATAATGATAACAGCAGTCTCATGCATAAAAAATGTTAAAAGAATTAAATGGCTAATACATGGAAGTAAGTTACAGGCTGGCACATAATAAGTGCTTAAGCTCAATATATATTAGATATTTTTCCTAGTCTCTTACAAACCAATGGAGAAAAAATATTACTTTAATTTTCTAGATAAAGAAAATGAAGCTTAAAATAATTATGTAATTTCATAAATATGTAAGTGGTAGAATTGAATTTTAGAACCTAAGTAATGTGACACTTTGGCCTAGACTCTTAATTCTGAAGTTACAACATTGTTTGAAGTGTTAATTATTAGCATACATTCTAAAATGTATATCCACTTAGTAGAAAAACATAAATGATTTTGGAACTGAGCTTCAATGCCTAGATAGTGACTCAACATCTATTTTGTGTTTCCTTTTTCATTTTAATAACATAACCTTACAATTTTAGCTGCAATTAACTATCAACAGTAAATATGCACTTTTCAGACACATTGATTTCCTTTAGCAGCCTTACGATTGATTTCAGGCAAATGGATGTGAGGTGAATTGCAACTTTCAGATCATACTCCTAAAGAAATTGGGTGTTCCCTTTATTTTTATTTTCCCACATCTGCCTGACTGAAACATTTTTCTAAGGAATTTCCTTGGAAATGTGAAGGCATCATCCTAGAAATGACAGAACCAAAAGATATGACTGCAAAAACCTATACTTCTTTGACAGTCAGAATTACTTCTAAGTCCCAAAGACTGTACCAACATGAAATAGATTGTGAGATAATTAAAACCCTCCAATGAACAAAGTCAAGGGCAATGATGATGATGGAGAGGGGAGTTCTTCAGAGAATAGAACCAAAGGCTGTTACATGGACCAACCTAGGGATATTCTCTATTGCTGTGCAGGAGGATTTGCAGCTCTTTCAGCAGAATATGATAGTTGCTCTGGTGACTAAGTGCTATGTGTTTTCCATTATTTCCTATTTCATGTAGGAGTTTTTCTTGGAGTAATTCTATTTTTATTTTACCATTGTATATTCGAAAATAGGTAGAGAGGGGGCGGGGGAAATGCTTTTTAATTTTGAGTTGCCAGACTACAAACAGCTATGGTCATGCTTCCAGTTGTTCAAATCAAAATCTTTAGAGTCATCTGTGACATGCTATTGCCCCTACTTTCAAAATACACAGGGTCCTTACTTGTCATCACATACACTGTTCAAACACAGGCCTAGGCCAAATTTATTTCTTAACTGGATTATTGCAATAACCTTATAACCAATCTCTTTTACATGCTCTATGTAGTCTATTTCAGTGATTTAGCCAGACAAGTCATTTTAAATATACGTAAGATAAGATAATGTCACTCTCTGCTCAAAGCTCATCAGTGACTGCCTAACCATTCCAATCATGTTAAAAATCAAAGCCCTTTAGAGCTCTGATAAGGCTATAAATGATGTGGCCCCAGTTTCCTCTTTGACTTCATCTCTTTTGTCACTCTCCTTAATTTACTTGGCACCAGCCATGCTGGTCTGTTTACTATTTCTCAAAAATGAAAGATTTTTAATTTTTTAGCTATTTCCATCCCTGAGACACTCATCTCCCTCATATCCAGGTAGCTCAGTTGCCATTTTGTTATTTTTCTTTTTCTGATCGCCATATTAAAATTCCAAATGTCACTTTCTTCACATTCCAGTAATATTCTAGAGCCAACTGGTACAGTCTTATGATAATTTAATGTTAACATTTTAGAAATTTTGTGAGTAGGTTGACATCACAATGGTAACTTAAAATTGGCTTCAGTGGAAGTATTTACTCTATGGAAATTGGAAAAGACTAGAAATCAGGAATATTTTTCAGAACTGATTTCTAAACATTTACCAGCATACTACTACTGATTCTCTCTACTTCCTATATCTTTTCATAATATTCATGATCTACTGAAATATACCTTAATATACTTATTTTTGTGTTTATTATTTTTTACTTTTTGTCTTTAGATGTATTTCTCTAATGTACCTCTACTTACAAAAGTGCTCAATAATACTTGTTGAATAAATGAGTTATTAACAATATAAACTTCTCAATTATATCTAGGAACAAGTACAACCAAAGAAAAGACTAAATCTTCCAGATTTCTTTGAAGTTAATCATGGTCAGTGACCATCTTGTAGCCAATATGATGTGTCCAGAAGTGATATATTCAACTCTTGCACTATAGAGAGTAGGGATAAGCCTGCAAACAATTTAGAGTACAGGTATAGTCAGTGCCATCTGTACCAATGGTATAGGCAGCACTTGTATAGATGTCACTGTGAGAATATTAAATGGACCTGGATCCTGGATGTAGAGGTCCTGCGATAATAGCTCTGGAATGACTTAGATTGTTAGTTAAGAGGTAAATCAAACTCTGTCTTGTTTGAGCCAGTACTTCACACCATTTTTCACATTATAACACAGTTCAGTTAAAAAATGCTATTTGTATTACACACTGAGTGAATAGCTGAAGTATTGCATAAATCAGTTCTTATTTTCAATGGCATACAAGTGCCTCATGGCACAATTATTTCAATGCTTTGCTTTCTGCCCATGTTATATGGTCTTTGTTACAGTAGCCAAGACACTATTTTAATTAACATAGAAAACCATACATTTTGTTGACTAATTTGTTCATTCACTCAAAATAAACAAAATGTCACTACTCCCTTTGGTACTGTATAATAATATTGTATTATAAGTTGGAAGATTTACATCCCTCTTACATGTTAGGCTATATGTACTTGGTGACTCCTCTTTCTGTAGTACAAAATCATTTCACTGTTTTTTTCCAAGTTAATTTCTACCCATTCTTCAGTTTAAGTTCAAATATCACTTCCCTAGGAAAGGATTCCTTGAACTCCCAGTTAAGATCAGTTTCCCCAATTATATTTACTTCCACACTATTTTTTGTCATACCATTTAAAAAAACTTTATTTATCTATGTCATTGATTAGTGTGTTTCTATCATAGAAGGTAGAAGGGAACATGTCTGTTTTGCTCACTGTGTGGCAACTGGTAAGCATTTAATTAACATTTTATTACAAAATGACACAATAAGATAATATTTGCCATGTTAAGTGTTCATGTGAGTATTAACTGAATGGATGTTATGGCATTTTAATAATAGTATAGTACTATATAAATACAATGTAAATATATAACTAAGTGGCATAACAATGAATTTTGTTGCACCTGATACATTATTAAGTAGAAAATAGCCCTTGTATGTTTTTATTAAATGATTTAATTTTGCTTACTTGTATGCTTATTAGAAGTGTTTAACAATAAACTAGATTTATTCTATTAATTCATTCCCATTTTTAAAAATCAGTGTGATTACATTTTTCATTTATGCATCATTTTGTTAGAGTCAAAGCAAATTTTGGGTTTTATACCATATTGAAGTAAGATAATATGGAGTTAATGGCCTTTAAGTCTCCACTGACAACTTTTAATATTTGGTAAACAAGGTAAACAAATTTAAGAATTAGTGAAGAGCTTTGAAATGTAATAATTCCTCCTAAGCCAGTGATTTGGAGATTTGGAACTATGTATGTGTGGATCTCATACCAGAAGGTGACCTTTAATTTAAAAATTTATGGGTTTATGCAATTTGAGCTCCAAAGAAATGCTATCTAGTAGCTGGTAGTAAAGCACTATTACAGAGTTCAAAGCAATCTAACTACATTTATCGCAGTTCCTAGGACTTATTTACACACTCTTTTGTTCATTTTGTTAGTCACCAAGTATTTTATTAATACTTATTTTGTTATAAGTACTGGACACACAACTGTGAATTATATATGCAGTCCCCATGTATCAGGTCTTAAAATCTATTATGGAGGACATGCAATAAACACATAAAATTAAATGAATACAAAATATAGCATAATAACTTCAGAAAGTAGTTAGTTTTTATGAACAAAATTAGATGGGACATAGAATGACATTGGAGTAATATTTCTACAAAGACAATATAAAGGAGGCAGGCATGTGAAATTCAAATGTAAAGGACGTTTTAGCATTTATTAAGTGATCATTAAATAATTGCAAAATATGTAAAGGAATGTATGCACTTAAAATGCTTAAGGCAATGATTGTGCAAAGATATGGATAAGTAGGAATGAGCAAGTAATGTTCATTAGAATATTACGATTTTTGGAGTAAGATAGAAAATGGTTTAAATAACACTGGGATCACAGCTACTTCAGTAAAGTAGTAAAATAGCTAAATTCATAGTATTTTTATAATCCTTTAATTGTGTATATATATATATATATATATATATATATCAGTTAACATAATAAATTACTTATGCTAGAACCTACTTTTAAATAAAATTAGTTTTTATTCTTCATTAGTAGAATATCTCACATGGTCCAAATATTTAATCTTTTCCCAAGGAATAAAATGTAAAGAATATAAGCTGAATTTCTGACTTACTGTTTTTTAATACCTTAAACATTATAAATAAATTAGGAGTGAGAAGTTATTTCTAACACTTTGTAAAAAGAGTATTGGTTGGGGTGGTAGTTGATTTTTGTTTATTCAGTTTTCCTTTGTTTTCCTCCTGGGTTCCAAATCTTTGAGTAGCACACTTAAACAGTGATACACCACTTTATTCAATCCACAAGAAGAGGACTGTATAATTTTAAATTGGTCCCAATGGAACTAATAATAGAGTCAATGGGGAATGTGTTACCACAAAACAGAGAAGTTATTCTTTGGCCATAGCTATGATTCTAAGCAACTTGTTTGTTTTTATCATGCTTAGTAAAACTATTAAAATATATTATATGTATATATATATATATGTGTGCATATATATATACACACACATATATGTATATATGTATTTATACATATATACACATATTTAAATATATATTTAAAGGAATGTTTTTAAAATAATGATTAATAATGGCATCTAAAATAGTTTCACAGTATATAATTGAATATCTTCTTATATTTAGTCATTTCATCATATACATAGAAGGTAATACTGGAAGTCTGTGTGGGTGTGTCTATACATTACAATAAGGATATAGGTAGACAAGTAGAAAGACTTAGGGTAAAAATAAATATACATAAGGTCATACATTTGCATGCAAATGTAGCATAAACACACCAAACACTACTAATTTAGATAAATGTGAATTTGCTATTTTAGTAGAACTTTAGTCAATATTCTTTTAGTCTTCAAGGTGGGAGAAATATAGCCAAATGAGAATTTCAGCCTGCAAGAAAGTCTGTTTGGTTGGCATAACCTAAAATTAAATTAGTGAGTGTGAAAATACTTTAGCAAAAGTTGGAAAAACAAAACTAAATATAACTATTCTAATAGTGAAGGTATTTATATTCATGTTGAGATTTGTAGTCAATACTTTTAAAATTCACAATGTGTAATCATGCTTTTCTAATAGTAATAGCTTTTCCTTTCCTCTCCAGAGAAAGTAAAGATTTTTCAGAATCAGAATGGAAAGAAACTTGAAAACAAAAATGTTCCAATTTAGTACTGCAGTAATGGCTTACTTTGCTGGATGTTTTCTAGTGAAGGGTTAAAGCAATCAAAGAAGCAGTCCAGAAGACTGATGCCTCCATGTGGAAATGCTATTGTGTTCCGCATAGAAAAATGTCTTGTCTGTTTCTATAATCAAAACTAGTGCTCATGATTGATATCTGATTAAAGAAATACATATCACATCAAATATAATGAGAATTAAGTATTATGAAGAAATTGATATATTATTTATAAAGGAAGGTAATCCACAATGAATTTGAAATAAGCACCCTTTTTAATGGTAATATTACATATGTTTATCACAGCTCAGGAAAAAAAGCAGGTTTTATTAGAAACTGACAGGCATAAAAACATTTACTAGTATACACAGTCATGCAGAGTTGTTGACCTTATTGTGCAGAAATTGTGTCCATTACACACTTGATATTTCTAATATATATATAGTGAATTAAAGAAAATATTTAATTTTTTAAAAAAGATTTACTTAAGGTTTTACTTGGAAAATTTATAAATCAACACAATTGTTTTAGGTCTAATTTGTTCATGTGTGAGTTCATGAAAAGATGAATGCTCAAAATAAAGGTTTAGAAGCATAATTTTTCTGTTTTTTTAAAGAACAAAAATTAAATTTTCATTAAAAATGAAAAAAATTATAAAATCTAAGAGAAGTATTGTACCTATCTTTGTATTGCATACTTGAGTTAAATTTAATTTAGCAGTTCAAATATAAATGGAAAAGAATTAATAAAAATCATTAATATAAAATAATAAAAATCAATTATGAGAAAAATGGAAGGAAAATTTCCATATTCACATTATGATATATGTATATATATATATATTTATATATATCAGTAGCAATTGCCTTCATTATTTTTTTTGTATTCATTTTTTTGCTATTTTTCTTCATACATAGTCTCAATGACTCAGAACTTTTAACCAAAGTAACTAACCTGTTTTTCAAAAATAAAAACTTTAAGATAGTTACTTGAGAACTATCTGTCATGCATAAAACATGTTAGCAGGCATGCAAAGACCATGACCCTACATAATGAAATCTTTTATAGCCACATACTTTCTGAAATAGGTGAAAATGAATAATTATAATATTATTGTTTTTAACATAACCTAAATGTATAATTACGGTATTTAATAGACTTAAGAAGCAAATATATATATATGTATATAAAACTATCTTGATAACTATGTTTTACTATGCTAAAAATACTACTAAAAAGAAATACTTTATGACTCCCCCACACACATACACACACCACACGTGTAACAAACCATAGTGAGGCATTAAAACAAAGAAAACTTTTAGCTATTTCTATTCCCATTGTATTTCACTCCATGACCTAAAAGCCACATTCATAATCTTTTGTGAGCAGACTTCTCCCTACTTTATGGGTGTCCAGTTATCATTGAACAATTCCATTGCAATTCACAGAATTCTTTTTATCTAGCTGAGAATGTATAGGTTGAGTGTCCAAGATATTTTGTACATCTTAACAAGGGTTAGGTGTATGAATTTCTGACTTAGTTATTTGTTTCTGTGTTACAAATCACCCAAAACTTAATGGCTGAACATAAAAATGATTTGTCATTTCTTACAATTCTGTGCTTTGGCTGAGCTTAGTGGGTTTGTCCTTCTGTTCCAGTAGAGTTGTCTGAGATCACTCATTAGGCTATATTTAGTTGGGGCTGGAATATACAAGATGGCTTCACTTAGGTGTCTGGTGTCTAAACTGAGATGACTGGAGCAAATGTGACTTGGTATCTTTCTCTCTAGTGGGATAATATGACTTCTTAAATAATGAGCAAAGGCACCAAGAGAGCTAAGTGAAAGTTGTCACACATTGCATTGGATTGACCAGAAATCAATCCACTGTCACTCTTTCACATGCTATTGGTTAAAGCAAATCACAAGGAGAGCCCAAATTCCAAAGTATGGTAAAAAATTCCACATCTTGAAGAAGGAAGTGGTATGTGGATATAGTGATGAAAAATTGTTGGTGACTGTCTTTGTAGATGATCTATTAGCTCTATCTATCTACATAGATAAGCAGACTAGAAAAAGGTTAACAAAACAAATTCTTGGTAATCTCTCACCTGACAAAGAGTAGGTCCTTGCTTTTACGCAACAAAAATCACCAAGTGATCAGAAAATAAAATCTAATTGCCAAAATCTAATTTTCAACTACCAAAGGGGAAGCCATGTTTAGACTAGAATAAAAACTAAACTTGGCCCCAAATAAGAAACAAATAAAAATACAGAATTAGGAGAGAAAAAAAAATTCAGAGAGGCAGCTGAAGTAAAATCCTTTTGCTGTTTGTGATTTACTCTGGGGATCAAGAAAAAACATGCCTGGATGTAAATAGCCAATGAGATGAGCCTTTTTGGCAAAACAGTTTGATTGGCTCTAGAAGATGAGTCTGCTTGGACATCTACTTAGATAATTTTTTTTAAAGTTAAAAACTCTTATACAAATAAATAGAGTGAGGGTGTGACAAAGATGAATTTAATTCATAAATGAGAAAACCAATAAAATGGCAAAATTAGTTTTGGCCTTATAGTTTTTTTTTTTTTTAATTATATAAATGAAGGCACTGTATCTTAGAGAAGTTATTTGCTAAAAATCACATGTGCAATAAGTGTTAGACATGGGAATAAGAGCTAGGAAAAATTTCATTTCATTACATAGTCTCCCAAGTGAGATAATTCCATTTCTAAAAAATTTATTAAATAGTATGCATGGTATTTAGTGGAAATCATCAGGTCTATAAGCTAATCTATGATCTGGGGTAGCTTGGTAGTACTATTACATCTTTCCTATATATCATGTTTTATTAACATGTATTATATTTTCACTAGTCTTTCTGTAAGACACATTATATTTTTTCTTTGCTTTATTCTTGGAGCAGCTATAAGCATTCGATCTTATTGTATATAAGCTACTATATTAAAGCTATGTGAAATTTTTGTTTATAGTAGAGAAATTTATGCATATATTTTTATTATTTTTAAAATACATGTGTGTCAGTCAGATTTTTTGATTGCAAATGAAAATTAATTGAAAAACTATCTGATAGTTCAGAGAATCCAGAGGAAACTGTAGTGGGTGCAGGAGCCTGCACCATTAGGGTCAAGGGATACATAAGCCATTTCAGCTTTCATACTGGAAGGCAGAAGTCTTGATAGATTTTCATCCTCTATACAAAGTGAGAATGAATGCATTTAAAAGAAAGATAAATGTCCATTTTCTGGAGAGATAAGATTTATTCATACATATTTTCTTTTACAATCACATCTTAAAACAATAACAACAATAACAATAAAAACAAAGCTCCTGCAAAACAATGCAATCATCCTTTCTAAGGGGAACTAAAGAAATTCATGTGTGTATCCAGATTCAAGTTCGGAGTTTTAATATCTCCTCCAGTTCTATTAAAATTATTTCTAAATATTATATAATTCATGGACTAAATATTAAAGAGATCCAGCTTTAAACATTGTTTTTATACAATATTGACATTAAGGAAAAATAAAAACAGATATATTCATGACACAGCAAGATGAAAGACTGACAAAGGAGTTCTTTCTGCTATTGATCACAAGGAATAGCTCTGATTTATAACTTTCTCCTTCACTGTCCATTGCATATACTCTTTACTGGTTAATAGTATCTTATAGGTCAGGGTTGTTTTTCTGGTAAGACAAGCCTAACCTTATTTTTGAGGGATGAGAGCCATTATGCAGGCCACATTGCCTATAAAAGTTCACAGAAATCTTCCACTAAAACTCAACACTCTATATAGTAACATAAAATGTTGCCTCCTTGATGCATCCAAATATGTGCATACTAGATAGGGTATCACATAATTTGCCATCCAAATCACTATTTTACCTGTCAGAGGGTAATATTGGTAATGATACTCAAACCACAGCTACATACAGAGATTATCCTGAGCAATCTAGAATATATTTTTATCCAACAACAAAGTCATTTTAATCTGTACTAGCTATCATATAGGTAGCTAGTATAGCTAATACTAGAAGAGCCAAAACTCCTAAGGTATCAAGCTACCGATTTACTTCTTTTTTTCTAGAAAATGAAAAGGTGTGTTGTTGGTTTCAGACATTCAATCTGCCCAAGAATGGAGGTGCCTGCATAGGTATGAAAACTAGAGGCAAGCTCATTCAGAAGCTATAGTCCCATACTTCTTTCTAAAACATCCTTGTTACCAAATATCTAGTTTTGTTTCCCCCAAGACCCTGACAATTTTGGTCATCTTGTCCAAACTTTAGAAAACAAACATAAACCATTATATATCCTTACGTTAAGCCATCCATCCTTCTCTGATAAGTGGACAAGATGGCTGTGTGGAAGATTGGCTTACTCCACTGTCCTCAAGAGACAATCCTGAATGGGATAGGCATGCTGCAGCTGTCCATTTATACCTGTTCACAACATCTTATGCAGAGCCATTACTAAGCCTGGCTTATGATATTTCTTTCTCTTTGAGCTAGTTACAAGAAAGTCTTCATGAGGTCATACTTATGGCCTGAAATTGATGCAGCACTGTGGTAGGATTGAGCTGTATATGAAGTTGAAAGAAGTTGGATTTTACTTTGTTTGTGCCTTTAGTATCTTCTTGGACCCATTCTTGTCTCTACATGATGATGGAGGCCTGAGAGGCAAGCCTAACTTTTCGGCCAGGTGTACAAGATGCATCTTATTCAAAGGAGGCAACTTAGGTCCTCTGGTGTCTCCTTCTCTACTGGGGCCCTGTAGCAAGCCAAAAGTTATTTCTCAAACACCAGGCTCTTAGTACTATCTTTTTTATTTATTTCATCAGCCAATACAAAGAAAAATATATTTTTCTATAGAAGTGACCATTTCTGCATCTTTCAATACTTACAGAGGCAGTAATATTAAATTTCTCTATGATTGTGGTATTGATTTTAACTTACTGTTTTTGTAAAGAAAGGGAGCTCTGAATACCTTCATGTGACTTATTTCTTCAAATTTTATTAATTAATTAACTAAATATTTATTGAGTGCCCACTAGATGACAGAAATTGTTTTGGTACTATAGGCAACATAGAAAAAGACAAACAAAGTCCCTCTTCTATAAAATTTCTATTCTACGAAGGATAACATATAATAAACCCACATACATGTAAAATTTTTCAAATAACTTCTAGTAAGAAGATTAAAAATAAAATGGCATGATATAATAATTAAAGTGTGGAAATAAAAAGTAGGCATCAGAAAAAGTGTATTTTTGGCTATGGCCTTCATTCCCCAAACTTTCAACTTTGCATATCTCCTGAAGAACACTCAGTAGAGTCTCCATGTGGGAGAAGTAATTAGTTGTGCTGGTCCTGTTTGCATTTCAGCTGCCAAGAGAACCTTGAAGTTTGCATAGTATCAGATAGGCCTCAACTAAGGACAGCAGATTGGAAGAGTCCCAGAAAATGAAAAGTAGGTAGACTCTTGCTTTGAAAAAAATATCAATTCTAGAAATTTAATTTATCTCTTTCTACCTCATTCATAAACTTTGGATAACAGTTTGAAATAAAGATTAAATGAGGTAACAGATTTAAGATCTTAGGATAGTTCAGGGCAAATGGTAATATTAAATAAATGTTAGTGATAAATAATATAATAACAAGTGGTAATCCTGAGAAGTTGCTATGTGCTCTATTACTAGTCATCAAAGATAAATTGTAATTATCGTAATTATTATTCATGTTTATTCTATTTTTTTTTCATTTTGGATGAACCCCATTCTCTCCAGCTAGAACCTTATATTTTGTCGAGCATGTAGTATGACCAAATTTAAAAATAAAATGTATAAATGGGTAAAACAAATAATAATCTATTGAATGGCAGAAAAGCATAAATAGTTTCCAACTTGTTTCTTGTGTTCTTGTCATTATTTTCCATTGACTCCAAGTGATCAGATCAGTCCTTTTTATGCTTTGTCTTCTAAATATTTCCTCTTTTCACCTCTTGTTTTACTTTTAGTTTTCCTGACATCTTTTAGATGTTATTTGCTGTTTTGAAGTTCATCTCATATTGTGTTCTTCTTCCTACTTTTTTCTGATGTCATTTTTATATCTGAGCTCTGCAATGAGCTCACTTTGTTTGTGTCCATTTTTTAGATAACTCACTCTTTTGGCTGTCATAACGTATTTTGTAACAATACTATCAAAATGTCATTTGTGTGTGGTTTCCCATTGCTTATCAGTCATCTTCGATTTCCATGTCTCTGCCCATGGGTTATATTTATTTTTTATAGATTAATTTAAACTTAATTTCTAAAATTCAAAGGGGATTTGCCTCACAAATCATTCTGGGTTGGGGGCAGGGGTATTCTATCATCTCACAATGTAGCATCTCACCATCTAGCCTGGCTCACATCTCTTCCAGAATAATTTTATTTTAGTTGGAGGAGAGATGAAAATACTCCTGTGAATATAAAGTTTTTAATTTTATACATTGGACATCAAATTCACTATTTCATTCCAGGATCTTTCTGGTATAGTTGAAAGTACATTTATTGTCAATCAGTAAAATTTGCATAATATTATTTTGAATCTTTACATAATTATAGTACATACTTACTGAATCACCTCAAATGCTAAGCACCATAGAATTTAGCACTTGTGCTTTCTGCTCAGGAAATCATGGGAGAATTAATGACATAAAAATAACAAAGAAGTAGAAATAGTCAAAGGACACAGAGCTCAATATTGTGTATTTGAAAGGATATGTTGTGCTGTAAAGCTGCTGGTCTCCCTGTTGCATAAAATGAAAATCTGTTCACAATTTGCTTGTCTTGGCTCATGGTGTAGAGTAAAGGAGTTTATACTGTATTGCTGAAGAAGGAATTTGGAAATTTGGTAAGGTTTGTAGCAGCCGTTCTGCTAACAAGAGGCTTCCACGCTGATGTTCAATGTGGTGAAATACTTTGAACCCCTTGGAGGTTCATTGATGTTCCTGGAGTCTGAGGCATCAGCAGGAACCATGAGTGTCTCTGTCCATTTGTAAAGTGTGCCAGCCAGAAAATTAAGCTACAAGATGAAGATCTTGCTTCAGTGATCCATACTCTTGACATATTCAGCCTTTTAACCTAGTGTATTTCAAACCTCTTTATTTGAATCTCTCCAGGGAAGCCAGTCAAAGAATAAAAAATGGTTCATGAAATAGCAGACTGCTTTATGAATTGAACAAACAGCATTCTGCAGTGATTTTCTTTACTCTTTACTCATTGCCAGGACACTTCCAAAATAAGAAAGCCCTTTCTTCTCATTTTCAAAGCATACGAGATGAACCCCAGCTTCTTCAAACAGCATGAAACTTCACATCATTATATCTGAATCTAGATTATCATTGAACCAAAATGACACAAAATTCCTTGAATTCCAGGTATTGGAACTTTCTATTAAAAGAACATAAGGAAAATAGAAAGCAAATAATTTCTTACACGCTAGAACAAGTACCATAGTACAATAGTCAGTTTAGACTACTATTTTCTAAATATAAATTACTTATTTTAGAAATAATTTTAAGGTTAAAAGTTTTTATATTTATCAAATTTTAACCACTATAAATATGTTAGTGTCATATCTGACATATCGGGATATATAGCATCACTCAATTTATAGATAGTGCTGTAACATACATGCAAAATATTTAAAAAATAAATAAAAAGAATAAAAATGAGTGTTCTATTATATGCTTTGATAGTATAGATTAAATTGTGTCACATCTGTACATATGTGGACGTGTATTATCTATAATATTGACAAAACAAGTAGATGCTCTTTTTTATCTAGGTTATAAGTAATCAACACTGAAGAATTTCTGAATGAATATATTCTATACATCAAAACTATGCTAGGCACAATGATTTGTGTTGATACAATAGGCTGAGTCATCAAACCAATTTATGCAATTACACATTTTCTTACAACAGACTTTACTAATGATTTCAAGGATATGAGATAGAACTAATAGTTGTAGTATATTTTTTCTGAAGGAGCCCCAATCCATCAAATACAGCTCCAAAAAATGTCCCTTTCTCCTATACTGTTAATTATTTTTGGATTCAGACAAACAATTTCTGAATAACATAAGCAGGAACATTGTTTACAAGGGAAGGCATTTTCTTTTGGGGATTCCCATATCTCTAATTCATTAGTTACACATAGAGAAGAATATAATGTATTTTACTTCCTTTTTCCCAGTCAGACATGCAACATAAATTTATGAATATAGGTTTTTTTTTATAGTCAGTGATCTAGACAGACAAGACATATCTTTATAAAATGCATTTTAAGATAGTGGCCTCCACATCCTTTTGCTCACAAATGATGTTGGCATGTTTATAAGGAGGCTAGTCAAGATATCAAGTCTCCCATGTAGAAAGGAGTGGGTCACAGGCTGAAGTTAACTCTTTCATTTCTAGAGGTAAAAAATTACATGAGATAATCTAAATAAAAGTCTTGAAAGTTATAATACTCATGTTTTTAAATTTTGTACATATAAGTATATAGACACTAGATGTGTAGAGAATTCCAATTAAATGACAAATACAGGTTTATGTGTCATTTTTTATACTGTAAGAATAAAGTATTAAATGTTACATATATACAGATAGAGAACAGAATAGTAAATATGAAAATGCTACATGTGGAAAAGAATATTAAAAAAATTGACAGAGGTAAATTTTATTTCTCCAGGAACAAATTTATTGTTGATTGGACAACTAGTATAATCAGTCAACATCAGTTAATAGATTTATTCACAGGAATGCTTGGAGGAGGAGGTTGAATTTATGTAAGTTTTGAAAGACATATGATTTAGGCAAAGGCAAAATAAACATATTTAGTCTATTCATGTATGTGTATTGATAATGTGTGGTAGGAAGAGTATAATGAGGATCTAATCTTATTGAAATGGGGTAATTGGCATTAGAAGTAGAATCAAGTTATATGAGTAACTTGGCATTAGATCATGTAGGATCTTGATAATGGACACTGAAGAATTCAGTTTTGTTGTAATCAAAGGTAGTGAACAATATGTACATTTTTAGTAGAGACTGACCATGACAGCGTTGTGTTTTATCAGTGTTAGTAAGCCAATTGTTCAGGTATAGGGATTGTAGAAGATGGCCCCGTAGACAGAAAAAGTTGCTGATTGTAACAGGCATTAGGTAAAAAGAGTTTTTTTTTAGGAAATAAATTTAGAGATATTGAGAAGGAAAAATGGATAGATTTTAGGTTTGGGCTAAACATAGAGCAAAAGGAAAGTGAAAGACAATGATGACTTCGAGTTTTTAAACTATAGTGCTGTCAAAAGTAGTAGAAGTTAAGCAAAATCTCTGGATCAGTCAGTGAGGCCAGGATGTATAAATTAAAAAACTGTCCTTTGGAGCAATGAATGAAAAAGAGGGTGCCAAATAAACCAGGAGAGACATTCTTTGAAACTGTTCAGTATATTATATTAAAGTCACACTCTTAGAGATAGGAAAACATGTAGAGTTCTAGAATGAGATGAAGATTTGATGATGGAATGAATAGTAAGGCCAGTAAGCAAAGCAGCCAACAGGATGGTACAAGAAATGAGATTTAAAAAAATATGGTGATTCAGGAAATTAAATTCAAATAGAAAGGCAAAATTGAGGACAACCCTTTAATAATGGAGCCTAGAACGAGCGAATGAAGTAGAGATAACTCCTGAGAGTGTCATCATGAACCAAATATTCAGAATTCCAGATTTGTTGATTAATGACAAAGAAGTAACTGCTGAAGTCACATTAGAAGATGTGTTTCTCAAAGCAACAAAAATGAAGTTTAAAGAGTGGAGTATAAGACCTATCTCAGAAATTTCTATAGCTATAGCTTCCAGAAAATAAGAGTAAGGAACCATAAAAGAATCCATTGAGTACTATTGTCAATGCAGTGTGAATACATCATTGTTAACATTTATCATAGAACTGCATCTTCTAAGAAATACTCACTCCGAATTCTCTGACCACATGAATCTTGGGGAGAGGCACATGTGGTCCATCCAAGACGAGCCATCACAGCTAATTTATTTTTACATTAAACTTACTGAATGGAAGATGTAAGACTTAAGAGTAATCATAATAAGAACTCTGAATTTTGACTATTATTCAACTATCTATTTTTATTTCATAGACCCATATTTTTATCTGGATGATTATTTCGTCCCAAAAAATTTTTTGTACTATGGGTCTGATGATGATTTTTTTCAAAATTTTTATCTTCTGAACTTTAGTTGCTTTGTTCACCTGGAATGCACATTCTTTCTACAGCTTATGTAGTCTGTTGGTCTCTGTCTTATCTCCTCTGAATTGTGGCCTAGAAAATCTCTCATGGCAATAAGCTGTGGTAATCATAGGGTTAATTTAATTATGTTAGAACTTGAAATGCCATTTAAGGCACTTACTGTTGCCTTCTTAAAACCATTGCTTTATTATTTTATATGTTTTTTAAAAACTATTTCATTTAAGAGGGTAAGTCTGGTTTTTATTACTTTACTATGGTGAGAGTTCGACTGGAAAAATAAAACTTTAAGATGCTCAACATCATAATTAGAAAAGTGCATATTAAAACCATGAGATACCACTACCCACCTACAAAAATATCTAAAATTAAAAGTCTAAACATATGAAATGTTGGAAAGAGTGTGGAAGAACTGGAACTCTCATGCATTATTGGTAGAAAAACAGAAAAGAGTTTGATAGTTTTTTTTAAAAAATTAAACGTGACTTAGTCATTCCACTTAAAGTATTTATCCAAATAAAAAGAGAACATTGTCCATACCAACACTTGTACATGAATGTTCACAGCAGCTTTATCTTAATAACCAAAAGCTGGGAACAGCCCACTTCCATCAGTAGGAGAATGGATTATCAAATTGTGGTTAATTCATAAATAGTATACTTGTGAAATATGAAGTATATCAAAAAATTATGTTGAATGTAATAAAGTAGGCATGAAGAGTTTATATTATATGATTGTGTTTATTAAAAGTCTAGAAAGAGCAGGATAATTTATACTCACAGCACAGTCTGTGGTTGTTAGGAATTGAGATTTGAGTGGGGCCGGGAAAGAAGTATTGCAAAGTGGCATAAGAAAACTTTTTGGGTGATAAATATGTTCCTTATCTTAATTGCAATGATGATTTCATAGGTGTATACATATTTTCAAACCTGATCAAATTGTACATTCTAAATATACAAGGTTTATTTTGTCAATTATATCTCAATAAAGCTGTTTTATTTAAAAAAAAAACATAGCTTACTATAGACTAGGCATTATGTGGACAATGGTATACAATAGGGAGCAAAGGAGACATACCCTATACATATTAATTTGCAATCTGTTGAAGATAGGAGATATATAATTACAGGTTTTGATTAGTGATATAGAACTCCTAAGCCCGTCTCACTTCCTGCTAAAGTATTTCTTTCCTGCAAAAATTCAGTTGCTTTCTAAGTGTTTCTTTAAGAGTGACCTGGCATTTCATTCAGTCCTGGCACTGGGAGCTGCTGGGTTTCACAGGAACACTTCCTTCTGTGAAAGACTCATGTAAGGAGAAGATGCCTCCACTTGTACCTTTCTAACAGCTCCATTGACATGCAACTTGGATCTTCAGGTTTTGAGAGTCAAACCTGAGAATCAAACTAGACACTTTGAGATGATGGAACATAAAGAAGGAAGAGCTTAGGTTTTTGATAACATTTGAACTACTTCATCAACACTGAAACTGCTTTGCCTCTGAGCTTCTTTATCTGTGAGGTAATACTTATCTATATTATGTTATCTTTTATCTTACCTTTAATATAGTATTTTATATTACCTTTAATGTTATCTTTAATATGGTATTTTGTTTCTTTGCAACTGAAAACACTCATAATACAGAGGCAAAGACAGGGAGCTTGGGAAAACAAAATAGATGAGAAATATAGATTTGAAAGAGACCAGCACCTAAATGATAAAGTTATTATTATATATAATTCCTTTTTCATAACATAAAATGTATGTCCCATGTTATCCATTCAACATTCATTCCACCATCCTCTAGATTCTTCTTAATGCAGAAGCTAGAAAGATAAAAACTGCATTTACAAACTTATTTGGATTCAGGTTTCTAGATCTGATTTAGATTTGGCTGATCATATGCACACACAAGACACAGAAAGAGAGAAATGAGATGGAGGCCATATGGCAAATTCTTTTGCTATTTCATCTGGCAATTGTGGATATTGAGGCATTTGCTGTTTCATACAACGCATCGATGGTTGTGCCATAGATTAATAACTGGTTTAAAGAAAGCAGAAAGACGGGGTGGCAACATCAATTTTGCTGGTGTGGGTTGTAGTAAGTACAATGTGGTTCTGGAGACAAGAACAAAAATTATTTTTTTTCATCATAGTGATGTTCTGAACATAGGAGTGTACAGTGTGTGGTTTTCTAATGATGGTCGATTTTAATTTGCATACTTTCTGGTTGTGACAATGTACATGTGGTTCTAGAGCTTTAAAATTTACGATCTTAAAAGAAACTTCCTTAATGTAATGGTTTCCTGAGTAATCTGTTTAGTTGTTTCTGAAACTCAACTAGCATCTCTCTTGGCCCTTCCACTGATTTCTTAAAACTCTTAATATCTTACAATAATATCCAATTAATATCTTTTAATACCTTTAAATAAATTCCCTCTTTCTCACACTACCTAGAATGGAAATTTGTTCCACTTAACTGTGCCATATATCCAAAACATAATTTACTTATTATTTCAACATTTCTGCATTAAATATGTTTTCTGTGACTGTGCCATTTTTTTTCCTTGTATCACAAAGTGTCAGGTACATGGCAATTCATAACTTATAGATATATAAAGTTGTAGATAGTATAAAGTATAGATAGATAAAATAAATTTATATATAATCTACATATTTGTGAATTTTCATTTCAAAATATTCCTAGTAGAGTATAAAAATAGCAACAAAAAGATATATTAAAAATTTGTATTGAAATTTTTTGAGTATTATATAAAAGGTAAAATCTTGGCATTTAAAGTATTAAATGTATATGGACATTCATTTGAATAAGGCAAATTGCTACAGAGTACATGCATTATTTAATAACAGGTATACACAAGGTCAGAATAGCCTTCTGACAGTGAATAAGTTCATGAATATAGACGTGTCCAAAATAATCTCACTCTATGTTTATTTATTATTTATTAATATATTTTTCTATCAACATGCAAAGTTTCTAGTCCCAATCTTTCCTATTGACTATTTCTAGCATAGTTTAAAAACATTCTTCAACTTAATGTGGACAATGATTGGAAAGAAAGAATCCACCGCTTGACCATTATTAAACTGCTTAACATCTACCAGACTATTAGCTTTCAGGAGGCAGGGCTGTTCCTACACTTAGGCAGAGTAAGTAGCTTTCAACTTAGTTTTATTTGAGGAATTATGCATAGTGGTTTGCATAGTAAGCATTGTATATTTGTATTCTGACTAACTACATTGGTTTAAATCTCCAAGCTATCACTTTCTAACTAGTGACCCTGAGTAACTTAATTATCTTCTCTGAGGCTTAATTTCTGCACCTTTTATTTATCTATCAATTATTCTGCATATATACAGATTTTAATAGTTTTAGTAGGATAAACTCCATAGGAGTTACTTGAAGATTAAATACATTTATTTTTCCCCTAAAGAATTTAACCTAGTGCTTACGATAAAGTCAATAAGGAGCAAATTGCAGCCCCCTTTTTTGTAACATGTTTTTCACAGTTCTGTTTGTTATTATAATAAACAAGTCCAGTTTAGCCTATAAAAATTATCTAAAGAAGATATACATTTAAATTTTATTTAAGCATTAAGTTATAACAAATGGAGTAACAAAACTGCTTGTCTTTATATCAAAGGATGGAATATCCACTTTTCAGAAAACCATGACAATATGGTACAATAATAGGTATTTGGAGTGAACCTAAGAAAAGTGAGACCATATTGTGATTACTATGGGGTTATAGAGAGAGATTTTGGAAAAGAAAGAAATGATAGTCCACTGTAAAAGATTTCCACTTAATTCAAACTTTTAAAAAAATGATAATGATATTAATAGAATTTTTGAAAGTCTAAATAAAGTTAACAAAAACGTATCAATATGATATGATTTTTAAGCACTCAGAAAACTAGAAATAATGCAAAATAACTAGCAATGATGTCTTATTTGATATTTCAAATATAAATGTTAAGAATCATTGAACTAATGATTAATCACATTTGCAAGATGTTCTTTTTCTCCAATCATGTATATTTACACAAAAAGGTTATAATAATTTCAGCCTTCTGTTTGACTTTTTTGCATTTCTTTAACAAGGCAATTAACTTTCAATAAAGTGCCAAGGAGCACTTGCTAAGGCATAATAAGCATTACAGGAGCACTGAATATATTAATTTCTTATGACTCAAGCTATTACTATATTATTCCAGCAAGGTTTATAGACAGTTAATTAAAAATGTTTAACAAGGCAGTTCCTTGCAAAGTACTTAAGATAATCACCAAAGATACATTAACAAAAAATACAAAAGAAAAAAATGTATACCTTGAACATGACAACAAAACAAATTATCTTTGTGCACTAAAAAAATAGTCATTTCAGCTTCTAATATAGTTGAAAACTATCAGTCACAGTGTGAATTTCATCATAAATGGTGCACTGGTATTATTGAAAATTTGTTAATATTCTGATAGTGTAGTCAGTAACTAAAGTCTCCACATGAACAGAATGTGTTAGACTTTGGACCTCCATTTACACTTTATATATTGTCATAATTTTCAAATATCAGACTCAATTAAACATTAATTAATTTCTTTAACAAATATTTATATCTATTTCTCTTCTGGGGGCAATTGTCATAATATCTTTGAAATCTACGGATTTCCTCTAGAGAGAGGAATTAACTATAAATAAACATTTGCAGAAATGTATATTGTTTAGAATGACTTAGAACATATTAATTATAGAAAATATCAAAAAATTGTGATTTAGTTCTTTATTGAAAATTGTAACAGAGTTAGAAAACATCTTGAAAATTTGTTGTCATAAATATTTATTGAGTGAATAGAAAAATGAAAAAGCAATCCAGATGTAGAATTAAATAATGGCATCAGGATACTACCTTTTATATGTAAAGGGGATAAAAATATTAAAAGTTTTGTATGTTTTTGGTCTTGTTGAAAGTTACATATATAATAATATTAACAGGTTTTTATTTTGAGACTTTTAACCCTATAAACTAAAATTTAAAAATAGTTGGTGGAAGAAATTAATATTTTTAGATAAACATAATATAATTAGAATGGAGACTTCATCTAAATAATTGTAGTATTACTACATCGAAAATGTTTTCTATATGAAGTTCTCAAAGGTTGATAACCATGTGAAATTCTCATGAATCATTAGTGAATATTCATGAAATCTTCATTGACCTAAGTTTATAAGCATTCATTAGGATTCACCAATGGTATGCTTGTGGATAATCTATCACATCTAGAAACATAAAAGACCACATTTTAGGTACATATGGATTTATGTAACTATTTGAAAAATAAATTTCTATGAACTTTAATGTTTTAACCATCTAAAATAAATTTATTTTTACTATGTTAAGTTTCTGAATCTTTGCAAATAATTTTGATGGTATTTATTTGATTTATGCCACATTATATACAATTTAATGAGAGAAAAGGACATTTGGGTCGTTTGAATTCTGTAGAATTATTCAGTTCACATGCACTTAAGCCAATATATTTAAGAAGGTCTTATGGAAGGAACATCTGTTATTAAAAAAATCAATCAATCAATCAATCTTTGGGCCAAGAAAAATTTTGTGTTCTAGGTTTTTCCTGTTGTTTAAATTTTGTTTTTATCTCTGTCTTTAGTAATAATTCTTAATTGCTAATTTTTTTCCTAATTCTGTGCATTAGTACTTCCCTTCACTTCACTTTACGTTTCTTCTGCATCAGGAAAAATGTCTGTTAGAAACCTATATTTCTCTCTCCAATTTTATGTACTAGAATAAATAAACAAATCAAAAAAATCACATCTATTGTCTTTGTTCCTAATTTACATTTAATCACATAAGTTTAATGTCTTTTTTGAAATTTATAAGGAAGAAATCTTTGTTAAACAAGTAAATAAATTCAGTTCAATTCAATTAGTATTTATGGAGGATCTAACCTGGGTAAATCATTGTATCAGGTTTGGGTACGCAAAAATTCTCTGATGTTTTTAAAAGTCATTTGTTTAAGTGAGAAAATAGTTTGCCTTTAGTGAGAACTCTGAAGTTGAAACTTTAATTTTACGTGATGATTTCAGAGTGCTTCTTCCTTCAGAACAGATTGAGCAAAAAGGCTTCTCATGTCTACAAGTCTTCCCACAAGAGTAAAAAAGGAGAGGAACAGTGTACTTTGATGTCAACTTCAGAGCTGAAATGCCCTGACTCATCAGTGCAGGGCTACTTAGGTTCGAGGCAAAAGCCACTATCGTTTTAAATTTTGACATGTGCTCTGTAATGTACACATCCTACACTTACGTCTTTTCAGCTGGAAACAATTGTTTTCCTGTCAAAATGCTTCAAAAAGATTCATTGTTTACTTTCCAGAGAAGACTAAAGCTTGACCTTGGGCTTTCAGTTCCTCAACAGTTCTACTATAAAGATCACAAAATAAATGTCTCTGCCATATCTAAATTCCAGTGTCTAACAGACATCTCCTGCTCTTTGGTCTCCACTGAAAAAAAGAAAACACAAAAATAAAAACCTTAATTCAGCAACAATGAAACCATAACCAAGTTCTTATTTTGTGAAGTGTATTTGCTTACTATAAAACTTTAAATAGAAAATTTAAATGGACAAGGAGAAGTATGAAAATGAGATCAGTAAAAGTAATGAGACTGCATACCAGTGACATGTTTTTACTTTTACTCAAAGATACAATTAGGAATTAATTCATCAGTTGCATAATCAAGTTTAGAGATCCCTTGTGTATATAACTCTGAGGAACTCCAAACAAAATAATTTGAAGAATAAATTTTTCAGCTAGATGTTCAACTTTATTTTTGAATGTTTCTCATGTTCTTTATATCAGAAATGCATATTTTAATTTCATAGTAATTTTCTTTATAAAATTAGCTACATATTTCACTAAATTTTTTTAAAAAGGAAAATTATGAGAAAAAAATCTCAACATCTTTTTATAATTGATTTTTACATGTCTGTATTCTTCTATTAGGAATATTTTGAAAATAGTAAGCTGCTTTATTTTTCATTCTAAATATTTCCTTGTGACTGTTCATAAATTTGCTAATTTCATACTGAGATTATTGAAAACTTATCTTTTTTTAAGAAATAAAAGAGTTTTATAAATTCTGTTTCTAAAGTGGGTGAGCCTTATCCAACAAAGTCTAAAATCACCCTGAGCAAAAAGCAATTCTTTCAGCAAACTGCTTTTGGACTTGGACTACAACTCTTCCCTGGGTCCCTGCCCTGTCTGCCCTGTGGAACTTGGCACTACATCTTGACAACTGTGTGAGCCTATTTCTGATAATAAATACCCTTCCCTATATGTATGCATATTTTATTCTATTTCTCCAGAGAACCCTGCCTAGAATTTAGGGATGTTCTCAGCCTATAAGAAAGAAACCTTTCCAAGACATAAGCGGTTGATACTGGGGAGATATGTCAGGAAGAGAGAGAAAAAGAAAGATAAGAAATGAGATTCAGATAGCCTGGATTTCCCCACAGCTTGGGTCCAGTTCCAGGGATTGTAGAGTTATCTTGTTGTATTTGGGGAATTCCATTTCCCAGGACATAGGAGAAGAAATTGTATATACACCATGTCTTGTCCAACATGGTATCAGGAAGGATATTAACAATGTCTTATGGGAAGGAGATGTTTGCTCAGTAGGAAGAATAGACTGGAAGAGGCCTGGGAAAATTAAAAACAAAGCTAACAATGCTAGAGGCTAAGCAGTGCTGATGAACATCAGCAACGTGTGCAACTATTATTCTCAGGTAGTTCAGCAGACATCAGTACAAAATGACCAAGTCAGTGGCCCATACCACACACTCAAAGAGCTGCAGAAACTCAAGGACACATCATAAATCTATAACTATTCCCTGTTCTTTACCCACACCTCTACCTCCTGCCTTTCTACAGTCACTGCTGCTAGTTTCTTACACCTGTACTTATAAATATTATAAGTTTGAGTAGGTATTTTTGTGTACCACTAGTTTTAAAATAACTCTCTATTTTTAAAAAACATATTTAAATTATTATATTTTAGAGAAATATGTCTTTATATTTTATACAGTTTCCTGCTTCTTACTTACTTATCCAGTAAATTTGTTCCTGTTAATTCAAATAGAACTGCCTCATTCTTTTTTGAGGTTTGCAGTTTTACATAGTATTGACGTTCTATAAATCACTTAAATATCCTTTATCAAAGACTTTTCCATAAAATTTTAGTTCTTTTGCAACTTTTTGTATTACAAACAATAATCAAATTATTTTTACATGTACATTGTTTTACATCTCTACATGTAAAGGGAATACTATTATGAGTGGAATTTTTGATAAAATCAAATTTTATCCAACAAACATTTTTGTAATTTCTCCTTGAGTCATTTTTGTTTTTCTAGATTTGTCAGATTGTCCATAAGCACACTAATTTGTTAATTTTAATGAATGCTTTTAAACTTTGGTCAATGAAGATTTCATGACTATTCACTAATGATTCATGAGAATTTTATATGGTTATCAACTTTTGATAACTTTGTATTGGAAATATTTTAGAATAGATGTAGTAATTCCATAATTATTGAGATGAAGTCTCCATTCTATTTGCATTATATTAGTTTATCTAAAAATATTATTTTTTTCCATCAACTATTTTAAAATTTTAGTTAATAGAGAAAAAAGACTCAGTATGAAAGCCTGTTAATCTTATTATATATGTAATGCATTTAACAAGTCCATCCAAAACATTTAACATTTTTCTTCCCCTACATATTTCAAAGGCAGCATCCTGATGCTATTATTTAACTCTACATTTGGATTGCCTTTTCCTTTCTTTTATTGCCATCTACTTTCTAATTTTTCATCTTTAACTCATCTCTTCTACAACATCCCCACCTCCTGCCTTAAACAGAACAGTTTAGACTAAATGGTGGGTCTCAGATGGAGATGGAAAACTCTGGGAAATGTTATGGTATTAACGTGGAAATATAGTAGTCCTCCTTATCCATGGTTTTGTTTTCCACAGTTTCAGCTGTCCAAGGTCAACTCTATCTGGAAATATTAAATGGAAAATTCCAGAAGTAAATACTTCATAAGTTTTAAATTGTTCTGAGTAGTGTGATGAAATCTTGTGGAGTACTGCTTAATTCTACCCAAGACATAAATTATTCCTTTTTCCAGCATATCCATGCTGTATGCTACCTGCTAGTAAGTCACTTAGTAGACTTCTGGGTTATTGGATCTATCATCATGATATTGCAGAGATTGTGTTTAGGTAATTCTTAGTTTACTTAAAAATAGATCCAAAGCAAAAGAGTAGTGATACTGGCAATTCAGATATGCAAAAGAGAAGCTGTAAAGTACTTCTTTAAGTGAGAAGGTAAAAGTTCTTAACATGATAAGAAAAAAATTATATGTTGAGGTTGTTAAGATTTATGGTCAGAACAAGTTTTCTATCCATGAAATTACCTGATTTGTAAATTAAACTTTTTTATAGGTATATATATATAGGAAAAGCATAGATCTGTTGGGTTTGGTACTATCTGAGATTTTAGGCATCCACTGAGGCTCTTGGAATGTATCACCCATGGACACAGGGGACTACTTATAGCAGAATGTGTTTTTTTGTATGTTAGAAAAATGATGAGGGAACAGTAATTCACTGAGCAATCATTTTTAAAGCACCAATTGATTGAGTTTCTGTATCAGATGCTAAGGATAAAAAGATGAACAGGAAACAGATCTGATCCTTGAGGAGGTCACAGTCAGAAATAGAACAAACATTTACAGAATTATTGCATTATAATGCTGGAAATATATAACAGATGTAGCTACATGATACTATGAGAGGACAAAAGGGGGAATGAGCCATGTGAAATTGTAAGAAAAGTAGTAAAATGTTTTATTGCAATGGGATTATAAGAATTTCTAAAAATTATTTTTAAGATATATTATATAATTTTCTCAGATAAATTTATATCTGTACCATGAAATTTAAATATCAGCCTTATTTTTTATCCCCAAATTTTTGTAGATAATAGATTTCTGGCTTTAAGTGAAATATACTAACAATATGTAACTAAGATAATTTTATTATAAATCATTGGATGAATTATTATTAGATAAATCTTTTGAAAAATAAAATTTTTAAACAAAGGGAAATATAGCTGTTCGAGGGTTATATATAAGTTTGAAAGAATTTTAGTTTCTAAATTCATTAACATATTTTCCCCAATAGCCATTCTACTGACCATATATTGTGATTGTGTTTTAAGGATAGAATCTCAAAAATATATGAAACAAGACTTGGGAAAACATGCAGTTTTGTCCACTGTTTTTTTTTTCTTTTTTTAAAAAGCAACTTTATTGAGGCATAATTGATATTCATAAACTGTACCTATTTAACACAATTTGATGGGTTCGAACATATACCTGTAAAACCATTACCACAATCAAGGTATTAGACATATTCAACATCTTCAAAAACTACCATGTATCTTGTTTTTTTTTGGGGGGGGGTTGTTTTTTGTTGTTTGGTGGTAAGGCTATTTAATATAAAATCTATACAGTATGTTAACTGCGGGACTATGCTTTAGGCAGATCTCTAGAACCAATTTATCTTTCATGACTGAAACTTTATATCAGTTAAAGAGCAACTTACCCTGTACCCCTCTCCCTAGGCCCTGGTAACCACAATTTTATTTTCTATTCTCTATTTTATGAGTTTGACTCTTTTAGGTAACTCATATAAGTGGAATCATGCAGTATTAGTCCTTCTGTGAGTGTCTTATTTTACTTAGCATAATGTCCTCCAGGTTCATCTATGTTGTCACATATGGCAGGATTTCCTTCTTCTAAGTCTGAATATTTTACCACACACACACACACACACACACACACACACACACACACACACACACACACAATTACTTTTCTTTAGTCATTTATTGGTCAATGGACATTAGGGTTGTTTTCATAAGTTGGCTGTTGTGAATAGTGCTGCAGTACATATATCCTTTTGCGATCCTGACTTTGGTTCTTTCAGATGTATACACCCAGAAGTAGAATTGCTGGATCATATTTTAGTTCTATTTTTAACTTTTGAGGAACCTCCATACTGTTTTCCATAGTGACTGCATTATTTTACATTTCCACCAACAGTCTAGAAGGGTTCCAATTTCTTCACATCCTTGCCAACCCTCGTTATCTCACTAACATCCATCCTAAATGGTGTGAAGTGATATCTCATTGTAGTTTTGATTTTCATACCCTTGATAGTTGGTGATGTTGAGTATTTTTTCATGTTATTGTTGGCCATTTACCTATCTTCTTTGAAGTTATGTCTATTCTAGTCCTTTGGCCATATTAAAATCAGTTTATTTTTTATTTTTTATTTTTTACTATTGAGTTGTAGGGGTTTATTATATATTTTGGGTATTAACACCTTATCAAATATATAGTTTGCAAATATTTTTCTCCAAAGCTTGCCATTTTAATATATTTGGAAAATGAGGAGTGATGAAGATGGTAGTTTGATGGTGTCAGAATGGTGGCTTCACCTTTAAAATTCACAAATATAAAAGTGCTTTAGCTAAATCAGTTTATTATTCTTTTGTTGTTATTATTTTTGACTTCTGGTATGAGTTCCTAGACTTGTTGGCTACATACCTACAAAGTGAAATTTTGTAATGGAAACATAATAATTGTATAAACTCATCCTTTTGTGCCTCTGTAAGGGACTATATATATAATACACACACACACACACACACACACACACACACACACACATGCACATATACACATATATATATAAAATACATATTCTCATTATTTGGCCCAGGAACCTATCTACATTACAGTTTTTATTCCCTCCTTTACCATATTTGACTTTTTAAATTCCATCAGTACTTTTCTTATTTATAAAGTTGGTAAAAGTGTCATAAATATGTTATTTGATATCTTGTCATACCAATATGTTTTATAAAATATGTTGAAATCTACAAAAGTTTAATAAAATATTCAAATGTAATTGTGTACTCATAAGTATGCCTTTTTTTTTTGCTGTTAGGAAATAATTTAATAAATTTATCATATCAGGTAAATTTAAAAAAAGCAAATCTTTGCCAAAAAAAGCCACATTAAACTTTTTCTGTGAGTAGCTCCTTCTCTTCCCCTAAGACTCAGGAAGAGATAGGAAAAACACTGTAGTTGGACAATTTGCTAGTAATTGCTTATATCTATATAATAAAAGGAAAATCTGCTGTTTCTCCTTCAAACAAATTTTATGTAAAAATAGTTTTGAATACAAAATGAAATAATAGGACATAGATGTTGAAGAAAGTTTTTAACTTACTTAAAAATTTCAGCAAAACTAAAATTCACTTCATATTTGAAGTACAAATTGCATATAAACACATTTAATTTTAATATTAAGCATCATTAGTATATTGATTGAATTGTATTGTACCAAGCATTAATATCCATTAAAAGCAAGATTTCAAAATTTCCTTCTGGCTTCCATTATTCTGAGCAAAAGACTACATGGAGTTCCAATGCATTTTTCTTCAAAAAAAAAAAAAAAATCTCAGATTCCACTATTTATTTAAAACATTTATTATCAAACATTTGCTTTAGGACTTTGAAAACAGGCCCAATTAGTGAAAGTTTTGAATGACTCACCATACAAACTATGTGGTACTAATTAGCTTTAGCTGCATAACAAAACATTTCAAAATCCAGTTTCTTAAACAACCACCATTTATTATTTCCAATGAATGTGTTGACCAGACAGTTCTGCTGATGTAAGCAAGGCACTGCTGACCTCAATTGGGTTTGTCTAGATATCTTGTTGCAGAAATAAGACCAGCAAGAAAACAAGCAACACTCAGGCAGTGGGAGAACACAGGTTTAGTATGCCGGTGGTCCTAGAAGAGCTAGTGCTCAGAAGATCTGGGCCCTAACCTTTTATAGGGCTTAACAAGCAAAGGCAATACATCTGTTATCTAGACAGAACAAGCAAAGGGGAGGGTGAGTCATTAGTTGATCTCAAGGTCACCTGTCCCTTTGCCCTATGTGGCAAGCATATCCACAGGCTACAATGTTAGCCATTTGAGTGGAAAATTCCTCTTTGTTCCCTACTTTTTATGTCCTTTAAATTCTTATAGAGCATCAACCTCCTGATTTTCCTGGCCTAGGGACTGGTATAAGGGTGGTCCAGATGTCACAACCATCTGTAACTTTATGGACTCTAGGCGTGAGGGATACAGAGACCAAATAAGAGCATGAGTAGAGGACCTGCCAATGGGAGAATCCAAAATCCTCAACTCTATATTCTGGACCAGGACCCCTATAACTCATTTACTTTTTGGTGGATTAGGGCATACCCCTTCTAGGATAGGATGACCTCACTGTCTTTGCAGGCAGACCTGGAACCCTTTAAGTAATTTTCCTGCCTAACTCCTCTCTAAGAGCCATGAACCCCCTCATTATTAGTGTGGATGTTGAGGGATGAGAGGTCTCTCCTTGCATATCTGCTTCCTGCTATGAAGGGTCGTAGTCCCTGCCTACTGTTTCACAGAGCTCTTTTTTTGTCTTACTCAGGGCAGGATCTTTGGTTTCCTGCTAAAGTGCCACCTCTTTCTCTAGAAAAGTAACTTCTCGGTCGTGTCCTAGTTACTGGACACCTTAAAGACTTCTGGCACAAGGAGGCCTGTGGGGTTTGGGTCTAGGCCTCAACTTTTGGAGCTTTCTTTGAATATTGGGCACAGACCAAGTTTCAAAATGTGTAGCCAGAAGTTTCTGGCCCTCAGACTTCATGCCAATGTTAGTATATTCTCTAAAAGTCTCAGAAAACTGGTCAAGACAACATAAAACATAGAAATTATTTTGATTAAACATGGAATCCTTGTTTTCTACTCAGAAAACTTTTCCCTGACATCAGTAGTAGACTAATAGTCTAAACACTGCTCTAGTTTTGCATTACCTTACTTTTGACATTTAAATTTTCAATCTTGTTTAGCTTAATCACATAAAATGTATCTCAGGATTTTTCTTCACAAATCTTCTATTACTTTCCTCATTTTTTCAGTTGCCTTTCCACTCATTCAGAAATAACCAACTTTAAGACAAACACCTTTCCTTCAGTTATTTTCAAAATAAATCTTCATACTTTATACCTTCTGTTACCAAAAACATTTTCCTTTCTATCATAATTAGAATTTTAACTGAACCACCATATTACATATAACACAGACAAATAGAGATCAGAGGTCATGCACATACTCTTATTTCCCCATCATCAGTATTTGTAACTTCCCTGAGGGTATGTATCTAGTTTCCTCAGAAAGCAATTAAATAGATGGGGTCCCAAGAGAACTCATTTCCCCCCTCAGAGTCTGAGGGTGAAGGGGGAGAAAGTTCCTGATTACTGAGATCTCTGGGAAGGCACTACTATTATTGGGCCCGCTAATAAATCTGGATCTTGGTGAAGGAGCATAGAAGCTGAACTTTTACTGGTACAGCAGTCCTGGCTTGCCTGGGCTTGCCATATGCTAAACCACTCGATTAACTTATTGGTCAATGTGTTCTGGTATATTAACTAATTTTGATGCATTAAAAGTCTGGGGGCAGGGGGTCTACATCAGTTGTAATATTGCTCCTAACTTAGTTAAAACATCCCATCCTGACAAGGGAGCTGGGCAGCTTGGAAAAACTGCTGAAAGATCTGATCTTCAAATTGGCAGATAAAATGGTTGACCTTGCCTTCCCCTTCTACTCTGATAATAATCGTAGTTCATGAGGAGGGCTCTCCTACAAATGCAGGGAGAACAGAATAGGTTTCCCCTGCATCTAAAAGCAATTGAATTTGTTTACCCATTATGTCCAGAGTTATCTGGAGTTCCTTGGTAGTCATGACCACATTCCTGGACAAGGGAGGTAAAGATGGCCCAAGGCCTCTTCAACCTCACAGTTCCCAGTCCTGGACTACCAGGGTGTTGGCTGGCTGCCCTCTCTGGGAGTGTAGACAGTCAACTCTCCAATGCCAGGGATTAGTACCGGTTTCTTTGCATGTGCGGCAGGGGCTCAGAGGCTTTTAGGTACAGTCCTTTGCCCAATGTCCTACTTTCTTGCATTTGAAGCAAGAACTCAATGTCTTCTTACTCCCTGGTCTCTTAAAGGGCACTTGTTGGGTACCAAGGTCCTGGCCAATTGTGACAGCCACAATCCTGGCTTGTCATTTTTCTTTATTCTGTTCTTTTTCTCTCTTCAAGATCTCGAGTATTATAGACCATGAAGGCCATATATAGTATTTGGTTAGTCTGTGGCCCTATTTGCTGCTTTTAAAGCTTGTGTCTGATGTCAGGGGCTGGCTGGCTAATAAAATGCTGGCCTAACAAAGGTAAACCTGTAGGGGAAGTGGGTTCTACATTAATATACATCCTAAATACTTCTTCTAGCTGGCTAAAAAGCTGGCCAAGTTCTCATATTTTCCTTGAGTAATGGTTCTAACTTTTTATAGTTCATGGCTTTGTATTCCTTTTTTTTTCTTTCTTCCCCTCCCCCACCCCCTGAAGGTCTCTAGCAATTTGGCTCATCTAGCCATTCCCTCTTGGTGTCATAATTTCAACCAGAATCAGCTAAAGGTACAACCTCTGTTCCAGAGGCATGGCCCTGAGGATTCCGAGCAAAGGCCTCATCTGCCTCCTAATGGACTGCTGTTAGAATGTGGTCCTTTTCAATGATTGTTACACTACAGAGCCACAGATGAGCCCAACTGGACCTATAGGATTTAGGGAACCTTAAGAGTGCCCAGCCATGGAGCCATAAATAAATAACTGAGTCAAACCGAACAGACTACCCATTCACTCACTCATTTACACACCAGGTTAAAACATTGCTTCCCTTCTTTTGGAAGGCCCTGACCTATGTCTTCCCTGCCAGGAAGACTCTGATATCTTCCCCCACTGGAAAGACCCTGACTTGTGTCTTCTAAGTGAAGACTAGGAGGCAATCAAGCTCTTCTATCCGGAGACAGGACTTGACTAAGGAGGTGAGCCCAGGCCCTTACCTTATCCTGTGGCCATTCCTTGTGAGTTGGTTCGTCCTTCCTATGAGTCCAGTTAGAGGCTTAGACATCATGGGAGTCAGGATGCTGGTCTGAAGGAGAACCTTGCTCATTTTGGAGCCCCTCTGTGCTGGCCTGGCTGAGTCACTGGTCCAGCGGCTCAAAGGGCCAGCATTCTTGGAATCTTACTGGGGTCTCCAGAAATGTTGCAGAAATAAGATCAGTGAGAAACCAAGCACCTCTCGAAAAATTGGAGAACTCAGGTTTATAATGCCAGCAGTCCCAGAACAGCTAGTACTCTGAAGATCTGAGCCCTGAGCTCGAGTAACCTTAGTTTTACGGAGGTTAATGAGCAAAGGCAATACATCTGTTATCTAGACAGAACAAGCAAAGGGGTGGGTGAGTCTTCAGTTAATCTCGATTTCACCTGTCTCTTTGCCCTATGCAGCAAGCATATCTACAGATTACAATGTTAGCTATTGAGTGGAAAATTCCTCTTTAATCTGAGATCAGTAGAGAAGTCATCTAGGATTAGTTGACCTAGGATGGCCTCATTCTTATGCCTGGCAATCGGAGTTACATTTTAGTTTGGGTTATAGGATTTATAGGGTCATTGTTTTACATCTGGGAACAGGCTACCCTAGGCTTTTTATTTTTTTTTCAAAAAAGATGGAATATTTTCATAGCACTAATTAGAGGTGAATCCCAATGCAGAAGCAATTTGCAAGTTTCTGCCGTTTCACATTTGCCACTTTTCTTCGAACAAAAGCAATTTGCTGGCTATGTTCAGAGTCAGCGTAGGAGGGAATTATCTGAGGTCAAGGATACAGATCTGAATAAATTGTAATAGTCTATGAGAAATTTTATATCTTTAAATAGTTTTTATTTCTCCAACAAAAATACATGGTATTAAAGACATTTTTGCAAAGACTAGACAGGTATGGAAGAGGAAGCTATACAAGGACTTGGCTTCAACTACAGAGAGAGTAAAACTAATAAAATATGAAGCCAACATTACTGGGTATTGTCCAGGGCTGGAATACAAACTAATGTTTTCCTTCAAAAATTGCTTTCTTCACAATTTGGTCCCAGTGTAAACATTTATAAGCTATTAAGTGTCTGAGTGATTTAAAATACAAACTAATCCAAGTTATCAGTGCCAACAGGCTAAGAAATAATAGCAGCTAACCAAATACGAGATGTGGATAGAAATAAATTATGATTTTTCAAACTCCTGTAAACTTTTTGAAAATTAATTTTGGAATGAAATAGAGCATCTGTCCAGATAACATTTAGACAATTAATAATGTTACAAATCACTGCTTTTTTTATACAAAGGAAAGGTTTACTCTAATCCAACATCATTATTCAGTAAACAGTGAAGCTTTGGAATGGTAGACCACAGACAAAGCATTATTATCTTTCATTTTTGTTTAATTATTTATACATATATTTTAAATTACTTATATTCAATAAGTTTATTCATCATTTGCATATTGGCAATATTAATACTCAATTAATAAGATAATTACAAGAAATAGTTAATGAATATTTGTGACATTTTAAAACTGAAAGATGCTATCTGTCTCCTCATTCATCCCAATTAGATAGGTGCATTCTTAAGAAATCATTCATTTTCAAGACAATAATATAATATAAGCTGTTTCAGTATAAAAAAACATTTAGATTTTAGAGAACTTTTTGACTCATTGATTTGGTAAAGAATATACAAAGCCATTTCAATATAAAATGTTTATGTGTTATGTTACAACATTTTTTTTAAGTTAGAGTAGGATTTCTAGATGGTCCTAGTTCCAAGTTGAGTAACAACAATAATGTTTAGTATATTCAAGTGATAGTCCATAATTAATAAATCACAAAAAATAAGCTACAACTTGAAATGTTTGTTTTTATAACATACAACTAATTATAAATTTTGATTCATGTCTTGAGAGAATATATTTAACCTTCATGTATTTTAAAATATAATTGTCTCTAAATATATGCCATTGACTATTATGAAAGTATCTAGATTTTGTACTTTCTACATAAGAACAAATATTGATAAAATTTCATGGGTGAACCTCAAACGTCATTTGAGAGAATAATTTTTTTTGTGTGTGTGAAAATAATGGCAACTTTAAATAAAATAGTATCATCTAGGGGAAGGGTGTGTGTATGTGAATTTCACATTATATGTTTGATCTTTAACAAAATGTTAGTGTTTTATATGTATTACACAGTCTTCTCAAAGCAGTGCAAATATTAACTCAAAAAAATGTCATGATACACTTAGGAGGTAGTATATTGGCATTTCAACCATTTCAGAGTGAGATAATTGAGACAGGTTGAATATCTTGCTCAAACTCATACAACTACATTGAAATACAAAAGCTGATCTTTGAGTTTTTTATAATAAATACTTAGTTTGAAATCAAATAGTTTATTTGTAAGATTATATTCCAATCTTTGGTCCATTGTTTCTTTCTAAAATTGTAAAATATTATAAAAATACGCAGAATGTTGCATTTCTCACTGTTCTTTTCTCTCTAGGTTTGGTCTTAAAAGTCTTCAATATTTTAATAGTTTTCTAATGTTTTCAAGTTTTTTTTTCTTTAAGTTTTGTCTAATTTTTCTCATTGTCCCCTATAATTAGGTTAGTCTGCAATATGTTTATTTATCATTCTTAGAAGCAAAAATTCTTATTCATATAACAGGAAAATCACTTAATATTTTAGCCAAACAACATTTCTCAATTACCATGAATCCCACCATCGTGAGCCTGTCTCTCCTCACAAAGGTAGTTAGCCATTGTATTATCTCAGATTTTCTTTGAAGCAGATGTCAGGACAGGATTGAACTTGTATGAGATTTATTTGGGAGGAAACTCCTCTGTAGGGTAGAGGAGGGAATAGCAGGAGTAGCCAGAGGAGCCGGCAGACTGCAAGGCTAGTCTGATACATGTTAAAGAAAAGAAGGAAAGACATTAAGTTGAAAAAGCTTCAAACTACAACTCTAAGAAAGTCTCAGCCAGGTCAGTTGGGAGTCTCATTACAAATATAATCTATTAAAATAATCCCATACTACACAAGGATGGTTCAGCTATAGAAATCCCACCAGGCTCGGTCACTGACTGAGAACACCCAGAGAGAGCCTGAGTTTGGCCTGGTCCAAGAAGGCAGTATGAATCTAGAAGGTAGAGCAGGCAGAGACCCTTCTTGTAGCAAGTCTTTCCTAAAGGGAGATCTAAGTAGTACACTTCTATGGGTGCCACAACTGCAATTTTGCCAATATTTCTCTGTTTTACTTTGTCATTCTGTATGCTGGTTTTCTCTTCTAAATAATGAGATAAAACTAAGTACAGATTAAAGGTTAATTAAAATTTTAAATAAGAAAATATAAATACGTTATGAAACATTTAGAGGTGCTATACAAATTATAATGATTATGTCATTCCTTAGATATAGTCCTTACAACAAATATTCTCTTTATAAACTTAACAAAGTAGATATAAATCTGAGTTTTGAGAAAACTATCTTGACATGTCAATGACATATACCTTAAGACATTTCTAATAGAAACAATAGTACAAAAAGACATACTCTACCTAAGTTCATGAATAGAATTCAGCATTATTTTCTGTGTATGCTCAATTCAAAATAAAATGTAATTTTCAGTGACTAGCACTTAATTGAGCAAATTTAAATGATTCTGAAATAATAATCAACTTTGAATTTCCAGGAGGAAATGTACATACAAGAAGGCCCTAATTGCAATAATTCCCAGGAGTGCAAACATCAACAGAATTTATAGCCTACCAAATGTCATGTGAATATGCACTAAATTATTTACAAGAAGAAAATACATAGACAAAATATGCAGACAAAGCCTCTTTTTTCAGAGTTATATGTATTTATTTTTCTGGCTGGCTAAAACTTTAATTTTGAAGTCATTTACATTTTAAGAAACAAGAAATGAACTATATTATTAACAAATGATAGAAAGTGATCTGCAATTTTTCTCATTGTTATAAATTAATACCCCAGTACAAACTAATATCATAATCGATGTCTCCCTGCCCTAACAGCTTGTGACACCATAATAATTTTTAGTTATTTAAAACATCTACCTAGATAGCTAAAGTATAAAAAAATTATATTTACTTAGAGAATAATTATTTCTCTATTAAAATCAATTTCAATGTAAACGCTATGGAGTAACTTTGGGGGATAGGGTAAAAGAGTAAAATTACACTTATGACTAATATATAATCTCATATACTAACTAAAAGATACATCATTCAAACGTATTAATTGTTATTGAAAATACAAATAAGAAGAAACATGGTATATGTATTTATAATATTTTTGTTTTGTTTCATAGCATAGAAATAAGTAAAACTAAGCAACTCAAAACCACTTTATAGTGTTCTTACACTAAATTATTACACCTGTGTCACCTCAAAATTATACTTAGAAATACACATTTATAATTATTTCAAAGGCTTTAGAGAAATATGTAAACATACATGTGAAAACTTATCCTTATTATAGATTTAAGACTATGGTTTTCAACAATTTTGTTTTTCTATTATACTTCTCATTACCAAATCTGTGAAAATATATTTGAAAAAATTAAATATTTTAAGTCAACACTAAATAAAAGAGAATCATAAAAATTTATCAATAATACAGTGATTTAATGTTATAAAATACTTATGAAAGCATCTATATTATCTTCTTTCTGTTTACCTTAAGCATACTCTTACCATTTGAATAGAACTATTGCCCTGGATGCTTATACATACCTGTAACCATAAAAACTTTTGGAGTGCCATCTTGATACTGAAACACATTTCTCACTTAGAGCCACAAGTAGTATGCTATTACTAATGGATAGATATCAGTGATACAATATGCATATTCATATTTATTCAAGTAAAAAAATTAACTTGATGACATACTGATTGAGAGCTAATGCCTAGGTTATGGATACTCAGCTATGGTTTACTCACTTTTGAGTATAGTCTTCTGACATCATGAAATCTTTAAAGAAACAACCTTTTAATTAATATGCCAAAAATTATAGAATAAAAATATCTGCACTTATCCATTATCCATTTTTTAAGAAGTGCCAGTGGGCTTAATCCCAAATAGATGAACGCTCTCAAGCAATGATTAATAATTTTTAAATTTTAATTAATAGTATCATCTTGATAGATTAGTTAAAATGTTAAGCAGCCAACCACTAAAAATCCAGGTAGCCATATTAACAAATTGATTAGTGAGAAAAATGCACCTGTCTCTATGAGATGAAATATTTTGGAAGCTAGAATACACGTATCTATTGAATATCTTATTTCTATAAGTTTAGTGACATGTGAGGTAGTATAAAATGTGTTAAATGAAAGATTTTAACCCATTTGTAATTATGACTTAAAATATAATCAACATTAATATAACAAATGTTTTCAGTATATACGTATAAAAATTATATGCTTCCCCCCCCCCCATTTTGCAAGAGCTATTACTAATATGGATGAACAGAGAAAATACAGTAAGACATCATGGATACATGATGACTAATAAGTGGACATGGTATGTTAAGAAATAGAGGCATTTAAGTAACAGTAATCTCAGAACAAGAGTAAGGTCAAAGTACCAGACAGAAAGACATTAAATATGCAGTATGTTATCCAGTAACTATCTTTACAAACTAATTTGTAACATAAAATCTATTTAAAATTCTTGAATACTTGTATATAATAGCTCCAAACCTACAAAAAAAAAAAAAATGTTTTTCTCCTAGTGGTAAAATACTTAGGCATCTAGTCACCAGCGTGAGTTTAACAGGAAGGGAGAAGACATCTATATTGTCAGCACTTTTAGCAGAAGATGCTGTCTGTGTAACTATGTGATCCTAGACAATGGAGTATTTGTATTAGAACTGGGAACACAAAGGTTTCTGGTTCAAGATGGCAGTTTAGATGATGCTGAGCTCATCTTCTCCTATGGACACAACAAATCTACAACTGCATATGGAAACATTTATTCTGAAAAAAGCCTAAAAACTGACATAGTAATCTCTTCACATTGGGCAAATGAAAGTGGGAAAGCACAGCAAAGAGGGTAGAAAAGGCTGAGCCACAGCCTTAGGATAAACCCCACCCCTAGCATGGTAGCTCACAGGTGGGAAGGAACTCAAAACCTAGAGCTTTTCTCTGAGGAGCACGGGCTTCATACCCCACATAAGGTACCCCAACTTTTAAGGGCTGTATATAAGAAAACTAGGAACATACAGAGCACCAAACCAAAATAAAACAAGCAATAAAAAAGAAATTGTAGCATTAGTTCTAAGAAACACGTTAACATTTCAGAGCACTAAAGTATAGTCAGTCTGAATTGCTTAATTCCCCAAAATAATTTGTCTAAAACTTTATGGTTCTGTTTAATCTAAGTAAAACAATTTTATAACCTACTATTTGATAAGTGGTTTCATGTATCTGGATTTTATAAAGGCAAAGCTAAAAATGATCTAGTGATTTTGAGTAGGTTAAACAAAATTTGACATTAACTATATATTTTGGGGTGTAGAACTCAGTTTATTCAGGGTTAAAAATAATTTAGAAATATAAGTGACGACAATAGCCTTTCCCTCAGTCATAAGAATTAAGCTTTTATCACCACAGCTTTCAGTACTTGACCCAGAACTTTGAAGAGAGGGTGACAATTGACATGGGAAAGTTATTTAAGTGCTTGCACCAAGATATATATTGCTGAGAATCAATTTTTGAGTGAGAAGTTTATATAGTATCCCTTTATAACCCATACTAAAATTCATGATTGTGGCTGTCATACTTCTGGAGAGTTGAAATACTGTGGGCTAGAATCTGATCAATAGTATACTTCAGGAAGAATAAAATGTGCTATATCAATATTTTTACTACCATTATTTTATCACAAAACATTATCTAGTATATGTGGTAGCTGAAGAAAAATAAAACACTATACAGATTGCAAAATAGCATATAAAATATATTATGCTATCTTACAGATATTTCTAATCAAGTTTTTCTCTTCTCTACATTTTGTGTTTTTATATTAACCACGTTTTTAGTGCATCATGGATACATGAGTGTAGAAAGATCTATACTAAGAATTTAACAAGAATTCTTATTTAATATTCTCAAAACTCTTTATGTTTTATTATTAATATCTCATTTTATAAATAAAGACAATAAAAGAAACATTAAATAATTTCCTCAAAGTTCCATAAACTGGTGAAGTCAAGATTCCTTCTCTACAACCAAATTTAAATATACCTGTAACAACAAAACAATATGTTTTCTTGGGAAGGAAAAGATGTACTGTTAAAAGTTCTATAATAATGAATGACACCATAAAACCATTATTAACATTATCCAGAAAAAATAGCAGGAAAAGCCACAGGAACAGTTACCTCATTTTTATTATAGTATTCAGCACATAAGTAAACTAATGAAGAAACTTTCCCTAAATAACTACAAACAAGAATCTCTCCCAAATATGGCTAGGACAAACAGATTCAGTGGCTCACAATTTAGGGAGAGAGCTTGTTCTTTGCTATCATGTTATTATAGTTTGCATCATTTCAAGCGGGCGAAAAAGATTAAAGATATGACTAGAAAAAATAATATAAATAAAAAACTACCTTAACCTGCTGTGTTTTCTCTCATTTTACTGAACCTCCCACTGAAATCTTCATTTTTCTTTGTAATTTATTAAAAATGTATTCAACCAAAAACACGAGGAAACAAACCAAGTTCCTAGGACATTAAGTACAGAAAGTAGTAAAGGCATGAGATATGTATGTCACTTTTCATTTTAATAAGACTGTATATTTATGTGAGATATATAAAGTAAGAGATTTAATAACAAGGACTTCTATAAATTCTCAGAGATGGCACAATGAAGAAAAATCTCTTTATACTTATTGGTGAATTTTAGAAGTGCAAAATCTTCAGAAAGTATAAACACCAAAAAATCATTAAGAATATTCCTTAAGCCATAAAATTTTAGTCATCCATTAAATGTAATTTAATTGTACTTTAATTGCATGTGGTTGTATAAATTTCAGTATAAAATTACTCTGCAGCATATAAAACACTAAGAAAGTTTTAATGTTTATGAAAAAATGTTTAAAGTCAAATTAAAATTAGTAAAACGTTCCTTAAATTTTAATTTTTCTTTCATTTATTTATTTGTTTGCTTTTTGAAATTTGCCCCAGCTTATATTTTAGTCTTTTGGGATTTCAAAATATTCAAAAATCACAAAAGATTTTAAATACAGTTATGTACACATAATATGAAATGATTCAATAACTTAATTTTTAACTAAATTGTTATCAACATCAAACATTTCTTCACGAAGTTCCACTTTTCACAATAAATAATATATTTTTTATATTAGATCAAATAAAATTATTTGTAAAAAAGTCAAATAAATGGAAGCCACATATACATTAGAAATAATGGTTAAATATAAAAAGTTAATATAATGCTTGTAGAATAATCTGGTTAACTTTTTTATGAATTCTGCACATTTATACATAATATATAGTGTTTAATATAAAAAGCAACATCTGCTATTGACGAATCCTTAAGAAGATACTGTTTATTAAAAAGTATCACCACAAAGTATGTTCTTTTATTTATTGAAAAAGATTATAATTGGTTACATTGAGTTAGTAAAACTTTAATGTGTTACTAGAGTAAATATAATCTTACTGAAATTAAAAATGATAGAAACATCTATTTTTCTGTCATCTGTCTGTCTGTCTGTCTGTCTGTCTACCTATCTATCATCATCTATCTACCTACCCATCTAAATTGTTCAGAAACTTTAAGGTTGAAGAAATCCTCCATAGACTTCTGCAGCCAGTTAACGAAAACACACACACATGTATACACATGTTGGTGTGAACTATGAATGCATAAGTATATAAACAATGCAAAAATACATTAAATCCTTTATAAATTAAAAGACTAGATATAAAGAACACAAGATTAGAATTAACATAAAGAAGGGAAACTACATCTATTGAAGACATATTTTGTTTCATGCTTTGGGATAATCATTTAAAATTTGTCATCTCATATAATCTTCATATTTAAGCAATGAGTTTGCCAGTAGTTCATATTTTATAAAAAAGGAATGTGATAATATATGACAGGTAATATTATTTGATCCCAAATTTCTCTGCCATCACTGTCAACATTTTTCTTTCACAACATTTATCTCGCTGTTCCAGAAGAAAAGGTAGCACCAGATGCTTAGAAGATGTTGTATATATAGAATATTTATCTTAAAACATAGTAAATATAACATTTACATATATATTTTATATACATTTCATAAATATGGTATCTGTATAAACATCCATATACAAACAAAGATATATAACACATTTACATACAGATTTCCATGCTGGTGCAGTGGGATATTTCCAACTTCCTGTCTTAGTTCCTCAAATAGGAACTTCCATCATCTCTGTGAAGAATTAAGAAAAAATGTTTCATTCCCACCACATCAAATTTTTGCTTCTCCCTTTCTAGACTGAGGTGCAGTAGTTGCAGCAGCTACTCTTTGTATCACAGCCATATGACATCTTTGCCTAGGACTGGGTTGTATGAGTTCAATGCAGGTAGAAATAGAAGAAAGTTCAAATTTCGATCTAAGTCAAGCTGTGTTTCAAATCTTATTTTACGAATTGATACCATGGCTAAGCACTTTGATTAAGTAAAATTAAATAACTAAAGTAACCATTGTTTATAATTGTCATATTACTCATTTCTTTCTTCTTTACTTTTTTTTTTACTTGCTAGAATTATGCATGTATTGAAGAATCAAGAAGGATCAAAGAATAAATATGACAGCTTTTAAGAATGACTTTAATGGTGAGTTACAGTATTAATATAATTCTATATTTGTACCTATATAATACATATTAATTTGAAGAACTAATTTGATATGTAGATCAGTTGATGTTTACAGTGTAACTATTGTAATCTATCATCTATCTATATCATCTGTAATCAATCATCATCATCATCTATCTATTTGATAAAATTACTACACTTATGTGACCATGAGAAAAAGTCTTTTGATAGAAGTAATATTAAACTTAAGGAAAACATGCTAGCTCTGGTAGAGGAATGAATTATTAGGTTAATATCTCTAATCTTACTTCACATTCTTTTTACTTTAGTGGATAAATTAAAATATATATTCCCATTTTATTGTTTACCTTTTTCCTCTGTTTTATTATAAATATATTATGTACTGTCTGAATCCTTTTTGGTTTGGGGACTATTAGGATAATCTGAAGAAATTACAACTCTGAGCAAGTCTCTGGACTGGGTAATTTATTGTGTTCCATTGTCCAACTTGATATAGCTTAAATCTACATTTACACAAGGAAATCAAGCTCAAGTTTCATAGCTGTAAACTGGTTATCAGAGTGAGGTTTTCAAAATCATTTTTTAAATACCTTATACTTATTAAGTGTATTGAAAACTACAAAGAAAAATTTGTTATGATGAAATGGATGCTGGAAATGTGAACTCCCTGAATAAATACCTCTTATCTGAGCTTTGTGAGACTTTTACAGGAACACAAGATAAACATTTCTAATTCTTTCAAAATAATTCTTTTTAATTATGAATTTATGGTTCGTATAAGATTTAAAATCAGTCAAGATTAATAAGATACTGAATTTTTGATTCTACGAAGCAATTCTTTAATTATTTATAGGCAAGCCATTCTATTTTTAAGTGATGTATTTCTGAAAAGAAGGTAAGACTCACTTCTACTATTCATTCAATTGATGGAAAATGAAAGACAGAAACATTGCCTGTCACATTACTCGGTTTTATTTATGTGTTGGTAACGGAAATTCTATTTTTTATATTGTTCAAATATGTTAGAAATTTATTGTTATTAAATTGTGATAAAAGGAAATAAGAAATGATCCATTAAATTCTTTCTCTACTAAAGGAATTTTCATGATTAGTATTATTTAATATGGTTCAAAAACATTTAAAAATATTTTTATGAGCATTAATAGGCCACATTTGGTTAATAATGGTAAAGTTTTGCTGCTAATACTTATAAAGTGTCTGACCTATATAGCAAGCAATTAATTTTATGTTAGTTTATATTAGAAGTATATTATTTCTTGTGGCAGTTTTAACAGCAGTGCCACCACAGTCCTATATTCATTACACCAAAAACCAAATGTTCTAAAAATTCATTTTCCCTTAGCTAATTTGGGAGATAACCTGAACTGAGATGAACTCAGGTAGTGGTAAAGCAAACCAGAGCTGAAGTAAATTTATTTATAGTCTTTATATAGCCTACCACATGTAGATATGCTTATACTTTGCTGGAGTAATATGAATGTTTTTCACTGAGAGGTGTTGCTGGACTCAGTTGAAGGTGTTATGCTATGTAAAATGTGTGCGTCTTTAAAAAATCTGAAAATTTTTGAAATTCAGAGCACTTCTGGCCTCATGATTACCATCTAAATATAGTAGATCTGTAGTAGCACCATCTGGACTTAATTCCTGAAAAAGAAATAGAATCATTATGATAAATTTTTGATAATATTTGATGATATATGGTAATATTTCACTTAAACCTAAAAAGTGTGTTCTCCAAGTGTGTCCAATCTCTCTCATCATCTGCATGTCCTTTACCTTGATTTCTTACTTTCACTCCACTTTTCATTTTCATCACACTTTTTGTACTTGTTTCACTAATAGCCTTTGCTAATAATGCAGCTCTCTCATAGCGAATATTACAGTCCACCAGTTAATCTTGTCTCTCCCGAGCTACCCTCTTAGCTGAGACATCCTTCTGTAATATTCTAAACTCTTACTCTTATGTGACATAAAAACCATTACAGAATGTTTGAGTTAAGAAATTAAATAGGATGTGAGTTAAAGAAATAAGTTTCTATAGAAGTCTACTAAAATAAAAAAAAAATTGAAGTTTAAAGAGAGAAAAAATTTCTAGTTATCCTGTGTAGATGTTGCTCTTTGATTATTCAATATTTCTCCTCCATTCTCCTTTGGAAGAAAACCCTAATATTGTATAACCCTTGTGCAAGAGTTCCTGCACTGTTGTAAAGGCTTCTGTAAAGATGTAAAAGGTGATAGTGATCTCATTCCTCATTGTATTTGGTTTGTGGGAACTACAGGACACATAAAGAGAGATTTTCAGTGGACTTCTGGGAAAGGTTTACATTGCCATTTAAGCAGGGATGGTAGACGAGGCCCAGATGTTTTCTTAGGGCAAGTCTTTCAAATCTTTAAATTCTAATAATTATAATACTACTTAAAGTATTCTGACGCATACAAAAAGAACTTCTAAGTTATTTGTATGAAATGAATATACCACTGTTGAAAAACAAGATAAAAATTCAAACCCAAAACACCTACTACAAGCATATCTTATGAATTTTGATGCAAATACATTAATAAAATATTGCAAAATAATTCAAACATTAAAACTTGGTATTCCAGGGATGTGAAGATGGTTCAATTTTAGAAAAGCTATTATAAAGTTTGTCATATTTATAAATATAAAAAGGCTTATGTTTATCTCCACTGATGCTGATAAAACATTTGTCTAAATTTATCAACTATTTCTATTCATTGATATTTGAGTTTTATATTTTTGAGTAGGTTCTAGTAAATCATTCAGAAAAACTAAGCAAAAGACTTTCTATGTTTCTTGTGATAAATTTTATTAATTTTTCTTGTGGTTTTTACTTCTGATTTTTGATTCTGTTTTTAATTGCAATGCTTTTCTCATTTCCTTTTTTATTCTTGATCAATCTTTCAAGTGGATTACCTGTTTTGTTAACACTTAAAAAAATAAACTCAACTTTTTTTTATCTTACTTATTCTTGTTTTATTTATTTTTATTTTTATTTTTAGTCTATAATAATATCTACTATCCATTTATTCTTTAACTTACTTCTTATTTTGGCCACTAATCTTACTAATATTTCAGCTTCTATCTCTCCTTTCTTTTATGTCAGTGTTATAATTTTTTAAAAACTTTAAGGGAATTTTTAGGTTTACAACAAAATTGAAAGGAAGGTATAGAGATTGCCCATATATCCCTTGGCCCCCCATACATGCATAACCTTCCTCATTATCAAAATTCTTTATCTAAATGGTACATTTTTTTCAAAGTTGAGAATAAACCTACATTAACACATTATATTCACTGAAATCCATACTTTAGATTTAATTCTTGGAGTTGTACATTTTACAGATTTGGACAAATGTATAATACGTATTCATCATTATAGTATTATGCATTTTCACTGCCCTAAAAATCCTGTCTTCTGCCTATTCATCTTTGCCCAACTCTTGTCTAGCAACTATTGATCTTTTTTTTTTTTTTTGTCTTCGTAGCTTTGCCTTTTCCACAGTATCATATAGTTGGAATCATACAATACGTTGCCTCTTTATATTGACTTCTTTCACTTAGAAATATGCATTCAAGTTTCCTTCATGTCTTTTTTATGCCTTGATAGATCTTTTTAGTGTTAAGTAATACTGGATGTACCACAGTTTATCCATTGATTTGCTAAAGGACATCTTGGTTGCTTCCAAGTTCTGATAATTATGAAAAAAGCTACTATAAACATCTGTTTGTCCATTGTGTGTGAATATTATTTTTCAGTTCCTTTAGGTAAATACCAAGAAGCATGATTTGTGGATTGTATAGAAGGAGTACATTTAGTTTGATAAGAAACTGCCAAACTGTCTTTCAAAATGACTGTACCATTTTGCATTCCCAGCACAATGCATGAGAGTTTCTGTTGTTCCATATTCTTGTCAGCATTTGATGATATTAGTGTTCCAGATTTTGAACATTCTAATAGGTGTGTAGTAGTATCTCATTATTTTAATTCAAATTTCCTGATGGTATATGGTGTGGAGCATCTTTCTATAGCTTAATTGCCATCTGCATATCCTTTTTGTGAGGTGTCTGTTAAGGTCATTGGCCCATTTTTTAAATTAGGGTTGTTTATTTTCTATTTGTTGAGTTTTAAGTGTTCATATATATTGGATAACAATTCTTTATTAAATACATCCTTTGTAAATGTTTTCTCAGTCTGTGGCTTGTCTTCTAATTCTCTTGACATTGCTTTTCACAGAGCAGAAGTTTTTAATTTTAATAAAGTTCAGCTTCTCAATGATTTTTTTTCCACAGGCTGTGCCTTTAGTATTGTATCTATAAAGGCCTCATTACACCCAAGGTCATCTGTTTTCTCCTATGTTAGCTTCTAAAGCTTTTATAGTTTCGCTTTTTTACATTTAAGTCTGTGATTCATTTTGAGATAATTTTTGTGAAGGGTGTGAGGTCTGTGTCTACACTTATTTTTTGCATGTGAATGTTCAGTTATTTCAGCCCTATTTGTTAAAATGAGTGTCTTTGCTCCATTGTATTGTCATTCCTCTTTTGTTAAAGGTCAATTGACTATATTCATGTGAGTCTATTTCTAGGCTTCTTATCTGTTTCGTTGATCTATTTGTCTATTCTTTCACCAGTGCTACACTATCTTGATTACTTCAGCTTCACAGTAAGTCTTGAAGTCAGGTAGTATCAGTTCTCTAACTTTATTCTTATTCAATATTGCATTGGCTATTGTGTATTTTAATTTCCCTTTTTCTAACATTAGGTATTACTGCTTTGTTACATTCCACAAGATTGTATATGTCATGTTTTCATGCTCTTCATTCTAAATATTTAAAATTCCATTATATTTTCTTCTTTCTTGATTTACTTAGATGTGCATTTAAATTTCACAATAAATATCTAAAAATGTGTTTTTCTATGAAAATTTGCAAGTTAATTCTAAATTTTACATGAAATAAGATTGCCATATATAACCAAAATATTTTTGAAAGTTAAAGATCTTCTCTGATAAATATCAAAATGTACTTGAAACAATAGTAATTACAACAATATGGTATTGATATAGAAATACATAAAATGAACAGAGCAGTAGAAAGGATTGTCCAGAAAAAGACCCTCATTTTTCTGAACTGAAATATGTGGCAGAGGTAACAGCAGATTGGTGAATACAGAATAAACTGTTCAAAATAGAGTCTGAAGAAATATTTATAGAGATGGAAAAATAAAATTGAAATTGTACCTTACATTAAATATAAAATTAAAGCACAGATAGACAAGAGATTAAAATATCTGAATTTAAACTTGGAAAAAATTAGTAAAGTGCCTAGCAATCACCTTTCTGTTATTGAGGCAATGTGGGAATTTTAAAATAAGACATAAAACTTTTGATTATATTAAAATGAATGGCAGCAGTACATGTACATATACATTATAGTAAGTATGTATACATTATAGTAAGAATGGGAGAAAGATACTTAAAATAATCAACAAAAGGTTAGTATCAATAATATATAAATAATTTCTACTAATCTGTAAAGAACCAATAGTGCAATAAAAAATGTGTGAATGATATATAGTTTTCTTCTTTCAGAAGGGAGAAAATACACATGGCATATAAACATATGAACAGATAGTCTCTCTTATTAGAGATCAAGGAAATGCAGATTAACAGGTCACCTGGAATACTATTTTTCAACATACTTTAATGTCAAATTTAAGAAATCTGAAAATATCAATGTTAGCAAGAATATAAAGTAACAGAATCTCTTTGAAATTGATATTTGCAAATATAAATTGACATAATTACTTAGAAAAACAAGATAATATTAAATTATAAATTTGAATAATAGAATTTCCTATTAACTGACATTTCACTCTTAGATATACATTCAACAAAAAATTTGTATATGTGAGTTAAAAAAAATAAACACAAATATCTAAAATGACACTATTTATAACAAAATCAATACTGACAATTGGATAATAAAGAAATAAGTAAATTCATGTGATATATTTATATAGTAGAATGTTAATTAGCAGTAAAAAAATCAATGAATTACAGCTACACAAATAATAAACTGAATTTTAATAATATTTAGTAAGAAACTAGTTCCTCAAAGGTTTCAAATCATACCGTTTTTATAAAATCAAACTCAAAGATATATATATATTTAAATATAATAGCTTTTTTTAAAAAGCAGATAAAATAAACAGATAAAATAAAAAGTAGATAAATGATGATATCAAATTTGTATTTTCTCCAGTGTAGAGAAGCAAAGTTGAAAGAAATTATTGTTTTTATCATTGTTCTATTTTTCAAATAAGTTGTCATTCCCATATTGGCTCATTAGCTGTGCTTTTCAGAGGTTATTCCAAGACTTTACCAGGCTATTGACTTCTAGGTAGTGTGTATATGGATGTTAATTATATTATTAAAATAAATAGATAGAATAAAAATAAAATAGAGCTTGTATGATTCTAAAATTGAGTTCTTCAAAAATTAGACCTTGAGGCTAAGATACGAGGAGACAAATTTCAGTTGGAAGGTGATCCCAAGAAGCACCCATATGGGAATGGGAATGTAGAACAGGGAAGGTAAACAACCTAAACTGCTGGAAAACGATGGATTAGTTCATGGAATAGAACACACATCAGGGTTGCCCCAAAGTTGTCCAAAATGTTCAGGGCTTTATAATCATAACACCTGTTTGTCATTGTCAGAGGGTTGCATTTGAAAATATCAACTCCTTGGAACTCTGGCCTGCACTGCATGCAACAAATGCTCTTCATGGCTCTAGTAAAAGCCTTCAAGCAGAGAGTTCAAGTGCTTGCAGTGAGAAGTCGTCATCTTCCAAGAAACAGTGAGCAAGCAGTGAATGCTGGAAAGATATGAGTCAGACACCAATAGCACCTACTATAGTCCATGCAAATGCATGTGTGCTTCACATAAAATTCTCTGTCCTCTCACTGATTCTTCAAGGTGATATTCAGTCAAAATTTCTAAATCAAAAAGTATAGTTAGTGGGACAAGCTACACTCATTACCATTTCATTTATTCTGTGCCTCTAATTGCTTGTATACTCTCTGTCCTCTATCGTCTATTCCTGACTTCACTCTTTGGTTAGTATTAGTACTCATTTAGGTTGAGGTGTTGGAGCACCTCTAATACTGTGCTCTTCTCTGGCTGTGATTGCTCCAATTGGCCATTTGTACTTCTGTCACCAGGCTGGAAGTATAAAGAAGAGCCTCAGTCAATTTCTTAAGTTTGCATCATACCTTTTCCTGTTTTCATTACATAGAAACAACCCTAACCCCTTAAAATAATCAGGGTCAATTAACCATGTCAGTATAGTAATTCCCTATTGTGTGCTCTGGTAGACGTAGTACCCCCATTACTGAAAACAAAATTTCAAATTCTTAAAAGCTTAAAGTTGTAAAGATTGAAAACATAAATTTCCCAATTGCTTCACTGGTAATGACGGTAAGAGAGGAGAGACTTCTACTTCCACAGACCCATGTACTCACAAACATAGCACCATATAATAATTGGTGCTTCAAAGACAACTGCAGGGTGTTAGTTTGCACGTTAGCTGTGCAGTTTTCAGAGTGTTCCAAATCTCAAAGGGTCATGAACCCAGGACCTTCTGCATGTAAAGCAGACATGCTAACCGCTACACTATGAAACCACATCCTATGCTGATTATTTCTAAGAAAAGAAAGACTTAGAAAGAAACTTTCACCTTGCACCTAAGTGCATAATAGGAATTCAGATAGAGGACCTGCTCCAGGAAGGGAGCTATCATCACAGATAACTATACTCAACTATCAGCTAAGTGTGATAGAGAGGAACCTGGCAAGGCCATTTGAACAAGGTCTTCTCTCTGTCCCATTCTTAAAGATGGCCCAACAAACATTTATTTACCAAACATTTACTTTTCCATCTTTATTAGAATTGCCTTTCTGCCTTTTGATGTCCCACACCACAACAAAACCCTTCTCCTTAGCTCCAGAATAGGCTATAAGCCTCATATATCCAAAATGTCCTTCCTGGGTTTCATATTCTTATGGAACTTCTGTGTGTACATCATATTAAATTGGGTCATTTTCTCCTGTTAACCTACCTCATGATAATTTGATTATTAGTCCAACCAGAAAAACTTAGAAAAGTAAGAGAAAAAATTAACTTTCTTCTCCACAAAGATTTATAGTAAAAAGCATTTAATTCATACCAAGAAGTAGGGATATATTGGTTATTCTAGTAAAGAAACCATATCCAGCATAACAGATGCATTTGGGGTTACCACTTTATTAAATATATAAAACTCCACCATAGATTGCCACAGCACATAAATTTTTTCTTAGGTTAGTTAATTAAATGAGAATATGATAAGACACTTTGTATTATTTGAGTCTTTGAGAATGGCACTAATCTCTGCCCATTCTACCCCTCAGGATCCTTTATCGCTTTTTTGTAAATAAATTTGCTGACAATCGGTTAAAGTTTGCAGGGGTGAGCAGTTTATTGTGCCTCTGCTTGGTCTTTTCTATTACAATGTGTATTAATGCACATGTCAGAGATATGATAGTTTTGCCAGGTATTAAATATGTCCATCATAATTATGTACTCAAAAAACTGGGAAATAACTGCAAGGTGGTTCTATGGATCCATTAGACCCAATGTGAAATGGCTTTGTGCTGGAAATCTATTTATCACCTCACTTCTATATGTCTCCACTCTAAATGAGGCCACAATGGTATATGTTTTCCAGTTTCTGTGTCAGTGCACAACTCATATCTGATGGCATTCATAAGATCTGAAGAACTTCTCCCACATTAATCTGGTAGTTTAGAGAATAGCTGTTGCATATTTTTGTCATGACTTTTATCTACCCTTCTATGATGGGGCTCTGTGTCTGATACCATGCTCAGGTCTGTAAACTGTCTTAGGGACAGTGATTTTTCTTCATTTTTAAATCTTTAAAAAAAATTGTATTATATTAGCTTCAGGTACACAGTACAATGGTTAGACATTTATATAATTTATGAAGTGACTCCTCCCAATTATTCTAGCACCCATCTGGTACAACACACAGCCATCACAGTAATACTGACTATATTCCCTATGCTGTACTCTAAATTCCTGTGATTGTTTTATAAATGCTAAATTATATTTCATCCCTTCGCCTTTTTCACCCAACCCTTATAACCCCCTCCCTCTGGCAACCACTAGACGGTCCTCTGTATCTATGAGTCTGTTCTCCTTTAGTTTGTTCATTTCTTTTGTTCCTTAGATTCTGCATGTAAGTTAAATCATATGGTATTTCTTTCTGACAGTGATTTTCCTTCGGGGTGACTACCATCATCTTTCTCCTCACCTGATTTTTATTATTTTTCATTACATAAATCAAGCAGTATCCTCACTGACTGCCCACATATTTTGTCCCTAAGAATACCAAGGTATACTAGCCACTATCTCAAATCCCTGGGGTTCAAGATAACCTGCTTGCCACTCTGTCATTACTGCCATGCAAGGTCATTGCATAGACCTTGTTTATGCTGTCTAAATGCTGCCATTTGGCCTCTGCTATTTCAGAATTTCATCATCCACAGTTATCACCAGAGAACTCAGTCTCATAGCAACACTTTTTAACATCAACCTAGGCTTTTAAATGACAGTCATCACTGCATGCATCAATGATACTAGAACCCCACAACTAAACATTTCTTGTCACTTTAGTGAAGGTAGTGTCTCTTCAATCCTCCCAGAGATCATAGCCAGCTAGTAAATTCTTTGATCTTACATAACAGATCCATTTTAGCATGCCATTCTTTCTGAATGATTTGATGTCTTCCTCAATATGCTACCAAGTTATTGTATGTTTGCTTAATTTACTGTAAATCAATGCTCTAAATTTTCATGGATCATTCTTCTAGTGTTTTAGGATAGCTCCAAAAATCTTGCCAGAATATTACACACTGAGTCACGAGAGAATAATTCCACATTATTAAACTTCTGCACATTCAGTTATGTATTCTGCCCCTCCATCCCAGTCTCTTCTGGTACACTTTAGTCAGAGTCAGGATCTCTTGAGGAATAACTTATTTCTTCTCTAAACAGAACCATGTTAATATTTGATATTAGCTATTAATCTAGAAGCTATAAATGGAGGTGGCAGATCTTGAAGAGAATAATCATTCTTGTATGAGAAAATCACCTTTGTTTAAACTCTTCTACAGTTTTCAAGCAAAGAGAATTAGTTAATCTCTTGCATGTATGAGGGTCATTTTTTTCTGGCCCAGGTTCTTTAGAGAAGAATCTAGATGTTCAAGATTATCAAGTGTTTGCTTCTTATTGTACCATTCTGGTCTCAGGATACTGTTTCTTTCCTGTTAGAGCCCGACCCTAGCATAATGAACCTTCTGGGGCTGTGAAGTTTGTTTATTTTTAACTACACCATTATTATATTCAAATCTTGAGTCTGATTTTTAGCACAGTCTGCTTCTGCATTGCAGGAAAACAATTTTTTTTAAACGCTGTCATGGTGGCTTTCTGGCTTTCACACTAAGCCCTGAGTAATGGAGCCTATTATTTTCTTCCTGCAAAGGCACAATAGCAGATTACAATAGTCAGTCCATACTCAAACTTTCTAAGTACTATCGCTTCCATATTTTTTCAAGTGCAGGAGCTATTTGCATAATGTAGTGCATTCCCTTATACCAGTACACATTCCTAGTCCAACACAACTGAAAGTCCTAATAATTGGGAAGTTGTAGGGTATTAGTGGTTATTGCCACTTGAGTCACTCTTAGTAAAGATGTCCTTGTTGAATATGGCTGGTGAATGATATAATTCTAGAATTCCATCCTAGGTGTCTACTTCCTGGAACCCAGCTTCCAGTACCAACTATCTTAATTTCATGCTCTTCCAGCTAGAAGAGCCATCATGCAGAGAGTAACTGGCGCTTGCAAAGTGGTCATTGACAAGAACTGGAATGGTGGGTGTTGAGGGGGTAAAAGTGAAGTGTTTGTTCATAGTGATTGCTGTATGTGTATTCTGGATGAAGTTGTGAAATTAATGAAGGACTGTGTAATCCAATTCTATAGAAGTGAAGTCCAAAATAAAAATAGTCTGGAGAATAGCATTCAGATATTTTGTGACAACATTCTAATGACCCTTGAGAAATGATTAAGAACCACAACTGCACAGAGCAGAAGCTTTTTCAGGCCACTTGGAAAAGATAACAATGTTCAGTTCAAAAGGCTGCTCTTTCTACAATACAAATGTCAGGGTTTATTCAAATTGAATTAATAGTCACTCTAAAATTTCTATTCTTTTGAAATTTCATGGTTTCTATTTAGGTATTTAAAAAATAATAGCAATACTAAACATTCTTATAAAACACTGTTTTATTTAGCTAGATTAAATGTATTTTTTTTAGGCTTCACTTAAAAAAATGACAGAAATCCAATAAATTTTACTTTTTAAGATTCTTGCATAATCAATGCTGCATTTCTTTTAGCATTTTAGTATTCTCTTGCATTTGCCTTGGCCTCTCCAATAAAAATGTATTGAAAGTCACAGAAAACAGGAAAAAAAAAATTGGTCTTCTCCAGGAAACCATGATGACTTTTCAGCAAGGCAAATATTTTGTTAACAGTCATTTTATAGTGTAATCAAAGCAACATTGTTTTCAAATGGTAAAGTGTTTCAGGTAGAAATTCAAATTATTATTGTTTATGTGCTTTTGGAAGGGGAAAGAAGGAAGAAAAAGAACAAATCAGTGTGACTCATGTGTTTAGAAAACTTTCCAATCACTGATCCTGTTAGATATTCAGACATGAGCTACAGGGGAACAAAGGAACAAAGACCCAGCCCAAAGACAGCTCAGAGATTGCCCAAAGAACCCCCCATTAGTATTTAAAGGATCACTCTTGCATCCTGAGAGACCAAGGACTGGAGAGCCATTGACCTATAGTTGTTTTAATCCAGCCACAGACGCTTGTGCAGAAGGTAGACCCTAACCTGCTGACAACCTCAGCCTTATTATACTGTCATTATAACACTATGTCTATGCCTAGAAGTTCATGAATCTAAGTATAACATACTGAATTCTGGTTAAGCACGTGCACTCTAGGCAAAGAGTTATATAGCAGCCAAATGTCAATCAAAATGAACTCATTGTGCTGTTCACTTAAGGACACCTTTGTAACCTCCTGTCGTGGCCCTACCTAGTACAGACCTTACCACTCTGTGTTTTTATACCCTCTTCATTGAGAACCCACTCCTCCCTTGGGGTATAGTCTTTTATTTATTCACCTCCCAAATTCCACAGGGTTACAGCCTTCCTTAGTGTGGACCTTCTCCTTCTAAAATATACTTTTAATAAATATTACCTTTCATAATGCTTGCTGTACTGGAATCGTCTCTGCAACAGTGAAAAGAACTGAGAATTCCCTGTGTTCTGTGGCAACACTGGAGCTCAGATGGCCCCAGTGGTAACAATCCCACATGTCAGTCCCCTTCTGACCTCAGTTTTCATGTCTGCTTTCTATTTCTCTAGTTATCTCAGTTATCTTTATGATATTCCATACTGACTTTTTTCCCCCCTTCCAACAGTGGTCTATTTGTTCTCTTGGTGGCTTCACTATTTTCAAATATTTTCATTTAGGTAAAATCATATTAATATCAATAGCCCTGAGCTCTCACTGTTATAGCTTATTATACCCACTTCTTCATTATTCAAAATTCATTGCTTTCTAATTAAAATTGCAGAGTAAAATATTAAATGTTCATTTTTAAAAATGTTTTGAGCATCTAATTTTGGGGGAACAAAAATATAAAGTAAATATTTTAAAGTTAAATAATATTCAACCTGGAAGATTACTAGGTGCTATTTTTTACAAAAACATATTTTAAGGAAAAGAGTTGAAACTATTTCAGAAGAAATAATTGTTAAAAGAGGAATGGAGATCCTTAGACATTTGTAAGAGGATGAAAAACAATATTGTTATTGAAAAATCTAATAATCAAGAAAGTCTAAAAAAATAGATTGTTTCATTTTAAAAATATTTATTGAGTCTTATCACCACTCTCCTTAAATGTAGGTAAATTGCAATTTATAAATTCAGTTGCAAATTTTCTAGAAAAAGGAATTTGAATTTTGTTTTATTTAGATCATAGGTTTTTCATCTAGTAAACTTTACCTATTCTTTGTTGTGAATAGGAAATTTGTTTTCTTTGTACTTTGCTGGCCTGCATAACAGTAAAGTAAAACTTTTGAGTTTGTCTTGTTTTATAATACATTTTACTCTTCTTTATAACTACGTCACTAAGGAATTTGGAGTCTCCCTTACTAATAAATAAATATCTAAAGCATAAAATTTTACTGATGTCTTATTTTACCTAGAAGTAATACATTTATTTATTTTCAAATATGCTTGAATGTATTTTGGTACAGAAGATTAAATAAAGAACTTGCTTAGCATATTTTTGCTGAAGAAATTAAACATCCTTTTAAACTATAATGTTAAATGTCATAGTAGAGGATTAGAGGTTCTAATTTCTGTGAGTCTGGGTTATAAGACTACATATGAGGCAATATCTCTCATCTGTTAAAATAATTATTTCTAGACAGCTCTATTAGTTGCTGAACATGCATAATAAAAGTAGACATGATCTATTGCCTTAGGCCATTTTCTTTATAGAAGATTTTAAATGTCTCCTACAAGTCTGTCTGGCAACTAGACAACAGTTAAAAATATTAATAGTTTTTTTGGTCTGTCTCATTCTTTTTTAATGAAAAAGAAAAATGTCAGCAAGCTCAAGTTTTTTGTGTGGGATAGTAAAGATTATTTATCAAATTTTCAATGAAAAATGATTTCATTTTGCATGCCCAGGAAACTAACATTGAATACAACTTGTGCCAAAAAGAAATGTGCGTGTGTATACGAGCATACTCCTGGACATCTGCCACCCTGATTGTACTCCCACTGTCACCACCACAAAAGCAAAGCGATTGGAGCTGCTTCCCCTCCCCTCAGTTTAAGGTTCCTGACAGCTTTTAGGTAGATCCTGTTTTTATCTATACAAGAAGATAAATAGCGTGGCAGGGTGGGAATTGAAAATTTTTATGAGGAGGCTCAGGTCCTGTGCCCACTTATGCATACATAGTCTTGGGTAGCTTTTGAGGCCATTGAGTATGTTCTTAAATACTAGCACCAGGTGGCAATCTTTTAACTGAATAGTTTCAACAGGAATCTCTTTAGTAGATCAAAAGGAGAGTGATATAATTTTCAAAATCTTAAAGTAAGTTATTTTTTTAAATGAGCAATGTAATTATTTATAGACACTATAATAAGAGAACATTTAAAAAGCCATAAGAATAGATAAAATACTGGCATTTGTGACAACATGGATGGATCTCGAGATAATTATGCTAAGTGAAATAAGTCAGACAGGAAAAGTTAAGAACCATATGGTTTCACTCATATGTGGCATATAAAATGAAAGCAACAAACAAAAAGATAAAACCTCACAGATACGGGAAACAGTTTAGTGGTTGCCAGAGGAAAGTGGGGAGGAGAAGGTAGAAAAAGGTAAAGGGGATCAAATATATGGTGATGGAAGGAGATTTGACTTTGGGTGGTGAACACACAATGCGCTATACAGATGATGTATTACAGAACTGAACACTTGAAACATAATTTATTAACCAATGTCACCTCAATAATTTAAAAAAAGAGAAACAACTGTCTGTTTTTAACTTGCTTTCTCTCACACAATTTATCATAAATGTAGTTCCTCTAGTTATAGTAATTATGCTTTTGGATTTAACTGTTACTTAGAAGTCCACTAGACCAGGGTTTCTATGCATACGTGGTAATAGGCACTTGAGCTTAATAAAATATGGTTTCCTGACCCTTTTTAAACAAACTGAATTGAAATTCCAGGATAGAATTTAACTTTACCTACCTTCTCATTGGATAAATTAGCAGGACGTTGAATTAGAAAGTAGGTATCAAGTGTCCAGGTACCATTGCCTGCCCATAGTAAGTGCTTAATATATATGTTAGAATGAATGACATTTAGACACAATTCCTTTTTCCAGGCTAGTAATGATTCTAATAAAAATTACCCGCTTAAGAAGTGATTGGCATCTAGATTCTGCTATAGATACGAGCCTGAGCGTTAGATTACTTTTTAGGACTTCTATTTTGTTTATTGGATAATATTTAGTTTATTCATCTACATATAATTTGCGCTAATGTTTTCAAGCCTCCTGTGAGGCATTTCTTTCAATGTGATCCTCTACTTTTAAATTCATGATGAAAACTAGAAAACCACACCAAAATATATCTGTCCTACACTTTTTTTCCTATAATTGTTTTTCTTTTCTTGGTACAGTGAGAGAAAAAGAGAAGAATCACTTGCCAAATATTGAAATCTAAATGAGGGCATTTAAGTGGTCCCGGTTTCTATTCTTTATTATCATTCTTCTGGTGCATCTTTTACTCTTCTATATATTTTATGTATGGTAGTGCCTTGAGAATTTTTTAAAGCTTTTTATAATTTTTCTTATCTGTCTTAACCTTGCTTTCCTCTATTTAATGGGAAGTATTTTCACCAAATTTAAAAACTGAGGTCAAGATTAAGTAGGAACACACATAGCATTCGATGAGGTAGTCTCATGTGCAGTCTTTTGACCCCTACCCTGCTATGTTTGAATAGATTTGAGGCCTAAAACACTTCTTTGCCAAATGTTAAAGGACCCACACAATCTGCAGAAGCTTCTAGCCTTGTGTGGGAATATTTTCTCCTGTTGCAAGCTCAGTGAGTATTCCTTTGTTCTGCTTTGCTCTACTAAATCAGTGGCCCTCAGGCATGCCCTTCAGCTTTGACTCTGTTAGGTAGCTGGTGTGAGGTGCTCTTGCCTCAGCATAAGAAAGGCATACATAGGCTCATTACCCTGTGTTGGCTGCCAAAGGACTCCCGTTAGCCTTGATGGACCTCACACTATTGCAGCTGATCTTCTGTTTCTCCCATATAGGAGTTAAGCACTCAGTGCTTGGTTGCCCTGTGTTTTTCTTGGCAACTCAGATATCAAGATGCAGTGGCCAGAGGTGTTTGGAATCCTCCCGTAGGATTAGTAAACCAGTGTACGGTGTTACATCATTCCTGGATTTCAAAGAGTATCATTCATAAACTGCTTTCTCTCAATGAAAATTATTTACCAACTCTTTCGTCTTCTGAGTGGCATAACCCTCACCAAACTGATTGGATCTGAACCATTTTTTTTGCATATCATTCTAAAGAAATAATATTTTTAAAACACACAAAACATAACAAAACCATTGTGAACAATTAACAGTTTTTTTTTAGAGGCTGTTAACTTGAAAAAATTCCAATTCATTCTAAAATAATTTTCATGACAGAATGATATTGTCAATACCTGTTTGGCTTCAAAAAAGTTGGCTAGCTTGCCTCTTAAATCTTCTATATAAACACAGATTACTACAATAAACCTAGCCTTAGTACAGCACAGCATTTGCTTAGCCATCTGTTATGTTTACATAACCAATGTCCAGGCTGTTCCCTGTGGCTCTACAACTTAATCAAGTACTCTATTTACAGGGCTGTGTAGTCCCTGAGATCTGCCTCTAGTGATGAAGTTTACACAGCTAAATATATCAATTAGTTCTAGCTACTAGTTAATCAGTTAATAAAACTGGAAAGTTAGGTCAGTGAGGAAAATCTTAGTTGAAGTTCCTTTGACTGTCTTGAGATTATTTTAAAATGATGAAATTGATGTTGAGCTAAGAACAATTTGCAACTATAAAGATTTAACTAAAGCAATGAATACAAAGGGAAGAGATTGTATTGCCTGTAGAGAATTTAAAAACATGAAGTACAAACTTCCATTTATAAAATAAATATGGTGTGGGGATGTAATGTATATCATAAGGGAGTTAGTCAATAATAGTGTAACAACTTGGTATGGTAACAGATGGTTACTAGACTGAATGAGGTGATAATTTTATAAGGTATTTAAATGTTGAATCACTATGCTATACACCTGAAACTAATATAATTTTGTATGTCACCTATATTTCAATAATAGTAAAAAAAAAAGCCTACTGAAAATTGGTTTGCTTTTTACTAGCACCGGTGTGTAAATGTTTTCAATGATAACCCAGTCACAAAAACAAATTCATTTGTGATTCAGGTTCTAATTAAAATGAGCTTTGTACTTATTGCTGAGTTTTATGCATTCGTATATATGCATCTTTTATATGTGTATAGATAATTATACATTATCTTTATGTATGTGCATCTATATATGTGTGTGTGCATATATATATTTCAAACTAGCACAACTTTATTTTTGATAAAAATTGTATTCTACATGCAAGAATACTCTGAGGGAACAGTTATATAATCCTCCCTCATCCCTATCCCCAGACCTAGATTTTGTGTATGTGTTTTCCAAATAAATGATGATTATAAAAACAAGGAACAGAAATTGAGTTACTTCAATTCTGTCATTCTATGTGACTACTTGAAAAGTTTCTTTTACTTAATAAACATTTTTAGAACAATTTTAGATTTACAGAAAACTTGAGCATGTTGTTTCCATACTCCCTCCTCCACTGCATGCTCTCCCTTGTTATTAACATTTTGCATTAGTGTGGTATATTTTTTACAATTAATGAACCAATATTCTTGTTAACTAAAATTCACAATATTAAGGCTCACTCTTTGGGTTGCAAAGTTCCGTGTATTTTGACAAATACATAATGTCATGTATCCACCATTATAGTATGAAAGAGAATATTTTCACTGCCTCCAAAACCCCTGTGTTCCATCTATACATCCCACCCTATGCCCCCTAAACCCCTGGCAAAATCTGATCTCTTTACTCTCTTGATAGTTTTGCCTTTTTTAGGATGTCATTTGTTCGAATTGTATAGTAATAGTTTTTCAGATTGGCTTTCTTCACTTAGCGATTTTCTTTTGCGGTTCCTCCTGTCTTTTTGTGGCTAGAAGCTCATTTCCCTTTATTTCTGAATGATATTCTATTATATGGATGTACTATGAGTTGTTTCTCCATTAACCCATTGAAGGAAAAGTTGGTTGCCTCCAGTTTGGGGTAATTTTCAGTAAAGTTGCTTTAAACACTCACGTGCAGAGTGTGTGTGTGTGTGTGTGTGTGTGTGTGTGTGTGTGTGTGTGCGTATGTGTGTATATGTGTGTATGTGTGTGTTATGTTTTCAACTCACTTAGGGAAATATCTACAAGCACCATTGCTGGATAGTATAGTAAGACTATATTTAGTTTTATAAGAAACTGCAAACTATCTTCCAGTGTGGCTGAAACATTTTGCATTCTCACCAGCTATTAATGAGAGTTTCCTGAAGTGTCATATCCTCACAATACTTGGTATTGCTAGTTTATAAATTAAAAAAATAAAAAATAAAAAAATATATGTATTTTGGTCTCCCACTGTTTGGTTTGCAATTGCCTAGTAACATATCTTGTTGAGTATCTTCTTAAATGCTTATTGGCCAATTGCATATCTTCTTTGGGAGATGTCTCTTAGCATCTTTGCCCATTTTTAATTGACATATTTATTTTCTATTGTTGTTTTAAGAGTTTTTTGTATATTCTGAATACAAGTTCTTCATCAGCTATGTGTTTAGCAAGTGTTTTCATTAAGTATGTGGCTTTTAATTTTATTTCTTTATTTTCCAGAGCAGAAATTTTTCATTTTAATAAGTTCTAACTTACTAATTTTTCTTTCATGAATCATACCATACTGCCCTACTCTATACCTTCTCTTCCCATTTAATCTTCCTTTAAAATTTTATGATTTCCATGAAATCATTTCTAAAACTTCCTACATAGGTAATACCTTAGTTTCTTAGAGTAGCTGTAACAAATTACCATAAAAGGTATACAGTAGTATATTCTTTTACAGTTTTGAAGCTAGGATCCCAAATCATGTTGTAAGCAGCAATATTTCCTCCTGGAGGCTTTGAGAGAGCAGAAAGGAGAAACTGGGTTGCACCTTTCACACTTTACTTGACAATCACCTCAGGTAAATATTCAAGTTCATGCCTATAAGTTCTACTTCCTACTCAACAGTAGAACACAATTCAGTTAATTTCTGCTGCTTTATAATGAAGGTCATCTTTTTTCTAGTGTCCAATAACATATTCTTCATTTCCATCTGAGATCTCCCAAGAAATACTTTTCATATGTCAAGCACTATGTCTGGCACCATTGTGTTCATTTTCAAGATGCTAGAAGCTTTCTCTATAGTTCTCCTCACTTCTTTGAGTTATCACCAGAATCAGTTTAATGTCCATATTTTTACCAATAATCCTTTCAATACAATCTAGGCCTTTTTTGTCATGTGCCTCAAAACTCTTCCAGCCTCTGTCTATTACTCAATTCCAAAGCCACTTTTACATTTTTAGTTATTTATTACAGCAGCATGCCACTTCCCAGTGCCAATATCTGTATTAGTCAGGACTCTCTAGAGAAACAAAACCAATGGAGATATTGCTATCCCTATCTTTATCTCTATCTCCATCTCTATCTATCTCTATCATCTCTATCTCTAACTTTTTCTCTATCTCTATATCTCTATACCTATATCCATTTCTGTGTCCATATTTATATATTCCATCTCTCTGTCTCTCTATCACCTTTCACCCATCCATCAATCTATCCATCCATCCATTCATCTATTCATCCATCCATCCATCCATCTATTTATTTTAAGCAATTGACTTCTGTGATCTTTGGGATTGGCAAATCTGAAGTTTTTAGGGTAGGTTGACAGGCTGGCAATTTAAGCAGGAGTTTATTCTGCAGTTTTGAGGCAGAATTTCCTTTTCTCATAAGGATACCAGTTGTTAGATAAGAGCCCTTTCTATTCCAGTATAATCTCATTTTAACATGATTACATAGATCTACAAAATTCCCATTTTCTGATAAGGTCACATTCGCAGGTACCAATCTTTAGGAGTTAAACATATCTTTTGGGGGACACAATTCAACCTACAATATAACATAAAAATTATATCATGAGCACCAAAAACCTTTTTACAAGTGAAAGAGTGGATCATCTTCTAGTCAAACTGATAATAAATAATATAAAAGCATTTTACATTGAATTAACTTCAAAAAATTATAGTGATTACCAGATTAACTTTGTAGTATGTAAATATCACCTGTCAATACTTTAAAAGATCACTAAAAACCTAATCAACCAAGGCTAAGTTTATTAGATTTATTGCATATGATAGATAATAATTTCATGATCTTACTAAAGTCTCAAAAAATTAGAGAAAGGTATTTGTGGAGGTTTAGAATCTAGGCTGGATGATTTGAAAATAGATCTTGAAAGTCAGAGAACTGGTTGAAATTACAGTTTCTGACGCTATATATTTAGATTAATTTGTACCATGTGGATGGGAACTTGAAGTGAAACTTGATGAGCAAGGGGGTTTAGATAGTTTGAGGTCTGCTCTTCTAGGGACAAATATTTTGTAACTAGAAATACATGTATATTGATTTCAGTGCACATAATCTATTTTTAATCTTTCATATTTGGAAATTTCTCATAAGTGGAGTCCATTGAAATTCCTGTTAGAATCACAAAATTTCCCAAACAAAATATTTCCAATGAGTCATTTGTTTCAAATACTAGAAACTCTTAAATTTACTAAGAGCTATGAAACAAAACAAAAGTAATCCTTCGGAAATAGAATCAAGAGAGAGTTCATTACAAAATGATAATATTTTGATAATTTATAAGAAAATCTTTCTAACATCCCTCATCTTCTCTTCTTTTTTTCTTTTTATCATTACTTAAAGAAAAGCAGTAATATATATGGGCACAGATCAAAGAAAGAATAGATAAAATTAGAACTGATATCACAAATTAAAACATTATCTATTTGGTAAATGAACAATAGCTTCATGAATCTATAAATTTAATGACCTTCCCTCAGGTCGAGAGAATTTTTTTCTCCATTGGTGAGCTCTCTACATGCCCTAAAGTTCTACTATCTCTAGAATAGAGTTGTCTCAGTTTTTACAAAATTTCAGGCAATGAGATATGCCTTTTTTCTTTTATATTTATGGGTAGCTAAAATTCCTGAGGGGATGAATTACTCAAGATAGTTAAGATGGTAAGACAAGAAGTAATGGCCCGAAACATGAAGAGAGAATGCTTAAGCTAGATAAGATGAAGAAATTCTTAGTCATGAGGTCAATGAGGCAATCTAATAGGGTGCCCAGGGACGTTGTAAAGATACCAACACTAAACACTATTCAGACTCAAGGGAAAATTAAAAAACAAGCTCTGGATGGGAGAATGAGAAATCATATTTTAAGACAAGAAATAAATAATCTATTATAAGTAACCCAAGATGTAGCTTTTAAATAGCCTACATAAAAATGTTAATTCTAATTGAGATTAAAGTATCCCAAATAATTAAATTAAATTAATTATACATTTCATAGTGATTTTCAAGGCTTCAAACAGTACTTATTTATCAAGTGTTAACTGTCTACGATGTGCCAGGTACTTTTCTAGATTTATTTAATGTATGCTTAGAACATTATATAGGGGCATGAAATGTTGGTTTCTAATAAAGTACATCAATGACCTCAGTTGGTGACCTTAAACAGCATATGTACTTAAAATATACTAATGTTTCACTCAGGTAAGCAGAGCACAGAAATATACAGTAATATTTGGTATATGTGTTTCTCTGAAAATGGCATGCTATTTCTTAAGTATCTTAAATTTTGTCAATCAATATTACTTAATTTTTTCCTACTGTTTCATTATGCTATTCAACAGAGATAATTAATAGTTTATGTTTCATTTGTATAGATTAAATTTTATCCTATAATAATGAAGTATAAAAACTATGTTTAAAAAAACTACTCTAAAAAAGTAATGTAACCAACATTTCATTCATAGATATCTATATTATGTAAAGTTACAAGAAAATTTGAGGTATAATTGCTAAAATAATCACTGTAAATATTTAAATTATATAATTTGGTTAGTTTTGATATGTGTATAGCTTGAAACTGTCACTCAATTAAGATAAGGAACATAACTATCACATCCAGTGGTGCTCTTTTGTAATCTTTTCCTCTCATTTTTCCCCACACACGTCACCAGACAATCACTGATTTGCTTCTTTTCATTATTGATTAATTTGACTATTCTATAAATGTATATAAATAGAATCAGAAAGTACATATTCTTTCTTGTCTGGCTATTCAGCACAACAAGTTTGAGCTTCATTTATGCTGTGAATGTACTGATAGTCTATTCTTTTTTTTATGAAACTAAATATATGCATTTTATTATGGACATCTGGTGATGATATAAGTGGTAGAGCACTATGTTTAAATGTTTATTTTATTTTTTTAATTTACTTGTTTATTTTTTAGTTAAATTTTTAATTTTTATTTTATTTTATTTTTTATTAGTTTCAGCTATCCAGTACAATGGTTAGACATTTATATAATTTATGAAGTGGTAATCTGATTAGTCCAGTACCCATTTGGCACTGTACGTAGTCATTACAATATTACTGACTATATTCCCTACACTGTACTCTGCATCTCCATGACTGTTTTGTGACTACTAAGTTGTACTTCTTCATCCCTTTACTCAGGCACCAACTCCTCTCCCTCTGGCAATCACCAATTTGTTTTCTGTATCTGCGAGTATGTTTCTGTTTTTAGTCTATTCCTTTTTATTTCAGAGTAATATTTCATATGGATGTATCATCAACTGCTTTTCTAGTCACCTATTCATGGATATTTTGACTATTGATAGCTGTTATGAATATGCATGTTAAATTCTATGAACATAAGTTTTTATTATTTTGGTAAATACTTTAGAATAAAATGACTGGGTCTTATTTTTAAAGTTTTAGGAAACTTCCAAGCTGTTTGGAAAATAGCATACAACCTTATATTTCCACTAGTAAAGGGTAGTCTTGTTATGGAGTCATTCTACTAGGTATATAGTTTTATCTCTCTGTGGTTTTATCTTATATTTTTCTAATGAGTAATAAATAGTGTTAAATGTATCTTATGTGCTTGTTTGCAATTCATGCATCTTCTTTCATGAAAGTGTCTCTTCAAAACTTTTTTACATTTTTGGTGGCTTATGGGTTGTCAAATATATGACTTGAACTTGAATTCTTTTCATGTTTTTCCAAGAATTCAATTATGATGAAAGCTATTTATCATTTATTTATTTCATGAATCACACTTTTGGTGTCTAAAAAAATTGTCTAACTCAAGGTCACAAAGGTTTTCTCATGTGTTTTTCTTGAAATTTTACCTTTAGTTTTACACATAAATCTATTATCCAATTTGAGTTAAGATTTGTATATAATCAAATTTATAGATAGATTAGATAGATAGATAGATAGATAGATAGATAGATAGATGATAGATAGATAGATAGATAGATAGATAGATAGATAGATAGATGATAGATAGATTCTTAAAAGGCTATTTTTCTCTAAAAAATTACCTTTGCACTTTGTCAGAAATAAATTGGCCATCTATGTGGATCTATTTAACTCACTATTGTGTTCCATTTATTTGTTTGTCCAACTTTACCATGATATCCACTGTCTTGATTACTGTTGCTTAGTTATAATTCAGCTTGTTAGTATCTACACAAAACCCACTAAGATTCTGACTTGGATTACCCTAAATCCAGAAGTCACTATGTGTAAAATTGACTCTTTAACTATATTGATGCATTAATGCTGCCTATCTCTCCATGTATTTAAGTCTTCTTTCTTTAATTTCTTTAGCAATGATTTATAGATTTTAGTGTGTAGGACTTTCATGACTTTTGTCATATTTATTCCAATTATTTCAAAATATTCATGCTGTTTTAAAAAGTATTGTTTTTCATGTAAAATATTTGACTTTTTATTGTTAGCATATAGAAATATAATGGTTTTTGTATATTTATTTTGTATTTTGCAACTTTGCTAAATGCAATTAGTGTTTATAAGAGTTTTTGGTAGAGTCCGTAGATGATCATGTCTTCAACAAATAAAAAGAGTTTGTGTTTTATTAATTTTCTTGTTTACGACGTTGCTTAGAATTACAAATATAATGTTGAGTAGAAGTATTGAGAGAAATTATCCTTTCTTTGTTCCTAAACTTAGTAGAAAAATCATTCACTTTTTTGCAATTAAAAGTGTAAAAGAAAGAAAATCTATAAGTTTTTCTCTAGCTTCCCATTATAAAGTTGAGGAAGTACCCATATATCAAAGTTTTCATTAGAATTAATGTTGTATTTTGTTAAATGTCATATTAATTAACATTATAATGAGATATGTTCTACAAATATCAAAAGTGCTTTTCAATGTCACAAATCATGCTCTTAATCTAAGCAGGACAGGACTGTATTGAATCACGTAGACAATGTTTATATGACTTTAAATGAGATAGTGACTTAAACATAAGCATTAAGATTCTTCACTTTATGTGGCCCAGATGTTACCAGAATTTCATAGAAGAAAAAAGTGACAGTATAAATCACAAGGGAACCTTTGAAAATAATGTGTGGTCACTTTTGGGTACACCTATCAAAACACATTGCTAAGATAATAAAGATAATAAATATAATAAATATTTTTATTTGCTTATAAAGTTTGTAAATATTGTATTTGTATTGTACAATATTGATGCTGTCATAGTAAATAAAACACTTTTAAAAACAGTCAGTAGGAGTGAAAATTAGTTGAAGTTTGGGGAGACAATAACAATATATTATTATGTAAAACTCCAGGTAACAAAACAAAATATATAGTATGGTCATATTTTGTGTTATAAGTAACTATAGAAAGTCTGAGAAAAAATATAAAAAAATGTGTAATGCATACTTATTGATTATCTGAATAATTAATTATATGAATTATTTTTTCTTTTCTACAAATATATGTTGTTGAAAATTTTATACAATAACCTTATTGCAGGATGTGTTTCTTAAGAGAAGACTTCAAAGAGAAATTAGTGTGCAGGATATGTACTAGAGAGTGGTCTGTCAATTAATGCTTTTAAAGGAAGGGAAAGAAACATTTGTGCAGAGGAAATAGTCAACCTGTGATTCAGTTTCAAAAGAAGCCTCAATCACCATGCAGATGGTCTGAAAGAAAGTATCTTATTTGCCAAAGAAAATTGTTATGGGGTATTTTCTGCAAGTATAACATGACTTTTAATGTTACAAATCATGCTTTTAATACAAGCAAGCTGGTGACTTTCTTGAATCACATGAATAATAGTTATAGGAGTACCGACATATCAGGTTAAGGAAAATGACTTCAAAGAAGCCATTATAAATATATTTTTAAAATGAAATGAACTTTGCTTGAAGAATTAAAAAGAAGTATTGTGGCGATCTACCCTTAAATAAAAAATATCAATAAAAAGATGGCAGTTATAAAATAGATATGAAATGGATATCTGGAAGTAAATATAAAATAACTAAAATAAAATCTTTATTAGAGGAGCTCAATAGTAGATTTGAACTCGTAGAATAAAGAATCAGCAAACCTGAAGATAAATAGAGTTATGCAACCAGAAGAACAAGGAAACAAAGAATGAAGAAAAATGAATGGAGCTTCAGAGAAATGCAACATGTTTTATCACACCAGCATAATGAGGAATACTCACAAGGAAAAAAATAAAGAAAATGGAGCAGAAAAATGTTTGAAGAAATTATGGCTAAAATTTTCCAAATTTGATGAATAATATTAGTCTATACAATCAAAAAACTTAATGTACTCCAAGTAGGATAAATATAAAAATTCACACCTCTACACATCATGGTGAATATGTTGAAAGACAAAGACATGGGGATGGTCTTAAAAGGGGAAAAACAATACTGACTTTATAAGAGGTATTAAAAGAGTCCAGCAATGTTAAAGGATGCAAAGATCAATATAGAAAAATCATTTATATTTCTCTATAGAAATAATGAACAACCTGAAAATGCTTTTATGAAAAAAATCCACAATAATTGCATCAAAAAGTATAAAATATTGAGAATGACTTTAACAAAAAAATTGTAAATGTATAATAAAAAATTATAAAGCATTGTTGAAAGAAACTAAGGAATAAATAAATAGGAAGACATCTGCATTTATGGATTAGAATATTTAATATTTTTAGGTGAAAATATTTCCAAACTTACCTACAGAATCAATGCAATCTTATAAAAAATTCAAACTGCTTTTTTTTGTAGATATTTAAAGTTGATCCTAAACTTTATATGGAAAATCGGAGGAGCCAGTTAGCCAAAACTAATTTTGATAAATAAGGACAAAGTTGGAAGAGCTACACTTCCAAATAAGTTTGTTTCAAAACTTACAGCAAAGCTACAGTAACAACAAGAACGTGGTATTATTATAAAAATAGATTAATGGACTAGAATCAAGAGTACAGAAATAAACTCATATATAAAAATGGTCAATTGATTATTTAAAAAAAGTTCAAAATCATTTAATAGGGGAAATACTGTTGAAATAACTGGATATCCATCCATATGCACAAGAATTAATTTGGAGACTTACCTTCTACCATATTAGAAAAATTATCTGAAATGAATAAAAGTCCTAAATGTAAGTGTTAAACCCATAAGAATTTTTGAAGGAAACATTGTGTAAATCTACATGACCTTTGATTAAGCAGCAACAGTTTCTTAAATCAGTGGTACCCAACTTTTTTGGCACTAGGGACTGGTGCTCCTATAAGAATCTAATGCCTGGTGATCTCAAGTAGAGCTGAAGTCGTGATGCTAGTGCTAGGGAGTGGCTGCAGATACAGATAAAACTTCACTCACTCATCCGCCACTCACCTCCTGCTCTGTGACCTGGTTCCTAACATACCACAGACTGGTACTGGTCCACAGCCTAGGGAACCCCTATCATAAATGACACCTAAAGCATAAGCAATTAAAGAAAAAGAGATAAATTGGACTTTATCAAATTTGTGTGTCGAACACCATCAAGAAAGTCAAAAAATAGTTCATATAATGGGAGAAAAAAATTCATATATGTCTGATAAAAGGTCTAGTGTGCAGACTATATAACAACCACATATAATTCAGCAAAAAATAACCAAATTCAAAACTTGAATGGATATTTCTCTATAGAAGATATACAAACGATCAAGTACATGAAAAATGCCAAATATTATTAGTTATTAGGAAAATTAAAATCAAAATTACAAAGAGACTATATATATATAAAAATATTCATGTAGAATTTTTGAAGAATTTTTGAAAGAAACATATATATATATGTTTTATGGAAGACATCCAAATGAACGACAGGTACACAAAAAGATTCACAATATCACTAATCATCAGGGAAATGCAAATCAAAACCACCATGAGATATTATATCACACTTTTTATAATGGCTATCATCAAGAAGACAAAAAATAACAAGTTTTGATAAGAATGTGGAGAAAAGGGATCCTTTGTACATTGTTGGTAGGAATGTAAATTGGCCTGGCCACTATGAAAAAAATGTGATGTTTCCTCAAAAAATTGAAATTAGAACTACTATACGATACAGCAATTCCACTTCTTGATATATACTCAGAGGAAATAAAAATAGGATATTGAAGAAATATAGGTATTCCATGTTTATTTCAGCATCTTTCATAATAACCAAGATATGGAAACAAGCTACTACCAGTTGCAAGTCTGTGGGTTAGGGGAATAGGAGAGATAATTCCTGGATATCTAAAATAGTACAGTGAATAGAGACAACAAAAAAATGTATTATAATCATCAAACTTTCTAAGAAACTAGAACTTAATTTTCCCACTACAAACAAGAAATGATAATTATATGACAGGATAGAGGTACTATCACTATAATGGCAATCATATAACAATATAAATGTGTCAGATCAATATGTTGGACTCCTTAATTTACACAACATCATATGCCAAATATATTTCAATTAAAAAAAATGCAAACACAATGAGATACTACTTTATATCTGCCATGATGGTTAAGATTTTTTTAAAGAAATTAAGTATTGGTGAGGATGTGAAGAGATTGGAAGCTTGATACATTGCTGTCGGGAACATACAATGGTGAAGTTGCTGTGGAAACAGTTTGACGGTTCCACAAAAATTTAAATATAAATATTTGTTATGAATTCCACTCTTATGTATATAACCAAGAAAATTGACAATACATGTTTACACAAAAATTCTTCAAAAATTCTACATGAATATTTTTATTAAAATTTTCATAATATACAAAAAGTGGAAACAACTCAAATGTTCATCTACTGATAAATAATTAACAAACCTTGGTATATTCATGTGATGGGATATAATTAAGCTATACAAGAATGACAACTGATCCATGAAATGTGGATGAATCTTGAAAATTTAATGCTAAGTAAAAGAAGCCAGTCACAAGAGGCCACCTTGTGTATGTTTTTATTTATATGAAATATCCAGAGTATGAAAATCTACAAAGGGATAAATTAGATTAGTTATTGCCAATGGTTTTCAGGTGGAGTAATGGGAAGTGGAGACTGCTAATGGATATGAGGTTTTCTTTAGGGTGATAAGAAGATTCTAGAATGCAAAGACTCATACACAATGTTTATAACAGTTTATTTGTAAAGCTCTAACTGCTAGTTACACCTATGTGAATAGACAAATTGTGATTTAACTATGCATTTAGCCATAAAACATAATAAAATATATAAACATATATCAATGTTGATCAACCTTGAAATACTTATCTTGACTGAAAACAAGCAGATCTTCCCCCCAAATACATTCTCTGTGGCTTCTTATGTATAAAATTTTTCAAAATTCACACAAATGTTCAATGATGGCAGTAGATCAGAATTTGCTTAGAGATGGGAGAGCTGGGAGGGAACAAAAGAGAAATTTAAAAAGGAAAGAGGAAACTTTGTGGGAGCAGTGGGAGGAGTTAATTGTCTTGATTATGGTAATATTTTAACTGATGCATACATATGGCAAATTCATTAAATTCTACACTTTAAATATGTTCAGTGTGTTATGTATCAATTATACTTCAATTAAGCTGAAAATGAACTTAATAATTCAGTGGCAATGTTTGTATTTTAACCTTTAGTCATGAAAATGTACAACTCCTGAAGAGTACTGGCTATAATAGAGATAATAAGTTTTGACTAAGAAGCCTAGTTTGGGCAGATCTTACTGTTACCGTGCTGTTAAATTAACATGATATAGATGTCGCTGTGTTCTAAATATTTTATTGCTGAAATAACTGTGGAAGAAATACCAGGACAGTCATGAGACACTTAGCTACAGAGACAGGTCCTGGGAAATGTGTTGTTAGGTGATTTTGTTATTGTGTGAACATCATAGAGTGTACTTACTTAATCCTAGATGGTAGCCTACTACACATCTAGACTGTATCATATAGCTTATTGCTCCTAGGCTACAAGCCTGTACAGTATGTTACTGTACAAAACAACACCAGATTAGATTACATCAAACGAGAGAGTGTTGTGATCAAGAGGTACAGTAAACAGGAGATATATGGAGCTGCTGCTCGTAACACAGGATGCTTTTCTACAGCTAACTTTTGTTATAAGTAAAAAGAGTACACTTTTTACTTATAATAATGAAAAAAAATAGTATAGTAAATACATGAACAAGTAAGATATCGTTTATTGTCATTATCAAGTATTATACCATAAATAATTATACATGCTATACTTTTATATGATTGGCAGCTCAGTAGGTTTGTTTAAACCAGCATGATCACAGACATGGGAATAACGCATTGTGCTACATTAGGACTGCTGCACTATCACTAGGCTATAGAAAATTTTTAGCTCCCATCATGGTATATAACTAAAATTTTGTTATGTGGCACGTGATTACAGTTACTATGCATAAAAATAAAGGTTTTTTTTGTTCGCGTCTTATATTTTCTTTTTCCCATTTAAGGCCAATTAGAATGTCCATTGCCAAGTGTTAGAAAAGTGACCCTTATATTTTAGTGTCTGATAGAATAGAATTGACATATAGATTCAACTGATAGTTAAAAATAGCTTTTCCCAATTTTGTCTAGAGAAGATAATTAGAGATATGATCCTTTTATAATCTCTATCTTTAATATTCAATGTAATGCTATCAAGACTCAATGGAGTAGTGTAACCACTAGAAAAAAGGATGAAATAGCTCTCAAGGTGGCAAACCAGAATCCCACAGCTTTGAAATGGAACAAAGTCAGAGGAGAAAGTAATGATCTTAAAATAAGATTGTTAGGGTCACTGAAAAAGGAATGCTCAAGGCCAAAGGGGTTAAGCAAGATTTATTGTAGCAGAGTGACAGCTGGACTGAGCAAAGATGGCATCAGCCCTGAATACGACGGGACCTGAAATTTATGGGGCTTGAGGCAGGCCTTTTGGGTGGGAATATTTGGGATGGGTAAATTGGTGGGGAAGGAAAGAGAGTCCAATGAAGCAGGAGGTGAGCATGTAGCACTACCAACCTGGACGCAAGGTCCAGTTCCCACACAATGGTAGGGGAGAAGTCTGGTTCCTACACTATGGGGTGTGCAGGGAGGGGGGAAGTGAAGGTCAGGGAGGAGGGGGTGGAGTTGGGATAGTGGTTGGCCCTCCTGAACCTAACAAAGATGATTATAGAAGACTAAGACTGAACATTTGTAAATTAACTGAAGACCTAAAATCATCTTGGAAACAAGAAATTATAGTTTGGTTAAAAAATAAAAAAAAGAGAACTAACAAGTATATTAGTTTTTTACTTATTTGTATTAAGTGTACTCTAATATGTAAATTTGTCTGATTGTTTCTAACTTCTGCTGACATAAATACAGTAGACTTTAAGTGAAACTGAAATGTATCATCAGCAGATAATTCTGATAATGTTGGTTGCCTGCTGCATATGTATTTATCATATGTAACATATTCATATTAATGTATTCTTTTTAAACAAAACTAATTTTAAAAAGGTTTTCACTCTGTCTCCTATTTTGAAACATCAAGGAGGAAAGTATCTTGATAAATTCAAGCCAATCAGTTTATGTTATTCTCTTAGCAATTGTTATCACTCCAGAAATGGTCATGTGACTGAATTTGGCCCAGTAAATTTGAAGTGGAGAATTTACAGTTCCTTTTGAAGAGACTGTATTCTCTCTTCTCTTCTTTATTCCTGTTAGATGTAAAAAGAAAACCAAACAAAAACAAAAAACACTTCACAGGCAGTCATCTTGCTACTGTAAGGGTTACCAGATGTGAGATAACAGGGAAAATAGAATCGCACAGGAAAGAAAGAGGTCTTTGATGACATCATTGGTTGATTGCTTACATTTCCAGTTACTTGAGATACGAAACATTTTTATTGTTTAAGCCATTTGAAATAATTTTTCTGATACACAGTTCAGCTCAGAATCTGTTAATTTATTTTCTTTTTCTACTAAAACAAAAATTAAAACATTTTAATAAAAGTAATGTCTAGTTGTTTACCATGTTTCTTTGAAACTGGTAAATTACAAATGCTTATAGTTTAAACCAATGATCTAATAAATGACTAAGTAATTAATATCACCTAAATCTATATAATTTACTTTCTGATTTTTAAATCTATATGTTTAATAAATTAAATATTTAATAATTACTAAAATCTATGTTAATAATTTAGGTAGTCTCATTATTTATATTCAAATATATATTTATAAATAATAAATATGCATCAGATTTACTTTTCCCCAAATTAAAAATTTTATTTCCGGTAAAGTAAATATCTTAAAACAAAGATTCAACATATATTTATTTCTTTCTCAGTGCAGAGTTAATCAACACTATATCTAGGTATATGAAAATATCACTTTCTTAGTGAATTTAATTTAAGAAAAATCTCATTTATAAATAAATCATTAAGAATTATTTCATGGCTAAATGCTCTATGAAATACATAATGATATTCAATTAATGTAATCATTTTATGGTAGGTCGACAAAAAGGTTTTGGAGATGTCAATTCCTGGTAGATTATAATTAATAATTTCAATAATGCTTATGAGTAATAAAATTTTTTTATAATTTTCACCTAAGTATTAATTTATAAAGATATATTTTATTCCACAGGGAGTAGATCGTAGTGAAATTATAGTCAATTGTTTAAATTCTAAGATACACCCTAACAAGAAGGCAGGAACAATCTGGTATTAGATACCTGTTAATTCTCTTCTTTGGGGATTGCTTGTTGAATATTTATGTGCTTGTTAATAAAAAGAGAAAGGCATCTGACCATTTAAAATTCTTGGAAATATTTCTAGATTTTCTCTCTTTTTTTATATGCCAAAGAGTTCAAAGAAAACCAAATAGATGTTTTAACAACTTGATCACACTCTGAACATGGATGGTACCTGCTTTGAAAACAATTGTTTCTCAATCAACAACAAAAATAACATTTTTACTAGATGAAAATGAAAATATCACCAATTAATTTAGTAGCACCCATTAAAATTATGTCTTTATCCTTTGGCATCTAAAGGAAAATGATGCATTAGCAGAAAATATAAACTTGGATATTAGAATGTTTATAATTAACTTTGATAAGAAATTTCCTTATTTATGCATAAAACACTAAATATTAGACTTTCTTAATCTCCATCAATTAAGGACCTATTTTACTAAAATATTTATTCCTTCATTATAATATTATAGAAATATTTATTGAGTTCACTGTGAGCTAGAGTAAATAAGATAGTCTTGATCTGTTCCATTAACTCCTGAATTTTAGCTTTTAGTAATAGACCCTATTCTCAATATCACGGATATTCTCAATATCTCAAAATATTACCAACTATATAGTGTAGTGGTAATTGTCCATGTGAGATCATGAATGAGGTAGCCATTTCTTCAATAACATTATAAGCGTATATTGGCAATGTGTATAAAAAGTCTTGTCACAATACATAGTATATACTCTCAATGATTGCCACAGGAAATGTCAAATCCTTAAAGTTTATATTTTGTAACCAAGAAATAGAATAGAATTTTTAGAAATACAGCTAGTATACATAATTTAGAATGTTATTTTAGAGGTATTTGAGCATGTATATTAGAAGCTATCTCCCTCATAAGTGAAAATGTTGAAAGTTGGCTTATAAATACATTGAATGTTTTCGGGGAAAAATGCCTTATTCATTTTTATTATTATCTCATAGGAAACTAATTTTAAGATCAACTGTTTCATACTCAAAATACTCTTTCAGCATCTTAGATTCTATATGTGCGCTGGGTTGAATAATGCCTCCCTACCCCCAAAAAATTCATGTTCATGGGAACCTCAGAATATGTCTTATTTGACAATAGAATCATTGCAGATGTAATTAGTTAAGGTGAGGTCATACTGGATTAGGGTTGGCCCTAAATCAAATAACTTCTAATAAAGACTGGTGTCCTTATTTAAAAGGCCATATATAGAATGAGAATACCCACAGGGAGAACATCATACAGAAGTAGAGATTTCAGTGATGTATCTACAAGCCAAGGAAAGCTTAGGATTCTCAACAACTAGAAAAGAGGTGTGAACAGGTTCTTCCTCATAATCTCCAGAAAGAACCAGTCCTGCCAAGACTTCAGTTTCAGACTTCTAGCCTTCAGAAATGTGAGAATAAAATCCTATTGTTTTAAGTCCATTTGTGGTTATTCATTACAGCATTCCTAGGAAACTAATGTAAAGCTAATTCTAAAAATCCCAAACATTTTCAGTTAATCTTAAATGAGAAAACATTTTTTTTAATTAAGAAAAGGATAATACTGTTCCATGTAAAAGTTTTTAAGTAACATACTTTAAATGTCACAATATTCTGATTTCAATGCCACCATGAAATTTTCATCAATGACATATACCTATTGTTATTTTCAGTGTATATTTAACTAATATTGAACTTTTGGTTACAGTTATTTTCTTTAAGTTTAGAAGAGACAGGGCTTCTTTATTTAGATGTATTATTAGAGGTAGTGAAGAAAATTTTTAATATCAAAGAATATGAAAATCCAGGCAATTAACATGATGACATCAATGAAGAGAGATTGGCAAACAATGAACTTTGAGATTTAGAAGCAATGCTAAAGACACACACACACAAAAGAAGTATTATAAAGTTAAAAAAGTGAAGCCTATTTTTAAAAATCACAGCTCGAATTGAATAAGCAAAATGGCAAGTTACCGGAATAATTTATTTGCGGTATAGGATAGTATATCAACTGAGCTTATGAGTAGGAAAAATGAAGAGCTTCAAAATGAATATATTTTCATACAATGTGCTTGTTTTAAAATGATGAGAATGACAATAAAGGAATTACTTATGCTATTTTTTAAACTCAGTGATTATCATTATACATGCCATAATAGTACCAACACTTCTAGCAAAATAGAATCTTTAAATGGCAGAAAATATCTGGAGAATAGGTGAGATGTTAAGAACAATTTAGTAATACAAACTTACTTTTTAAATTTAGGGTAAAATTTAATAACAGAAGTTACTAATCTAACATTGACATGACAATGTTAAAGTGGTATATTAAATTTTTCACATGGATTTATCTTGCTTTATTACCAAATTTAAATTAAACTCTGAAATGCTTTAAACTTGTTAAATATTATAAAATCTTACAATGTTTTAACTGGATTACTTAGCTCAAAACCTCTCATTTTACAAATGAGGAAAGACTGCAGAATAATCAAAGATTTTCTAATTTCATTGGACTAGAATTTGACACTCTACATATTAGTAAAGATTAACATAACAGTTATAAAAGGTATATGCAACAACTTATTTCCATTAGTCTAAATTATTCATTGGGGATTTAATTTGACATGTGAAATACATAAGAATATTGATGATGCCAACAAAGCCTTCTGATTACAGTAATCAAAATCATATTTTCTTATTTAGAATACTACCACTATCATTGTGTGCCTTGTGTTATTTAACATTTTTTAAACATGTAATCTCATGATCAGTATAACAATCTTAAATCAAATAGGCTTTTTTGTGTTACAAATGATCAAAATGAAGCTTGGATCATTAATTTTTCTAAGATGTCCAAGTTAGTAAGTGCTAGGGTTACAACTAATTATTTTTTATTAATTATTTTTTATTTTTAAATTTTATTTTATGAGTTTGAAGTATATAGTACATTGACTAGACATTTAATTGCTTTTTCTCTCTGGCTCTCGACCTAGCCATCACGTTAATGCCAACTGCATTCCCTATGCCATGCTCCCCATCCCCATGACCATCTATCAACTACTGATTTGTACTGTAACTCTTCACTTCATTCTCTCAGCCCCAGAATACTCCTTCCCTCTGGCCATCACCAGTTGTCTTCTATATTTGTGAGTCTGTTTTGATTAGTTTTTTCTTTTTGTTGCTTATATTGTTCATATAAGTGAAATCATATGATATTTATCTTTCTCTGTCTGACTTATTTCACTCTGCATAATAACCTCTAGGTCCATCCATGTCATTCCAAATGGTAGGATTTCATTTTTTAATGGCTGAGTAATATTCCATTGTATATATGAACCATAAGTTCTTTATCCAATTTTCTGTTGATGGGCATTTAGGTTGCTTCAATATCTTGGCTATTGTAAATTGTGCTGCGATGAATATTAGGGGGCACAGATCTTTATAAATTATTGCTCTGGTTTTCTTTGGATAAATACCCAGAAGTGCAATTGCTGGGTCAAAAGATAGATCCTTTCTTAATTTTTTGAGAAACCTCCAGACCATTTTCCATAGTGGCTGTACCAATTTGCAATCCCACCACAATGTATGAGGGTTCCTTTTCTCTGCATCCTCGCCAACATTTGTTCTTTAATTTACTGATGATAGCCATCCTGACAGGTGTGAGGAGATGATATCCCATTGTGGTTTTAATTTGCATTTCTCTGATGATTAGTGACTTTGAGTATCTTTTCATATTTCTATTGGCCATTTGTATTTTCTCTTTGGAGAAATATCTGTTCAGGTCTTCTGCACATTTTTTAATTGGATTTTTTGTTGTTGAGTTGTATGAGTTCTTTGTATATTTTGAATATTAACCTTTTATCAGATATATCATTAGTGAATATCTTCTCTCAATCGGTCTGTTGTCTTTTTGTTTTGTTAATGGTTTCCTTTACTGTGCAAAAATTTCTTAGTTTGATGTAGTGTCATTTGTTTATTTATTTTTTGTTTACTTCCCTTGCCAAAGAAGATATATCCAAAAAGAAATTCCTGTTAGCAATATCAGAGAGTTTACTATGTTTTCTACTAAAAGTTTTATGGTTTCGGGTATTACATTTAAGTCTTAATCCATTTTGAGTCTATTCTTAAAACAGTGTGTTCACCAAAGTTAAGTTGCCTTTAGTCATCAAATATTTGACCTCCTTTACACCTATCTACCTCTCCTTCTCCCTCTTCCCCACTTCCTTCTGGTAACTACTAATCCACTGTCTGTGTCCATGAGTTTGTTTGTTTGTCATGTTTGTTTGTTGCTTTCAGTTTTATATCCTACATATGAGCAAAATCACATAGTTCTCAACTTTTTCTGTCTTACTTTGCTTAACTTGATAATCTCAAGATCCATCCATATTGTCAAAATTGGCAGTATTTTATCTTTTCTTATGGCTAATATTCTAAATATGTGTATATATATATATATATATATATATATATATACACACACACACATACATAATCACAATAGATGACTGAATAAAGAAGATGTGTATTCAGTCATCTATTTATGGACACTTCTATTGTTTCCATGTCATGGATACTGTGAAAAATGTTGTATGAACACTGACGTGCATATAGCTTTATGGATAAATGTTTTCAAGTTTTTTAGGTAAATACGCAGAAGAGAGACTGCTGGGTCAGTAATTCCATTCTGAGTGTTTTGAGGAACTGCCATAATGATTTCCATAGTGGCTCTACCAATTACCATTCCCACCAGCAGTGTATGAGGGTTCCTTTTTACCCTCTCCAACACTAGTTTTTTGTCCTCCTGATGATTGCTATTCCAACAGGTGTGAGGTTGTATCTCATTATAGTTTAGATTTGCGTTTCTCTAGTAGCTAGTGAAATTAAGCAACTTTTCATATGTCTGTGGCCATTTTTATATCTTCCTGGGAGAAGTACCTGTTCAAGTCCTCTGCCCATTTTTTAATTATATATATATATATTTTTTTCATTGTTGAGTAGTATGAGTTCTTTATTTATTTTGGATATTAGGCCTATATCGGAGGCGTGGCTTGCAAATATCTTCTTCCATTTAGTTTGTTGCCTTTTTGTTTTGTTGATAGTTTCTTTTGCAGTGCAGAAGCTTTTTTGTTTGATATAGTTGCATAAATTTACTTTTAGTTTTACTTCCCTTGCCTTCATGGTAAAATTTATAAAATCCTCTCTAAATCGAAGATCTGTGAATTCAATATCTGTTTTTTTCTATGCAATTTATTGTTTCAGGTCTTATATTCAGGTCTTTGCTCTATTTTGAGTTATTTTTGGTTTCTGGTGATAGAAAGAAATCTAGTTTCATTCTTTTGCAGATGGCTTTCCTGTTTTCCCAGTATCATTTATTGAAGAGGCTTTCCTTTCTCCATTGTACATTTTTGGCATCTTTGTCAAAAATTATTTAAAATTCTTTTTTTTTTTAGGTTATTTTCTGGGCTTATTTACTCTAACTCACTTTGAGTATCCATGGTTCTCTCTGTGGTCCAGAACTATCAGGAGAAAGAGGAGTGTCTGTGTTGGTCAAGTTCAACATGTAACATTTCCAGCACTATCCTTTGGTCTAGCAATATGACAGAAGATCAAAAGTTTTTTCTTCAAAAAGCTCTCTCTATTTATGATTCCAACTTTCTGTATATAAGTTTTTTATTATTATTATTATTATCAGTCATGAGCTTGTTGTCTTTCATCATGGAATGATTCTCTTCCCTTAGCCTTCCTTTCCAACTACAGGCAACCATGCAATCAAGTATGGACACACAAATTTTCACTCACAAATACACACATACACATACACTCTCACTCACATTTCTTTTGGAATTTAACTTCTGCCTTCACTTAGTGAAGAATTGTTAATACTCACAACTTACATATCTATTGACTTAAAATCTAGATAAACTTGGCATTGATGTAGTCCCACTTATCTAATTTTGCTTTTATAACTTGTATTCTCAGTGTCCTATACAAAAAAATTATTGCCACAATGAATTCATCAAACTAAAAAGCTTCTGTACAGCAAAGAAAACAATTACTAAAGAGGGAGAAAATATTTGCAAATGATACATCTAAGGAGTTGATATCAAGCTATATAACTAAATTATACAACTCAATATCAAAATCAAATAACCAGACTAAAAAATAGGATAATGAGTTTAACAGGCATGTCTCCAAAAAGATATACAAACTGCCCACAGACATGTGAAAAGATGCTCAATATCAGTAATTAACAGATAAATGTAAGTCAAATCACAATGAGATATTACCTCACACCATTATCAAAGCAATCTCCCAAAAACAAAATATAACAAGTGCTTGTGAGGATGTGAAGAAATTAGAAACCTGGTGCATCATTGATGGGAATGTAAAATGGTGCATTTGCTATGAAAAATAGTATGTAGGTTAATCAAAAAAATTTAAAGTAGAACCATCATATAATCCACCAATTTAATGTCTAAATATTTACCCCAAAGAATTGAAATCAACATCTGAAAGAGATATTTGCACTCTCATGTTCATTGCAGCATTATTTAATAATCAAGGTTAGAAACAACCTACATACCTATCCATAGTAGAAGAAATAAAAAAAAAATATGATACGTACATTCAATAGAATATTGTTCTATAAAAAATAAAAGAAAATTAATATGTGACAACATAGATGAACCTTGAGGACATTTTGCTAAATGAAATAAGGCAGTCACGAAAGGACAAATACTGCATAATTCCACTATATGAGGTAGCTAAAGTAGTCAAACTCAGAAACAGAAAGTAGAAAGCTGGGTTTCAAAGACTGGGGGAGAGGGGAATCAGGAGTTGCTGTTCAATGGGTGTCGAGCTTTAATAATACGTATAGCTCTCTGTGTCTATAGTTAAAAATATTGTACCCTTAAACCTTTGATAGAAGGTAGATTTTTCATTGTTTTTTAACCACCAAAAAAATTAGACAATAATACATAAAACAGTATGTAAGAAATAAGTCTATCACAAAATAATACATAGCATATGATTCATTGAATTGAAGTGATAATTGGAACATCTACTCTATGGAGATAGAAGTCCGATCAGTGTTTATCTTTAAGAGGATGTCACCAAGAGAGAATAATGGAAATTTCTGGAGTGTTAGTAATGTCTACTATCTTGATCTAAGTGGTGGTTAGATGGATGAATTCACTTTGTAATTTCACTTAGCTTTGTACAATGATTTGTGTACTTCACTGTAGTATGTTATACTTCTATAAAAAAGAAAAAAATTAAGATAAAGGGTCAGAAAATATTACAAACAACAAAAGCAGTTTTCTATTAAGCTACAAATAAAATAGGATGCTCTATGTGCAATGGTGTTAAAGATCAAGAACATGATAATTTCAATTAGAGAGAATGGTAAGTGCCAAAGCTCTAATGTAGGGTTTTGGATGGATAGCAATAACACACAGTGGTGGCTGAAATGTAATGAGGAAAGGGAGAATGCTCAAATGTGGGTTGGAGAAGAAAGGAAGCCCAAGATTTATGTAGTGCCAGGTGGGTGAGTATAAAACTTTGTGTTTTTATGCTAAGTTTGGTTAAAAGCTGTTGAAGGAGTATAAGCAGAGGAGTGAGAATATGTGAGTTATATATACAAAGTGAATATAAGCAGGGGAGAGGGTAGAACTGGACTTAAGAGGTTATCTAAGACAGAAGTTTCCAACATTTTTGGCTTAGTGCTCCTATAGAATCTAATTCTTGATAATCTGAGGTGGAGCTGAGGCGGTGATGCTAGCGCTGGGGAGTGGCTGCAGATACAGATGAAGCTTCACTGGCTCACCTATCACCCACCTCCTACTGTGTGACCTGGTTCCTAACAGACCACGAACCGTTACCAGCCCATGGCCCGGTGATTGAAAACCCCTGATTTAAGAGACCTGGGCAATTGTTCTGGTAGGATGATGGAGGCTTAGACTTAAGTCTTATCAATGTAGATGATGATTCAAATCAAGGCTATTTACCTCAGGTGACAACTTCATGAATTGATTTTCTTGGACCTATTTGGCAATAAAAATGCATATATTTTAAATTACATATATACATGTAGGTATATGCAATATATGCTTATGCACACAAACATAAATAGGCATATTTGACACAAATTAATCAACTAATTTTTAAGTATTTAGATAATTATTTGAATGATTTAGAACATTTTTGAACAAAAAAAGTGAATAAATGCACTATTTATTCATCCAAGATATAAATTTGTCTTAAAGAAAAATAAAAACTCAACTTTTACATTTACACAATTAAAAACAAAATATTTATATCACAGAACCTTAAAGCAAGAATTTTATTAACAATTGATATCTCTTGGGAGTCATACAGAATAACTGCAATTAAGTATTTCAAAGTGCTCTTGGTTTATTGAATATAACTCATTAATAGGAATAAGTAGCATACACTAACACAATTTGAATTCCCAAATAGTGCATTTATTATTAAACACATTCATGAAATTTCTAATGGAAAATAATTCTCATTTGCTGCATATAAAAATAAAACACCCTTTAAAATGTTACTTGTATCTTCTTTAGAATACAGGGGGTGGAGCTAAAATAAAATTATAAGACCCTGAGAAATGAATAGGAGGTTAAGATTAAAGTTAGATAACTGGTTTCTTTCATTTATCACCTACTTAGCAACCACATGCACTGTTCTTCAGAGTACGTGAGCTTGATGTCAGATAACCTAGACTCAAGCCCTTTCTGTAGCATATGACAAGCTAATTAAACTTATGAAACTATCTCAGTTTATTCATTTATAATCATGGAGAATAATAATTAGGTCTTAGGATTTTTAAAATTATTAAGTAAATAATGTATCTAAAATAAATATCATAAACCAGCTTCATGCACTGAGGATACTTGTTGCAGACAAAGTAGCTCACACAATGCTAACAAAAACAAATAAAAATAATATGTCAACATTAAGCAGGAGGTCTGACATAAAAATTAAGTAGGAGGTCTGACATTTACTTCTAAAATCATGAAATCTGATAATACCAGGTCTGCATTCCTATATGAATCTAAAAGGTAGCTATCCATTAGGAAAAAAAAATTACTTTTAAAGTTATCAGATTCAACACCTGGATCACTACTTTGTTAAAACTGCCTTCCACCTTTAAGAAAATATTAAGACTTGTAGACAACAAGAGAGCAGGAATTTAAGATGCTTGCCATAGCTTATGGATTTATTTACTTTCTCCCTCCCGAAGCTCCCTTTATAAGAGTAGAATATTTAAAAAAAATAAATGAAGCCTTACCATTTCGAAGAGAAAGATTAAGGAAGCAGCAGAATAAATAAATCAAGAAATTTCTGAAAAACTAAAGTAGATTAGGGAAATGGTAACTGTTAAAGAAACACAGAAGACAGGGAAGTTACCAGTATACATGAAGGGGTTGTAGCCAGGGCAGAGCCAACATTGCTTATAGAATCCTAGAGCCAAGGTTTTTTTAAATGACCTATAAGACATGTGGAATGAAATCTGATAGTGACAACACAGCATTATTTACAAATGTTTACCTGAAATTGTATCTACTCTCATTGAATGTACAGGATACTCAGAAGCTGGTTTTTTATTTATTTATTTTTTTTGTATTTCAGTCAAAATTAAGAAAGTTTTTTCTCGATACTAAGTAAACAAGATTTCTAGACGACACTTAAGGAAGACAGGATGGGTTAAAGCCAAAGTGCAGATTTCTCATTCTGGCATTTGCGTGGGTGGTTTATGGCAGACCACACCCACAGAACTAGAGCTCCTAATTAGCTTTTATTTTCTGCTTTCTTTCATTTTCTTCCATTTTTTTTCCTTTTCTTTCTTTCTTTTTTCTTTTCTTTTCTATTTTTATTTTTCTTTTTTGGTTTGCAATGAAAGTATATTTTTTAAATAAACAGCCAGGAAGCACACCATAGTAGTAAGCTGCTACTGAAGTTAAAGAGACATTCAGGTGTTTGCCAAATCTTGTGAGCTAAAGGTTATTGCTTTAGCAGACATGTGGAAAAAAAGAGCCTCACTGGTTGGATAGTTGGAACTTTGACTTCTTTTAGCAAACTGGGACTGCCAAGGTTTACTAAAGTGAACGGAGACAAATCAATCTACCAGCAGAGATGGCAAAAGAAAAAACTTACCCATCTCAGATGACAAAAAACTTTAATGTTTCAGATTCCATTTATTTTTAATCTTTTAGAGAGATAAAAAGCCTTCTCTCAAATTTATAAACATAGGTCTGAATTAACCTTGGTAAGAACTTTTACACATTTACTAACAGCATGAACATGTCAAATTTAGAAACTAAATTAAAGTGGTCCTTGATTGAAATAAGTAATCTGACAAATAGGCAAAACCAACTGAAAAGAAAAAACTCACAAAAGAAGAAACACTGGTGAATAATATATACAAAGATACTCAACGTCTCTAATACTCAAGGGAATGCAAATTAATTCACACAATATTTCACATTCCTTAGATTAGCAAATATTGAGTATGAAAGTAAGAAAGATGACATTTTTATATACTGTCGGAGATAGAGGGGGAATGTGCACTAATGCAACTTTTTTGGAGAGCAATATTTAAACAGAATGTGCATGACCTATGTTTTAGAGTTTTCATTACTTAGACCTTATATTCTTGAGAAATTCTTCCTCATAACACACGGGACTATATACCAAAGTGTTCATGTCCATAACAATATTATTTTAAAAGAAGAGGGAAGGGGTTGTAATAGCTCTTAACACAAAAATGGATAAATGGTCATCTTTCCAAACAAATTAGTACCATTAGTAAGAAATGTGAATGAATGAGATTTACCTACATCTGTATTCATGATTTTTTAATATTTTGTTGTAAAAGCAAAAAAGTATATAAGCATGTGATGCTGTTTAAAAATAATAAACATTCAAAAAGATCATTTTTTATGATATAAAAATATAGTAAGGTAATAAGAAATATAGGGAAATATAAACAACAAATTCAAAATGTTTTTTACCCTTGAAAATGGAGGATGAAGATAAGGAATATGATTGTACTGTAGACTGCTAGGTTGTTTTATCTGTTAAACTCGATATGGTACACATTTGTGGCTTATCGTTTTGTCCTTTTGCATAATGTCAAATATATTTTATTACATGTATCTTTAAGTAATAAAAAGAGAATATATGTCACTTTGTAGGGGACAGGAGTAATTCATGACAAAGTGAAGAAGTAAATAGAAACACACTTGTAATTAGATTTCTGTAAGAATTTTCAAGAAATTATATACATTAAATATGAACAAGAGAAGCATACTCTAAAAAATTAATTTATAAATAAACAACTTTGTAAGTTAAAAATACAATTTTATAAATTATTAGACAAGCAATAAAAATATTAGAATATTAGAACTGATACAGACTAATATGAACTAATATGAAACTAATATGAAAAATACTATAGAAAACAGAAGCAGAGAGGTTCTTTTCAACAGTCTCTCCATCCGCCTATTAGAATTCCAAAAAGAAATAAGAGAAAATAGAAAAGGATAATCAAATTGTTACAAGAGAACTTCTCAGAGCTGTATAATTTTGAAATCCTATCAATTCTATCAATCCCACAAATATGAATGAACACAACATGCCACCGTAAAATTTTAGAAAAAAGAGGATAACAAAAATGCCCTAAAAAAGATAACAAAAATGTTTAAAGGTGGGGAGAAGCTAGAAAGATATTTCTCATTAGCAATAAAGAATGTGAAAGATACTGGAATGTTATTCAGCTATAAAAAAAAAAAAAAAGAAAAGGAAATCCTGCCATTTGCGAAAACATGAATGAACTGGAGAGCATTATGCTAAATGTAATAAGCCAGATATAGAAAGACAAAAACCAAAATACCACATAGTATCATTTATATGTGGAATTTTTTAAAAAATGAACTCATAGAAAGTGTAGAATGGTGATTATGGTAGTTGTCAGGGGCTTGGGCTGGGGTGAGGGAGATATGGCAATATGTTAGTCAAAGGGTACAAATTTTTAAGTTATGAGGTTAATAAGTTCTGAGGATCTAAGGTAAAGCGTGGTGACTATAGATAGCAATACTATACTGTATCTTTGAAATTTGCTAAGAGTGTATCTAAATCATTCTCACTACGCACAAGATAACTATATGAGTGATGGTCATGTTAATTAACTTGAATGTGATAAATAGTTCATAATTATAAGATCATTCCATTGTACATTTTACATGTATACAATTTTATTTGTTAATTTTATCTCAATAAAGCTGTTGAAGGTGAAGACAATGAAGGTAGATATTCAATGTGGTAAGGGAAAATTAAAATGAGAATTCCATTTTAAAACTATCAATTAAATGTGAAAGCCTAAAAAAGATATGTTTAGTTTAGCAAAGACTCAGAAAATTAAAAAGTTATCTGAGGATATATCCAATAAAAATGTGAGAGTAAATAACAAAGAAGAAAAATATGAGACCTAAGAAAGTGTCCATTGAATCTGGAAGAGTTTTGTTTCATTTTAGAATGACAGATGTATAGTAAGCTTTATTGTAATCACTCATATAGTTGCAGGAACAAGACTCCACAAATTAGGTGGAGAAATTAACAGACTAAATAGAACAAGTAAATACTTATAAAAAATCTGAGGTCATGGTAAAGGGATTCACTTAAAAAAATAGGCTACATAGTACTCAACATATTAAGCTTTTAATACAATTCACAAATTAAAAGACTATATTTTGTGTTTAAAATTAATAATTTAAATCAAAATAATACAATCTAAATCATGTATACTTACAGAGAAACCCCTCCCACAAATACTTGATGAAGGCTTGATAAGATGCTTTAAGTATAGATACTCATACTTATTTCTTAATTATAACTTAGGTTTAATCTATATATTTTGAATTTTTTCATATTCTACTTGAATTACAAAAATTCTATTTTTGCATGCTTTTAAAAATCTTTCTATCTACATTTTATGATTATCTTTCTCATTTTATTAATTTTTCTTTTAAAGAATTTTTTTCTCTATTACCTTTCAAATTTTCCTATCATTGCTTTTTATTTTATACTATCATTTACACTTATTTTCAAATATCTATTGTATTTTTTCCATTTTTTAATAATATCATATGAAAAGGAACTGTTCATTGCCACTGATTTGCCAAAGGTACATATTTTTTAAGAGAAAAGCTGAAAATGATTATTTATAAGAAAAGAGGAAAATCTCTCTGAAAATAGATTATTGTTTAAAATGAGCAATAAAGGTAAGGAAAAAACTAAATAAAATATTACTGTTGTTTGAAAAATGAAAAAGTCAATAGGCCTAAAATGGAATTGCTTATGCTAAGTAAGCCCTATGTCACCAAATCAAGACTTACTTACAGTTTCAACAGTCCCAAAAATGAAATCTTAAATCCGTGAATCAGGAATCATGTGACTAGCACAAGTGAAGTTATCTGCCTGATAAATCTCTGCTATCCTCCAAAATAAGGTAACCCTGCAATAACCAACACTCTTTTTTTTATCTGGTATAACTTCCTTGTTCCACTCCCTTCTGCCTATAAAAGTTTTTCATTTTGTGCAGTTCCTTGGAGTGCCTTTCTATCTGCTAGATTGGGTGGTGCTTAATTCAAACTGATTTTTGTTCAACCAAACTCTTAGAATTTTAATATATCCGTTTATTTTTTAATACTACAATATTGACATATTTTAACTGCCAGTGGCAATTCTTAATACCAAAGAATTTTATTTATACATAGATTTTTTTTGATGGCTTTCTTAAAATGAAGTCATAGACGTTTATAAATTGTTTTCAAAGAGGTTAATTACAAATACAGTCACCCTCTACACCATGAAGAATTAGATATATATGTACTTGAACTCTATTATTGGACAAGTAAATTATAAAAAGTTGATTTATTGAGAAAATGGTTAGGTTAGTAATAATTGTAAAGTTATATACAATAGATTGTATTTCACCTTGCAGTTATGGTCTCTGTGATGTTTTTACTTATAGATGAAAATAGTTTGGGGTCATAATACTTTTGACTAAGGACAAAGAAACAAAGGTGTTAACTCTCTCTTAAATTAGCTAAATTCTATATTAAGCTTCTTTAATATTAACTTATTTAGATTATAAAAAGAGAATCAGTTGAAAAACATACAAGGAAATGAGAAGAAAGTGAATTTCCTGATTATAGCCAGGCCTCACCGAAAATTCAGGAATAGTGCATAGACCAGGACATGTAAATAAAATTCAGAACTGCAGTACAGTCACATCTCTTGTAAACTAGATAATGGGAACCAGAGGCAATTTGGTGTCAAGAGTTACTCTAGGAAGAAGAAAACCCCGTGATGTTACTATCTTGCTAAGGAATTAGCAGCAAGAATTTCTTCTTTGTTTTAGTACTGCAACATTTGCATGATTTACATCCTCCCTCTAGGCTGCTATTGCTATTTATCAGTTATTTTTGTACATTATTGTTATTAGCAGTAGTAGTTCCATTGGTATGAGTAGTATTAATTTTATTCTTTCTGAATACAGTTTCTAATGCCACTTTCTCTTTGCTTCAGCAGCTGCTAGTAAAAACTGACTTTGTGTAATATAACACAAAATCCTCATTGAAGAATTTTACCAATTTAATTTAGTAACCTCTTCCCTGTCAAGCAAAACATTCATTACTAAGTAATTTGATAAAGTCCACCAATCAACATATGGATGATCTTCACTTGAGACTAGTGCTTTCCCTTGATCCAACTGGCTGTGGTCATGGTAGAAAAGTTATGTGTTAGGTAGTATGGCCACCAACGAATTAACAAATGATTAGAACCATAAGAAGCTACAGGATAGAACACCCTGGAAGGTGTTTTAGAAATGGGACACATTATAAAGCTTGTTTTATCAAATTTCTGTAATCTAGATTTCACAACACAGGTGCCACAGTGTATATTATCTGGCTTAACAATTTCCTGAAAAGCTTCAAATATTAACTTTGGTTTCCAGAGAATTGTGATGTATCGCAACTAAAACTGAATTTCACATATGCTAGCAACTCAAAAAATACATTTTTGACTGATAAAATTCTTTTGAAAATAATTAAAATTTTATATTTACTTTGTAAAGACAGTCTTTGATAGATAAATTAGAAGAAGGCTTTACTTATTATTTGTAATATTGTTGTTTAGATAGTATAAATTCCTATTTGGTTTTCTATCATACTCAATAATTTGTATTACTGATATAATTAAAAATTGTATATTTAAACCATTAAGTAGTGGGTACAATTTATACATTGAGATAATATCATTAGTACAAAAATCTAAACCAACAAATTAGCATGTCTATTAAGTTTATGAAAAGATGGAAATAGCATGCAGTATTATCTTGTGTTGAGGTTTTTAGACCAATATTAGGCTTTTGCTTAGTTTCAAAAGATTATTTTATTTCTTATTGTGTGTATTTTTCTTTGTCTGTTATATGTCTATTTTTTTATTTATTTTTTCTCTTCCAAGGACTTCTTAATAGTAAAGTTCATCGCTCATATATATTAATGTTTTTATTTTACCACCAATCCCACATTATTTAAAGAGGGCTAAATGAAGATTGAGTGCTTGATAAATAAGTTTTAGAATTGAATTAAGACATCTGTCTTTTAATCATTTGTGCAATATTTCATCTGAAGCGTTTTCTACATTGAACTTAGTTATGGTTTAGATAAAAACCCATCAATGTTATTTAAAGTATGTAGTAAGATAATGGAGTGATTTAAAATACAGGATCATATTTTTTTAAATCATTACTCCATTTTTTTTTTCTGTATTCCCATACCCGAAATCGAAGTTCTAGTTCCAGAATGTTTTGTGTCTTGAGGTATAATACTAGAAGTATAAAAACATGTGCAACATGAATTTCACTGCACGTTAAACAAAATAAATGTGAAACACTGGGGAGACAGTAAATATATTATGTTACATCAACTCAATGGATTATTATTATTACACAGCCACTAAAATCTCTGCATTATCTTGAAAACTGCTTTTGATAAAAAAATAATTCTGAAAACTTAATATTCTATCTCTTTAATAATTATTAACATACAAAAAGGACATATGTGGCCAAATACTGAAATGAAGTATGAAAAATAGAAATATGGTTTCTTAAAGTGCTCAGTTACTAGTAATATTTTTCTGTAATTTTTATATTTATCATATTTGGGTAACAACATTAAGATCACTGAGGAAATGTCTTAAATTTACATGGTTATAGTATTAGTTAATTTTAACCTTTATATGTTAGTCCAAACCCCATTTTTCAACATTTTTCTTTTTCTTTTGCCTTCATTATAAAAAGAATGCTTTTATCTCCAGATTATCTACTGCATTTCACCTACTCATAGCCAGTAATTTAGTATTGGCATCTTCCCAGTGTCACATGCAGGTTTTACCAAATGTTTTACATATTATCCATAAGTTCATTCTGTTTGTTATTTCCAACTTAAAAAAAAAAAAAAAAAACTTTCCCTGATTAAAATTGCTGTTCTTTTGACAATTTTGTATACTTTCAGAATCAACTATGCTAGATTTTGTTTACAGATTTATTTATGAAGAATAGTATAAAATCTCTACACCAGCTGCAGCATATTGTTGAGTTCTCCAAAGAACACTTGCTATTATTTTTCTCTCTGTGTCTTTGTCTATCTTTACTCCTCTGGTTTTATATCAGTCTACACTGTTTTCTGGAGTGAAAATAATGATCATATCTGTTGTAATTCTGAAGTTTCTTCAAGTGAAAAATGATTTATAACTTTTACATTATTTATAATTCTATCTGTATTAGGAATAAAATTTTATTAGATTAGATTAAAATGATTTTTAAAAAACAACTTTTACTGTCTAGAAATATTTCTTTGGTCTAATCCTATATCTCCTAATAAAATTTTACAGCAAATACCCAATCTTTACAAATTTAAATTAATTTTTTACTCTTTCTCATTCTTTGTATTTCTCCACCAACTAGTAGACTGAAACTTAATCCTTTATTCATATTTACTTGCTTTGAAATATTATTATGTGCCAGACACGTTATCAAACATTTTTCATACGTCATCTCATTTAATTCTCATAACAGCTCAGCATAAATTTGAGATAATTCAATATATTTAAACATTTGATTATCTAAATTTCTACTTTGACAAACTGAAATCCCCACCAAGTTCATTGAATGTGCAAAATGCAATCTGGGTTTGGCCTCAAGTGTTCAGTATTTGAATTGTTTTGCTTGTATTAGTTGACAATTTCCAAACTCAATTAAAAGGGAAAACAAGCACTTAAGAAGAAAACACAGTTTTGCCACATGCTAGTCTCATTATTTGGATAACAAATTTATCCCTAATTAAAATGGTACCTAGAGTACTCCATAAATTGTCATTTATTTTTTAGCTAAATTTGTATCTCTTGTTCTCTTCTAAGGAAATTTACATCTAAAATATCTCTTTGTTCAGATCTCATGTTCTAATTATTATTTGCATATCTGCAAGACCATTGGAATCAATTCTCTGAAACATACATATGAGAGACTGAGTTTTCACCTTGTTTGTAAAAGAATAAGATTTTTTCATATAAAATAAATACAAAATATTTTCTAAGTAAAAAATTATTCTCAAATGAGTAAACTAGTTACACAGTGCAAAATTCTGTCAAGGTATTGCATTTTTTTCAGTACAGTAATTTAGTATCAATCAGTGATAACTGAAGGCTAAAATATTTTATATTTTAATAAAAGATGCCTTACGACACTCAAGCTGAAAAGAAGCCATAACGAATGTATGTGTGACAGTGGATAAATACATTTAAAGTTTTTAATATCTTGACCAATCAAAATAGTAAATTGATAAAAACATAGGTTCATTACAGGGATTTTTTTTACATTATATATAGAAAGAAATATGGATATTTGTAAAAATAAATGCTGAAAAAGTAATAATATTTTAATATAGAAAAAATTATCTTTTAAAACACAAAATTTTACATTTGTACTTTTCATAACATTCTTTTGCCTATTATATCTTCTGAAATTGAGTCATTATGAATTTGAATCATTAATTGACTGACTCTTTTTCTGATCTCTAACTACTTTGTTATTGCTGTAGAAACTTGAGGTTTATTTTTTGATTATGATTATCTATGATAAATTATATCTCTGATAACATAGTAACATAAAACAAAGAAAGCTATCTGTTAAAAAGAAATTGTTTTACTTAGGTTAGTAGACAAAACTTCCCTGAAAATTACTTTTTTAAATTCATACTTGCCATTCTATCCCTTTTCTTAGAGAAAGAGACAGAGGTAAAGACAAACTAACTTTCTGCAGACAGGTTATCTTTGGTAAATACCCATTATTGACCATTTTAAAAAACACCTAATAGACATTGACTAACCCATACTCATTTATTTCATTCTCATTTTTAATTTTCTTAGTGGCTTTTATAAGAACTATAATTTTCTTCTTCTTAAAAGACATTAATGCCTTGAAACTAGAAACTATATGATCTAATTTAAGAAATATTTTCTTAATGCAGCCATTATGGAAAACAGTATGGAGGCTATTCAAAAAATTAAAAATAGAGCTGCCATAAAATCTAGCAATTCCACTTCTGGATATTTATTTGAAGAAAATGAAAACACTAATTCAAATTCATTATGTACTCTTATGTTCATTGCAACACTATTTACAATAGCCACGATATGGAAGGAAGCACCCTAAACATTTATGTGTATATGATTAGATAAACAAGATATTACATACACACACATGCGCACGCACATGCGTGCGCGCACACACACACACTGAAATATTACTCACCCATAAAAAATAAAATCTTGCCATTTGTGAAATTGTGAATGAACCTTCAGAATGCTATGGTAAGATAAATACCATATGATTTCACTTACATATGATATCTAAAAAACAAAACAAAAAATCAAGCAGAAACAGACTTACAGATACAGGAATCTATTAGTTACCACAGTGGGGAGGTGTTGGGGCCTGACAAAATGTGAAAGAGAATGAGATACAAGCTTCCAGTTATAAAACAAATAAGTCATGTGAATATAATATACAGCATAGGAAATATAGTCATTATATTATAATAACTTTGTATGGTGTCACAGGGTAACTAAACTTATGGTGATCATTTTGTAATGTATATAAATATCTAGCATGAACCAATATGATGTACTCCTGAAATAAATAGGATATTGCATGCCAATTATACTTAAATTAAAAAAGACTATTTTCTTAAAAATCAGAAATATCAGATACTAGGATAAAAATAAACTTAAATCATCATCAGATATGAAATTCTTCTCTATATTTCCTCCAACAAGTCATCACATAGCCCTCTACTCACCATGGAAATAGATCTTCCCTTTTAGATCATTCTGAGTATTTAAAAATACCTGTCTAATCTAGAACCAAGATAAATGTTCTTAAAATTTCCACTTATTGTTTCTTAACCTAATCATTCAGGCTAAAATTAGAGATATAATGTCCCTAATCATGCTTTCATGTACCATTTTCTTCACAGATATTTACTGAATGATACTGTGTAACACACAGTTAGGTACTGGGGACACAGATTTTTAAAAGTATGCTTCCTCAAGTAGTGTGCAACGCAGTGGTTAAGACAGACAATACAAGATGATTACAATGTGTTTTAATAAATGCTCTCATAGAAATCAAAGCAGGTAGATCTGTAATCGTAGTATGTTACTTAATTCAAGCTCAAAAGAAAAGAAAACTAAATATTTTCATGCCTTTTTGTCCTTTGCTCCTCTGCCCTGTACATGTGCTATGTCCCTGTAAATGCCACTATCTCTAGTAGCAGTGAGCCCCTCTCTGTGATTTCCATGTCCTTTCTAGATATAATATCTTGCAACAGGGAGGAACAAATCACTATAGTAATAGTAAATGCATTTGTTACTAGTTTTCAAGACATTAATGGGTTTTGAGAAGAATAAAAACATTAGTTTTTATAAAAAGCACTAAGAAAATGAAAAGTTAAAATAGAAAAATGTGTATGAGTTAGTTAATGTTTTGTTAGATGCTGTTTAAAATGGTCAGTGATGGGTATTTACTAATGATAACCCGGCTGCAGAAAATTTGTTTCTCTGTCTCTCTAAGGAGAGAGAGAATGGTAAATACAAATATTAAGATAGAGATTGAAACAAATTTTCTTTAATCCGGTAATATTTTTGGATCCTCTTTGTTTCTTGGATATTGCTATTTTTTTTTTTTTTTTTTAGTATTTATTCTACCGTCACATCTCTCTGTTCAGGTTCTTTAATTTTTCCTCGTTAACAGCATTTTTTACAGTCATGTGTAACTTAATAATATAGAGTTATGTTCTGAAAAATGCATTGTTAGGCAATTTCCTCATTGTGGGAACATCGTAGAGTGCACTTTAACAAACCTGGATGGTATAGCTTATCACACGCCTAGGCTGTACGGCATAGCCTATTGCTACATAGCCTAGGCTACACAACCACAGCATGTTACTGTGTGGAACACTGTAGGCAATTGTAAAACAATGGCGAGTATTCGTCTATCTAAAATATTTAAATGTAAAAAAGGTACAGTAAAAATCTTTGAAAAGGTAAATAATGGTACACCAATCATAAATTGAGCTTGTAAGATTGAAAGCTGTTGTGGGTGAGTCAGTGAGCGAGTGGTGAGTGAATGTGAAGGCCTAGGATATTACTCTACAGTGAGGTAGACTTTATAAACACTGTCCCATGAGTCCTCCCCTGCTTCCCTCTGATAGGGTGAGAAATAGGACATTAATGCTGCTCCATGAGCAGGGATGTGGGCTGGATTAATTGAAAATATATCAAGGACTAACTGGCTGGTCAGGGTTAGATCACCATAATAGTAACTGTCGGGAAAAAGTGGAAGGTGGCCTGAGGATCGATAAGACAGTCAAATCAAGATGGAGAGATAAAGGAAAGTAAGAGATTGTCATAACAATGTGGTTTTGTCTGTTACCTGTTGGAGCAGTGATCAGATTAAGAAACTTTGATATTCATTAAAAAAAAAAAAAAAAGAAGAGGGTGTTTAATGAGGAGAAAGTGTAGAACAGGATTTGGTATTTTGACTTTGGAAATTTATTTTTGGTTTCACTGACCCTATCACAAACAGTTTTCTCTGGCATTGAATTCAAGAATAAATAAAACTTATCTATGCTTTATATCATTATAGCTTGCAAGTATTTCTAAAGTACAGGAACAAACTGGCTCCATACTGCACAGAAAGCTTTTACCAAAGTGACAGTGGCACTTAATTCTTGTTAAGGTAGCTCCCATGGACCTGTGTATAGGATGTTAGGTCCTTAACAAAGAATTTACAGCAGTGTACTCTGAAGACCATCAACTAGAGCTGGGAGGGCTGTAACACCCTCTGAATATGTAGCCCTGGGGGACAGGTCAGTGGCTGACTGATGGGAATGTAATCTGTGCACTCAAAATTGAGGAGATGAGTGAGAGCTCTGCAGACATTGCTTCCATGAGAGAAAAAGAAAATTCCTCCTGAACCACACATCCTTCTATTTCTTAAAGGAAATTCAGCTCCATTATAACTCATAGGACTACCATCCTGTGTGCAGTTTGTCCTTGACTGAGCTGTCATCATGCAGTGCAGGACTCTATTTCAGTAACACTTCACTCTTCTGATTTTCCTCTTATCTTTCATTCAGCTTTTTTAAAATCCCCTTTACTGGTTTCTCCTTAGCTATATCAAATCGCCTCGAGGCTATGTCCTGTACCTTCTTCCTTTTTCTCTTGACGAATTATTTTTAAGTGATTCCATCTATTATTAGAGATTTAAAAAAATAATTTGTGAGCTTGAAATGTCCTAAAGTTTTACCTTCAGGCAAAGCTACTGTTCTTAATTTGCATACCCAATTACATACTTGACATTCCATGTGGCTGTCTCATAGGCATCTGAAATTCAAAACTCCCAAATCTGAAATCTAAATTTTTTTCCTCTCTCGCTTTCACATCCAATCCCTGTGATTATACATTCAAAAATTTGACTTTATTCTACTCACATATCTCCATCTTCGCTGCCACCATTCTAATTCAAGCCACCGTTGTCTCAAGCCTGGATCATTGCAACAACTTCCTAAATCATTTCCAAATGTATCATACTTTAAACTGTCTAAAATTTATCTTTATATGACTAGTTGCTTTTGTAAAATTCTTCAATAGCTTTCTGTGATTTTTAATATGAAATAAAAATTTAATAATAGAGCCGGCAAGACATTGAAAGATCTGATCCCTATTACTGTTTGAGTTTTATCTGATGACCCTCTTTTCATAACTAACTTCCCCCTAGAATCGTTTATGTTCTTTTATTTCAGCAAAAGCACCAACATCTTTTCTTGCCTTATAGGCTTTCCCTATGCCAGCTGTGTCCTTATTATACTTATACCACAGCGGACTCCTGCTTACTCTTCAGAGAACATTTTTAAATGGGATTTTTTTACAGAGAGCTCCCCTGACACTATCCTCTTTTTGTTGTTGCTTTAGAGGACTTACACTTTTTGCTTTTATTCAAGTTTTAACTATTTAATCATTATTATCCTAACTAAACAGGAAGTTCCGGTGTGGTAAAGGATCAAATTCATTTGCTTAGAGATTTACAGATTAATTTTTTAAATAAGTTTGAGTTTTCACATTAAATGATGCATAGCATTTAACGATATCATTATCCTTTTACTAGATCTTTTTGCAATATTTTACACAAGTAAGAACCTATGCTCAGTGTTTAGAATACTGCCTACCTCACAGTAGATTCATAGTAAATATTCATTGTATAAATAAGTAAATGAATGAGTTTTTATTGAAAACAAAAACTAGACCATAGTGTTAGAAGGTAAAATAATAAGCTTTTTAGTTTGTTTTCTTAAGCCATTAACTTTTCCCTGTGAAATCTTAAAATTTCAAAACAATGTATCCTGACTTTTTTTAATACTAGAATGGATTATGTGGTGAGCTTTAAAGACAGATTAATCAGAGTTTGAACTTTGCTTGTACTATTTCTTAGCTGTGTCACTAACCAACTAATAGTATACTACACTGAGCTTTACATTTTGTTTATAAAATGATGATAATATGTAAAAAAAAAAAAATGTTTGCAAACTGTAGTTCCTTAATTAAGGGTAGGCATGTGTTCCCTAAGAAGATCACAAGGACTAGAGTAAATTAGAAAGCATGTAAGATTTTCTCACATTGTATCATCTAATGTACCCGTAACTCCTGTAATATTTCCCATGATTTTTAAATGATATTTGAATAGTATTTAAAAATAAGAAAGAAATACATGGATGTTAACAAGAATTATTCTAGGTCACCTCCATTTCTAGGATTATGGGTGACTTCTCTCACTCTCAAAGCATTTCTGTTTTCTCCACAATTTATAAAGAATTATATATTATATATCTTGTATAATTAGAAACTATAAACTTTATAAAAACTTCTTTTGTAAAGTAATTAAATTTAAAGTTTTTTTTTTTTCCTTTGATGATTTGGAGTATCAGTGAAACTGGGAGAGAAATCCATTTTTTGAACTAGTTCAAAAAATTCTTTAAAAAATTTTTTGTTGTTGTTCAATCTCAGTTGACATACAATATTATTAGTTTTACGTGTGCAATGTAGTGATTAGATATATACATAACTAAGAATTGATCACCCTGATAAATCTAGTACCCATCTGACATCATGCATAATTATTACAATGTTATTGATTAATTTTCTTATGCTATTGTTTATATCCCCATGATTATTTTGTAACTACCAATTTGTACTTCTTAATCCCTTACCCTTTCACCCCCCAACCTCCTCTCATTCGGCAACCACAAAAATATCTCTGTGTCTATGAGTTTGTTTCTATTTTGTTTATTTTGTTCTTTAGATTCATATATAAGTGGAATCACATGACATTTGGTTTTCTCTGTCTTATTTAATCCACTCAGCATAATACCCTCTAGGTCCATCTATGTTGTTGCTGATGGCAAGATTCCAATTTTTTATGGCTGAGTAATATTCCATTGTTTATATGTACCACATCTTCTTTATTCATTCATCTATTGATGGACACTCAGGTTACTTCCATATCTTGGCTATTGTACATAATGTTGCAATGAACATGTGGTTTTGCATGTTTCTTCAAAGTAGTGTTTTAGGTTTCTCCAGATAAATACTCAAAAGTGAGATTACTGGGTATTTCTTTGTTCCTTGTTATAGCCTTTGTTTTAAGCCTATTTTTTCTGGTATAAGTATTGTCACCCTAGCCTTTTTGTTTTGTTTTGTTTTGATTTTAATGAAATATCTTTTTATATCTCCATACCTGCAGTCTGTGTGTCTTTCAATCTGAAGTGAGTATCTTCAGGCAGTGTATGTAAGAGTCTAGTTTTATTATTCATTCAGTCATCCTATCTTTTGATTGGAGCATTCAATCCATTCACATTCAAAGGAATTGTTGATCGACATAGTTATTTCCATTTTATTATTCACATTTTAGAAATCCCTCTAACATTTGTTGTAATATTTGGTATTGATGAACTCCTTTAGTTTTTCCTTGTCTAGGAAGTTTTTTAGGTGTCCTTCAATTCTAAATAATAGCTTTTCTGGGTAGAGTGATCTTGGTTGTAGATATTTGCTTTTCATAAGTTTGAATATTTCGTGACAGTTCCTTCTGGCCTGCAAAGTTTCTGTTGAGAAATAAGCTGACACTCTTATGAGAACTCCCTTGTAGGTAACTAACTGTTTTTCTCTTGCTGGTTCTGAGATTCTCTCTCTCTCTCTCTCTCTCTTTCTCTCTCTCTTTTTTTTTTTTTTTTTTTTTTATCTTTTAGCATTTTAATTATGATGTGTCTTGGTATGGTCCTCTTTGGGTTCACCTTGTTTGGAACTCTCTGCACCGTCTATGCTTGTATGTCCACTTCCATTCCAGGTTATAAAAGATTTTCATCATAATTTTTTCAAATACATTTTTTATTCTTTGTGCTCTCTCTTCTCCTTCTGGATCTTTATGATATGAATGTTCATATGCTTGATGTTGTCCCAGAACCCCTTACACTGTCCTCATTTTTTTAAATTCTTTTTTCTTGTTGCTGTTTTGATTGTTTTCTGTTACCTTATCTTCTACATCACTGATTTAGTTCTCTGCTTCATCTAATCTACTGTTGATTTCTCCTCAAGTATTCTTCTTTCAATTATTATATTCTTTTTTTCTCACTGGTTCATTTTTGTGTTTTTTATCTCTGTTTTTATGTTTTTATCTCTTTGTTAAAATTCTCACTGAGTTCATCTACTCTTCCCCTGAGTTAATTGAACATCCTTATTACAAGTGTTTTGAACTCTGCCTCTGGTAGGTTGCTTGCCTCCATTTTGTTTAGATGTTTTTCTGAAGCTTTGATCTGTTCTTTTATTTGGAACATGCTTCTTTGTCTTTCCATTTTGGCTGACTCCCTGTGTTTTTTTCCTATGTGTTAGGTTACACTGCTGTGTCTCCCAGTCTTAGTAGAATGGCTATATGTAGTAGGTATGCTGTAGAGACCAGTGGCACAGTCTTCCCTGGTCACCTGAGGTGGGTGCTCGAGATATGCCCCTTGTATTGGTCATGTGTGCCCTCTTGTTGTAGCTGAAGCTTAGTTGCTGTTTGCACATCAGTAGGAGGGATTGACCTTCAGGCTAATTGCTCGTGAGAACTGGCTGGTGAGGAGCTGACCTCTAGAGTAAGATTCACATTAGCAGGCCTCTGGTGGCTGACTTGTCTGTCTTTTGGGTGTGTTGCCCTCAAATGTGGCCCAGGTTGGAGCTCTGGCTTGGTCAAAAGCTGGTCACTGTGTTTGCTGGCCTGAGAGCCTCCTGGGGGGGGCCCCACTGCAGGCAAGTTCAATCATAGCCTGTGTCCTACCAAGGGCCGCATGGCAAAAATCACTGAGCAACTTGAAGATGGCTGCCAGCCATGCTAAGTTTAGAGGTGCCTCAAGAGGCCAAGCCACAAACTGATGCTGCTGCTAGTATCAGACTTAGGGCTGCTCAGCAAGAGGTACAGGACATGTTGATGCCACGTATTGCTTGTTTGGGTTTTGTGAACCTAAGAGAGATTTTAGAAAAGTCCAGAGCATGAGTCAAGGCAGGTGTTCATAAGGAAAAGCCACTGGCAGTGGCTTGAGTGGGCCCACAAATAGGGTGGGGCAGGGTTTCAGGGAATCGACAGGGTGGAGCAATCAGTGTTAGCGAGGTTGATGGAGATGCCAATATGGCAGTCAATTATGTCTGAAAATCTCCGTTATATTTTAAGTAGAATTATTGTAAATATTAATAAGATCAGGTAAATAAAGTATCAGAAATGAGGTTACTACTTAAGTTCTGAATGAGTGATAGATTCTTTCCCCAGTATCATTATCATTATAATGATCAAAGTAATATACAAAAAATATATATAAATTGCACTATAGTTTAACCTTGAAGGTACCAATTTATCATATCATTAATGATTACTATAGCTTGAGTAGATTTCAGCCAATAGAGAGGGCTTTGGCTGATTTGTGTGATAATGCAAGAACAATATTGACCTTAGTTCATTTATGCAAGGAGCAAGATGATTTCCCTCAGAGGGAGATACTTGGTATATTTTAAATGTTCATTTATGCTAAGGTAACATGTTCATTTCTGCTAAGATCAATTTTACAAATGAAAAAATTATTCCTTTTAATCTTAATAATCACTCTAGAAAAATCCTAGCCAAAATTATAAAAACAAAAACAATTCAAAGAAAGGTTTTACTTTTTTAATTTCTTTTTCCAGCATCACCTCAGCTATTTCACATCTTTAATGTCCATATTCCAAAAAAAATATTTCCTCTGTAGTCATCTTAAAATAATTTATTATGTATGTACATACTTTTAATGTTAAATGGATAAAGAAATTTTTAAAATTGTAAAATCAAATGTTTTTATTAAAGTAAAACAATAATAGAGAATAAACTGAAATGGGCTATTTGCTCTTGTAGTTTGAGTTCTTAGAACAAGAATATTTTCTTGAAAAGCTGGAAACAAATTCATTGTACAAAATGTTTGATGTTCAGGGATAAAAGAACATTCCACTTCTTAGAATTGTAGGCTCTTTTACCACTTCATCCAAAATTTATGAGCACGCACACACACACACACGCACACACACACACACACATTATAAACACATAATTTATAAACATAATATTTTATAAAAAATACAAAAGTCATTTTATATATTCCTATATTTTTAAATTATCTATTCATTTGTAGTAAAGTACAATAGCAGCAAATTTTGATTATATTTGAGACTCTTTATTTTACCTCTACATCAAAGTAAAAGTCAGAGAAATATTACCACAAATTTGATATTTGCTTTCAACATAAATTAGAGTGTTTGATCCATTTCTCAAAACTCCTTATTATTTAGTTTAATAGAGGGGCCTGCTATTGGGCTATATATTAGATAAAGCATTTAGTTATAAATCCAAAGATTATAGAAGTGGGGAAATAAGAATTGTGAGCTTCTGACTTTAACATGTAAAAATTAAAATAGTACACTTGCTTTATTCTCACATTTTTGATATAAGGACACTAGTAATGAGGCCTGAGCAAGGTGGACTAGTTAGAAAGGCCCACCCATGAAGTCTATGGAAGTTTGAAAGATGGTAATGACCAGGATATAAGTTATGACATAAGTTTTGTCAATTCAATTATAATATTTAGCATGTCAGGAATGGGAAGAGAGTACATGCTATCTTTTTATCAAGTAATAATAGTTACAAGTTTAGTTTATAAACAGAGATATTTGAGAGATAATTAGCTAGTTACAATAATCAAATAGCTTTTCGACACTTAAAAACACAAACTTCAACTAAATAAATCTGAAGATCTAATGATGACCAACAATTCTAGCTTGCCCTAAAGTATTCTCTAGAAATCTGAACTTTCACTGCAAAATTGGGACAGTCCCAGGCAAAAAGTAAAGATTTGTCACTTTAGAAATCCATGAGTAAATTTACTAGTACTTGAGAATACCACTAAAAAAAAAAAAAAAAGAAAAAAAGATTTAAACTAGTTATCTATTAATTTCACATGTGTAGTAATGAATGTACATTAAGTTTTAAGAAATTCATGGGTGGAAGGTTGGAGAAACATGACAGAGTGAGAGAATTCCCTGGATCACTCTCCATGAAACAACAATAAGCTGAACATCTAAAACTCAACAGAAATTCCAAAACTGCACACCAGCATGTCTGAGTGTAGGATCTGTATATAAGAACTACCACAAGTCAGAACCCTGAGTATCAGGCAATGGACTGCTAGAAATAAAGAAACTGCCTTTCCCAGCTGTGGAATCTTCCCGTAGGGGGAGGGAGAGAGGAGAAGTAATGGCGAGTTCCCTGAACAGCCCTCCCTGGGAGAGTTGTAAGTTCCATGCAGCCAGTGGCAAGACCCAGTCATCAGGGCAGAAAGCAGATAAGTGAGACAGCAGAGAAATGACAGTTGATTTCTACCAGCTATGGTTGCAAAACGAAGGCTGAGCCACAGCCCCTAACCCCAAACCCAGAGAGCCCTTCCCCTCCAAGACTGAACACCATGGAGCCCCAGAAGAATTTGAGCAAATGCTACAGAAACTGTTGCTAACAATGACAGGGACTGAGATTGAGGGTAGCAAGCATAATTAAATATCTACAAAAAAAGAGGCATTATTAAGGCTTTATATAAAGCAGAGATCCAAGAGGCTTAGATGCCACCTATTGGAAACCAGAAGAAAAGTGCCTTCTTTGCAGCAGGCTAAAGAAAAATCTTTATATAATGAGTCTTCTTCTGGAAAAAAAGCAGAATACATTTCCATTAATGCCCAGGTGGAGAAATAGTCCATTAAACATCATGACCAATCAAGGTGAAAGGAGTCTCAGAAAGAAAGATGAAAGTTTATAGACATAGAAATATATGACTTAAATGACAGAAAATTCAATTTCTGAAAACACTCACTGAATCCCCAAACGAGTCATATCAACAATTTCAGGAACTGAAAAAAAAAAAAAAAAAGCTAGGTGAGCAGAGTAAGGAGATTCAAATCCTCAAAAAGAAAAGAATAGATCTTCTGGAGATAAAAACAAAAAACAAAAAAACAAAAAAAAAAAAACACCCTGCAAGAGTTTAAAAATGGTATAGCAAGCTTGGGAAATAGAGCTGACCAAATGGAGGAAAGAATCAGTGATATCAAAGACATAAATTTAGAAATAAATCAGAAGGAAGAAGAGAGAAAAAAAGAATGAAAAATAATGAAAGAGAAATACAAGATTTAGCTGATACCATCAGGAGAGAAAACATAAAAATGATGAGCATTATTGAAGGTGAAGAAAAGGAGCAGGGATTAGAAAGCATTTTCAGACAAAGCATTGGCAAGAATTTCCCAGATTTAAGGAATGAGCTGGAGTTTGGAACTCAAGTAAGCAACAGAACACTCAATGATCACAGCCCCAAAAGGCCTTCACCAAGACACATTGTATTAAAATTATCAAAAATCAACAACAAAGAGAATTTTCAGGGCAGCAGGGAGAAGAAAACAGTAATTTATAAAGAAAAACCCATTAGATTATGGTCAGACTTCTCCTAACAAACCTTACAAACCAGGAAAGAATGGAATCAAACATTTAAACTATTAAGTGAAAGGAACTACTAGCCTAGAATAATGTATTCAGCTAAGTTCTCCTTTAGATATGAAGGAGAAATTAAGACCTTTGTAGACATACAAATATTGAGGGAATTTTCCACTACTAGGCCTATACTACAGGAAATACTGAGAGGGAGGGGTCAGCTCACCTAAAACAAAATGACAGAAAAAAAATACATAATTAGGAGTAAGGTGACTATTAGGCAAATAGAAGCAGAGTATTGAAACCCTTACTAAAAACTGGGCATCAGAACCTTAAATAATAAGAAGATAATTGCTATAGCAAGATAGTAATGAATGTTCAGCATACATAGAGACAAATTGTGACAATAATGACTGAAAAGGGGAGGATTCAAAGATCCACATTGGTAAAGGGGAATGGAGATAGGCACACACAGAAGAAAATGGATGACTATATATATATATATATATATATGTGTATATATATGTATGTATATATATATACACACACACACACGTGTGTGTGTGTGTGTATAAACTATCCTTTATATATTTGTAATGGTAACCACACACCAAAATTCAGAACTGAAGTATATAACATAAAACAAGAAGAACCAGAGGCAAAACCCACAAAAGTCAATAAAATAAAGAAACAGAAGCACAAGGACAAAGAAGTAATAGAAACACCAAGCTACCAGAAAGCAAAAGATAAAAATGGCTATAAGAAGACCTCATATTTCAATAATCACCCTAAATGTAAATGGACTGAGCTCACCAATAAAAAGGTACAGAGTTTCAGAATGAATCAAAAAACAATCCCAAAAAACCCAACTATATGCTGACTCCAGCAGACACTTCTCAGCTCCAAAGACAAATATAGACTTGAAATGAAAGGGTGGAAAGAGGTGTGTCAAGCAAATGGCATTCAGAGAAAAGCATGAGTAGCAGTACTATTATTGGACAAAATAGATTTTAAAATAAAAAAAGTAAAGAAAGATACTGAAGACAATTCATAATGATAACAGGAATCATGCACTAAGAAGACATACACATTAATATATATGCTCCCAATCAGAGAGCCCCAAAATATGTAAAGCAATTACTAACAGAACTAAAGGGAGAAACAGACCAAAACTATCCTAGTAGGGGACCTAAATACCCCACTGTCGGATATAGACAGATGATCCAAATAGAAAATCAATAAGGAAATAACATCTTTAAATGACACATTAGACCAACTGCACATAATTGACATTTACAGAGCCTTCCATCCCAAAACAGCTTCTTATACATTCTTCTCTAGTGCACATGGAACATTCTCAAGAATTGACCATATACTGGGACACAGAGATAGCCTAGACAAATATAAGAGGGTTAAATCATTCCAACCATATTATCTGATCATAATGCTTTGAAACTAGAGATCAATTTCTAAAAGAAACCAGGAAGAACCATAAATATATGGAGATTAAACAACAAGCTACTGAAGAATAACTGTGTCAGAGAAGAAATAAAAAGAGAAATCAAGAGATGTATAGAAACAATTGATAATGATAGCACAACATATCAAAAATGTTGAGACATGGCAAAAGTGGTCATAAGAGGAAAGTTTATATCATTATAGGCCTATCTCCAAAAATAAGAATGAGCCCAAATAAACAACCTAATGCTTCATCTTAAAAAACTAGAAAAGAAAGAACAAATGAAGCCTAAAGTCAGAAGAAAGAATCAAAATTAGAGCAAAAATAAAAATTGAAAACGAACAACAACAATAAAAACAATAGAAAAAATAAATGCAACAAAAAGCCGGTTCTTTGAGAAGGTTGATAAAACTGACAAACCCCTGGCTAAATTCACTAAAGAAAAAAAGGGAAAAGACACAAATAAACAAAATCAGGGATGCATGAGGCGAAATTACAACTGACATCCCAGAAATACAAAGGATCAAGCAAGAATACTATGAAAAAGTATATAACACCAAATGTAATAACCTCGAAGGAATGAACCATTACTTAGAACAATACAATCTTCAAAACTTACCAAAAAGTAAAAGTCCAGGATCAGATGGCTCCACCAGTGAATTGTACCAAATATTTAATGAAGATTTAATACCTGTTTTCCACAAACTCTTCCAAAAATTCAAAAATGAGGCAACACTTTCCAGCTCATTTTATGAGGCCAATATTATTCTGATACCAAATTCTGGTAAAGATAACACAAAAAGAAAAAACTACAGACCCATATCTCTCACAAATACAGATGCAGAAATCCTAAATAAGATAGTAGTAGCAAACTGAATACATCAGCATATTTAAAAGATTATGCATCATCCCAGGGCACAGGAATGGTTCAACATGTGCAAATCAATTGATGTGATACGCCTTATAAACAAATTAAAAAATAAGAATCATACGATCATATCATAGATGCAAAAAAAGCCTTCAACAAGATATAGGATCCATTTATGATCAAAACATTTAACAAAATTGGTATAGAAGGAATGTACCTTAACATAATAAAGGCCATATATGACAAGCCTCAGCCAACATTATAGTTACTGGTGAAAAACTAAAAACCTCTCTAAGATCAGGAAAAAGGCAAGGCTGTCCACTATTGCCATTGTTATTCTTTATAACATTGGAGGTCCTAGTGAGTGCAGTCAGGCAAGAGAAAGGTATAAAAGGCATCCAAATAGGAAACAAAAAAGTCAAGGTGTCACTATTTGCGAATGACCTGATTCTCCATATAGAAAACCCTAAAGGCTCCACAAGAACACTACTAGAAACAATAAGAAGATACAGTAAAGTTTCGGGTTACAAAATCAGTGTTCAAAAATCCATAGCATTCCTATATTCTAATAACAAAGTGTCAGAAATAAAAGTGGAAAAAATAATTCCTTTTTCAATTGCAGCAAAAAGAATAAAATACGTAGGAATAAATCTAATGAACATGTGAAGGACCTATATGATGAAAATGATAAGATCCTATTAAAAGAAATCAAAGAAAATACAAAGGAATGAAAAGAAATTCTGGTGTTCTTGGATTGGAAGAATCGACATAGTTAAAATGACCATTTTGCCTAAAACATTATACAGATTCAATGCAATCACCATCAAAATCTCATTGGCATTTTTTTTAAGAAATAGAACAAAAAATCATTAGATTTGTATGGAAGCACAAAAGACCCTGAATTGCCAAAAGCATCCTGAAGAAAAGGAGCAAGGCTGGAGGCATCACTCTGTCTGACTTCAAATTATACTACAAAGCAACAGTAATCAAAACAGCATGGTATTGGAAGCAAAACAGACACGCAGGCCAGTGGAACAGAATCAAGAGTCTAGAAGTAAACCCATGGGCAAATAATTTTTGACAAAGAAACCAAAAACATACAGTGGAGCAAAGAAAGCCTCTTCAATAAATGGTGCTGGGAAAAAATGGAAAGCCACCTACAAAAGGGTTGAAATTAAACTGCTAGACTGTTGTCTATCACCACACACCAAAATTAACTCAAAAGGGATAAAGGACCTGAATATAAGACATAAAACAATAAAATGCATAGATGAAAACATAGGAACTAAACTTAAGAACCTTGGACTCAAAGAGGATTTTATGAATTTGACCTCAAAGGCAGGGAATGTAAAAGCTTAAATAAATAAATGGGACTACATCAAACTAAAAAGCTTCTGCTCAGCAAAAGAAACCATCAACAAGGTAAAGAGACTGCAAGCTGGTTTAGCCTCTATGAAAAAAAAAATGGAGGTTCCTCAAAAAACTAACAATTGATCTACCATATGTTCCAGCAATCCCTCTACTGAGTATTTATGCCGAAGACTAAGAAATCTATATCCAAAAAGATATTTGCACACCGATGTTCATAGCAGCATTATTCACAGTGGCCAGGACATGGAAGCAACCGAAGTGTCCTACAATAGAAGATTGGCTAAAGAAGCTGTGGTACATATATACAATGGAGTGTTACTCAGCCATAAGAAGAGATGAAATACTGCCATTTGCAACAACATAGATGGACCTCAAGATAATCATACTAAGTGAAATAAACCAGAAAGAAAAAGCTGAAAATCACATGATATCACTTATGTGTGGGATAAAACCTAAAAGCAACAAATGAACAGGACAAACAGAGACTCATGGACATGGACTATATGGACTGAAGACTAGTGGTTACCAGGAAGTAGTGGGTAGAGGAGGCGGGGGCGAGGTAGACGCTGTAAAAGGGGTCAAATATGTGGTGACAGAGAGAAATCTAATAATGGGAGGTGAACACATAGTGTAAATATATTATATGCCTTACTGTTAAACTGTACAGCTGAAACTTATTAGATTTGTTAACCAATTTCACTATAAAACATAAATAGATAAATAAATTTTAAAAAAGAAAAATTCGAGTTAATATTTTTATATATATGTACCTCTATTTTTATCACTCTCAAGCTGTTTGTTGTCTGTGGTTTTTTTTAGAAAACTATCTGATTCCTTTTGCTTCAAGAATTCTGTAGCTATTATTAATGAAGACATAAGCAAATTTGGCCTATTGCCCAAAGCCTTTTAAACAGACGTGTACATCTCTTCAAACTCCATATATTGTCATTTGTGATCAAGAGTTTAAATCTATAATCCTGGTAATTAATATACACCCCTTGGAATTTCAAGCAACACCCACCATTAAATAATATTCTTACTATGGTCAGAAGATGAAAGCCATATCTTTCTTAGTGATGTTTTCTACCATCAATCAATCTGAAGCATAATATCCTGGAACTAGGAGGCAGTTAAAACATGACCAGAAAACAGTCTCAGGAGTCACAGTTCTAAGAAAAGATAGCTTATCTCTTCATGAACACAACTGTTAGCTGTCTTCTAATGTTAACCATTTTTCTAGTCACATTTAGTCCAGAGAACGCTTAAATGCAAACTGCATTTATTTTTCTAAAAAAAAAAAAAAAATTCTTTTCCAAATTTTATATGATCTAGACACTAGCTGTCTTCAAACGTCATATGCTCCCCACTTACAACTTCTTCTACCCATCTCATTCTGGTCATATGAGCCTCTTTGTTCCTAGAACATGCCAAGCATGTTTCCACTTCTGAGTTTAGTTCATACATTTGTTGCTTGTGCCTGGAGTACCACATTGTAAAATACTCCTTGTTAGATGTCTACTTCTCTTGTTCTTCAAATGTTACCTAATAAAAAAGACTTTCTCTTTATTAAATGAAAAAATCTTTATTGAATTCAACAGATGATTCCCTTTTGTTATTGAAAATTTAAAAGAGCAAATGAAAATGTCTTTGCATACATCAGAGTAGTGATTTTTTTTCTGATAATAGCGCTTGCTAATTTCCTCAAAAGTGGCTGTTTTAGACTTTATTTTATGATATGTTAGTTAAATAATATAATATTGACATATCACCGGTGACATGGCTTAAGGACATGTGTACCTCATAAACATGGACCAGAATGGGTTAAGGTCTTATCTTTTACCTCTACTTATGTAGATTTAGATGAATGACTTTAAGCAAGTCTCTTGGCTCTTCTGACCTCAGTTTTCTCCATTATGAAATAGAGATTGTAATATTTTATATTAATCTCAAGCAGGAAGCAAATAGAACATCTCTGGAGTTCTTACTTGTTATCTTGGATTCATTTTTCATTTGCTTAATTATTCTCTTTGAGTTCAGAAAAGGAGTGGCTTGAAGGCTTGAATATATTTAAATAATGAAAAAAGATAGTATTACTATTACCTTCTTATATTTACAGTTTGATTAAGGTACAATTATAGTACAATGAAATGCAAATATTTGAAGTTTACAGTTTAATAAGTTTACATATATATTTATATATATTTTTACAATCATAATAAATGTTCTCATCCCAAGGTCAAGCTCCTTTGTAACACATCTCTTGATTCACTACCTCCCACCTAGGTATTTACAAGGCTGCTTTCTTTCACTATACATTAATTTGCATTTTTTAAAATTATGTATAAATAGAATCATACAATACGTACTTTACTTTGGCTTTTTTTATACACAATAATTACTTTGATATTGATCCATATTGTTGCATATTCAACTGTTTTCTTTTTAAATTTTTGAATAGTATTCTATTACACAAATGTGGCACATTTATCTATTCATCTATTGTCAGACCTTTGGGTTGTTTCCAGTTTTTTTGTTTGTTCATTTTTTACTATTACAAACAAATCTGCTATGAACACTCAAGTAAACATACTTACATGAATATACACTTTTGTTTCTCATGAGAAAATACCTAGGAGTGGAATGGCTAAGTCACTATGTTCATGTTTAACTTTTTAAGAACCTACCAAACAATATTCCAAAGTGGTTGCATGATTTTACTTTTCAAACAGGGAGCATAAGAATAGCAGATACTTCCTGTGTTTGCTAACACTTTCAATGGTCAGCCTTTTGAGTTTAGCCATTCCAGTGGGTATAAAATAACATTTAATTAGTGTGTCCCTAATAATGATGAATATTGAGCATTTAGTTTAGCTACTCCATGACATTGTTGCCTCAGGATCAGTTTTTTTGACCAGGTGGCCTGTAGGGGATGTTAAACTGAGACTAGGCCCTTCATGCAAATGTATACTTTAGATAACAGCCTAGAGTCACAAGGAAATGTAAGTTCCTGATGTGATTTCCCCAACAACCCTAGTGATAAAGTCTCCCAGGGCTTTTCCTTGTGCATCCCTTAGATAACACCTCCTGAAGCTTGCCAAAACACGTTTCTTTTTGGTTTGAATTGACCAATTGAGCCTTAGCCCAGGAGGCTGAAAGTACTCTGCCTCAGGTCCTGCTACTGTCTCTGCCTGCACTCTGCCTTGCTTCCCTGTGTGGCCCCTGAAAGCTTCTGTGTACTTCCCTCCTATCTCTCATGGTTACCTAACTACCTAACAGACACATAGTCTGACATTAAAATTTTATCTTTTTGTTTTAATTAGTGGGAAGCCAAACTTAGTTAGAAATGTATCACTGCCTTAATTATCAGTCTTGTTATCACAACTATTAATAGTAGAACATAACATCTAAGTTTAAATCTATAGAAATAAACCAAAATATAATAGAATTTTCAGCCAATTCTGTTTGTTAACTCAGACCAAGAGCAAAATAGGACTCTAGTGAAGGTCCACATGGGGGATTGATTTAGGCAATTATTTTCATTTACTTTTTGATATTAAATAAAATTCCTAGCTTAACTACGACCATTTTTTTTTTAATGATCTGCTTTTAAACATGGCTGTTCATAGTATATGACTTAATGTTTATTTTGTTTTTGTAAAACGGACACAACTCTTTTTGCAACTTCACATTTTCTGTTCTCAGAATTTTATACCTCTCCCTAATAAACAATAACACCCATTTTTCATCATACACTTGAGGCAGGATAGTTTGCCTAGGGAAGTTTAGGATATAGCTTTGGAATTTTTTATTAGTCTCTTACTCAGCCCTCTCCCTATTTTGACTTCAAGTGTGAGACCCCAGCATGAAGAACAAGCCAAGACCTGAAGACAGGATAGATGGCCTTAGGCTGCCCCCTTCCTTTCAGGTTGCATGAGAAACTAGCCAAAACCAGAAGGCAGGCTGGATAGTCTTGGGACATCCCCCACCCCTAGGGGCAGACTGTCTCTCTGAGCTGCTTGCACTTTTTCCTTAAGTGTGTACTTTTGCCTTAATAAAACTTGTAGTTTCCTGCTTGCTGTCTGTCATGGCCTTGAATTTTATCTTAGGTCATAAGACAAGAACCTGGTAACTGGAGCTCCAGACTGGGTCCTGTTGGCCTCTCTGGTATCACACTGAGACCTTTCAACCTCCAGACCCTGTAAATTCTGTTGGACTCCAAGTAGCACCCAAAGCCTGAATCCAAGGACTTTAGCCCAAGTGATAAGAAGCATATTGGTCACAGTACCATGAAAATGACCTTAATGACATCACATACCCTGATATACCAACATTTGTTCCAACAGTTATATATTTTTTATTAGTTTCAAGTTTACAGTACATTGATTAGACATTTATATAGTTTATGAAACAATCCCCCTGATTAGCCTCTAGCTCTACTCATAGTCATTACCTTACTGCTGACTGCATTCCTTATGCTGTGCTTTCCATCCCCACAATCCTCCATAAACTATTAATTTGTACTTCTTTAACCTTTTACCTCTTTCTCCCAGCCCCCCTGCTCCCCCTCTGGCCATCACACGATTGTCCTCTATATTTATGAGTCTGTTTTCAACTATTTTGTTCATTTTGTTCCTTAATTTCCACATATCAGTGAAATTATATGGATTTAACTTGGTCTGAGTTATTTTGCTCAGCATATTAAACTCATGGTACCTTGAGAATGACCCTCATGACATCCCATACCCTGACATACCAATATTCATTCCAACAGTTATCAGAGAAAAAAATTTATTGGTAAAAAAAAAAATAATCAATCAATCAATCAATCAAAGCCCAAACTTAAATAAGACCTATACATTTTGAAATATAATCTTGATTACATTTATGAAAAAGCTGCTTAAAAGTTATGTGTCTCTGCAAGAAAAAATAAAATTCTGTTAATACCATCTCATAGAGAAAACTACTGCTACCATACCATAACAATCTGTGGTTGCCAATCTGTTATTGTCTTACTCATGTACTTTTATTTATGTGCTCACTTTTGGATCACATACACACATATATAAAATTTTTTTTCTCAGTCATGTTTAATGCAGAATGCAATTTAAAAACCAATATTAAAGAATATTTTTAAGTGTATGAACTACATATGTTCTAATTTTCACGTATCATACTTAGATGTATATTTATCTAAAAGCGAAATTTAATTCAACAAAAACATAAATATTGCATCAAAAAATTTAGTTTAGTTTAGTGATGAATAAATAATCACTAAGTGCATTTTGTTCATGGAATCACTTGATACTTAAACAGCAGTGACATGCAGTTTAAAGTCAGAACCTATGTTCATTTATGATTCCCATGAGTTGTAGAAATCATCCACATTTGGGGGTTGACTGGATACTAATGTAGAAGAAATTTCTAACACAACAGAAGTACTAAAAGATGTGTCCAATTTCCGTTCCTCTAATCATTTAGACTTGGCTATTTATAGATTAGAGATTATAAAGAAAGCTTGACAAGAGTTCACCAGAATCAGAAAATTAAAATTCTCTTTAAATTCACACATGCTGCCCAGAATTTTTAGAGCTTCCTAGAAATTGTACTAATTCCAGATAGCATAGCAATATTTTTCATTCACTGCAAATTCTGCTAACTCTTGTCAGCAAAAGGAGGAAATAGATTTGATCTATTTATTCACTAAAATTGTACTACCTAGAAAGAATTTCTGGAATACTTATAATTCCTCATAGAATTCTGCTAGTTCTGGTCAATATATGAATCACAAGGAAATAAAAAGCCATTTCTTATCTTGTTCTGAATTTACAAAAGTTAAAATTAAGTAAAGGAGATCAGAGATTTAATCATGACCTTTTCCAGGCATGTATTAAAATGATTTTAGAAGCTGAACTAAAAATTCATAGAACCAGAGTTTCTTAGGTTGAGCAAGTGCTCCCATCTGTACAGACACTTTAAAGATCTATTCCTTCTAGTTGGTGTCAAGCTGTCTATATGTCTCTTTATTCTATTAATATAGAGTATGTTATATAAAGGGATTGTTTTTTATAACATTCAAGAGCCACTCACATATAAATTTTTTTAAAAACTTTTGGAACTTTAAATATGCCAGGAAAATATTTAGTTCAGTAGTTCCAGTATTATAGGTGATGAAATTGAGCTCAGTTCTCATTGAGGAGATTTTTTAAAATTACCTTTTTGTTGTTGTTTTTGCCTATTTCCCCAGCCTCATCACACTGGACATTGAAATGATTATATATACTATTGGTCTGACATTCACATAATCCCTAATTTAGCAGTTATACTTTAAATTTCAGTACTAGTGCTCACCATGCTCCCTAATTATATATTTCTATGTGCTTTTATATAAAAATAAATAATTGACATTAGTTTTCTAGTGTGTAACATTCCTCATCACAAATAATGAAAACTTTTAAAATTGAATTTACTCTTTATTTGTCCACAATTCATATATAGATATCATGGAATAGTTATCATATTCTAGATTAGATAAAATCTCTACTTTGTCAATAAGTAAACAAAAGTGCCCCAATTTTATTCAAGATAACCTGTTATTTTCTAGGTTTGGGCACACTTTCAAATGGTGCTGTGAATAATGATTAGTTTGGTCACATAGTCCAACTGGTGGGGTGAGTTGAGAGCTCATACATACTACTGCTACAATCTACCCTTCAAGATAAGAATTATCAGTATTAGTAAAGAACTGTAAGAATCATCAGAATCACAGTTAGTCTACCACTAAAGGAATAGACCTTTAATGGGAAGGAGAAAAGTCATTACAGTAGAAACTAGATAGGGCTATTCCATTTTCTTCCAATGACCTTAAAGTTTCATTCTTTCTGTTTTTACATTTCCATGTGGCTTGATAGATGAGACCCAGATTGAAAAATTTCCAAGTTGATTCCCCCCTTGGGAATTGTGATCCCTTTGTAAGGTCAAATAAGGACCAAGTTAAGGATCATGGAAAAAAAAATTATAAACTAGGCAACTTTTGTCTCCTTCAGTCCAGACCATAAATAAAAGGATCACAAGGAAACTTCAAGGCACACAAGAGGTCTCTCTTACGTAGCTGGAAATAAAATAATTTGTAGTTGAAACAAAATACACCCAAATGCATTGAGAATTTTCCTAATGTATGCTTTCTGATATATATACTATATCATATATATATACTATATATATACTATATATATGGTTACTGTGTATATATAGTTGCTATATATATATATATATATATATATATATATATATATATATATATTAACAATGGAACCACGTAGATGGCATAGTTGATGGCATATGGAAATTGGAGATCTTTTCCTTCTCTTCCCAAAATATGAATACCACTTTGAATTATAAAGATCAAATTTTAACCTTTGTCTTTTATCATAATTTAGAACTGGATATAGAAATTTGGAATTTCAGAAGGAAACCAATAAGAAGAGAAATAAATTAAATTTGGCAAGATTAAGATTAGGGAAAATGATTTAGAAAGGCTGGCTTCATGTGAATATCTAGTCATTCGAAGTCCTATCTAATTTGATGGAGAAATTCATTTGGACCTGGGCTAGCAAGAATATCTATACATGTCACATGAAGTGGGTCAGAATTAAAAGAAATAGTGGTACTTTTAGTGCAGATATGTGGAACTTAGTGGCCAGTCTTCCTGGAGCAGAAGAATCTCCAGCAGCAGCGGTGGTGGTTCTCTATTCACTCTCTGTCAGTATTTTGCATAGTCCTGGATAGAATGTTAAATTTGTATTCCTAACAACATCGTCTGTATTGATGAAAAAAAGAAGAAACATTAGTCTATTTGTGTACTGTAAGTATTATGACTGTTCTGCTCAGTTAAGACTTGCCGACAAGAAAAACATTTAAATGAAATTTCTTCTAGTAACATAAACTGGTTAAGTCTAGAATAAAAGGAACCTCTATACTTAATGTGTGGGGTTTTTGAATAAATAAGCCAATGGAAGTTTATTTTCTGATTTTTAAAAAAGAGAGGTGAGGGAGTATTAATTGTTGAGAAATTAACCATTTCTGATTAAGAAATGGGAAATTGATAAAAAGGAGTAGGAGAACACAATTTGTGACAGGAGTTGCCAACATTATCAATATCCTCACTGCTGTTATCTAATCATTGATCATCATCTCTAATCTTATTTGAACTATAATCAGACTATGACTTTGTTCATCATCATTACTTCCTGACACGCTTTTCCAAATCACTACATTTTCCTATTTTCCTCCTTTCAAACTAATGGATATTTTTGTTTTGCTTCTCCTTTGCTTTTCTTCCTCATCTGACATCTTAAACCGTGATTTTTGGTGCTCAGTCTTGATTTTTCTTTTTCTATTGTAAAATTTACTCCCATGGTTTCTTATAAAGTCTTGAGCTTTAAATATTACCTATATGCAGACAACTCTCTAATATGTGTCTCCAGCACAGACATCTCTTCTAGGCCTTGACAACTGAACCTGAATATCTACAAAGTGTCACAAAATGATATTAATATAGATAAATAATTTTATTTTTTAAGTTAGTATTTAGTATTTGCCTCACTTTTTCTTTTTTTTCTTGACTTTTTTTTCTGTTCAATGTTTCTGTGTGCTTAAAATTTGATTAAAAGTTTATAATGAGTCTCTTGTAGGTAAATGATGCACAAATTTTTCTTTTAATTAGATTATGTAAAAACATTACAATCATTGATATATTTATATTTATTATTTTATAGTCTTAAATTGTGTGGGCTATGCACTATATTTCTATGCTCTGCCACCATTGCAATGAACTACTTTTGATTATCAGAATAATTTTTTTAACCCATTGTTTTTTCTACTATTTAGAATATTATACATTCTATTTCTAATTTTTTCATTATTAGTTATGTTATTAATTCTTAGGTCGTTAAAGTCTAAAAGTAGTCAATATATTTACTATTCTCCCTTAATGCAAAAACCTAAGCATAATTTAATGTCAAACATACCACTGATATATTTTTTTTTGTATATTATTTCCACATACTACAGAGAAATTAAATGTTGTTTTAACAGATTTCTTTAGATTTGCACACTTATTTATAGTTATTTTTGCTCTTTGTTTTGCATCTTGGAATTTTCTTTTGGTATTATTTTCATCTATGTACACTTCCTACTTAACAATTTCCTTTAACATCTCGTTTAAAATAAAGTCTCTGTTTATTGTTGGTGAAAATTATTTTTTCTTTTTTACTTAATACTTACAAAGACTGTTTGTCAAGAAAACGAGGCCAACTACAAAAACTACAAAAAGGAATAGATAAATCCACTGTTAAAACTAGAGATTTCAACACCCCTCTATACTAGTAACTGGCAGATCCAGCAGGCAGCAGTTCAGTAAGAATGTGGTTGAACAGAACATCACCATCAATCAATTGGTCCTCCTGTTCTTCATGAGATATTAAGAGGAAAAAAACAAGAGGTGCCACAGACTAGGAGAAAATATTTGCAAAACAAATATCCAATAAAAGACTCATATCCAAAATACAAAAAGAACACTTAAAACTCAACAAGAAAAACAATAGATGAATGAATGTAAATGATGTGTTGTACACACCTGCATGCACAAACATGTACACATGCACACTGATATTTTATGCATCAGTAAAAAAAGAATGAAATCTTGCCATTTGCGACAACATGGATGTACCTAGAGGGTATTATGCTAAGCGAAATAAGTTAGACAAAGGCAGTACTGTATGGTTTCATTTATATGTAGAATTGAAAAACAAAACAAAACAAATGAACAAACAAAACAAAACGGAAACAGACTCATAGGAAGAGACCAAAGGGATGGTTGTCAAAGACGAGAAGGATGGGGGATAAATGAAAACAGTGAAGGAGAATATAGTCAATAATATTATGATAAGTTTACACTGTGACATGATTAGTGGGATGATCACACTATAAGGTATCAAAATGTCAAATCACTATACTGTACACCTGAAACTAATATAACTAGTATAATATTAAATACCAATTATACTTAAATTAAAAAACAGGTAAAAGATCTGAAAAGATACATCATCACAGATGATAACCAACAGAAGTAAATATATTTAAAAGTGCTCAACATAATAATGTTAGAAAATTACAAATTAAAACAAAAATGAGATACCATAATATACTTACCAGAATGGATGAAATTAAAAAAAAAAAAAAAACTGACAAAACCAAAAGGTGGTGAGGGATGTAGAACAAAGGAAATTGTTCTCATTGGAGGAGAAGATGTAAAAAGGTATCCTAATTTTGAAAGATGATTTAATAGATCCTTACAAAACTAGCCATAATGTTACCATATGATCCAGTAATTGTGTTTCTAGGTATGTACCCAAAAGAGTTGAAAATTTATGGACTCACAAAAACCTGCACATTATTGTGTATAATATTTGTAATTTTCAAAAATGGAAATAACCAAGGTTTCAAAATGTGACTGGATAAACAAACTGTAGTACATCTATACAATGTAATATTATTCAGTTATTAAAAGACATGAGCTATCAAGCCATGAAAAGACATGGAAGGAACTCAAATGTATATTGCTTAATGAAGGAAGTCAATCTGAAAGGACTACATACTGTTTGATTCCAACTATATAACATTCTGAAAAAAGTGAAATTATAGAAGCTGCCAGGGTTTCAGGAAAGAGAAGGATAAAAAGAAGGAACACAAGGTTATGTTGTTATGGTGAATACATGCAATTATATATTTGCCAAATTCCATAGACTATATAACATGCTATGAACCAAAATGTAAAATATGGACTTTACTTAATGATATGTCAATATTGACTTGCCAGTTGTAATAAACGCACCATACTAATACATTAACAATGAGAGAAACTCTGGGGTGGGGGGAGAGTGAAAATATAAAGGAATTCTTTGTATTATCTGCTTAATTTTCTGTAAACAGAAAATGAGCTCCATTAACTTTTTTTACTGTTATCCATATATGATGTAACATTTTAAATCTAGTCACTGGTGGTTAAGATTGTCCACTAAACTACCAAAAGTTAGTGTTTGTGTGTGTGCATGTGCGTAATGTTACTAAGGCTGAGAAAAATATTTGGAACAATGGCAGTCCTGTCAGTAACTGAAACTATTTTTTTCAGTTAATAAAATGCTAACTGCAGATTGCTTTTACTGAAGATGAAAAACATATCACACAATTGTTCATGTAATTTCCAAAATGCAACCCCTTAAGTTGTCCTTAAAATCTCAAATGCCTAGACTGTATAAAATTTATATATATAAAATTGCAAAAAGTAAAATATCATTTGTCCTTCAATCCAATTAGGTTTTTTGTTTTGATCACAAACAGTAAAATAAGCTATCATTTTCACTATATATAAAACAATTTAAAAATTGTCTCCCCTTGTATAGAAAAATCTCTGATTTTAATGGGTCATTTCAGAGCCTTCCCTATTATTATGAAGGATGGTTCTTACGATGTAGTTTTACAGCAATAAAATGAAAAAGAATGTGCAGTGACCATTTCCTATACAACGTAGTTGAGAGAATTACTAAAGCAGTCTGTAAAGAGGTGACAGCTATATTTAAATGACAACTCTTACAGAATGATACATATGACGTATTATTGAACTGCACATGTGAAACATGTAATTTCATACTTAGGACTAATCTTGTTTGGGTGCATCTCTCATTACCTACACTTAAAGCCCGTTGCTTAGAAAGAACAAAAATAAATTTTATTTTAGTAATACAATCGATTTTAATTTTACTTAAATTCATTCCATTGGATTTCATAAAATACTTTTCTTCTGTCTTCGAATAATTTGATATAATATGTTATTAGTGTCTCACATATCATTATCTTCTTATATGTTCCTCTCATAATAACCAACTGGTAAGCTCATGGTTTAAAACCCTGGATTTCAAAGTCCTGTGTACTTCAATGTTTATTAATATATAATAATATTGTTTCAGAATCTTATGCCTGTAACAAGGGAGGAAAAATATAATGGTTAGCATTGATTTCCTCAATCCAGAAGGAATGGTTTATAGTATAAAGCTTTAAATTGTTAAATTTTTTACTTAGTCAAATAAATATGTATACATCCTCAACATTCAGTTTCATTATACTTAAACATTCCTTTGTAAATTAATTCTCAGCAGCTCTGGAAATGTTTAAATTCAGTACACTGTCACAATGAAGGTACTGGATATAAAACAATGTTGCACGCCACATAGTACTCCCCAAATATTTGTGTTACTTTTAATAGAAGATACTTCTGTCAATTATAATTTCATCTTGGCTGAAGCACAACATGGCGTGAAGGCTAAGCAGATGTCTGTCACAAAGAGAGGAACACAATAAAATTTATGGGAATTTTTCAATCTGGTAGCAAAAAAGGGACTTAGTTACCAAACTCATTTTGTTGCTAATGAGTATTATGTGCTAAACCCTCCACATAACATATGGAAAATAATCATATCTGTGAACCCCAAACAGCTTATAAAACTTTTAACTGCATTGACAGTATGACTTTTTGTAAGTACCTAGTAATTGTCAATGTACTGAAATAATTTTCTTATTAATAAACAGAAAGAAAGAAAATATAATAAAATAACAAATTAGGAAACCAACAGTTTATGCTTATCTTTTGTATTGTTAAGCAATCTTTGCCCTGAACTTAATTGTGGTCCATTCAAATGAGTTTTAGGTGGACAAAATGTACATTTTTGTGCTGTGGTGGATAGGTGAGGGGAATACTATAGTATTCTTTCTCTTCTTTTTCTTAGGGCAACTATTCCTAATGTAAAATGGATTCTTCCCTTGAATTCAAACTTTGTAGCAAGAAAAGGAGATGAGAGAGAATATTTTGTGTTTTTGAAGTCTGGAAGAGAAATAAGAGAATTCAATACATAGTTCTGTATTTTATGAGTTTTGAGAAATTTCACATTTTAGCATAGAAGGAGGTAGCCAAACTGCATTGCTTCAGAGTTCTAATCTTATAAATTTGCCCAAAGAAATTCTGAACGTACTCAGTTCTGAGGTTATGTTCGTTATTCTCACCAAGCATGTGAATTCAGGTTTAACATAGAACAAATGTAAACCTCCCATATGAAATTCAACCTGAGAATCTAGGGTCACTTAAAACAGAAGCAGATCATTTAGGCTACCTGGGTGTTAAGAGGATGTTAATGAGGACTTCCTGACTCCTCTCTCTTTTCACCTTCAGGTAAATGTAAATGAGAAAATGCTAAGAAATAGTTTTATCTCATTTACTTTAAGGGGGATCATGGTTTGAAGTAGCAAACAAGAAGCTGAAAATCCAGGCTTTCCCAAGAATTGCTGTTGCTATCGGACAAAGAAATCATGAAAAAATTCTGGCAGAATTCTGGAAATATATAACACTAGCTGACGAAGGCAAATGACCAAACTTTCTCTTAAGGTGAAGCTTTTTAATGCAGATAAGAGATTATAGGACTCAGATGACATTTTAATGGTTCCTTTGCACTCATCAAAATACTAGACAGTTTCTTCTGAAGCTGTTCTCAGATAGATTCTCTGAGTATCTCATAACACACTGGCAATTTAACATCTGTTTTTGTATCAGTGTACTGGGGTTGTCACACCAAGTAACACAAATTGGATGCCTTATACAACAGAAACGGTCTTACAGTTCTGGAGGTTAGAAGTACAAATCAAGGTGTTAGCATGTTTGGTTTTTACCGAAGGAGAAACTGTTCCATACCTTTCCGCTAGCTTCTAATAATTTGCTGGTAATCTTTGGTGCCATTCCTTGGTTTGTAGGTACATCATTTTCATCCCTGCTTTCATGTTCACATGGCATTTTCCCTATGTGTGTGCCTGTCTCTGTTCGCCTTTTTAAAAGGACACTAGTTATGATGGATTATTGTCTACCCAAATGATCCCAATTTAACTTGACTACCTCTTATTTCCAAATAAGGTCAAATTCTGAGCTACTGGGAGTTAGAGCCTCAATATACCTTTTTGGAGGCACACGACTCAACATATATAACTGGGAGACTAGCTTTTGGGGATGTCATAAATCCCTCTGACTTCTCTCCATTCCTTTTCGCACAATTGCTGACACTATCAATATCTTAACAGGTAATTTCTTGCTACCTGGTCTTATTTTAGTATTGCTTATAATACCCTATCATTTAGTTTTGTTGCAAAGATTGTGGGTTTTGTTTGTTTGTGTGCTACCCTTGTTATTGTAGGAAATGTCTTGACATTAATGACTATAACACCACCATTCTGCGGTTAGCCTTGTAAGCATACTTAACACTATGAAAATTTTTAGTTTTGAGATTCGTATTTTTTAGTTTCAGAAAATTTTCAGCCGTTTTCTTCATCATTTTTTTCTCCACTATCATGTCTTTTTTTCCTTTGGGAAATCTTTATAGTCACTGGTTTAGAAGAACTTGGGTTGTCTTCCTTGTCTGTAGCTTCTTTCCTTTATTTTCCTTCATTTCTCTACTTCGCCTGCAGATAAATTTGATACTTTCTATCTCTTAAGTCAATATCCTCTCTTCAGTTTGTGAAAACTGTTATTTATTCCATTTTACCAGTTACTACATTTTTATTATTGTCAGATAATCCTTTTTCAAGCCTACCCACTTCTTACTGCAAAATCTCTAATAGATGTTATTTCTACCTATAATTTGATAATTTTTCACTTATAATTTAACATATTTTTCAGATATTCTATTCTATTATTTTGAATGTGTTCTTTGTTTTGTTTTGGAAACTTGGATTTACATTTCATGGCATAGGATTTCCTAATGAATATTGTAAATTTCATTGAAATCCAAACTGTGTGAAGTTTTCCATTCTCATGCAATAGTTTTTATCACAGTTACTTCATCCCAAGGTCCTTGAAGTTCATGTCTTCAAATTAAGTCTTGTATTAATATCTATAAATCAGAGGTTGGCTCTTCTTCTGATCTTTAATATGTGCCTTTGATTCTTGTGGATATAAGCAATCAAAAAATTTCTGCTTGATCCTAGGGAAATGAGCGAGAAATTTTTTTTCCTGTTTATAATTCATAAGTATAGCCCCACTCTTCACCTCAAACATGAAGCTTAGCATAATTTTTCTGACATTGACAGTACATATTTGACCCCAAGACTCACTCAGTCACTACAATTCTAGCCCTTGGAGCCTATCTATCATACCAGTCTTTATAGGACCTGTTAACTTCAGTGCCATCTAAGAAGCTTAGCTTTTCTTTTATTATATGTTTCTAAAGTTTCATCATTTAAAAATTTTTACCTCTTTTAAATTTGAAGCAGGTTGTCAAGTTTCAAAATGTATTAATTCTACCACATTGTCTTGAAAAAAAAAAAAACACCCCAAAACGAGATTATTTATGGGACCATAAAGGCACTCACTAGTCAGTACACAAGCATATAAATCTTTCTTTTTAATATTGGCCAAATTAACTGCAGCTTTATTACTGATCTCATATATGACAGCCAATCAAGTCTGTTTATCTTCTTACACATATTATATATCTTAAATTCTGAATCTATGTCTGATTATTTCTCTGTCTCACTAAAGTTCAAAATGGCCATAATATTCTTTTGGTTGGTCTAAAAATGATGTTCTTTATTTATTCCTTCCAGGAAGATAGTGAGTTTGTGAAGGCAGAGATAAAACACAGCGGACACCAGGGAGATGAGTAAATTTCTTTCTTGTTTAGGTCACTTGCCAAATGGATCACCACACACCTCTTAAATATTCTTCCTATGATTAATGAGTCACTTGGCACAACCAAGTGTTGCTTAGTCATATTTTCAGGAATGAACCCCTAAGAGTCTATACTTATCTTTGGGCACCTAAAAGGTCACAGCTCAGAAATCTGGCTCTGTATGAATTTCACTAAAAATTTCATAAACTTGATAACATTACTAAGTTTATGAAAGTATTAATTTGTAATCAAACTCTGAATTATAACTCAGAAAACAGTTTTATAATTTTAAATAGTATGGTCTTAAAAAATTAAGAAGTGTATATATAGTTACCAGCTATGCCATGATACCAATATATTATTATTATACTTACACAAAAATTATTTCAGAAATAATTTGTGTAAAATTTATATTTCAGAATAAAAATTATTATACTTACAAAAAGTGTAAGTATAATAATTTTTATTCTGAAATATAAATTTTACACAAAAAATAAAACATCTATAATCATTTGTGTTAAAATTACATGTGGTAAATCAATGGCAGTATCTACCAAGGTAATCAGAAATGTCAGGTTTATTTTAACATGCTTGAAGCATTTATTTAACCATCAGCCTACATCCCATAGCAATATAGAAAAAAAATGAAAGAAATCACGTAGATATAAGTGAAACACATAAGGTAAAAACTGACATTCAACAAAATATAATTGTATTTCTGCAAACGTATACTCTAGGCTAATCTTCCTCTAAATCAAGGGAGTACAGAACTATAGGATCTCATAAGAAACAAACACACTCATATTGAACCAAAAGCCCATGACACATATATCAGAATCTTTGGCTAGAAAAGGCACAAAAAGTTCTTTGGTGTATATTTTAGCCTTACAAAAGTACTGTACCTAACCATGTACTCCTGAAAAAGTATTCTGAAAATTCACATCAGTCATAAAGTAAACCAGATTTCTCCAGTTTCTATAAAAGCAGTCATTGCGAGAAATCTGACTTTTATTCTTACTCCAATGTTCCCAAAATAAATTTATTAGAAAAGTGGTTTTGCAGCATTTGGATAGGCATTATAGAAGTTTCCATTATCTAAGTAAAATTTACAGCGAGAGTCAAATTTTAAGTGAATCCATTTAAAAAGGGAATTTAATTAGTAAATAATTTCAATATGTTGTTGATAAGAAACAATGTAGAACAGTTAAGAACATTATATATTTAACAAAATTTATGTTAGTATTATAATGTATTGTCTAAATAAATTATAACATTTTAATTTTTGTATCATTTCCTACTAATACCATCAAATAGTATATAATATATCTTGAGCTTCACATTTGACTTTTATAAAAGTTATAAAGAGAATTGATTCTGCAAAAATCTGAAAACAAATTCAAATTTCTTATATGTTTTTTAACCTTTGAATATTCAATTAGTCATTGCATCATTTACATTTTCCTTTTGTTTGTAAAGCTTGTCCTGTATTTGTTTGTTTAACCATATAACACAATTGCCATAGATTGTGCCACTACTGTGTTAGCTATTTATCTGACTTCAAACTGTTGGCGCTGGGAATCTAAAACCGTATTTCTCAGTCTACCTTGCTAAGGGCTTCCCCTAGGCACCGCTAGTAGGAAGTAGAGGTAGAAAGTTACAAGGCAGAAAGAAGAGACAGAAATAAAAGGCAGAAACTTCTATTCTGTGCTGCCCTGTGGCAGCACACTTGTAGGGGCTTGTAGCCTGGTCACTGCTGCATTATTTTCTTTTTTGAGGAGATGGGGAGATTGGCTTCAAAACCAAAACCAAATGTAACAAAGTCTCCAAAATGCAGCAGTACTTGCAGGCTTGTGGGTTCTGGCGCAGGCGTGGCGACCATTTCTCAATATTACCTTTATTTCATTTGCTCCTCCAATGACTCCTCTTTTGCCTTTGCTCTTGTAGTCCTTTCAACAATTTTGGAATCATTTCTCTGGATTAAATTCCACCTGTTTGCAATGAGCAGAATGATTTCTGTTTTCTTGCCTGTGCCACAAGGACTGAAATGTTGATTATAATGAGCAGAGAGGAATTCTTCTGTTAAGAATGGCAGACTTGCAGTAGACACTAAATTTTAATAGACTGGTGTATTAGAGAATATTTTAGCGTAAGGAATAATTTTGTTTCCCCAAAATTAAAGGTAATTTGGGAACTAATTTGATGAATTCTTAAACATCAGGAATGACCTTTAATCTGAGTGCAAGTTACCATAGTCAAATTATTTGGGGAAAGATGAGGGTTGTAGACTGAATATTACCCTAAAATTCATATGTGGAAGCCTTAACTCATAGTACCTCAGAATGTGACTCCATTTTGACATAAGGCCTTTACAGAAATAATTTAGGTTAACTGAGGTAAGAGTAGACTCTAATCCAATATGCCTGGTGTCTTTATAAGAAAAGGAGTTTAGGACATACAGAGAAAGACACCAGAATGTGAATCAACAGAGAAAAAGGTGTGTGAGAACGTCATGAGAAAGCAGCCATCAGCAGGCCAAGGAGAGAGACTTCATTTCATCCAAACCTGCCAACACCTTGATTTTGGACATTCAGACATCAGAAATGGGAGAAAAGAAATTTCGGTTTATGTCACACAATTTATGATATTTTGTTATAGCAATTCAAGCAGACTAAACAGAGGTGAAAGTAATGTAAATAGGTTTTTGTTTACTGTGCAAATCACAACTGTGATTTTTTTTTTCAATGAGATTATGCCATATATTTTCAAAATTGCTCATTCATGTCTTTTTCTTTACAGAGCATCTTATAAGTCTGGTGTTAGCAGAACAGTCTTTTCAAACCTACCCTTTACTTTTTGTATTTCATATTGTTTCTTTTCTCTAGCCTCAATTTTTTGAATTTCCTGATAAGCCTTTTAGGACCATGGCTTTTGAATCCAAACAGCACTGTTCTTTTATTTTATCTTTTCATAATTGTAACTTCAGACATTGTGTTGAAAGTCTTAATAAATCTTTCCCATACAGCTTCTCCATCTAGCTTTCCTCAAAGGGGAATTTTCGTCTGTGAACATGTCTTCATGGCTCCCTTATCTCCCCTTCATTACACACCATAACAAAATCAAGAATTACCTGGAAGTTTCAAAAGAGACAAAATGACATATTTGACATAAATTCAATCGATTGGAATCTTAAAAACATATTAATATTTGCTCAAAATTAGTCTAAGATATAAAAACCCTCATAGGTTTGTAAGACTTTTTATTTCCTGTTTTTAATAACAAATAGTGTATTAATTTTCTATTGCTGTGTAACAAATTACCCCCAAACTTTCAGTGTTTATTTAGTACCTCACAGCCTCCTTAAGCTGAGAGTTTGAAAGCAGCTTGGCTGGTAATTGGCACCTAGAGATTCTCAATGATTTTAGTCCAAAGGTTGGCCAAAGCTCCATTTGAAGTCCTGATAAAGTCAGGAGGATGTGCTTTTTATCTTACCTGGCAAGTAGGAGGATAACTTAGTCCCTCATTAGCTCCAGAAACTTCAGTTCCTCACAATGTAGACTTTTTACTGGGTGACAACTAGTTTTCCCAGAGATACTGATCCAAGAAAGAGGAAAAAGCCATAATATCTTTAATGACCTACTCTCAGAAGTGACATGCCATCACTTCTGGGATATTCTATTGGTCACAGAAACAATCCCTGATGTGATGTTGGAGGGGCCTATGCAAGAGCGTGACTACCAGGAGGCCAGGGCATTGGGGCTATCTTGAAGGCTGATTTCCACAGATAGAGAAGTGTAAAATAAGCTGTCAAATTAAATTTTGACACCAATTACTAATGACTTTTTTAGGTTTTTAAGGAATCTTGTCAATGTAATCTATTTCTCAGGATTTTAAATTCTGCAATTTTTGATATTTTCATGTTTTATGAACTGCTTCAATAATTTAATACCAACTATAACTATAACACAATGAATATCAAGAAAGTTTTGTTCACACTCATGAAGAAAAAGTAACTGAAAAATAGGTGTGAGGCAGGTATGAATTTGTCTTACCTCATTCAGATTTCACACATTTATTTTACATCATACTTTTTCACATGTTTCAAAAGAAAGTAGCTCATAATAGACAGAATAATAAATAATAATTGTATGTATAAGATAATGCATATTAGGCTACTTGTCACAATTCTAATAGTAAATAGCTCAAAAAAATTATTTTCCTTAAGAATATCCCTAGATATTTTTTTTTCTTTTTCTTTTTCTTTCTTTTTTTTTTTAGGCAAGGCAACCCTTGGTTTACTTCACAGATTGCAAGGATTTAGTCAGCTTACAATCCCTTATCATTTATTTATTTATTTATCTATTTATCTATTTATCTATTTATTTTATACACCTACAGCACCTGGTCTTCCCAGGTGGTCTCCCATCCAAGCACTAACCAGGCCCTACCCTACTTAGCTTTCGCAATCAGACAGAATTGAGCTTGTTCAGGGTAGCATGGCTGTAGACTTAGAATTTTTAATTGTCAACCTCAATTATTATAAAACTTGATAACATTTTTCTCAGTGTTGATAAATGTGTCATCATACATAAAGTTGCTCGAGCCTGGAATTTGAATCATATCCAAGTCATCAGCAAATTCTGTTGATTCAACTTCCAAATTATAAGAAAAATCTATCCACCTTATCGATCTAACCGCATACCATCAACTTTCCTTCTCTAGTCTCTTGTCTCCTTTCTTACTCTTTTTCTTCAATTCAATTTAGTTTTCATTTGGGAACTAGAGTCATAATTTCAAATGTCAATGCAAGGTGAAAATCGTCAATGGCTTTCCATTGCATATAGATTAATATCCAGGCTCCTTCAATAACTTCAAAGGCCCTATACCATATTTGCATTCTGATCTCATCTCTCCTGAAGTTCCAGGCCCACTAGCCTTTAATTTTCTCAAAGAAACTATGAACAATATAGATATCAAACTAATGTACTGTATACTTGAAATTAATTTAAATAAATTTATACATATAAAAAACACTTTTTCACAACGTAAACTCTTCACACACAACACACATTTCTCTTTTTAAATACTTCAAAAAACCTTTTCCCTACTCTTCCTATGACTGACTTTTCTCACACTTCAGGTTTCAACTTAAATACCATGTCTTCATAGAGGGTTTTCCTGAACAACTCTTTCTTGCTTGAAAGAGGCTAATTCTCTTTCACATCTTTTTTAGCCAATAATCCCCCAAACTTGTTATTCTCTAGTATGGCAATACTCATACATTGCTTTCTTTACCTATTTTCTCATTGTTATCTAGAAGCTGAAATACTTACCATATGTTTTTGCATATTTTTGAATAAATACATAAATAAAAGTACAGCCAAAGATTTATTACAAATTATTACCCAAATAAAATAACTGAAAAAGTTCCTCTTCAGCAGCTTAATTCAGAGTCTGGGCATCAGACCTGTTAGTCCTCCCCATTACCTCTGCTCTCCACAGTAGAGAGCGTTAGTGACCGTAAAGCTTTTCACATCTCGAACACATTCTTCCCAATTTTAACCATCATAGCAGTCTCAATTTTTTTCTATGTGCAAAGTAGCTTTTGATATCTGAAAATTATTTCAACTAATCAAACTATTTTATTATGTCAAATATATTTTATGTCCAAAAAACTAATGCTTGCTGTACTGGCTTGTCAAAAATAAAATGTAACCTTAGAAAAAGAGTTAAAGGTGAAACCAGTTTCCAGTGGTCTGGAAGTCAGTCAGTCTCCTTAAAAAGTTTTTAGCTTCTGAAACTAACATGAGATTTGAGCCATTAATAATATTTGCAGGTAACAGTTAATCTAACAATTAGAAACTAATAAAAGGTATTAACGCAGTCCACCATTTATAATCCCTTTAAAAAGTCTTAGGGTCATTAATGTTTCTTTGCAAGCCAAAATATTGCTCATGCTGACACCAGCTCAGAAGTAGCAGGCGCAACAGGATAAAGAAATGTGTGCTTTATTGGTACTTTCAGCCATGTTGTTGGATGATCTGTCTCAGATAAATGTTGCCATATTTAAACAAAGTGCCTATGTCACCATTAACAGACAAGAAGTGATGGAGGTCAACAAATTTAAGACAGAGAAATCCCAAAGCAAAAATCACTTTGCTTATTCAACTACTTGAGATAAATTTGTAAGTTTTTAACATCATAAACATCAGAAAATAATGAATTTATATACCAATACAAAAAAATTTTTCACTTTTTCTTGTTTTGCAAATCACAATGATAAAAATTTTTCACATTATATTTATTTGAAATTCTAGCCAGATATATAATTTTAATTTTTTTTGAAATAGTAACTTCAAGTAAATAAGCTTTATATCTCTCATCCCTCACAAATAATTGTACTACTAGTAAGACCTTACCTGATGATTTCCATTTTTATTGAATGTGGGGGTATGATTATTACACCTTACCTTAGTTTATTCAGTTGTAAGATAACCTGCTTCTCAATCAATACCTAACATGCCTTGTACTCTGTTAAGCTCTATGTGAAATTCAGTCAGGTTTCTCTGATCTCTGGAGATAAATCAGGCAAAGGATAAATCTGAGCACCTCAAGCCTCCTATTCATTGCCCATTTAGCCCCTGAGAAATCTCTAGTTTCCCTTGGAAGTAATGCTGCCTTCTCAGTTTGCTACAGAGATGTCTTGGCTCAAATACGCAGACTTCATCTCCATTGTTTCTGAAAAGTCTTCTCCAAAACAGGAAGGACACAGTGGAGCTGCCATGAGAAGGAGCCATGATATTTTTGCTACATGCCACCGGTTTTTTCTTAGGACACTTCACCTTTAGAACCTTCCAGTTGCACGTGGCTAAAAGCTTCCAGTGTATTTTTATTTCAAGGAGAATTCAACCTGGTTAGCAGAAAAATTTAGCTGTAAAAGTGTGGTATCAAATTGAGCCAGACTGAAATTTGAATCAATCTGACTCTAATTTTAGCTTTTTAATGAACATATTCCTTGAAATTATGATTCACATAGTATTATGATATAAGAACACTGACACCATATATTGTTTTAAAAGATATATTTCTATTAGTTTATAGATACCCTCTTCACCTTAACTGCTAGCATCTGTAGAAATGATTCTTTTTTAAGACACTTTTCCACCACTATTTTGACCATATTAGCTCTGAGATTTTGTTAGGTAATTTTTTTCCAGATTAATGAAGTATCTAAATATCAAAGAGAAGATATTGCTGTAGATGTAAGAACATCCAAATCTTATAAAAATTTTATAAGAATCTATTAGAGCTTATTTGAGCCAAACAGAGGACACACCTAGAAGTAAGGTCTCAGCATACTGAGAAAAATGCTTCCCAGAATGACAGTTTAAAGTTTCTTTTATGCATTTGGAATTTAAAAAGGAGTATAAGGAAGATTCAATGAAAGTGGGGAAGTTAGGGATTGGCTTGCAGGACAGATAGCCAGAATTTGTGTTCTCTTAAGGGTAGTTTTGCTTCAGAGAATTCTGAAAAGAGGCATTTCAAGGTATATTAAAGTTATGTGCTCTTCTCAGGGGTATGAAATAGGGGATTGTTCTGTAATTTCATAACTTAGATGCACAAGAATGATGGACAGGATTAGCTTAAGGCAAAAAACCTTTTAATGAAAAAGTTGTATGTCTGGAACATGACTTCCTAACACAACCAGCTTAGTTGGGAATTTATGATCAGATCACCCTATAAGGTTACTTTTATTAGGTTTATTACAGCAGCCCTTTTCAGCTACAATTCCTCTTTTTGTCCACAAATTAGTCTGAAGAATGCACTGATGACTAATCTTTTGTTTGGACAGTGTGGTCTCACATTCTAGGAAGGCTCTTTCCTAGGAAATCTCAGTATTGATGACATCTTTGTTGAAATGGTGGACCACTCTGCCTGAGGAAATACTATAACCAGAGGATGTGACTTAGGCCAAATATTCCAAAAGGGGGAGAACAGATAAATATACTCTTAGTACTCCCAAGGAAAGCAGTCAGGCCTTATGGACCTCATTGTGAAAAAAAAAAAAAACTAGATCATTTCTATCCTATGAGCTATTATGGTTTGAGTTTTGCCTTCTGTTCATTTTTCTGTATTTGTATCTAGTATAACATTTATATAAGCCATAAAAAAGTATTAAAAGTTACATTATACATTCCATAATCACAAACAGTTGGACTATAAAGAAAAACCTAAAGATCAAATATAATGATTATGGGAAATATCGTTAGCAGACAGTTTTTAAAAAATCAAACAAAATGGTTGTGGGGTTCAACATCAATCCATAGGTATACAGGTATCATGAATGTCTTGAATATTTTCCACCGCTCATGTCAGTGGCTCTTTGTACTTGAGGAATCTTCAGTGTCCCTCATAAGCGGAGGTAAATGTCAGAGACTGAGATTGATGTTCATGCCCGGTTAGGTGCCTTTTTTCAATCAGATATGCCAATCCATAAGTTAACCCCTTTAAGTTTAGCTGCACATGGATTTGTTAGTAATACCTGACAAGGTCCCTTCCAAGAAGTTAGAAAGAAGCTTTCATTTGATTTTTCTTTCTGTAAACATCTCCCGGTTATAAGTGATAGTCTTTTAAATCTTCATCTCCCAGGAGTGCACTATAAAATGAATCAATTTATTAATTTATCAATTTTTAAAGCTGGTTAATACATCTTTGACAATAATGCAGAGTATCTCCTATCAGTAATTTGGTTCATATGCCCCTTTATCCAGATGCATAAGATGACCTACTCAGTTAGGAATTTATGATCCAATCACCCTGGGAGGTTTCTTTAAGTCAATGGACTTGTCAAATTTATTACAGAACCCCATTTTTTTATTCACACAAACTTCAAGTCTGAAATTTCTAGGAAGACTTGACCCCTTAAAAAAACAAACAAAAAAACTATCCAGATTTAGCTTTCATATCTCTTAGCGGCTTATTAAGGATAACAGCATTAAGTATTTGTTTACAACTGAATTGATAGAAATGTAATCCAATACACTCCCAAGGAGGCAATCTGTCAGGAAAAATGTTACACAACAAATCTCTGTGGAAAGATCTGACACTACTGTGGCCTTTCTTGATTTCTCTGATGCCTAGAAACAGAACATAGTCTATGTTTTGGAGGTATCCCCTGATTTGCGTGGGACTGCTGATCCCACTTTCCTGGCTCAACAATTTGCTCTTTATTACTTTGCTACTGTTATGCTTATCTGTTTCAAACCCATGAGCTATTAATTTACCTGAATATTCTTTTAAAGTCATTCCCTTAGCAGGACAAGTTATCTGAAATTCATTCTTTAAAACTGACAATTGAATCTAAAAAAAAATTTTTTTTTAATTTAATAGGAAAGTTTATAGCAATTACATATATTTTTATCGGCTGTTATCTAAAAATTATTTGTTTGTTTGTTTGTTTTTCTCTAAATGAGTGTGGTAGAACTTTAAAAATGTCCTTCACCAAATTACCCATTCTAATACTTGGGACTGTGAATCTGATGATATTTCATGTGAATATGTTACATCTCATGGCAAAAAGACTTTACATATACCATCAAAATGCTGGATCCATTTATTTTAAGATAGATACTACTTTGGATTATCAGGTGGGCCTAATCTTATCATACATGGCATTTAAAACAGAGAGTTTTCTTCAGCTAATAGGAAAGGGGAAGTCAGGGAAATTGGAGCCTGATATGGACATGCTGTTGTTGGCTTGAAGATGGAAGTAATTTGCAGGGCCTGGAGAGTGGTCCCCAGGGGCTGAGAGTGGTCCCTGGCTGATAGTCAGTAAGGAAAAAGGCATCCTTCAAATTAAAGAACTAAATTCAGCCTATGACTTAAGTGAGCCTGAAAAAAATTCTTCCCCAGGGTCTCCAGAGAAAGGCTCATCTCTGCCTACACCTTAATTTTGGCATTGTGAGACCAGAGATTCCAGTTGATCTACCCTGACTTCTGTTTTATAGTACTTAGAGATAATAAATGAGTGTTGTCTCAAGCCACTAAATCATCAAACGGCAAAAGATAATGAATACAACAATAAGAGGAATTGACCTTTTGATTCCTTCTTAGAAATCATTGTAATAAGATTTAATGTATTTACCCAAAATATCAGACATTTTATTAATTTCCTTAGAATGAATTTATTAAAGATTTTCTTTATATTGTCCAATTAGACAATATCTGTCACTTCAATTTATAGGCCTTTAATAATTATGTTAAGGTATGTTAGTCAAGCATAAAAGTAATTAAAAATACAATATGAGCGGTAACTATAAAATATTAGGCTTAAACTTTAATGAATATTTAAAATGAAACACTTATTTATTTTAAAGTTTAGACATTTGATTTTTGTAACTCTTGGCCTCTACCTTATCTCTAAGCTCTAAGAAAAAATATAGAGAATGGTCCTTATAAAACCAATTTTAATTAGGTGTGTTATTTTTTAATTCTATTTAAAAAATGGAATCTTACATGGAAAAAAATCCTACAGAGTATTGTATATATTTACTCTATTTTTTTTTCTCAAATAAATCAATTTTAGGGCAATGTATATCAAATAGCACTGTATTATGTATTAAATCAATTCTAACATTCTTTCTGTGCTCTCATTAAATTCCTTTGAAAATCAGTTCAAATTATAAATTAAATATAGTGAAAAGAATTTTACTTTGAAAGAAATCATCCGTTTCATCAGAGGTAGTATATACTCTATTTCCTATTCCTTCATTTTGCTCCCCAAAGTTTCTTATTAGTTTCTCAGATTCAAGTCTCTTCAGTACTGAGAGAATTAATGAAATAATGGCTCAGCAAGATACATATCACCTTTTTAATTATTATTATAGATTTCTGGGTCCCTAAGACATCATTTGAGGCTTTATATCCCATTAGATTAGTGTTATTTAAAAGGCTTTGAATCACTAAATCAAGTAATTAATTCAAGTGCCCTTATAATTAGTATATAAATTGTTTCCTTTTCTATTCTGTCTTTTCAGCCAGGGTAAGATTTATGGATAAATTGAGGAAGTGCCTACCTATGAAGCAATTGGAGGGATGTTTTATTATTCTTAAATATTACCATTCCTTCAAAACTCCTTTCACAAAACTCCTCTTTCTGAAGAAATTTTTTTGGGCAGAGATATGAAATGTCATTTATTCCTCTATTCATCTATTATTTATTCTCTTAATAAATTTTATGGAACATTTGTACAGATTACAGAGGATAAATTAGTGGACAAAAATATTTGTTGCAGTTTTTGAAAAATAGAGAAAATTATTATAGTAACATATAACATGTGCTTACTTAGGTAACAAGAGAATAACATGGGAACATGAATATTCTCTTAAAGCATTAGATTTCCATAAGATGTGAAATCTAAGGAGAATTTTGAAGAATAGTGTAAGTTAGATAAATGAGGGAAGAGTAGTTACATTTATATTTTTTAAACCTTTTCTGGGTATAGCAAAACAAACTGTATGTGTAGATTGTGGGATTGATTGGAGAAATTACAGTGCTTTTTTACCTTTGAGGAACAACAAACTTGGTACCTTTGGCAACATACAAAACTATGTAGTCCACGTGGCTGGAGAGTAGAGTAAATAGCTGGATTTGAAGTTGAAATATTGTTAGAAATATGATTATCCATATTATAAAGGGCTTTGCCATGTTAAGAAGTTTGGAGGGCACATCTTACCAATATAATAATTTAACAATCTGTCTTGAGGTTTTGCCTCTTTAGATTCTCATCACAGCATTAGAAGTATAAAAATGAATTTTTCATGTTATAGAAATATTACAATAAAAATCTCTCTAAGCAGGAAAATTATTTTTAACGCTCTCTTAAAATATTTTGTCTGTATTAACAAATTTATCATTTTATAAGTGCTAATAGTGGCAGAGTAGTTTGTACTGGAATAACCTTTATATAGATAGCAAATATAAAATGTGAACAATAATTTTTTTTTAAAAATTAAGGCAATAAAGGGTGAAAAAAAGGGCAGAACTGAAGGGGAGACAAATCTTAGAAGAGGATATTTGAACTATGTGAGATTTGCATTTATGTGGCATTTTGTATGAAGGGTGCTTTGGTCTTGATGGCTCAGGATAGCTGGAACTCAAGGAAAAAAACCAGATAATTGATTTGGGGAGTCAGCAGATGTAGACTGGGATTGCCTGGGCAGCAGTAGTGTCAGGGAAAATATACTAGAAAGGACAGAGCTACAGAAAAGGCGACTCAGAGTATCTATCTGGGTGTAATACTATCCAGATACGTGGCTGACTGATAAATGAGGTATTTTATATGAAGCTTTTCACTGAGAGCTTTTTGCTAACATTAACTGAATGGATGAAAATACTTAATGGAGAGTTTAGTTATTTCTTACCACATGGGCAGTATTTAGATTGCCCAGTGAAGTTAACTGCCTCTTACTACATAAATCAATACTTTCCAGAGGAGGAAAACAAAATCCATAGTCTCTGTAATACCTTCCACATTGTCCAGTATACAATAAAAAATTATTAGTTATATAAAGAAACTACAAAATGAGACTTATAGCAGAGAAAATATGCTGCTAACAGAAACAGATCTTTATATTTATCAAGGAGAGAAACTTTAAATTGTATTGGAAGGTGTGACTATTACTTTAGCTAATATAAATCTGCTCAAGGACATACCCTATAGATAAACTTGTATAATCTAATGTGCTGCCAAATGATATTTATCATATATGTTCATATAAATCCATTAGTGTTCTTTGGTACAAATGCATTTTTAATTGTGTAAATGGAATTGGTTTTGTATCTCTCTTCTTTTTGCTTCTTTTGTTGAATCAGATGTTTTTATTCATACATGAAACTATGTGTACTTCTATACAAAACTTCAAATATCTCCATCCTTCATATTTTACTTCTCTCTCTTCCAGGAATGTCCACACTGACTGATTGTATTTCCACCACAATAAGAGAAACATCCTGGCATATGTCCTTTATAGCCTTATGTGATAATTTCTTGGAGTATATATCCAAGAGTAAAATTCTTCAATCATAAAGTACTTGAATATTTATTTTGTCTGAATAATATTATATAGCTCTCCAAAATGATTGTACCAATCTACACTTCTACTTATAGCACATAAGATTTCCAATTTGTATTGCTGGTCATAATGGTACATGCTGTCCTCCAAGAGCCTGTATCAATCAGTTATCCTTCCTTCCAGAGCTTTCAGAGTGACTGCTTGATGTGAATATATTGCCCACAATTTTGTCATCTGTTGGATAAATGAAATCTACAAAAAGATATATTTATGTATATTGAAAATAGAGTGTTAGTTTTTTGATTGCCTGCTGGTTTTAAGCTGTAAGCATATCTTTGCCAAAACTTGGCATTATCTAGCTTTTTAATTTGTATTCATCTAATACATATGAGGTAAAATGTCCTTATAGATTTAGTTTGGCAATGAATATGACCATCTCTTCAGTAAGGTTGTTAGCTTTCGGGATTTTCTTTTCTCTAAATTAACTACTCATCACCTTTGCCAATTTTTCCTACAGACTTGTCTTTTATAGTTGATTAAGAGTAGCCTCATATATATTCCACATATTAATCTATTGTCAGTTTTGGACACTACAAATTCCATCTACCAGTTGATCATGTGCCTAATAAATTTGTCATGGCATACTATATTAAATATAAAACCTTAATTTTGATGTAAACTTATGTTTATATTTCCTTATGATTTGTTTCTGAAATTAAATTTGTGAAGTTCTCTACCTCAGGTCACAAATATATTCTTCTAAATTTTATTCTAATAGCTTTGTAGTTTTTCCTTTCACTTTTATGTCTTTACCATCAGAAGTCCACTTTGGTGTCTATTTCTCTCTTAATTAAAACTAAAGAATACTGAAGACAATTTGTTCTAGCCTAAGTTTAATTACCAATTTGCACTGCTAGTTACGAGGATATGCACTGTCCTCCAAGAGCCTGTATCAGTTATCCTTCCTTCTAGAGACTTCAGATTGACTGCCTGATGTGAATCAGTTGTCCACAGACTAGTCATCTGTTGGGTAAATGAAACCTACAAAAATGTATTTCTATGTAGATAAAAGTAGAGTGTTAGGTTTTTTGATTACCTGCTGGTTTACTACAAGCGAGATATTTAATGTTGAACACTTCGGGATAAGACAGAGCCATGCTGAAAACAAACAAACAAAACAAAACAGGAAACAAAACCCCAAAGCCTCATTCTAAGTATCATGGAATAATGATCTATCTTACTTTACCTTTCCTTCTCTATGTCTCAAACTCCTCTCCTATATAACCATAACTTATTATATATGTGTTTACCGACTAGGAAGAGCATTTATATATGACAGGTTTTTGATTCAAAAGGATTCAATCAGAGCCTGAATTTCATGGTTTCTATACTAATTTTCCATTATATTTAAATTTTATCTATCTTATGGTAGTTATATTTTGAAATTTTATCTTTAATCTGTCATATTCTATTTTATCACAATATGCCAAAAATATTTTCATTTTTTAATGTATGGTTGTAGATTTATGACAAATATTACACTTAGAAATTTGCCTTAGATAAAGATTAAATGGGACAGTTTAAAACACAAAATATTGTGTGATGAAAAAGACAATGCTTTTCTGATTTATTCTTCTGTGAGCTTTTCTTTAAAGATTTGCAAAAAGAAAAGAATCATAAATAGATTCATATGTACATTATCTGCACTTGTAATATCCTTTGTCATTTTCATTTTCTATGTTAATATAACTTTGCTTGAAAATTCTTTGGTTTAGTATTACATCTTTCTCTGTTTTCTGTTTTTCTCAAGGCGTCTCCTTCGTCTTCTCTGACTTTTCTGTGTTTAAAGTGAATTTTTAATAGGTAAAGTTTAGAGAAAGAGATATGGATGCATTATAATATTATTAAGATAGTCCTCTCACAGGAAAATATTTTAAAATAAGTACCAAGTATATATTGCAATTAAATGTCAGTGGCAGGAATACCATAAAATAGTAAAATAAAACTGTAACTCTTTTTTGAATATGCAATTACAGCATAATGTAAGGGTCAATGGCCAAGTCACTAATATTAAAGATTCAGTTTGTGATAACATACAATTTAGTAATAAAACAAATTTATACAAGTATCTAAGCCTTATGTAAAAAGAAAACTAGGAGGACAAAAGGCCTTATGTATTTTGAGAAATGTACAGAATCAATCCTCAGATAGTCACCCTTGAAATATAAAATGGCTTTCATTGTTAAACACACACTTAGACACACACACACTTAGACACACACACACACACACACACGTGCATGTGTACATATTCAAACACACCAAAGATACATCGGAGCATTATTCCTTCAAAGCATATTTAAAATATGTCAACATGAGTTATGATAGAACTGCATCTATTAATGAGGCTTTAGACATTTTTTTCCTGATGCCATTGAATTTCAGTAGTTTTTATTATCTGTGTAAGAAAATATTATAGCTGTTGAACTTAAACTAATAATAATCAAAATTACTATAAATGGTTTAGACTGCATGACAGATATAGTGGTGGTAATGAAATTGTGGAGTTAATGCATTGCACAGATCAGAATTTTTGGAGTTATGTGTAGAAAGGCAAATTAATAAAAAATAAAGATAATACATTTGGATATAGACTTTCATAAACCTTTTTTTCTGAACAGCGGTAGGAATTTACAGAGGATACATCTAAACTGTAGACAGTGCTCCAAAGATAATCTTGGCTTAGGTATTTATTATAGAATAGTGTTCAAGTTTCTATGTTGAGATGGATCTCTAGTATAGAATTTAACATATTCAAATGATTATGGTCATGCAGTCTAAACCATTTGGTCATTTTAAAAACAAAACAAAACAAAACAAAACAAAACAAAACAAAACAAAACAAAAACTCTTACATACCCACTAAAGGCAGAAATTTTGCATCTCCTAATTGTTAAAGCTGCCCTTCAATATGTGAAATAATCATAATTCGCATTCACCTTCAGTTTCAAATTCAGACTGATAAAGCATGGAAATTCTGTCTTGACTCAGTAGAATTTCTTTATCAAAATCAGTCAGTTTTATATTTTGTTAAAGAAATAAAAAACTAATGCAAAATTTGTGTTTCCTGTGTGGTGGATAATATCTGAACCTTTTCAACACCCTTTTCAATCTCCTTTAAAGTTTGGGTTCTGCATCGGTTCTACCAATTTTGACCTAAGTATATGAGAAGGAAGGAAGGGTTCAGGATGTTTATTTTACCAGATTTGATCATAGTAGTGAAAAAATGGTTTTGAACCTAGAACTCTGATTTTGCAGCTTACTACAGCACTTTTCTGTATCACAGCTGTGGCTGCAATGGTGATAGCGGCAGCCTCCTGCATAAGTAGTTCTTGAAGAGGCAGTGGTAGCTTTCCCACATGTGACAGTGGCAGAGAGAACTTGCCCAGGCTTTATGCAGTGTGTTCCTTCTAGAGTTTTCTCCCTTAGCTCCTCTCCAACCTATGACTTTGTATGCATCTATTAAAATATTCTGCATAACATAAACCATACAGATTTTGACACTGGTGAAAATAACTTACTATTAGTAAACGGGACACTATTCTGACATCATACCACAGACTGCCAAAATAGAGCAAGGTTGGCATAAGGAATACATAAACTCTGTGGCTGCCACATTCTTGCAACTGTGTTAGAGAGCTTAAGAAAAAAAAAAAATTACCATGTTATGTTTTGTTCTTTAGATCAGGACAAGTTCAGAAAATTAGTTTCTATGCCTACCCAAAAATCATTTCTTATTTTTTCATCAAAACTTGTTTCAATATTCATAATAAAATTAATGACTTCTAGTCGAGGCATAGAAATGAATTTTCAAAGTCCTATATGACCTCTTTAATATTGGTGCTTGAATATCTTACAGGAAAACTCTATTTGAGATAATATGATGGGAGAAATAGTGATGAGTTTCTTAGTGTAACTTTTACTAAAACTAAACAAGATTACTTAATACAAACACATTCCAGAACCTAAGTCTTCTTTGGAAAACAATGATAGGCTATCGTTTAGCTAAACAAGCCTTCATATTTTTTTTGATTCCAGCAGATTTCTAAAGTTTGAATAAGTTTTCTAATAAAAGTTGTCAGAATTTCATGACCTTCTCAACTAATTATACTTACAAATAGAACTTTATTATTAGATATCTACAGTAAGCATACATTTGGACAAATTTTTATTTGTTTTGTTTTGTTATTGATTGATTGATTATAAAATTTGCCACATTTACAGTTTTTAAATATATACTTCAATGGCATTAATTGCCATCACCACTATTTATTTCCAAAAAATTTACCATGTCCCCATATAAAAACTCTGTACCTATTAAGCCCAAATCTACTATTATGTCCCTTTTTAAAGTCCCTGGTAGCATCTAATCTACTTTCTGTCTTTATGAATTTATCTATTTTAGATATTTCATACAAATGAAATCATACAATAAATTTTTTGTGTCTGGCTTATTTCACTTAACAGTGTTATCAAGGTACATCCCCATAATAGCACATATAAGAACTTTATTTCCGAATACATTCTGTTTTATGTATAAACCACATTACCTTTATCATTACCTTTATGCATCATCAACTGATGGACATTTGGTTTGCTTCCACCTTTTGACTATTGTGAAAGATGCTTCTATGAACATTCATACACACACAAAAAAGTGTGTGTATGTGTGTGTGTGTGTGTATGTGTGTGTGTGTGTGTGTAGCTATCCTAACTGGTGTGATATGATACCTTATTATGGTTTCGATTTGTATTTCCTTAGTGACTAATAATGTTGAGAATCTGTTTATGTGCTTCGGGCCATTTATATATCTTTTTTTTTTTTTTTGGTGTGGGAATATCTACTCAAAGCTGACTTTGCTCATTTTTTTTTAAATTGGGTCATTTGTCTTTTTGTTGTTGAGTTGTATTTTATATATATTTTGGGTACTAGACCCTTATCAAATGTATAATTTGCAAACATTGTTCCTATTTTATAAGTTGTCTTTTTTTACTTTATTGATAATGTCTTTTGATCCCTAAGGTTTTTAATTTTTATAAAGTCTAGTTTATTATTTTTATTTTGCTGTTTGTTTATTTGATGTCATAGCTATGATTTCTTGTTATAGCCAACATCATAACTATTCTTACATTTTTTCTTAGAGTTTTATAGTTTTAGCACTTATATTTAAGTCATTGATCCATTTTGAGTTAACTTTTATGAATGGTGTGAATGAAGTAGGAGTTCACCTTTATTCTTTTGCATATGAACAGTCAGCTCTCCCAGCAATATTTATTGGAGACACTATTCTTTTTCTATTGAATAGTATCCTTGTCAAAAATCAACTGGCCAAGAATATGAGGTATTATGGTGGACTGTCAATTCTACTCTAATGGTCCAAATATGTCTATCCTTATTCTAGTAGTACGCTATCTTGATTACTGTAGTTTTATAGTAAATTTTGAAATTATGAAATGTGAGTCTCCCACCTTCGTTCTTTTTCAAGATTGTTTTGGCTATTTTAGATCACCTCTAATTTTACATAACTTTGCGAATAAGCTTTTATATTTTTTAAAAAAAACCTTGTCATAATTTTGATATTGTGTTGAAACTGTAGATTTCTTTGGGTAGTCTTGGCTTCTTAACAATATTCAATCTTCCAATTCACAAAGTGAAAATAACTTCCCATTTATATAGCTTTTTAAAATTTCTTTTAGCAATGTTTTATAGTTTTCAGTGCATAAATCTTTCACTTAGTTAAATCTGTTCCTAGGAATTCAATTTTTTTGAATGCTTTTCATAATTTTCTTTATTAGTATATAGAAAGAGCTGGGTTTTGAGAGTTGTCTTGTATATTATAACTTTTCAGATTTTGTTTATTAGGTTTAGTAATGGGTGTGTGTGTGTGTGTGTGTGTGTGAATTCTTTGGGCTTTCCTATGTAGAAACAGATCAGCTTGGTTACCAGTAGTGGGGAATTAGGTAAAGGAGTTGTAAGAAGGTGGTCAAAAGGTACAAACTTCCAGTTATAAGATAAATAAATCCTAGGGATGTAATGTATAGGTTGGTGACTATAGCTAACAGTGCTGTATGATATATAGGAAAGTTGTTTACAGAATAAGTCCTAAGTACTCTCATCACAAGGTGATTTTTTTTCTCTACTCTTTCTTTTTTTTAAAAAAAGTATCAATATGAGAAAATGGATGTTAGCTGAATCTATTGTGATAATCATTTCACATTATATGTAAATGAAACCATCATGCTGTATGCCTTAAACTTGTAGTGATATTGTCCATTTTTACTTAATAAAATTAGAAAAAATACTAGAATTTGCACATTAAAAAGGATATAAAAATGATATTTAAATGACCTGAGAAAATTTCATGCAGGCTATAATTTGATACTTCCAGTTAAAAAACAGCTTTTCAGATTTGCCATAGTTCTGTACATTTTCCCAATGCCTCTATGTATAGATTAATAAAAATCTGTTTTCATTATAATAACCTAATGTTGATACTGTATAAATTGATTTTTTCTTCTTATATAAGATAAATGAAGATAAAATACCTTATAGTATTTATTTATCTCACCAATGATAAATAGAAAATTGAGATAACAATAGTTATAGTTTTTCAATAAACCAAATCTGGTCTTTAAAAAATCTGAAACTACACTCTATTAGCAAAGGCAGTAGCTGTTTGCAAAATAATTTGCAATTATTTCATAGGATCTAATTTAGTATCTAGTAATCTGATTAGATTTTTACTTAAAACTATTTCAGTTATCACCATCAATTAATAATATGAACCAGAAAGTTTCTTGTGATTTATTCTATGTATCCTAATTGTCTCAACAGCATTATGATAAAGGAGATTATATAACAGGAAGCATACAGATATTAGCAATATCTAAAAGATGAAATGTGATAAAAAATGATAACCAAGGGAGAGATTAGTAAATCTACATCCTCTACAATGCCAGATTAATCTTTTTCACTTCTTATCTCCCAGTGAGAAGAATAAGTTGATAAGTAGTTTAGTGTTCCAAATCTCTCAAAAGTGTTAATGTGAAGAGAAAATAAAACTGGTACCTACTGCAGGTTTGTTGAAGTGATAAAAAGTAACATTCAGGCACTCAGGTTTACAGTAAAAAAAAAAAGAGAAAATGTAGCTATGTTAATATGAAGATTCATAAAGTTGATGATACCTTTTGCAAACCTCCCTTAATAACAATAAGGGTTTTCTACACCAAGTATTCAAAATTCATTTATACTTCAGTTTATGCTAAAGATTCTCAAAAATATGTATTAAATGTCTCATAATAAGCCATACAGTTAGAATAAAGAGTGTGTTCTATATCCAAAATATTCTATATTTAAACTTAACATAGACATTAAATATAAAACTTACAAGAAATAATTCAAAAGAATTTGAAAAGTTATGTTGTAAGGGATCAGAATGTCTAATTAATTCTATCAAAATCAGTCAAACTAATTGCTATTTTGCAAAAGATATTCAAATTAGTTTAAATATTAATATTTTTAAATGATTATTATATATTTTATATAATAAATTAAAATCTTAGACTATTCTAAAGACATATAATTGCTCTCCAAATTATATAGAGTTTAAAGCACTAATGATACTAGAAATTAAATGCATAACATATATAAGTGTATGTAATGAATTTTATTCTAGCTTTTGTAGTAGTTATCTTCCTCTAGGGGAATACAGGGTTTGGTTTATGATAAGAGCGTTTGTTACATTTTCATGATCTGTTAATTGTTTAAAGAAAAAAATGTAAATAGAAAAATATACCACGCAAAATTAGGTCAATAAGCTTAGAGTTTATAGAAGAACTAATAATAAAGAATCATTACTAATTTTTAATAGAAAGTTTCAATTTGAATCTTCAAATTTGTTCTTATTAAAACTACTCTTTTTAGGAATACTCTTTTTACCAAAGATATACTTGAGCAGAGATTCATATTCCTTCCTTAAAAAAACCTATGGGCATTCTCATAATATAAGACCACAGTTAAGTTGCCTCCAATAACTTGTTGACAAATGAAAGAAACATATGACCTCTTTATTGATTACTTATTATTTGTAAATAATAACAAGACATAGGTTTCTCTCCTCTTATGCATATAAAAAAGAGAATAAAATTCAAAAATAAATTAACTGCAATAATAAGCAAAGGAATGTGAACTTCTTGTCTCATTAAGAAACCAGCTTGTATATGATATTGTATAATTAAAATATATTATTTTTTATTAAATATCTAGCACCCCTTGAAGAAGATGTATAATAAGGAATTAATAATCTTGTATTTCTATGGGACTAAATTTAACAAACCTTTCTCAGAATAGTTTAGTTAGAATATCACATTTCTTCTCTGAAGAAAACGTGGTCACTGGTGGCAATATAGAGACTGAAAATAGAAGCACCAACTTCAATTTTAACCACACTCTACCTCAAACTTCTTTTGTAAAGAAACACAATCAAAACAGATTGGATTTATTTTTTCAAAAACATATTTTATAGAATAAGGTATCTGACAACAACAGAGAGTTTTTAATTGTGAAATAGTTCATTAAAATTTTCTGAGTGGCATTTATGAGTGGTGGAAAAGACATATGGGTTACTTTTCTCATTAATGCATAATGTAACAGGGAAAAGAGACTTTAAACAGGTAAATTACAGTAAGGGCCAAGGAGAAATATAGAAAATTATTAATGTAATCTATATTTTGTCATTCCTTAACTCAAAACTACCTGACATCTGATAACTCTATATGAACTCTTTTTCTTCTTCACATAAGTTTTCTATTGTCATTTTAATTATTATATTTTTAGGAAATCTTTCTCTAATTTTTGTTCTTTTAAGGAAATTTCCTTGTCTGTATTAGAAACCCCTCTTATTGGGCTTTATGGTACTTGTATATGGCATATCAGAACAATTCACATAGTCAATTATTTTTGCTTCTTTGCAATTTGTAACTCCTACTCAGATATATTTCATTGTTTTCACCTCAGCTATAATCTATTCCTCACAAAAGCTCTGTGTGATTGGTATAACCACACCCATTACATAAAAGAGCAAATTGAAATTCAGAGGGTTTATCTAACTTGTCAAGATCATAAATTAGTAGAGTCCGAATCAAACCCAAGTAAGTGAAGATTCACCATTTCGAGTAACCACAAATAAGACACCCTCCGAAAACTCATGATTGGCTACTTTGAAGAGACAGGAATCCAGTAATAAAATATTTCAAGAGTAGCTAATGAGAAACCATTATTCCTAATTTTCCTTTTTTTTTTCAAGATACCTTACATTTTCCCATTAATAAACTACAAAATTTTGTTTGCATATTTTTGTGCTAGGCCTAAGATAATTATTTTTATATTAGTTTAGAGCCAGAAGATACAAGAAGTTGCTTTGTTAAATCAAAGACTCAGACTTTCAAGAGTCTTGTAATATCCCCAACATACATTTTTATAGAACTTATAGATTTCCCTTGTGGTTTATTTTAATCAAAAGATATAATTTTAGTACTCTATGAGGAATCACACATAATATTGCAATTTCAATAGATAGAAGTTACCCTTGATATTTCTGTTATTTAATCACTGATTATACACTGATCTTGATAGTTGAAAGGAATTTGGCCATAGATGTTGAATGATGAATGTATAATTTATTGGTTTTCTATTTGTAACAAGAAATATTTTAAAAACTATTTCTGCACAAAATATCCAGTTATGCCATGAGGTAACTTTCTTTTTTTCTTTTTTTTTTTTTTCGTTTTTTTGTTTTTTGTTTTTTTAGTCTCCCCTCTCTCTATTATATTGCCAAGTAGTGTCTTTAATACTTCTCTCCAACAGCTAGCAAAAGCCAAGGTTAAATGTAAAACAATTGATTGCATCCCTCTATCCATCTATGGGAGATGTAAACTATATAATAGTAAATGGAATCTATGTCCCGTGGATAGCCTTTATTTTTCTTCTAAGCCAAATATGAAGCAGACTTAGTTCTTCATAGCATCTCTTTAAAATAAGTCATCGTACAAAGCATAACAACTAATATAAATTGAACAAGAGATTTTGAAAAGGAATAATATAGGGGCTTTCACTGTTACCTTCATGTTATAAAAATTCCTTAATTCTCTTTTAACAATACTCCACCCCAACCATCTCTCTAACTGCTTGCAAATGTGGCATTCTTCACCAGGCTCTGTATATGTAAGAACCAGTGTCGCTTTTCTATCCTTCCTGTTTTATAAATACTTTGAGCCTTTTGCTGTAACTCTCTTTTTCAAGCAATCTAATTTTACTAGTCTATTTCTCCAAGATGCACATATTCAGAAATAATGTTATACTCCGAAATAATGTTATATTGTTATCAATTTTACCTGGTCTCAGAGATAGTACTGGCCTCTATATTTTGGGGAAAACCCTAACTTTTTTTTAATTAATAAATGCAAATGCAGAAAACTTATTAGCTCAGTCACAGTACCCATCAAGATGGACAACTCTATAAAGACAAGAGTAAAAATAAGCTTTAAACACTCTAATGGAAATTTATGAATGTGACCTTATTTAAGAAAGGTATCTATGAGACATAATTGCATTAATGCTCTCAAGATGAGATCATCCTGATTAATCAGATGGGCTCTAAACCCTGTATGAGACAGGAGAGAAGACAACAGAAAGACATGGAGAGCAGGAGGTGATGTGAAGACTGAAGCAGAGACTTGAATGATATCTTTACAAACCAGGTAATGGCAAGGCTTGCCGGCAGCCACTGAAACCTAAGTGAGAACCATGGAATGGACTCCTCTTCATAGCTTCTGGAAGGAACTAATGCTTCCAACACTATAACTTTGACTTTCTGGCCTCTAGAACTGTGAGAAAACTCATTTCTGTTATTTTAAAACATTTAATTTGTGATCATTTCTTATGTCAGCCCTAGGAAGCTAATAGAGAAACTCTGTCTAAAACTAATAGCATTACATACCAGTAGATATTATTATTAATAGTTTCTTATTATCATGAGAGTATAGTGTATAAAATTAACAGCTGACTTTGGAATTATATCAACAAGTTGAAACTCATGCCCCAACTTTACTTTTTCTGAGCTTTGTAAATACATTATATCCTTACTGTTTCATCAAAAGCATTAAATAATAATATTGCACTATGTATGGTGAGGGGTATGTTATCTAATTTTCCTACAGTTTTATTTTTTATTTCTTTTATTTATAAAATGACACATTTATACATTTAAAGAAAAATGAACTAGTACTATAAAGTATATTATAGAGTGAAGTAGTTCTTAGTTCTATACCTTCTGAATTTCTAGTCTTACTTCCCAGAAGCACTTATTTTCTGCTTGCCTTGTTTTTAAAGCTGGTATGAGATAATTCTATAAACATAGATAATATGACTCTATTGTTAAATTTATATTTATCGATTTTAGATACCATTTGTTTTCTATTATATTAGTTTAAGATTAGCACACTTATTCTCTTCACCTTCCTCTTTTCATCTGCTATATAATACAGTTTTATCACAATTTTGGTTGAATTAATAGCATGAGTATTAGTGTTCTCCAGAGAAACATAAACAATTTCATATGTATACACACATGTGCATGCACACACACACACACACACACACACACACACACACACACACAAGCTCAGGAAATTATGGAGGCTGAGAAATTGCATGATATACTATCTGCAAGCCAGAAAACCAGAAAAGTCAGTGATATAATTCATTTGAATACAGAAGCCTGAGACCAGAGGAGCTAATGGTATAAGTCATAGTCCAAGTGAGAAAGCTTAAGAACCAGGAGCACTGGTGTTTGAGGACCAGAGAAGAATGAAGTCTCAGCTCAAGCAGAGAGATAATTTACCTTCCCTCCACCTTTGTGTTCTATTCAGGCCCTCAACAGATTTAATTACACCCAGAGACATTGGTGATTGGGATCTTCTTTACTCAGTGTACTGACTCAAATGCTAATCTCTTCTGGAAACACTCCTACAGACACATCTAGAAATGTTTTACCAGCTCTCTGGGAATCTCTTAGTTCATTCAGTCAAGTTGACACTTAAAATTATCCATCATGGTATTTACATTGTTTTGACTGCATAAATACTGAATATTGTTGAGCCAAGTAATTAACTTTGATTATATTTCATTTCTTTAAAAATTTTTCACATTTTTACATCTTTAATTTTCAATATGTTTTCCCCAGTATTCAATAGCTCTGTAATATTTCCATACAACATTTTATTTTCTTCCTTATGTTCTATCTTTACTATCTAGGAAGTTTATTTTTAAAGTATATTATTGCATGTATATTTTAAAAACTTGAATGTCAGATGATGTCCTTGTTCTGACCTTATGATGTCAATTTAAAAAGTCCAGACCTACAGGATCTTCATACAAATTTATTTGAGCCGAAAAGGGGATGCACCTGGAAGAAGGATTTCAACAGAGATAAACGCTTTTGAGAATAAGTTTTTTAAATACATTTAAAATTAAAGTGGGAACATAAGATAAAATACTTTAAGGTTTGGGGAAGCAGGGGAAACTACCCAAGGATGGGATTACAGAGTAGTTAAGATTATGTGTTCTCTTGAAGTTTCTGAAAGGGGACATTTCAAAGGTGTTTTAACCTAGGTTAAAACAGACTCAATGGACAGGGTTTGTTTAAGGCAAGAATCAGGCTTTTAGTTAAGAAATTGTATGCCTGGAGCATGAAGAGCCATCACGTTCTGCCCAATTATGAATTTATGATCAGATCACCCTGTGAGTTTACTTTCCACAAAACCCCTTTTTTTCATCAACAATGAATATAGAATTATAGTTTAAAAAATTATTTTTTTCAGAATTTTGAAACATTACAGTCTACTATGTCTAAGGTCACTATTGAGTTCTATTGTTATTTTTCCTGTCTGTTTTAGGGTTCTATTGCCCTTGAGTTTTCCTTAATACCTAGCTGGTATAATAATTAAGAGCAAAGTGTGAAAAGAGTCATGTGTAGGAATTAACAGATGGCTACATTAACAGAAAAATAAAAAAAGTGGCCTTTTTTTTTTTTTAGAAGACTCCCTAAATGACAGTCTATCAAGGTCCTTTCTTTGAGACTAAGCAGATTATGTAAAAAATAGTCTTCCAATTACTTGGCTTTGAGTACACCTTTGTGGTAGGGAGAAGGTGGTTCTACCATATCAATTTTCAGTCTTAAAACTCGTCTCACCTTCTACTGTACCTTATATTCTAAGTATAAGGATTCCACCAATTAAATTTATCCAGAAAAATAAATCTCTTGTCTTCTGTAGAGATGAAGAGTGGGAAAGTAAGACTTTTTAATCAATCACTTTTTGTAAATATCACTTGCACATACTTACCTTTCTTTTTAGTACTCTGTGGTAGTAAATTAGTTATTTATTTTTAAATCATTATCTCCATCTGTTGGTATACAGAATTCATTTTCTTTTGTTTTTAGTTACAGGTACTTGTTACCATTGGGAATGATCCAAATCTGTTGTTGCCCAGTGGTACTGAGGGGGCCTCGGTTCTTTCCACCAAATGCAATAAAGAATTATAGATCAGTGAAATTTAGGAAAAGTAAGATTTATTAAGTACATTTCAAGAAACTGGCTACACCAAAGATGGCTGTAGTCCCATAGAGTTCAGGAAGTAAATCTTATATTGGCCATTAATGGTCCAAGTGAGAAATGGTCCAAGTGAGAAATGGTCCAAGTGAGGTTACAGGGGTGGTGCCAAATGATTGGCATGTGAGGTCATTTTGACATTTGTATGTTGAATAACCCCTTGTCTGCTGTCCATGCAGTTACCGAAAATTCAGCCTGTTATAATTAGATTCACGAACTTCCAGGCATATGTATAATATTATAAGGATGGTATAATGATGCTAATGTTAAGGAAGGTCAGTAGACATACTAACTGTGCAGGCGCTTTTGACCAGACTAAACCAGTGGTTAATTTTGTTTGTTTTACTTCCTTGCATTTCAGGATGTGATAGTAATCTTGAACTGTTCGGGGGAGGTACTAAGGGAAGTTTCTGAGTTGGGCTTTCATTCCCCCGTTGCTCATATCAACCTATCTGCCTAACACTTAGATTATTTTAATCTTCCAAAACTCGACATCTTTCATCTACCATTATTTTCTTTTCCTCTCTTTTGTCCCTCATGAATGGATATATTGTTTCATAACAAATAACTACAAATTTAGCATCTTTAAATAATACATAATTTATTACCTCACAGTATCTATGGCATAAAAATCTGTCTATGACTTATCTGAGTCTTCTGTTCAATATCTTACAAGGCTAAAATCAAAACATTGGCTGGGACTGCAGTCTAATCTGAGGCTTGGGACCCTTTTTGAAGATTATTGGTTGTTGACAAAATCCAATGCCTTGCATATGTAGTACTGAAGACCCACTGCTCTTCCTAACTGTCAACGAGGTAATACTCTCAGCTCCTATAAGCCATCCCAAAGTTTTGCCACATAAACCATCATAAGCAGCTCACAACAAGGTTATTTACTTCTATAGTGCCAGCAGAAGAATCTCTTTCAGCACAAATCTTTCTGAATAAGTTTTAAGATATTGTCTGATTAGATTAGACTCACCCAGATAATCTCCCTTTTAATAAATTCAAAGTTAAATAATCATGGATCTTAAATTTATCTGCAAAATCTTTCTTGCCATGTAATATAACAATTACAGGAGTGAAATAACATCATATGTATAACATTTAAGGTGTGGGAATTTTATAGTGTGTGTACACTGACAGGTTGTAATCTCTCATACAATCTTGGAATCTTGCCTTCCATTGTATATTTTCTTTATTGGAAAAATAAAGTAAAACATCCTTTATTTAAAAAGGATATCTTCATATCACACACACATCATTACTAACATTTTTCTGAAATTTTAGTGGTGTTTTCAATGGATTATAGAGATATTTTCAGAACTTTAAATCCATCAGGAGTTAAATTTCTTTTAGATGATCTTACATGAAATTAGGATAACTAAAATCTAGAATCCTATGTTTGGATAATCTTTCTGTTCTGTAGAGAAATGACTCTACCCATACCATCATATCATCAAGAAGATGAGACTATTATCAGATCTTTATGATGATCTTGCAAGAATATTTGTCTTTAATCATCATAACAATGCACAAAAGAATACGTGGTAGATTGTAGATCATTTTGTAGAATCATCACAGCTCTACAGAGTAACAGTTTGTTTACAGTAGAACAAGGCCATTTCTGAACTTGCATGCTAAGTAATTTTCATACACATTGTCAGTTCAGAGATAAAAGCTGTCACTAAATTGTGCTGTCTTGTGATGTCAAACGTTGCATCAATAAACAAGAATTAGAAATTCATATGAAGAGAGCCAACATGTCTTTTTGGCAGACCAGTAGTTTGAAGTTAATGTGCCTTTGATTTTTAGAATAAGTTCACAAGGTATAATTGGTCCAATACATCTAATATTTGCTTCAAAGAACCAGTCAGTGATAAAATCTTAAACTATTAAATATTGTAGAGATGAGATCATCTTTCAGAAGTTGTAAATTCCCAAAATCATGAAAGGGCAAGTGTTTTAATAACTGTTTCTATTTGGATTGTTATATTTCTATTCAGGTGGCTAAAATTGTGAAAAGGAATTGAAGAACAGTTTTGTTAAACTGATTATTTACCAAAGTGATTAAACTAAAGACATCCTCAGAGCATCTTAAAACCATAAAGAAATTAAATATTGGATGGAAATTTCAAAGTCATGTAGCCCCTTTTTTCACAAGACGTGATTGTCAAACAGGCAGACTTGGCATCACCTGGAAAGTTGTTAGAGATGCAAAATCTAGAGCCCCCATCTCAGACTTATTTAATGGAAATCTAAATTTTAACAAGGTTTCCCAAGTGATTCAAAGGAACAGTAGAACTCAAGAAGCACTACTCTTAGTTCATAACTCTCACTATCTGGGTGAAGGACCAGGGTGCCACAAATGGTGCAACTTGTCTGAGACCCTGTAACTAGTTAGAGGCAGAGCTGAAACTAATACTCAGTTCTTTGGACTCCTAACCCTGCACTCTTCCAACAACCTTTAGTTCTCATGAAAAATTAAGCCTTGCAGTTTTAGAGGATCGTGATATCAAATATGAACTGATAGTTTAAGTATTGGAACTCTGAGCAACGTGAGCTTATTTCAAAATCCTACTTACATTCCTTCCACAAGGTAGGCTACAAGTAATAATCACGATGCAAGAGAACCAAAAGTTCTCTCACACTGCTGATTTCTGAAAACAAATTGACCAGTTTCAGAGGTATGCAAAAAGAATAGAATAAATTTGCTAACAAAACAAGCAATAGAAAAACCCAACATGTACATAAATGAGCAGAATCACTCAGTATTTACATAGATATTCAATGGCAAAGCTTCACTTTTTCTAAATATTTCTCTCAGTTCTTAAAATCTAGACACATAGTAAGGAATTAATAAATGTCATGATGGTGATAATAATCTCTTCTGTGATTTTCTAAATCCAGGGAAGAGTAATTCTATGGTTATGGTTTAAGATTTATTATTAGTATGTACAGTTTAATAATACTTTAGGTCTTCTCAATGGCGTGAGATTATAAAAGCAGTATTGCTTACTTTGAATTTCTTACTTGCCATATTAAGTAAACTACAGATGAAAACCCAGTGTTCTCAAAGGACCCAGGTAATAAGGCTTGAAGTTTATTAAATCTCTTGTTACAGAATAATAAATTGATCTTAAACTGTTTACACCTGCATGTGATCTTATATTCTCATCTCTTCGAAATGAGTGTATAAAATCAACATTTTACCTTTGTGCAAGTCTTAAAGGAGAATGATTGTAAGGTACTTTATCATTTGATCCTAGAAAACTAAGTCAGGAGAGAAAAAGAAGGATTTCTGTTCTTTCATCAGTAAAAGATATTCAAATCCAATAATAGTTTCAAACTTCTGATTATTTTATTGTGGCGCCCATAATATAAGGGGTTTAAAGGTTTTATTATTTACACCAGCCTCACATCTCAAATCCTATTTGGAAGCCATATTAGGAAGTGACTGTGTGTGTATGTGTGTGCACATGTGTGAGTATGTATGTATGAGAGTGTATGCACACTGATAATTATAGTACGGAGACAGTAAAATGATGCATCTGTCTCAATAAATTATTTAATTACTTCTAATTTTAAAATGAGCTTAACTTTCAACATTTACTAGGAATAATTTCATATATCTATTCAGAAACAGCCAAGTCATTTAACAGTGATTTCCCCCATAGGCTAACATAAGTAACAAATAATGCTGAAGAACAGATTTTCCTGAAAATAACTTAATAGTTTTATATAATGCCTCTTTCCATGTGTCCTTGCTTACTTACTGGCATGAATCATATTCTTCCAGTTTCTGGAATACTTTTATTACTATTTACAACCGAATGCCAAAAAAGAGTCCACAGAAATTCTACATTTAGGTTCTTTTGTAGACTCTTTTGTTAGTCTAATAGCATTGTTTCTTTTCTAATCCTATTTCTCTTTATCTTAAAATGAGCTTGAGATATTGATTTTGATGATGCTCTACCCTGCCTTTCATTTGATTTTGGTTTTCATTGATTCTGTTTTCTTCTCCCTGATTGTTTTCTTTGCTTGTTATATGTTTGAGGAAAACACTTCCTAAGTTGCTTAAAAGGAAAAATTCTTGCTATTATTTTGGAATGAATATTTTACCTTTTTTTTTGCCATGTCTTAAGATTCTGAGATTCTGTTCTATTAGATATATAATGGTTAATATATAAATTTTAATTTTATCATTTTCAAAGAAAGATATAAGAATATTTACATTAAATTTTCTATATGTTATTTTAAATTGTTTTGTATTCTTTGCTTGTAGGTTTTTGTTTATGTATTTATTGAGGTGACCCTGGTTAATGAAATTATCTAGGTTTTAAGTATACAATTCAATAATACATCATCTGCGCTGTGTGTTCACCACCCAAAGCCAAATCTCCTTCTGTCACCATATATTTGAATCCCTTTATCCTTATCTGCCTTCCCCCATCCTCTTTGCCTTCAGGTAACCACTAAACTGTTGTCCTTGTTCATGAGTTTTGTTATGTCTTGTTCATTAGTTGCTTTCAATTTTATATCCTCCATATGAGTGAAATCATATGGTTCTCAACTTTTTCTGTCTGATTTATTTCACTTCATGTGATAATCTCAAGATCCAACCACATTTTTTCAAGTGACAGTATTTCATCTTTTCTTATGGCTGAGTAATATGCTATTGTATTTATTATTTATGTACCACATCTTCTTTGTCCAATCATCTATCACAGGACACATTGGTTGTTTTTGCATCTTGGCCATTGTGAATTATTCTATAATGAACATCAAGATGCAAACAATTAAATTTCAGAAAAAGAAATTTAAAAAATATTCTTTTGCAGTTGTAACAAAAAGAATAAAATACCTAGAAGGAAACTCAACAAAGTACGTAAAGGACCTACACTCTAAGAACTATAAGACATTATTAAAAGAAATTGAAGAAGACACAAAGAAATGGAAAGGTATTCCATGTTCATGGTTTGGAAGAATCAACATAAAGTGGCCATATTACCCAAAACAACATATAGACTTAATGTAATCCCCATCAAAATCCCAATAACATTTTTTTAAAAGAAATAGAACAGAAAATCATCAGACTTGTATGAAATCACCAAAGACCCCAAATAGCCAAAGCAATCCTGAGATTAAAGAACAAAGGCAGTGGTATCATTCTAACTTCCTTCAAATTATATTACAAAGTGACAGTAATTCAAATGGACTGGTATTGGCAGAAAAACAGACACATAGAACAATGGAAGAGAATTGGGAGCCCAAAAATAAACCTACATATCTATGGGCAAAAAATTTTCAATAAAGAAGCCAAAAATATACAATGGAGAAAAGAGAGCCTCTTAAATAAATGGTACTGGGAAAATTAGAAAGTGACATACAAAGAAATAAAACTAGACTGCTATCTGTCACTATACACCAAGTAGTAAACTCATGGACCTTGGTTTCAGAGAGGATTTTACGAATTTGACCCCAAAGGTGAGGGAAATAAAAGTAAAAATAAATGAATAAGACTACATCAAACTAAAAAGCTTCTGCACAGCAAGAGAAACCATCAACAAAATAAAAATGCAACAAACTGAATGGGAGAAGTCATTTGCAAACAATGCCTCTGATAAGGGGCTAATATCCAAAATATATAAAGAATTTATACAACGTAACAACAAACAAGCAAATGATCCAATTAAAAATATGGTCAAAGGACTTGAACTGACTCTTCTTCCAAGAAGATATAAAAATGGCCAACAGACACATGAAAAGATGCTAGATTTTTTATGTTAATTCTATTGAATCAAAGGTTAGACATGGTTTACTTAATAAGAATTTTGGGGAGCATGAGATATATAATATGAAAGTATGATATGACTAAACTTGGCACTAATGACATTAACCTATGTAATACTTTGTTGTAGGATGCTTTCTTGTGCATACATGGTAGTAGTACCTCTGTCTCTACCCATTGAATTCCAGAAGAACATTCTTTCCCTGACCCCTCATGACAATCAACAATGTTTCCTGTTATTGACAATGTTTCCAGAGAGTCAAAATTGCCCTTGCATGAAAAATTCTTGTTCAGAAAAAAGAAACTGTTTAAAACTTAGGAAGTCTGGAAAGCACAGTGCAAGGGTTTAACAGGATAATTACAAAGTGTTCATATCAAGATGATTAAACTTCCAAGTGCAGTTAGTTAAAATAGAATCTTAATTGATATCATTTCAAATCATGTTACCTGCTTGATAGGGATAATTGATACATTAAAATAGATATTTTCCTGATTAATTATAAAATAGTATGTAATTTTATGGCATACTGAGGGATATAATGTTGAGATTAAGGAAGTAAAATAGGCAAGACTAATTGTGGACAGATTAATTTATGGAATGATGTGTGAATAGTTTAGTAGACTTGTTTACAGAGAAGCAACTATAACTGGTGGAAATTATTAAAAAACAAAAATCTATTTAATGTCCCTGGAAATTGTCCCATGAGCATATAGGAGATGAAGTAACAGTTATTTAAGAAAGTCTTCTAAATCTCAATAAGATCATCAGTAATCTTTGGTAATTAACCACAACCCACTCCCTCCCTCTAGACCCTACCAACTCAGTCTGATGATACTCTACCCCAAGCTGGTATGGCCAAAAAAATTGGACTCCTTATGCCCCAGCTCCCTGTCAAAGACTACAGTATCTATCTGAAAGGGTAAGCATTACAATGTGATACAATGACTTCTCTACATTTCTCTAACCAAGTCACTAAACATATAAATAGGAAAGTAACAAGTCCTTGATGGGTATAGGGGTTTAGTATTCACAATCGCTATAATATATTATCTAAAAATAATATATTATTTTAAATAATAAGTAAAATAATAATAATATAAAGTTTTAATATAAAATTACTATACATAAAAGGAAACAGGAGAGTATGACCTATATTGAGGGGAAACAGCATACAATAGAACTGCCTGTGAGAGGGCTCAGATATCAGCTTTAACTAAAAAGTATTCAAAACAAGCCTTATAAATATTTTCAAAGAATTAAAAGACCTTAAGCATAGGAAGGAAATGAAGGCATGATAATAATAAACTATCAAATAAATAAAATCAATAAAGAGATATATATTTAAAAAATAATCAAATGAAAACTCAAGTTGAATGTACAATAACTCTACAAAAAGTTCACCAGAGGAACTCAAGAGTAAATATGAACTGGCAGAAGAAAAAAATCAGCAAATGTGAAGACTGATCAAAAGAGGTCATGCAATCCAAAGAAGGTGAGAAAAAGAGTAAAGAAAAATTAACAGATCTTCAGAGAAGTTTTGGAAACATTGAGGAAATCAAAATACATGTAATGTGAGTACCAGAAGGAGAAGAGAAAGGAACAAAATAAATTTTGAAAACATAATGCCTGAAAACATCACAAATTTGATGAAAAACATTAATGTGCATATCCAAAAGTTTAACAAACTTAAGATAGTATAAATACAAAGATACACAGATATACATAGTAAAAATGTTGAAAAGCAAATTCTTGGAAAGATGCCAACTACCAAAACTGATTCAGAAAAAATAGAATATCTCAATAGACCAATAACAAGTAAAGAGATTGAATTAGTAACTTAAAAATCATTTCTACAAACTAATACTCAGAAGTTTTACTGGTTTATCCTACCAGACATTTAAAAGATAATTCATAGTAATTCTCCACAAAGTCTTATAACAATAGAAGAGGAGGGGACACTTCCTAATTCCATAAAGACAGTATCACCATGATATCAAAACCAGAGAAAGGCATCACAAGAAAATACTGATTAATAACTTTTATGAATGTAGATGCAAAAACCATCAACAAAATAATAGCAAATCAAACCTAGTAGCATACAAAAAATATATACTATACAATGATTGAGTGGGAGATATCTCAGGAATGGAAAGTTGAATTAACATTCAAAATAAATTTATGTAATATTCCTTATCTATAGAATAAGACAAAGTCAAATGATTGTCTCAACAGACACAGAAAAAGCATTTGACAAAATTCAGCACCGCTTCATGATAAAAACAAAGCAAAAATATAAATAGACCCCAAAAGATCACTAAAAAATTCATAAGTGAAATGAAAAAATAAGTGTGAAGGGTAATATTTTTGAATTTCTTATTACTGAAAATATATGATATCTTTAACATAAATATCTCATTAATAAGGAAAACCTGAATAAATCAATTAATCAAAGGAGTTAAGCAATTTTCTGAACGAGAAACAAAGATGGCCAGTGACAATAAAGAATCCCAACCATAAATGAGCATTTCATCAATCATATCTGCAACAGTTAAAAGCTTGATAATTATCAGCATTAGTAAATGTCTTAGGCTGGCTTATCTGAAAGCAAAACTTGAGATTCTGGGATTTCCATGGAATTTCTCTCAAATGATTTCTTGAGAGAAGGCTCTCAGGAGATAAGTGAAGGAAGCAGAGTAGGTCTGGAGAAGAAAGCTAAGAGATAATGCAGTCAGTTGGAGACGAGTGTCAGCCCAGCATTATGAGCAGCTGAGAGCACTAATTGCAGCAGTGAGTTCTATCTTGAGACCTATTGTCAGTTATTGGTTGTAGGCTTCCCCCAATTGGGAAAGTATAACCAGTAAAGGTAATCTGGGCAGAACATCAATACATCCACTCTTGCCGACATTTAGAGAATGGTTGTTTTCACACTCTATTAATTAGGGTGTACATTAGAACATATTGAGGTATGTTTTGGCAATACTTATTTTTTAAAAAGTTTATGTACTTGACCTGGCGATACTACCTCTGTAGATATAAATTACATAAACACAGTACTTGTCCCATTGCAGAAAAAATGTACCTATGTTCAAGGTTTATTGCAGTAGTTGGTAGAATAATAGGACTCCTACTTCTTAATCCCCAAAGTCTGTGGACATTACTTTATATGATAAAGGGAATTAAAGTAGCAGATGGAGAGACTGATAATCAGTTTACCTTAAAAAAGAAAGGGTAGCCTGGATTATCCAAGTGGGACCAAATATAATCACAGGGTCCTTTAAATATGGGAGAGAAAGCTGAAGAGTCAGAATATTATATGAGGAAGGCTCTGCAGGCCATTGTTGGCTTTAAAGACCAAATGTGTGCCTGAGCTAAGTAATGTGGACGGTCTCCAGAAAATGGAAAAGACAAGAAAACTATGTCCCTTAGTGCCTCCCAAAAGGTATGTGGTCCTGCTAACAATTTGATTTTAGCCAACCAAGATCTATTTCATACTTCTGACCTCCAAACCACAAGGTATGAAATCTGTGCAGTTTTTAGTAACTTGTTAGAACAGCAATGGGAAACTAATGCATGAGAGTATTGAAATTATAAGAATTGGGCTATTGACAGCAGGGATGAAGAGAGTAGAAGAGTAAACCAATAGTGTATCTGGTGATTGAACCTAAACATCTGGGAGAATAAATGTTAATGCTACCATATTAAAACAAAACAAAACAAAACAAAACAAAACAAAACAAAACAAAACTGAAAAATTGGTAAGAATAGCTTCTGGGGTTCTTTGTGAGTTCAAGTAAATTTGGGATTCCACTATGACATTTTACACAGACACCCTATGGAGAGGTCAGAATGAAACCAGTTTCAGAACTGTTATGAAAACCACTTTTGAAAGAGTTGAGCAGTGAATAAATGAGAGGAAAAAATGCTGCATGTAATTAATTCTATCAGGTTTGCTGTGGAAAAAAAGGCAGAGAATTCAGTAGTTGCTCAGAGAGGTAGACACAGCCTAATAAAGTGCTATGAGGAAGAGGAGAAGTGAGTACAGAGGAAGAAGCTGAAGTTTAAGAAAGGATAGGTAATTAATCAAGTTCTTAAAGGAAGTATGCAACAATAATATCTGGGGTCTAGAATAGATTATTACTACTGATTTAATTTCACTGGTGTTTATTAAAGACATTTGTAAGTAAATGAAAATTAGTGGGACAGTATTGGTAACTGCCTTACCGTCCATGTCGAAATGTATCTGAAGAGTTTTCAATTTAAATTGTTCTGATTCTATTTAATAAACTGCTTTTACTCATTTCCTCTTGAACACCCATGAAAAATTAGATCAGACAAAAAGTCCATTTTCATTAGTTACATGGTTTTATCTCTGCTTTTTCAGTCTGACGTTAAACACTCAGGTTAAAATACTTGTAAATCATTATTAGGATTAAATATAGTGTGATTAAGATTACTAATAGGACTAATATAATTATCATATTAATATCCAGATCAAGCTTCTAGTGTTTTAAGTATTATAAGAATTAAACTTTCTAATGGAAAATTTGTATATAATGCAAAATACTATGCACAAATATATATAAATGTATATGTGTGTATGTATGCATGTAAGAGTGTGTATATACACATATAGGGGCATGTATGTACACATATATATACACACAACTATTTATACTTAATTATGAGAAGTATTTGTGGAGAATTTATAGATGACTAAGTTTTTGCAGGTTAGCAATTATTCAGCATAGTTGAGGAATATGATCTATGTCTAGATCATGAAATCCTCTGGAAGATATTTAAATGGTTATAAGGATGTCAACTAAATCAATGAATTTATAAGACATTATGGATAACAAGCTAGATAATGATTTAAAAGACTTGTGAGAATATTACGTACAAAAGAATTTTGATATGATGCAGAGGCAAAGTGGAGCTATCATTACATGATTATAGCTTAAATGCCCAAAAGTTCCTTTTCCTCCAAGATAATGAAAATATGAGAAACATTGTCTCCAGGATATATAGATAGCAAAGCAATTTATCCATAGTTCATAGAAGACTATGGAATGTAGTAAGAATTGACCGTCATGACGGACTAAGAAAAACAATAATATAAGGTCAGTGAGAACTGTGAGACAAGATTGGTGAAAACATAACAGCTGGAAAGCAGTTTATCCAGTTTCTGTAAGATAAAAGAGTTTTGCCAAAACCCTGGCCATGCATTAGAGTCCCCATGGAAAAGAAAACTGTGTGTGTGTGTGTGTGTGTGTGTGTGTGTGTGTGTGTGTGTGTGGTATGTGTGTGTGTGTGTGTGTTCCATCCTCTATACACAAGTAAAAAAGACAAAGTACATCAGCAACTTAATAGAAAATTAGTCAAAACAACAGCAAGGATAAATGAGCAGCCAAAAGGGTACTGCTCAGTTTAGTACCCTCACAAGAAACCAGGGATGAGCAATCATAAGGTTAATGGAACTTGCCTAAATAAAAAATCACAATGCTTTGCAGTTTCTAAGCCTGGACCAGTTTAGAACCCATTGGATAGACTCAGAACAAAAGGCCCTAAAACACTGTTAGTAACTATTTTCCCTGTTCTCCCCAAAGAAACCTGCCAGCATTTGCTTTAGTAACTGTGCTCCAGCAAAGGTATTGTGAGGATGTTGGAAGCAGTTTAAGTTGACACTGACTCCCAGAAACTCAAAGAATTCTTGTGGCTCCCTCCTTAAATGGGGCCATATAGGCACCAGGTACAATTGGAATAGATGTGAATGTTATTTAGTAAAACCTCATATTAGGTTCTTGGCATGTGGGTTTAAAATAATCGTAATGAGAAAAACCAAGTGGACATCACTGAAACTGCCCTCTCCCTCAGCCAAGCTAGTAAAACAAAAGGAGTATCACATGTTGAGAAGCTTGGATTTTTTAGTGTAACTTTTATACATACACATATACTCATGCATACATATATATTTTAATGGTTTTACTTACTGCTTTATTCTTATGTTAAGAAAAAGTTGTGACTGGTTATTGGTTTCATGCAAATATCTGAGCAAAACAAATGCTTAACCAAAGGTTGTCTTGAAGGATCATCTGAAATATTTCAAATAAAAAACCTTACCAAAAATGATAAAATGCAAAAGACAGAAGTCCTCATATTCTGTTAATACAGTGAAAGAGGGATAAGAAAAGTCTGTTTTGAAATATACTTTGGGAAATTTATGTCTGAGGGTATATTCTTATAATTATTCATCTAGTTACAAAAGAGTCTTGTTAGCTGCCCCAAGGATATACCTTTTCTCCTCTTTGTGGTCAAAAAAAATAAGATAAAATAAAATAAAAGGGACCATGGCCATAATTTTCTAGCAGAATCAAATGATCTTTGAATTCTAAAAAGAGAAACTGAAGTCTGCTAGATATTTACATTTTCTCGGAAGAGTCATTCTTAATAACTAAGAAAAGATTCAACAAGTTAAGATTTAATTCTCATTAAGTTCTTATTATTTGAGAATTGGAATAGAAAAATACAGACATCAGATTTTCTGTGTCACTGGTATCTGACAAAGCAAACTTATTTCCCCATTTGCTAGAGACTTGGAGGAAATAAATTCTGTTCAGAACAGTAAACTAGTGTCATAGCCCACATTTCTAAGCATATTTTAATTAGAAGATGTAATAAGGGGTAATGGTCCAGATCATAGTCTCCAGGGGCAAATAATCTTTGATATGAATACCAGCTCTACTCGAGCAGTTGTGTCTTTTTCTCTGAGGCTTAGTTTCCTAATCTGTAAAATGGGGGTAGACAGAACCTCCTATGTTTGTTGTGAAGATTTAATGAAATGTATTAAAGTGCTTACCAAGGTGCCTCGTATGTAGAAAGTGTTCATAAATATTATTATTTCAGAGTATAGATGTAGAAGACAAAATTTTTTATATTGTGATATGTATAATAATAATGTGTCCTAAAAGTTTGGTGGTTCCTTAAAGTAAATTAAATCGTGAGTGAAGGCGCTAACAGTTTCAGCATGTTGCACAATAATGTGCTCTATCAGTTGGCCTGTGGGGGCAGAGGGAAGAGAACAATTCCTAGATTTAATTCTCCAGACACTTAGAGGAAACCACAGCTGTTTCAATATTTTTATCAATAACTGTAAATCCTGGATGGCTCTTTGCTGTGGTCAGTAACCAGGTATACATCATATAGTATGGCATTACAAGGTTTTTCTCCTGAGGCTATTTTTCTTCCTGAGGCTGTCAATCAACTTGAAATTTCCAGATACTTGTCTAGGACTGGAAAATTTGTTCTAAACTATTACAAAATATTACCTTATTTGAGGCTTTGAATGAATCTCTGACTGACTTCCAACCCCAGTCAAGCAAATTCCTGTTCCTCACCCCACTTAGTGAGAATATCTCTTCTCTAAGAGGCTCCCCTGCAGCTGCCCAGAGGCTAGCAAAGTGCCCCATTACTTCTGATTTATTATAAGCTCTGAGAAGACTAAGTTGTCTACTCAAGAAAAAACACCATCTTTCTCAACTTCTCCTAGGTGAGACTGGCCAGGGTATATTCTCAGGACTCTGAACTGACTTCCTGAGAAAAGAAAACTAGAGTCCAAGTTAATTCTACTTAATCTGAGCTAAAATCATGTCATCCTAAAAATCCTGGTAGTCTGATTTTTTTTAATTTTGGGTTCTCTTTTCCAGCACAATACTCTTTCTCACATATGCACACCTTTCATTGGTACTCAGTTATGGTATCTGTGTATTAAAAATCCCTCTAATTTAATACAAGCTAAAGTTCCCAATATGTATTTTAGGTCTTTTATTTCATAATCTTTAAAAATATGTGTATTATTTTTTAAGATAGACCATACCTTGAAGGCTCTCTTTACTCTGGGTGTTCATTGCTAACAGGTCGCTGTGATAACACACTCTGCTGCATTCCTCCCTGTTGAAAAATAAGATGTGCCCAGCAGGTGCAGTTTATCCTCTCTTCATTTGCAGATTTTTTTTTTTTCTGTAAAACTGTTAAATGTCTCTTCAAAGGCTTATTTTTAAATTCTAAGTAATGGGGGTTGCTCTTCATTTGCTCTTGATTTTGAAATCTTATAGTCTTTAATGGTACATCACTCCTTATCAGCCATTTAAACTACTAATCCCAACCAACGAGATATTAGGTATACACAGGAAATATGCAAATGTACATTTACGGCTTTATTATTTTAATATTTTATATTTCAGGTGCAATGTCCTCTCTGTGATTACCAGTTTTTACCTTCTATCTTGGAAGGACCATTGATTCATTCTAAGAGCATAGACATATATTCTGAGTGTGAATTTTTTTCTCCTGCTTTTAGGGCCTTGGCTAGCACCAATATCTGAGAACTTACCAATTGTTTGATTACTGGCATGGAATTCCATTTAACATCATGTCAGACCATTTTACAGCAAAGGAGGTACAAGAGTAGGCATCAGGATTATGGTCTAATACAGTACAGTAATGCCCTGCTGAAGTAATGCCAGCTCAGAAATAATACTTCACAAGGTTGGAGTGCCATCCTTCATGATACATTTCATTATCTTTGTCATTTATATGGCATTATGCCACCCAATAATTAGAATGCATAAGTCTAGAAACTAAGGAGTCTGCTTGCTATCACTCCCAGTGACTCATTTGGGGAACTTGCATTCTCATTCCCATAGTTCTGAACACTGGCGTTAGAGACCTGACTCCCAGGGTAGGGGCTACTTCTGCCAGGGGTTACAGCAAGAGTGTGATTGCATTATTTGGCGTGTCTGGTATTTGTTCATCTTGGGATTCTTGTGTCAAGGGGCTAGAAGGCAAAATAAATGACTATCTTAGTAAATATAATTGATCCTGACAATCAGGAGAAGGTAAGGCTGCTATACAGTGGGGCTAGTATGGGAATATGTTTGTTAACCATGTTTTACATGTGGGTGTATCACAGCACTCAACCAATTTCTATAGTAAATGAACAAGCATAATAACATACAATGGAAGTACAGGCATAATCATAATGTATGTTTCCTGAATAACTACTACATGCCAGGGAAAGTAGTAGGGATTTTATATGGATTATTAGTCGAGAGGGGCTAAGCAATTTGCCTAATGTCACATTATAATTAACAGAACTATTTTTTTCCCCACCAAGATGGGTTCATTCCATATATTAAAGATGGTTTGCTGAACTATGTATATATACCTGAAATAGCATTTATATTTTAATGCCAGAGAAGCATATCAGGCAAACAAATTCTTGTATGGAATTTCAGAAGTATTATTGTTCCTAGAGTTCACTACACATTCTATCATAAACACCTGTATCTTCTAATTTAGAATCCTTATAGTCCACAACAGCTTTTTCCATCTAGTATCAGTTACTTGATATCCACATTGTGGGATGTTGCTAAAAGTGCAACTGAAGAATAGATTTTAACCATATGTAGTTATTGATCAAAGTTGATTTATTCATTTCCACACAGAATGGAGTTCTAAATTCTGAATTTATTGAGGCTATAATTTTGTTGGTGAAAATCTGTTTTGTTACCCAAAATGTTGCTGCTTGAATATGTACCAATAAATAAGCAAAACGATGCATGCTATATCTTCAGTTTAAATTATTGCATTATTTCTAAATAATTTCTAAAAATTCACCAACAATTAGGAAGAAATGTTTCTTCTATGTTTCTACCCTTATAGTGAAATACAGGCCTAAAGTACTACTAGAATGCTTATTAGTTGTGATAAAAGACTCTAAACCCAGTTTTGAAATTCAATGTCAGAATGGCCTTTTTGGCCTCATTTTCTTTTTATCATAATATAACTTTGACACATATCATGTAATATTTTACAATTTGAGAATAGAAAACATGCTTAGTAATTTTTTTGTGTGTATGATTATAGTGATTTTAAAATGATACACAGTGACACATTAGAGAAAATATTTACTATTACAGTGCTGTATATAAGGAAAAAACACATGTGATATCAGAAGAATTATATATTAAGTATATAAATGATAAGTGAGAGAAAGCAAATATAAGAAATAGGAAGAAAAGCATGGGACAATGCTAAAAATAAGAAAATCCTTTTAAATTGTCATAATTTTCATAGTAGTTTCTCAAAATTGTTTTATAAAACCAGAGGAAAGTAGAAACCTTATGCTTTTATAAGATCATTTCAGGTATAAGTTTTTCCTTTCTTTTGACAGTTCATTGTAAAGAGAAATATTCTTTAAAGACTTTTACCTTTCACACATTGTGGCAATCCTAGCAGACATTGTTTTCTTTTAAACTTTGTTCCATATAATTAGATTAGTATCATTCCATCATGTATTTCAATATCAGATCACTCCACACTACTGGGGTGGATTTCTTGGTTTTCTTTTTAATAAACTGTCAAATATTGCTATATTAGCAGGGGAAAGAATAGTGCCACAGATATTTGTCATATCCATTTTTTAATATGTGGCTACTGTATCCTAATTCTGCCTGGTTACAACATTCTCTTTTGCATTTAAATATCTGCAAATCTTGTAGATTCCAAGAACATATATATAAGACTGACAGCAAAAACAATATCCTATTATGGTTATTTAGGCTCAGTCCCGTGGTTTTGAACAATGGAAACACAAATGTCAAAGGAAGTCAAGTGCTCCTTCTTCTGGAGTGATTTACACATATCCCCATAAATTTATTAGGGTAAGGGTGACCATTGTTCCATGAATCATAGGATATCTCCTATATCCACTGCCATTATAGAAATCATGTAAATAGAGATATGATAAATAGGTAGCCGATTCTCTATATTAAACAAGCATGTAAATTGTCATCCTACATGTAAATAGTAATAAAATATTTTTTAAAATATTATTTCTTTAACCTCAGATTCTATAAAAATCTTCTCCCCTTCCCCTACCCAAAGTGAATATTTTCTGTCAGTCTGTTTGAATTGCTGGGTAGGCCTATACCAGTTAGGACTAATAGTAAATAGAAAATACCATATATCCTATGCTGATTTTAGAAATATTTATCCTTAAAGTAACCACTTCATCTTAACATTGTGTAAAATAGAATTAGTTCAATATATTTTCTATTAATATTTTTGATAATTAAACTAGTATTTAAAAGATGTTAGAATGTGCTCTTCTTTGTAAACCTATGACTAGTGGAGACCAGATGTTTCTTGCTGCTGTGTACATTGCTAATCTAAATTTCCTAGCATTACAGTTATATATAGGCACATGATTGTATCCTGGCTTTTGAAATGTGCACAGAAGTGATAGGCAATACATCACTGCCTGGCCCACTAAAATTTTCCCAAGTGTTGATGTTCCCTACATAGTTCTTGTCATTTTTTGGTGAACTTGCAAATGTCCTTTTAAAGAGGATGGAACCATAATGTAGAAAACTTGCATCACTCAATCGCTGTTTGCTAGAGAAATTGCCTGACAGTCAGAAACATCTGTTTTGTATTTCATGCGAACAAGAAATCCATTTCTATTATGTGAAGTCATTCAGATTTTAGAGTTTATTGTTATAGCAGCTAAACATTACTATAACTAGTGTACATTATATAACCCAATGCACCTGTGGCAGGTAGAAAAATGCTTCTACCACCCAAAGCTGTCCACGTCCTCATTGCAGAAAATTTTGAATATGTAATTTTATACAGAAAAAAGGATTTTGCTGGTGTGAATAGATTGAAGGTATTAAAATATTCTGGATTGTAAAAATGGGACTAATATAATCTCAAATGTCCTTGAAAAAGGGAAGCAGAAGTGCCATAATCAGAGGAAGAGATGTGACAATGGAAACAAGGTTACAGTGATACAAAACCGCAAGTCAAGAAATATGAGCAGATTCTAAAAGTTGGAAAAGGCAAGGGAATAGAATTTTTCTAGAGTTTCCAGAGCTAATGTGGCGCTACAAACGCATTCCGTACTTCTGATCTTCAGAACTGCAAGATAGTAAATCTGTGCTGTTTTAAATCACTGAATTTGTGGTATAGCAGTCCTCTCTTGCCCATGATTTTACTTTTTGTAGTTTTAGTTATCTGTGGTCAACTGCAATTCTTAAGTTTTAAATTATGTACCACTCTGAGTAGGGTGATGAAATCTTGTGCAGTCCCGCTCCATCAAACCTGAGACATAAATTATCGCTTTGTACAGTGTATCCGTGCTATAAGTGCTACTACTTGTTAGTTACTTAGTAGCCATCTGGGTTATCAGGGTTACTGTCCTGGTATTTCAGCGTTTGCATTTAAGTAACCTTTACTTTATTTAAAAATGATCCCAAAGCACAAGTGTAGTGATGCTGGCAATTTGGATATGCCAAAGAGAAGCTGTGAAGTGTTTCCTTTAAGTGAAAAGGTATAAGTTCTTGACTTAATAAAAAAAATTGTATGCTGAGGAGGCTAAGATCTAAGGTAAGAACAAATCTATGAAACTGCCTAATTTATATATTAAACTTTATTATACATGTATGTATAGGAAAAAACAATATATATAGGGTTCAGTGTTATCCGTTGTTTTAGGCATCCACTGGGGGATCTTGGAACATATTCCTTGCAGACGAGGTGGGACAAATATAATTTGTTACAGCAGCAGTACAAACTAAAATAAGCCCTAAATATTTAAATATATTAGAAAACATAAGCAGTTTATACATAAAGCCATATTCATGGATAGCAAATACAAGTTTATTAAATGTATATATTAGAAGATATGTATTGGTTTTTTCTGAAATAGTTTTTGTATGGATAATGTCATAAATGTTTTTTGTGTCTGTGTTTTAGATACAATTATTATTCAAATCCTAGAGCTAGTGAATTTTCTTCAAAGAGCATACATGTTCGTTTCCATAGGACTTCATTATTAATCCTTTTATTTTATGACTTTATATAAAATATGTAGATTTCTTAGATATAGCTAGGACTAAGATATTTATTTCCAAATGAGACTGCTATCTGGACCTTGGAACCATGCCCTCAAATGCCCTTTGGAACTTAACTGTTTGGTGAGCTGAAGCCATTTCAACTCAGTTTATCTCTAATTTTATTTTATTTTTTTCCTCTAATGAATTCTTCATTCAGTCAATGGCATACCATACACCCAGACATTTAAATCCTAAGATATGTTTTTTATTCATCCCTCACATAGAGTCTAAATCCTATAGACTGTCTATAGGATTATATCCTGTATATATCCTGTATTCTAATCAGTAAATTTGTTTCTGACAGGGGTACATATTAGCAATTGTGAAACTACTTTCTATGTAACTGGGTTCAAACATGTAAGTAAATATAGATGATGAGAGTCAGGTTTTTCAATTTCAGAGAAAGTTTCAAATAAAGAATAAAAGAATGACCTATTTGATACACAAATAGATACTGATAGCCAGATAGGTACAAATATATATGTATGTATGTATGTATGTATGTATGTATGTATATATATGTGTTAGCATACAAACATATATTTACCAACTCTGTTCTTGAAGGGATATTACAATATCAACAAGCATACCTAGCACCTGGTTTCTAAATACCTTTTTGAAATAAAAGTAGCCAAAGCTCCTTGGCCAATTATAAAACAAGAGCAGGTAATAAAAAATGAGCATTGAAAAACTTTTGGTGATACGATAGTACTTAAAAAATGAAATAGGTATTAGGGGCTTGCCAAAAGGACACGATAGTCAACTTGAAAGAGCTTCAATAGCCAAAGTTGTAACAATTTGTGAAATTTATAAATAACATAGTATAATTATAACCTCAGTAATAAAATATAGCTGAGTTGTTTTTGGTATAAATAAGTGATTAAATAAAACAAAAGACAAGATAGCTTTTACTTACAAAATATTCCAATTAATAAATGTAGAAGAAAATTATTTTTAGAACAGTGACAATAATAATTATTACTGGTTAGATGAATAGTACTTCTAATATAATTAGTAGGTAAAACTTGCAAAGCCTCAAATTATCATCAATTTATTTATACTGTGGTGTTTTTAATGTATGTTCACACATCCTGAAATATGAGGCTTAATTCCTTCACAGGAATAAGGAAGGTTTGGGCCTTGTGGCTCATTTCAAATGAATAGCATTTAAAAGGAAAAAAAAAACATAATTTTCCATTGGAGAAATCTTGCAAACACCACCTTAACTAAGTGATCAAGATTAACATCAATAATAAGATGTATTGACATCGAGTGTACCTGATATGATGCCATGAAAAGACATTTCATCTCTGCAGTAGTCTTCCGTATTGTGATGTTTTTCAAAATATATAATCAATAGTCTTCAGAAGTATTATTATCATTCAAGATAAAGAAAGACTGAGGAACTGTCACAGAATAGAAGTGACTAAGGAGATATGACAACTGAATAGGTATCCCAGATTAAAAAAGAAAAGGTATCAATTATATAAGATGTTGCACAAAATATTAACATATATAAGTTGGCTGAAAGGTATTTGAGAACTTCATGTTCTATCTTTGCAACTCTGGTAGAAGTCTAAAATTGTTTCAAAACAAAAAGCTATAAATGTCCTATAGAAACAATCTACTGTCTACTTAATGCATTTAAGAGATATCCTGCTCTCTTCTTGTCCTACTTCTACTATATTTACTGAGGTCGTTATCAATTCTTATATAAATTATTAAAATAGACTCAACTGGCAGCCATGTTTCTTACCTTGTGCTTCCATACTTTCTATTACATACTCCTAATACAAATTTTCTTATCGGCAAAGATAATTTTAAAAAATTTGCATAAAATGTCCCACAGTTTTTATTACCTACCATATTTTTATCTTTATTTCCTTGTGCTCTCATATGTATAGCATATTCAATTGATAATTGTTCAGGTTCCTTCCATCTGCCAATCTTTTTAACACCTTTATTCTCTAACACCTGAGATTCCTTCTGCCAAAAATATTTGCTCCTCAATTTTTTAAGTAGATAATTCCTCTTCCCCCAGAAATATTTCTACTCCAGAATAACAGTTCCTAGAAGTATTTCTTGACATTCCTGGTATAAATTATGTCTTTTCTCTGGAATCATACACATGAATCTATGAATGTTCAAGGTCCTACCTTACCTGCAACTCCCTTCCCAGAGCCTGGTAATAAATGTGTTCAATCAAGTTTTTTTTAGAAAGATCAAATAAATATTAAGAATAAATTCAAATAGGAATATAATAACAAATCTATAATTACTAATGAGAACCTGTTGGAAAATTTTTTAAAAATCAAATCATCAGAGGGGGTAGAGGGAAGCTAGATTGGGATAGAAGGGGTCAAATATTTGGTAACAGAAGGAAATCTATCCTTGGGTGGTGAACACATAGTGCAATATATATGACATACCTTTGAATATTACACTTGAAACTTATTTTATTTTATTAATCAATGTCACCCCAATTATTTTTAATAAAAAATCAAATCATGTGATTCTATAAAGACAATTCCAATTAAAAAAATTCAGATGTTTTCTGGGGTCTGAACTAAGAGGCCAGAAATCATTTAATATCATCTGCTAAAACACACATAGTAGGAAAACATCATGTGAAGAAACTGACCCCAGACAGCATTGTGCTGTGGAACTATAGCCATTGCCATCACAGAGGAATCAGATATATTTATGTGTGCACATCAGAGCTCTGAAATCTGAGAATCAAATGCCAAGTGTCACGGCATTATCTTCCCTCTTTTAGAACCACAAGGACTGAACAATGCAAAGTGCATCTTTATTTTCAAGGATTAGAGTCCCAGAGGATCCATTCTGAAGGCTTTTAAGGCTGCTATTGACTCTATTGGGACAACCTGGACAAATCAATCATCTTCAGTGACTCAGTCAGCAAAGAAATTTCAGGCAAATCTCATGAAAGACATTTTATCTGAGGACCAGACAGGACAGACCCAGCCTAAGTAAATCCCCTTTATACTGGTAATTTGTGGACTAGACTAGTTCATTTCAGTCAATAATCAAGAGTTCATATTTTTTAAGCCAATGTTTTAAAAGAATTTTCTTTGTCATGATGCTATACACTGTCTTGCATTAAACAATATAAAAGTGTTATTTGTATCTAATGTTAAAATTCTGCCTAGTATATATATTTGGTTGGTTCGCACAATGTGTCGAAGGAACTTTACTGAAAGTGTCAATGTCCAAGGCCAAGGCAAATCCTGAAATTTTAGAATGCATTTTTTTCTTAGATTTATACAGTAAGGTTTCTATGGAAACTGGTTAAGGAACTGAATTACTTGTTGATTATGTATATGCCTTATTTTCTGTTCTCCTATTCTGATGCTTAAGTGAGAAACTGAAAAGATAAGATTTTTATATCTTCATCTTCCTTTAAATGGAAAATATCGCCTTGTAGATTCTAAAGTTAGAAGTGCACATTTCTTTATTTTAAAAACACATTTTATATTAGAACACATTCTTTTCAGTGATCTGAGTCCATGATTTCATTTTTATCACAGAATTGTCAAATTTGGGGGAGCACAGAATATAGCTGAGTGCCTCATATTCTCCAAAATGTGCCAGCTGCTAGGTAATAACAATTGTAGTGTACCTGCATTTAAAACTAGATGCCTGTAATAGGTGGATATGGGATAGCAGCCAGTAATGACTCCCACTGCCTGATCTTAAGTACAATAAACTGGAGAAAATGATTTTTTTTAAGGCTAGATGGCTGTCATTAACAAATTTTTGAAAAATCACTATTAGTTATTTGCAGTGGCAAGCTGCTGAAATGCAACAATGGAATATCAGGAAGGGTGATGGACATAAAACAAAAGGATAATTAGTCTCCTACCAAAAATCTTATGATAAAATGCAGTTAATTTGTTGGCTTAAGGCTTATTCAGGAGGTATAATTGAAAGTACTAGAAATGGACAATGATAGGGCAAAGGATTTAAGAATTCAGTGCCCAGTTATAAAAAAAAAAAACTAAAAGTTCATTCAAAAATGATTCCTGAGAACAGAGGTCTTTGATGGGAATGGTATTATGGATTGTGCATGCTTTCTGTCTTTTTCATGTGCACATTTCTTAAGGTACATCTGTTTAGATGTGATTCTCAGCTTGCGAAGTGATATCTCTAGAGAAAGAAAACTAACCATGCTAAGAATGCCATCCCAGGAGAGAATTATAAGGAGATGAAAACCATAGGGAATTAGTGAAGTCCACAGGGTAGTAACACAAAAAATCTAATACTGGAAGAATAGAAATGTAAAAACATTATATATAATTTATACATATTAAATATATAATTTATATACGTTAAAAAACACATATTATCTCTGGATCATTTAAAAGTAATGAACTAGGTTTACACATATGTTAATTGAGCTCAAAAATATGTTGAATACAAAAATAAGAAAAACAGTAAGATTTATATATGGTTCTTAGTATTGCATGTGTCTGGGTTAAGCTCTCAGGTCTGCCACATTGGAATTAAAGGAAAAGTAATTATTTTTTGATAATTTGAGTATAGATTGTTTCACAATTTTTTCCCACATGTGTTCCAGAGACTTTATAGTGCTAAGCAAACAGGATTGATAATAAAGTAAATTAGAAGTTCATTTTTGAAGTCAAAATCTTTTTGCCTCCCATCATAAAAATAAATTTCAAATTAATTAGGGAGAAAAGTTAAATATTACACCATAGTAGGAATTTTAAAATAATCTTGAGATAAGAAAGCAATTCCTATGTTGCTTTCCCAGCAACATAGCAATCTCCAGAAGTCAGAAAGAGAAATAATGATGAGATAAAATACATAAAATATTATCTTTTATACAATGAGAGGTATTATACAGTAAAGTTCATAGACAAGTATACACTGAAAATATATTTGGCACATAGCAGAAAAAAAAATAATTACTATAGTATATGATGATATTTTGCAAATTGATAAAGAAAAACACTGCCCAAGAGGAAGATGGTCTCTTAAACCAGCCTCCTTTAGCAAACAGAGCCTGTGGTCAGCCAGGCTTTGCCATCAATGCTTTGTTATAAGATGTAATCTCAGGACAGAAAGATTGAAGCAGGGGGAAGAAATGAGGCATGGGGGAGAGGAAAAGTCAAGAACAGGTGATTAAAAAAACCATGCCCATCTGACTAAGAAATAAAAAGGAAATGTATCTACCTGCTTCATTTTGTTGCTTTTCTCTCATTTTTCAAGATTTCTTCAATGGGAAATTAGCTCCTTGCCTTTCTAGGCAAGTTTTGACCTGTTTGAAAAGTCAGTCCCTGTCTCTGATCATGATGCCTAAGCCAAGTCAAAGTATGATAGGAGGAACCAGAAACTCTGGGAAAGTGGCAAGTGAGCCTTGGGCAACAGAGCCAGGGAAGGATGTACAGATTTGTTTGCGTTGAAGTGGCTAACAGTTGAGCATGTTGAAGGTGAGTGAGGCTGAGAGAACCTAATGAGAAATATATGACACAAATTGTCAAAGAAAATGAACAGAAGAATCATCGAAGCATTATAAAAATTGGCAACAATTATGAAAAATAGTTATCTTTATTAAAATCAGTTAAATGTTATTTAAGTAACAAGAAACATGTACCTGTTAGGTTGACATATTTTGAGTGATATCCACTCTTAATGTGTAGAAAAGAGTTTTGCTTGTATAGTATTGAAAATAATATAAACTGGTGCAGCTTCCTTGGAAAGACAATATATAAGTAAAATATTAGCTATATAACCACAGTTAATGGAAGATGTTAACATTAAGAAAGCTAGAGTAAGTTACATAGGAACTCTGTATCATCATTGCTGCCCTCTGTAATCATAATTGTTTGAAAATAAAAATTTAAATAAAGTTAAGAACATGCAATACCTCCAACCAAGTGATTGATGTTTCATGTTGTCTATGGAATAATTAAATAAATATATAAATTCAAAGCTATACAGCAATTCTATGAAGACCTATTTGTAATAGCAGAAAATTAGAAATGATTAATATCCATAAACATTTAGATGTTTAAATACAGTAGATTGTCCATTCTCTGGTATACTATATCATAGTTTAAAAAATGAAGTTATTTTTACTGACAAGGAATTCTCTCTAATATAAATTTTTTACTGAAAAAAAAATGGAGAAAACATTTATTGTGCTATTTATATAAAAATTTGCATTAAATCTACACAAAGATGTGATACACCTTAAATATATATTGCAAAGTAAAAGTAAGCACTCTGAAATGACTATATAATGTATGATTGCATGATGTATTTGAAAAGGCAAAATTATAAACAGACCAATGTTTACCAGAAGGTTATTTGGGGGGGGGTGAAGGTTGGGAGACAATAAATGAAAATGGAAAATTTTATTGTAATGAAACAATTATGTATGATACTGAAATAATGGATGACACTATGCATTTTTCAAGATCTGTAGAACTTCACAACACTGAGTGAATTTTAATTTATGCAAATTAAAAAGTCACTTAGGAGGTTGGGGAATCCCAGAATGGAATGCAGATTATAAAAAATGATCTAACTATAATAGAAATTTATATAACAATTTCTCTGAATGGGATGTGGGAAAGGTGATGACTTTGGAGATGAATGAAGTCTATAAGACTACAGGCAAAATAAACTGTACATATGTGCTGTACTCTAATTGATAAAGTTATTTTTCATGATACAGGTTAACGATTCTGAAACCACTATACATGTCTACTGGAATTGATTAAGTAAATGAAGGTTAGTTTCTCCCTGTTGAAGTGGGAGGTTACAGATAAGCAAGAGGAAAAAAAGAGAATGATTCATGTGTTAATGGCTTAGAGGTGTGGCATTAGTGTGAACTTATGTTTATCTTATTATAGATATGGGTGGATACATATGGAAATATTTGTGGACATATGTATAAATATATAAATATATGTATGTGTGTGTATATATATATACACACACACACATATATATATTTCATATATATATATACATATATATATATATATATATATGTATATATATATAATTTCCTTGCTCTATCAGCTGAAAGGGCCTAGAAGCAGTGACACCCCAAGAACAGTGCATAATGCTAGAGAAAGGACCTTAGTTTCTAACACATTATTCTCTAATAAAAGAAACTAGGGCTCTATTTTGTGTGTGGGGGGGGGAATGACTGATTTTAGGGGTAAGAAGTATACAAAATGATTCTAGAACATTTTGTAGTGTCAGAAAGTAAGGAAGCACTTTTTTTAAAAAAGGTGTGGTTGGGAGAGCAAAGGAAACCACAGTGATTGAGGTATGCCAAAGGGAGACAAAAGCCAAATGAAAGGGCACCAATATCCAAAGCTAAATAATTTTAGCAAAAAAAAAAAGTAATATTAAATAGCATTGGATTATAACAATATATAAAATAAACATCCATACCGACATAAATAATATATAGAGGGAGAAGAGACAAATCTCTTATGCAGAAGAATTCCAAGTAATTTATGAAGATACTCTTTCTTAAAGGAAGTGAAGATTATGCATTTTAAGCTGGGCTACACGAAATAACTTTCAAAGAGCACTCACTGTACATAATGGGGCAAAAAAGAGCAATTGTACAATGGAGAAACTAGACAAACATAACCAACAAGTGGTACAGTGTAACATTAAAAGTGAAAAGTCTTTGATATGATGTGATGAAAATGGTACTTAGCACTGTTATCCTCACCAAAGCTGGTAACCCCAAGCTAATTATGAGAAAAAGTGTCAGACAAATCTCACTTGAGAGTCAATCTAAAAAATTATCTGACCAATAATTCTCAAAACTATTAAAGTCATCAAACACAATGAGATTTGAGAAACTGTCATGACCTAATGAGACATAACAGCTAAATATTATGTATTCTGGATTAGATCCTAGAACAGAAAAGGGACATTAGGCAAAAGCTAAGAAAATCCGATTTAAGTATAGACTTTAATAATACTGCAACGTATTACTCCATTTATTATGCCTTAAAATTTTAGCAACTTATGACTTGAATATACCAAACTCATTTTTGTTCGTCATTTTTTTCTATTGTTCCATTTTCTATTATTACATTATTCTAGTTTTCACCATTTTCATGGGAGATTGACATCTAGAAAATAAAAAAAGAAAAATTACAAAATACATGCTTTCTCTAAGATCAAAAACAGTGTAATGATATTAACTGCTTGATTGTTCTCTTATATATATATCAGTTCATTGACTAAAGGATTCATTAAATATTGAGAATCTTTAAAAAGATAACTCAACATTTTGTGTTAATTTAAACACATATGTTTATTCGTTTATCAATCTTTGTATAGTCTCAAAGCCTTTTTATATATCTATAAATGAGTTCACTGAGTAGAGTTTTGATTTTGGGGGTTGATTTGTTTTGCTTTTGTAAGTACACCCATAAAATAACAATGATTTCTACTTTAAAGTGGTAGGGGAATGTTTAGAAACTTCCAACATAAATTGAATTTGGAATCCTCTTGCAATTTTGTGTAGCTCCTTTTAATCTTTTATCATCTAGTCTACAACTAATTTGACCGCATTTTTTCATTAACCAGTTTTTATCAAGCCTTTCTGAAGTATTCAGCTTAGATGTCAAGAAAACAAATTCTTTGTTTGCATTCATTTATATTTTGTTGACCTAACATTTAATTAAATTGAGTGATTGTCATATAACTGGCAAAAACTGATTTTTGGAGAGCCACAACTGACTGTTGATAAGATGTAATTAACTGGTGAAAGCATTAAGTGATGCAGCAGACAAGAGAGTAGGAGAAATGAAAGCATATGTTCTTACAAAAAACTTGTACGTAAGTGTTCATGGTAGTATTATAATAAGCAAAAAATGAAATGAACTCAATTGTCCATCAATTGACATACAGATGAACAATGGTATAAACATGCAATGGAGTTTTATTCACCCACAAAAAGGAATAAAGTACTAAAGCGTACTATATAAAGGATAAATCTTTAAATATTATGCTCAATACTTTAAGCCAGACACAAAATACCATACATTATAGGATTCTATTTATATGAAATGTAAAAAAATAAGCAAATCTTTAGAGCCAGAAAGTAGATTCTTAGTTGCCAGGTGCTGGTGGGAGTAGGGAATGGGGAGTGGCTGCTAATTGGTACAGAGTTTCTTTACTGGATCATTAAATGTTTTGGAATTCAATAGTCATGGTAATTATACAACTTTGGGAATATACTAAAAACCACTGAATTATACACTTTTAAATGGTGAGTTTTGTTATTAGTTATATCTCAATAAAAACATTTATTTTTAAAATCAGAGTAATTCACCATATTAGCAACATGAGCAGAAAAACCATGTACTTATCAAAATGGTAACAGAAAAAGCATTTGACAAAATTCAATACTCATTTAAAATAAAAACTCTGAGCACAACTAGTCTAGGAGGCAATTTCCTCAATCTGATTAATCTTCAATAACACTTTAAACTAACATTGTAGTTAATGATGAAAGACTGAATGCTTTTCCAAATAAGAATGTCCATGCTCACCATTTGTACTCATAACTGTACTGAAAGTTCTTGGATGTGAAATAAGGCAAGAAAAAAAAAATGCGTATAGACTCTAAATAAAGGAGTAAAATTTTTTCTGTCAATATGATTATCTCTATAGAAAATACTGAGGAACCCATAAAAAAGTTATCACAATTAAGTGAATTTAGTGAGGTTGCATTATATGTGATTAATATGTGAATTCTAGTGCTTTCTGTAACTAAGCTTTAACAAAAAATTTTAAATTAAAAAATACCACTTAAAAAAGCATCAGCACATACAAGTTACTAGGACACAAATTTAACAACATATATGCAACTTTGAGTCACCCAAAACTATAAGATATTTCTGAGATAAACTAAATAAGACCTAAGCAAATAGAGAGATATATCATTTTCATATATCAGGAGACTCAATATATTAGCATATTAATTGTCTCTTAATTGATTAGTGCAGTGAAAATCCAGGTAGCAATTAGAAGTAGTTAATAGCATATACAAATTATATTATCAATCTTAAACATGTACTATTAAACAATGTTTAAATATCTTTAACACAATTCAGTTTACAAAATTGAAAACAAATGCATGTATATTCACATATAAAAATATTTTTTTCAACTATTTATGTATAACCAAGAGGCTGTATTAGTTATGTTATAGTCTGGGTCAGGAGACATCCATCTATACCCATGAGCCAAATATGACCAGCTATAAGTTTTATTGGAACATAGATATGCACATCTATTTATATATTATCTATGTCTTCTCTCACTCTAACAGAGCCAAACTGGGGCAGGGAGTGTAGTTATAACAGAGACTATACGGTGTACAAAGCTGAAAATAGTTACTGTCTGGCTATATACAGAAAGTTTGCCAGTGCTTTGGATAGAATATTATGATATTTTGAAAAGACTCCAAAATATAGTGGCTCAAAACAAGTGAGAAGTGTTTTCTTTTTTTTTTCTTTCTTTCTTTTTATTTTATTGTATGGAGGCATATGGGCAGTATGGAGTCAAAATACATTTCTGTTGCAGCCACCAAGATTTCTATATTTATGCTTTGCTATTCTGTAGTGTAGACTAAGTTGTCTTTAGCATCATGGTCAAAGCTGCCTGACCAGCACCACATACATATTTCAGCACACAGGAAGGTCAAAAGGGACAAAGGTAGAGAAGAACAAAGGGTAAGCATGCTTTTAAGGAAATTCTGTGAAAGGTGCACACATTACTCACATTTCACTGACAAGTGCTTAGTCACAAGGCCATACCTACCTGCAGAAAATGCTGGTAAGTACTGACCATGCTAAACCTTTGGAAACATTGTTTCATTGATTATTTAACAGAAAAAAAAATTAGCAAATAAATGTGGGGGGAAAGGTAGCTATCGCTATTATAAACATTCAACATTTATTTTTTTTTTGGTTGCCCCAAACAGAGAAAGGGAAGAGAAGTAGAAATCAGGATTGAAAAAGAGGAAAAAAATGAAACAAGCTATATAGGGGCCTGTGAAAACAGAAATTCTTGGCCTCATTATGTAATCAAGACAACGCAGGAATGTGTTGACACCTGAGTTGTACCTGATTACCAAGAAGCCATGTAGCAAAGCTCCACTCTCCAAGAGAGTTTGGTATGCTGAGTTGAAGGTCAGAAAGCTAGGATCGGAAAATTTCCTTCAGCATGGCAAAGGAAGCCTCTCTTTCAGGACATCTCCTTCTTCATAAGCAGCTGTATGCCTCTACGGGGCACTTTGAAAATACTGGTAAGCTTGTACCTCTGTGTGTGATCATGCTCTGTTGTCTCCTATTTAAGTAATTATCTTTCTAAGTTTCCATTTCTTTTGCCATTAAAGAAACATTACTTCCTTAACTACATCTGTTTTACTGCCAAGCATAGTACCCTCCTATTGTGACAAACAAATACATCCTAAATTAAAGAAAGAGCTCTTTCTTAGAAACAACTAACATAGTAGATCAATACCAGGAAAGCCTGATTAAGAAAAAAAGAAGCAAAATTATACAGTTCTAGGACTAAGACTATATAACTACATATATGGAAGCAACAAAAGGAATTATTTTAAAAAATAAAAAAAAATAATTTTCTGGATAAAACAATTAAATGTACAAAGGGAAAGAACAGGTAATTCACAGAGGAGCAAATCCAAAAGGCTATTAACTTATTATATGGTGCTTGGCCTGATTGCTCTTCAAGGAAATTTAAATTTCAACAACAGTTAATGTACTTTTCAGATTAGGATACACTAAAAAAGCAAAAAAAACAAAAACAAAAACAAAAAACCACTACCCAATGTTAACAAATACAAGGTAAAGTTTTATTAATTGCTAGTGGAAGTGTAACAATATTCAGTAAATTTTAAAATAGACATATTTTTTGACTCTGAATACTTTTGAGAAACTGTCCAACTGAAACAAAAACAATAGTATACTGAGGTATTTGAACGAGGATGTTGTTGCAATATTATGTATACAGACAAAATATAGATATAACTAAATATATATTTAGAAAAAATTGATTCAATCATGTTTCAGGCCTATTAGTTGTAAATGAAACTATTAAAAATAATAAAATCTATATTTCTCTATCACAGTAATTAGGACATTTTATTGTCAATGCAAAAAAACTGACTTTAATATATGTTTTTACATAAATTGTGTGGAATGGTGTGAAATTATGTGGAATGGTGTTGAAATTATTGTTTTACTAATTCAACTGTCATGTACTCCTTTTTAATTTGAAACACAAGGAAAAATTAATAACTGGTAATCATAATTGGAAGAAGATAGAATTGAAGATGGTTAGGTAGGAGGTAAAGACAGCAGGAAGAGGTTCACAGAGTTATTTCCTTTTGTTTTTCATTTAATTTTTGCTTTTTATTTTAACTTTTAAAGTTGTAAATAGAGTTTTCTTTCCTTTACCAAGAATATGTCTTCTGTCCATTATTTCAATCTAATACTATGTAAAAGCTAATCTAACCTAATAATCTAATAGGCAGGATATTCCAGCAACATTTAAATAAAAGTATATTTTCTATTCTTTCTCTGTTCTTTAAACAACTGATTTGAGTTCATGTCATTTTACTTTATGTGTACTGGTCTCTCACCTGACTTTAGGCATTTTCTGTGGGGCTGTATAAAGTCTTCATCAAAGTCCTCAGTTACTTCAACAGAGTTATTTCTTAGAAGTGCTCTTGTTGAAGTCATCTGTAACTTCAACACTAAACCAAATGGTCAATTTATATTCCTCATCACATTTGACCTATAAGCACCATATGACACATGTGGCCACTCCCTCTTATTTGATAGACTTTATTCAGCTTCACATGTCATATTTATTAATTTTTCTCTTATCTCATTGGTTATTCTCAATCTGCTTTGTTAGTTCTTTCTCTTGTCCATAATATTCTAATGTAGAACATTAATTCTCCAGATGTCAATCCATGGCCCTCTGCTGTTTTTATCTATACTCATCCACTTGTTGATCTCATCTAGTTTTGTATCTCTTTGAACCATCTTATACATTTAATCCTAAATTCATATCCATACCCCTGGCCTCTCTTCTGATATTAAGACTCATATACCCAGCTACCTATGTGATGTTTTCAGTTAAGTATTTAATGGAACCTCAGTATCAAAAGCAAACTACAATTTTACCTGTTTCACCTCCCTTTCTCAAATCTGCTTGTTCTATGGTATCCTCTCTTTCATAAATTTTAACTCTGTTCTTCCAGTTACTCTAATTTATGTCCTGGTAGTCATACTTTATCAATCAGAAATTGCCAAGAAATTCTACTGTTTTCTTCACTGAAATGCATTCATATTTGGAGCAGTTCATGCACCTTCTACCTACATTAACTTGGTGGAATCAACATAATCTCATACCATTAAATAAATGAAACAGCCTTATTATTTATCTTTATAAGTCTATACTTGCCACCCCTATCTACTCTTAATAGAGAAACCAAAGTAATCTACTGTGGAATGACTGTGCCCCTGTCCTCTAATTCACACAACAGTGTGGTAGTTGCTCAAAAAATTAAAAGAGCTACCATATGATCCAGCAATTACTCTTCTGGGAATCTACCCAAGTAAAACAAAAACACTGACTTGAAAAGATATCTGCATTTCCATGTTTACAGTAGCACTATGTAAACAGAATATAGATGGATCATGTTTCTAAATCCATTCAGCTACTCTGTGTCTTTTTTTTTTTGGAGCATTAATCCATTTACATTTAAAGGCATTATTGACAAATATGTACATATTGCTTATTAATTGTTTTTTTTTTTGGTTGTTTTTGTAGTTCTCTCTTTTTTTGATCTTGTAGTTTGCTAGTTATCTTCAATAATAGCTTTTTAAATAGCTGATTTACTATGTTATGAAATATTTGCCTTTATCTGTAAGGTCTTTTCTCTATCTCATATTTTCTTATTTCTGGTTATGATCTTTCCTGCTTAAAAAAGATCCTTTAACATTTCTCATATAGCAGGTTTAGTGCTCATTGAACTCCTTAAGTTGTTGTTTGGGAAAATCTCTCCTTCAGTTCTGAATGATAACCTTGCTGGATAAGTTATTTTAGGTTGTAGGTTCCTTTCTTTCAACATTTTGAAGATGTCCTGCCATTCCCTATGGCCAAAAAAGTTTCTGCTAAGAAATCATCTGATAACCTTATTGTGTTCTCCTTGTATATAATTGATTTTTTTTCTACTGCTGCCTTCAAGATTATCTCTTTAATTTTTACCATTTTAATTACAATTTGTGTTGGTGTGCTCATTCAATATGTCTCTTCGGGCTCATTTTGTTTGGAACTCTCTGCCTTTCCTTGAACTGGATGTCCATTTCCATTTCCATGTTTGAAAGTTTTCAGCCATTATTTTTCTTCAAACTTTCTGCACCTTTATTTTCTTCTTCTGAAATCCGTATAATGCAAATGTTTTCATGTTTAATGTTGTCCCAGAGTTCTCTTAAATTATCCTCATTTTTTAAAATTCTGTTTTTCTTTATACTGTTCTAATTAGTTGATTTCCACTAGACTATCTTTCAGGTTGCTGACCTGTTCTTCTGAATTTGCTAATCTGATAATGATTCCTTCTACTATAGTTTTCATTTCAGTTACTGTATTCTTCAGTTCTACTTTGTCCTTGATTATACTTTCTTACTCTTCATTGAACTCCTAAGGTACTCTATTCTGCTCTTAAGGTTGGTGAGCATTTTTATAACCATTTAAAAAATAACTTATCAGGTAAATTATCTCAATTTCATTAGGCTTTTTTCCTTGGGATTTTTCTTATTTCTTCTTTTGCAGGATATTTCTCTATCTTTCATTTCATTTGACTTTTATGGTCCTTCATATGAATTAGACAAAATAGCTATCCTTCCCAGTCTTGTAACAGTGTACTTGTGTGAAAGCAACCTCTGTGTGGGCTGTGCGTGCCAGGTAGTTTTGGCAGCTTGGTTGGAGATGGATAGCGCTTATGGCATCTGGGGCACCAGTCTACTGTCGGGAGCTGCTCTGGGTACAAAGGCCAGGTGCGTATGGTAATGCCCTGTTGATCTGTATTGTTGCCTTTGTTCAGAGCCAAAATGGGCTTTTGGCAGTTTGGCTGGGCATGTAGAGACCTTGCAGGAAAGCCAGAGCATTTAGATAGAGCTCCTGCTTTTCTTTGAGTTGGAGAGGGATGTAAACAATAGCATTCGCTAGCAGAGAACTCTTGTAGATACCAGAGAGCCCCTGCTGTTTCCCAGCCTTTTTATTTATGGTCTCTCCCTCCCTATTCTTGCCCTCTTGCTCTCCCTTATTGCTCATAAATTATTCAATCAGTCCTTAGTTGTCTATCCATGGGAATTTTTTTAAATTTATAGGTATATATTTCAGTTGCTTGTGGGAGGGGGTGAGTTCAGCATCCCCCTATATTGGCACCATCTTAGACCTCTCCCTTATTTTTAAATTTTCTCTCCCAGTAGCTAGAATGTAAGCTTCCCAGGGTAGATATCTTCCTTTTATTCCCTGACAATACTTGAAGCAGCTAGAACAGTGCCTGGCACATAGGAGATACTGAGTAAATGTTGGGGGTAAAGATGGATGGATGGATGGGTGGATGGATGAATAGGGCAGGACAAATTTAACATGAAGTTCTCATTTACAATTACTAGTGCTGACTATCCCCGAAGATGTATAGATTGAAGTCATTTATTAAATGTGAGCTTTATTAAAAGATAATATGAATTTAGAGAACATGTATAATTGCTAGACTTGTTGTATAAGGAACTACAAAGAACAAAAAAAGTATTTTTCAGTATAAAACTTAAGTATTGTTTGCATCCAAGGCCAGAGAAAAGCACCATTGCAAAAATTTGCTTGGATCCAAAAATATAAAGTTACCATATATTTATATTACATATTTATATTTGTAATGCTAGACAACATTTCTCTCTAGTTCTTTGAAGGAGCAGAAAATTATAAAATGTGTTAAAGTAACACATTTATAAAATCAAAATAGTATTTGCCTTAAAATGCATATTTCTCCATGTTTTTGGTATGAGAAACAAAAAGTAAATGGCATTCTGAACTTGTTTTTGAAATAGGATAATAAAGCTTTAGTCATTTAAAAATTATTTTTATATCAAAAATTTTTGTTGATTTTTATATAAAGAGCTGCCTTTCATTTCTCATTTATATAGGATTATACAATGACACTTGGAAGGTGGTTTTCTTAGCATTTAATAAACTATAAGTACAATATGATGAAAAAATTGGTTTGTGTTTCACAAACCCTTATATTTAGTTCTTGATTTATTTGTCTTACTTAAAAAAGAAATCAAATGTGACCTCGAGTACACTTAATCTGCAAAAGATATATTAAATATATCAATTCTATCTGTTGGACCCAAAACCAGAATTTAATATATTTAATTTGAGTGCATAATACTTTCCCTTCATAGTTTAACACTTACCTTATTGATAAACCAGAGTGTTGAAGAGGGAATGGGAATAATGTGAGGAAATTATTCCCAGCGAGAGATGTATATGGGATACTCAGGGGACTCTGGAACAGATGTAGCCTTGGGAATAATTTTTTCTCTTTCCAGAGTAGTTATTAACCACACTTAATACCATTTTAATTATTCTACTACCAGCAAATGAGGTCATTAATACCTATTCGGAAGTTTTGTTCTGGTACATATTTAGTAGAAACTGTGCATGTGTGTTTTCAGCATGTATGGTTTACACTATTTGTGAGTAATTCTGAACATCTACATCATAAAGTTATTTACAAGTGAAAATTACACTAGTGTGCTTACTACAGCAGTCAGTGAGACTTCATTTAGTTGTTCAGCATCTGCATTTGAATGCTGATTTGTTCTTATTTAACATATGAGCTGGTTCCTGAGAAATTGACTAGTGAGAAAGTGTTGGAAATGGAGCAGGAACTTGTAGCTGAAGAAGAGGCCAGAGAAAAGAAAACTGCAGGAGAAGAAAAAGAAAATTCACAGTGCAAAGTTTAGCAGAAATTTTTCAGACCTCAATAAGCTCTTTTAAAAGTTCGAAAATATGGACTCCCAACACTGCAAGGTTTTCATTACTAGAAGGAATGTTCATGGTGCATTATCTGCTTACAAGAAAATCTATGATGGAAAAAAGAAACAAACCAAGCAAACCACTATGCACATATTCTAAAAAGACTAACACCCCCTCAAGAAGATCCCAGGCAGGTCCTTCAGGAGGTATTTTAGAAGAATATTATTATGGGAGATAAGAGCTTCATGCATGTTAATACCTCTAAAGACTTTTCAATGACACAGATGTTGAAGTGGGAGACAGTGTCTTGATGATTTGAGTTTGGGTAGGCCTAGGCTAATGTGTGTGTTTGTTTCTTAATATTTAACACAAATGTTTAAAAAGTAAAAAACAAATTTTTTAAAAAATAGAAAAAAGTTTACAGAATAAAGATATAAAGAAAATATTCTTTTGTTTTTGTATATGTATTGTGTTTTTGTGTTTGAAGTTAAGTGTCATTACAAGAAAGTCAACTTAAAAAAGTTTATAAAGTAAAATTTTTGCCATAAGCTAAGGTCAATTTATTATTAAAGAAAAGAAAAACATATTTTAAAAATAAATTTTGATAGCCTAAGTGTACAACATTTATAAAGTCTAGCAGTGTACAGTGATGTCCTGGACCTTGACATTCACTTACCACTCACTCACTGACTCACCTAAAGCGACTGCCAGTCCTGCAAGCTCAGTTCATGGTAAGTGCCCTATATAGATATACTATTTTTAATCTTTTATAGCATATTTTCACTGTACCTTTTCTATATTTAGTTGTATTTAGATACACAAATACTTACATTGTGTTACAGTTGCCTACAGTATTCAGTACAGTTTCATGAGTACATGTTTGTAGCCTAGGAGCAATAGGCTATACCATATGGCCTAGGTGTGTAGTAGTAGGCTATACCATCTAGGTTTGCACAACAACAAAATGGCCTAATGACGTATCTCTCAGAACATATTCCACATCACTAAATAACACATGACTGTAAAAAAAGAAAAAGTTGCCTATTTCAACACAATAGAGATTGTAAGTCTACATATTCTTTTTAAAATTTTGTAGTTTTAGCTCTTCCATTTAGGTCTGTGAACTATTTTGAGTTCATTTTTTATGTGGTTTGAATTTTATGCTTTTATACTCTTTATATTATCTATAGAGGTCCTAATTTTCTTGTTCAGTAATATTATGGAGGATCTTAAGCCCTTGACTCAATAATAGAAACTGTCAATGACTTAATGTCATTAAGATCCCTAATCCCCAATGTGCTTTTATTTAGAGAGTGGGTCTCTAAGGAAATAATTAAGGTTAAATGAGGTCATAAGGTAGGACCTTGACTTAGTAGGATTAGTGTCCTTATAAGAGAGATACCAGAGAGCTCACTCTCTCCTAGCACATTGCTGAGTAAAAGCCATATGAAGACATAGAAGGTGACGAGCCAGGAAAAGAGGTTTCTCAAGAAACTAAATGGGCCTGAACTTTGACCTTGGAATTCTAGCCTCCAGAAGTGTGAGAAAATAAATTTCCATTACTAAACCACCCAGCCTGTGGTATTTTGTTATAGCAGGCTGAGCAGACTCTTACATAATTGTATACACATTGTACTATGTTACTGCCAGCATGCCTAATTCTGCTCAGTGGATTCTCCATTAAATTATGAGACTTCTGTATGTGATCTCAAGTCTTAGGGAAATGAAAAATAATTTTTTCCTCATGAAATGAGAATAGACCCTGATTTTTGAAATTAGTGAATTAGATGTATTGCACCAAACCCCAAATCTGGAACTACCTGTGTGTCACATGATTTTGAAGTTGGAAAAATCTTCAAAATATTTTTTAGTAGACCTCATAACTTTATATCTGAGAGGTCAAATCCTTGAGTGGCATAGGTAGTGAATGTTTCACATGGCCTAGGAAGTGAAAAAATATCTAGAATAGAATTTCAGGCTTTTCTGTAATATACCATTTTGATTTTTAGTAATGAGGGTCCTCCACTTCTACAGTAGGACATATCTATATCATTTGTTCCCTGTAACGTTTATCGCAGTGCTTCCCTATCCTCCACCTTTTTAAAATTTTCATTGCTATCTTAGTTTCTGTTCTTAGTTAAGAACTGTCTGACCAGCACTCTGTTCTATTTGCCTGTTCTATTATCCCTCTAATGTGCCATATACGTACAAGTACACATTTCATATTCTTAGCTTAGTGTTCATTATGTTAGTTCATTAATTAGAATCCTTCAGAGTTTCCCAGTGTTTACAAGATTTGCAAACTCCATAGCCTGATAGTCTAGGCCCTCCATAATCTTATCTTAATCTTGGTACATCAATATTGATTTCCTTATCTTTTACCCCATTATGTAACTCTATTGCCATAACTCAGGGTTTCTCAACCAGGGGTGATTCTTCCCTCCCTCAGGGTTATTTAGCAATATCTGGAGACAATTTGGGTTGTCACTACAGGGAATAGAGTGTACTACTAGCATCTAGTAGTTATAGTACAGGAATGCAGCTAAACATCCTATGAAGTATAAGACAGACACCTAGATGTAAGAATTATTAAGTCCAACTCTCAATAGTGTCTGGGTTGAGAATCTCTTATACCTTAAGTCTTAGCATGCTTTCTTCTTTGAATGTCTCTTATCTTTCCATTCTTATCTATTCAAGGTCTAACACAAGTTTTTTTTTTTATAAGGTTGTCTTTGAAGACATCAGCCCATTGAGATCATTCTATCTTCTACATACTGTAATCACACATTTTTTTTTGATCATTTGGCACTGATTACATACTATGTTGATATATAAAATTCAAACTTTTATATGTGATATCTATCTTCAAAATATATTCCCAAAACTTTAAGCAAATACGCAGATTGAAAAATGTGTTATTTTGATTACAGGTATTCTATAATTTTATTCTTCTAGGAAATAAAAGTGTAAAAGTCTAACATACTTCTAAAAACCAGATTTATCCTTATACTATTATTAATAACACTAATTATAGAAATGAATTGAAATAATAATTAGAGTTGACAATAAATGTAAAAATACATTTATATATTAACATTTTAGTTACTATATATGACAACTGGTTTCTTTTATTTTTTGACACAATGCAGATTACTTCTATGTATTGCTTCTGAGAAAAAATGTTTTCTGATTCTATCATGACGTTTACTTTGATTTGGATGTATAAGCTCTCCATGAGTTGAGGCTTTTCCAACCATTTTGTACATAATTCTTTGAAGGGGAAAAAAATGTTCTTCTCCATTTTTTAATGAATATGGAGTCTGTTTTTAAACTATACCATCTTCCTCTATTCCTGCTTTAAATCTTACTGTTACAGCACTTAAAATTACCTGCAATTCTCCCTGGCAGTTTCACCCTAAAAATGTCCTTCTGTCTTTTCTTCTTCTTAAAGGGTATGCTTCTGGCAAAAAAAAAAATTGTTAGGAAGAGGAAAGTACATATGATGGCATTTTTCATTTGTATTTTTAAGGAAGGTGACTCTTCATGCAAATCTATTCAGTAAAAATTTACATGATGGAAAATGAGGAATAAACTATTGCTTTTCTGCATCATAAAATCCATGTAATGTTTTATGCAGTTGTAAAATAGATGACTGCTTCACATAATACACATGATGCCAAGCAAATCTAAATAGAACCTACTTGCACCCAAGTGCTAGGAAGCCCACTTGAATAGGTATTGGAAGAGGAAACTAAACTATGGGGTTTATTCTGTGAAGATATATGGCCTCTGTGCTGTAGAGAAATCCTATCCTGAGAATGGGAATTTACTTGAGAGGTTCCCTGATAATTAAGAGGCACAAGATTTTATTAAAACTATTTCTCCCGCTTACGTAATTCAAAGAAAAAAAAAAAAACAAACACCCTGATTATTTCAAAGTCTGACCAAAGGCTGTCAATCTTTTCAAATTAGCTTGATGAAAAGGATCTATATTTCTGAAATAGGAAAATAACTGTCAATTATACTATTTTGAAATAGATATATGCAAATTTCTCTCACCAAAAGTATAATCGGATGTATATAAGTAGAGTTGGTTTATTTGTTAAAACACACGGGGTTTCAAACCTGTGTACTGATCATTTTGTATCTCATCAGCATTTGAAAGCTTTCAGATGCTATTTTCCTTACTTGATATAGAGTGCCTGAACTCATGGTCATAAGCACTATTGCATGACCTAGAAAACCTAGATATCTTACCCTTATAGTTTACATTATCAAGATAAAGCCTAAATTGCAATGTAATCTCATCTGTGCATGTTACTGGTACTCTATACTGTAAAAACCTTTAGTATCTTTTTGACTCTTCCAGTGCCCTCCCAAGCTGCATCACAGTTGATAGGGTCAGGCCCACACAGACTGTACAAATCAAAGCAAAAATCTAATCTTAAATATTAAAGCTTTTTACTACTCAGTACTTTCTTGACTAACCTTAATTTTCTATAACCTCCTCATTATTTTTTAATAGTTTATATCCATAATTATTTTACCTATTATAGGTAAGTTTTAATTAAAAACATAATTGCATATCAATATTAAAGTATTATAATTTAATTTTATTGCATTTAAATACCATTGTAATATTTTTTCCATTCAGGTATCTGTGTATATTATTATTGATTTTTTAGATTTGTTTAAAAATTTCATTTGTTTCTGCCACATAGCCTGACCAACACAACTCACAAATATTTCTCATTAACAATATTACAATTGCCATTTGACAAAAAAAAAAAACTGAGACAAAGAGAGGCTGTATTTTTGCCTAAGCTAATAGGTGATAGAGTCAGAATTTGAACCAATTTGGTTCAAGAGTTTGTAACAAACAAAATAATCTTTTCCAAATGCATTGCAAGTTAAAATATTGCATTGCTTTGAATATGGCTATACCTCATACATTTCAAAAAACATATCTTTTGAAAAAAATCTGTTTTTTTTTAAATGTTATGATTAGGGTTTTTGCTTAAAATGCTATGTGAAAATCAGCAAAGTGTTAAAATAAATAACAATAATAATAAAATCAACAATCTTATGACATACTTTGAATGGCTAGTACTAGAGGAAAGACATAAGCATCATACTTCTAATATTTAAGGTATTTCATTGTGGATAAGTAAGCTTGTTTGAGAACTTTGGAAGTACTGGGAAAATAAATCATTGGTTTTCTAATAAGAGATTCTGTTATAGCTCAAATATTTAACCTATACAGACACACCTTTATTTGTTGTTTTTTGTTTTTTGGCATTTAGTAAATAGGTTAATAAAGTGTCCCACAGTTGAGGACTGGATTTTTAAAATATTTTAAAAAACAATCTGTTTACTATATCTCTAGTATACAAGTCATTTGCTCAATCTGGAAAAATGTTTGCCTTCCTCAGTGTCAAAGTTCAGTCTGTATAATCTTTCAATTTTTGTTTCATATCTACTTTCCTCTAATATATACCTCCCAGGTTAATATTACCGAGCTACAATAAAAATAAATACAAACTTTAGCATTTATTTGTATAAAAAATGAAAAGACTCAAGATTTTGTTGGAGTTGTCAAATGTATATAACATGTCCTATGATCTATCTTTGTCAGTAGATTATAAACTTCTTTAAAATATGAATCCAGACTCCTATTTTCTTTAACAATTAACCCAAGATCTGGTCATAATAATTTATATACAGCAATTATGCATGAAAGAAAAAGGATAACTCCAGATCATTAGCAAAAAAGTGGAGAAAACTCTTTCTTTACATGTACTTCCTATCTTCATTCTCTCATTCAATACAAGCACTAACATTCATATGAAAAATACAATATCCTTTGTATTCTTGATCTTGCATTTTTAAAAATAGAATTAGAAACTTACATTATCAAAAGTGTTCCAATTAAACTGAGTTCAAGCCTGAAATATCATACACACACAATCTTTTTACATAGTGGTTATTGAAATTCATCTAATTTAAGCTGATGTTAATTTTAAGGCACATTCCAATTTTAGAGAAATTAAAATGTGAAAATAGTGTGTCTTAGAATTGAAAAATTCAATTAGCTGTGTTTCTGTATGTTGGTACACCATGTCTTGCACATCTATTTTCTTATATATGTGTACATATGTCTCAGCTGAGTAGATAACTAACTCTATATTATCCAACATGCTATGTGTACTATAAATTTACAAATTCACAATGTATGTTTTGTTTTTATTAATTCTGATTTAAAAGTAAATCCACATATAGTGTTATCAACATTATAAGAAAAAAACAATAAAAATGAAAATTATGTTTTATGTGAGATCTAAAAACAAATTTTTCTCTTCTCAAAAATTTACTTACAAAAATTGTAAAAATTATTACTTTTTAAAAGAGAAACAGTTAAGTCTAATCAATAGAAATATTTACATATTTACAATCAGTTGTCATAAGCTAATTTAGTTTTTGAATTAATTACTCTAGGCTATAAAAGGAATACTTCAATAATTTATAGGTAAATATTTTTAGATACAATTTTGTGGTTAGAGCTTTTGCTTAAGTGCTACATGGAAATATTCTGAAATCCTATGTATTATATCAGTATAATATATGAATGTTTATTATCTACTTCATATAGTTGGATAATATGGCTCATATTTATAAAAATATTTTTTATTGAGAAAAAAATTATCTGAAAAAAATTGTCTTTTATATATAATGAGAATATATACAATTTCAAGACTTCCTAAATTGATTAAAGTTTTCGCTTGAATGCTATTTTCTTTAATTGTCTATTTTTTTAAACAGTTGTAGATTTATAAAAAAATTGAGGCAAAAGTACAAAGAATTCCCTTATATCTTTTATCCTTCTCTCAATTTCCCTGACTAATAATGTCTTCCATCAGTGAGGCATATTTATTAAAATCGATGAATCAATAATTATCTATTATTATTAACTAAATTTATGATTTACATTGGAGTTCACTTTTGTGTTGCACAGTCTATGGATTTTGACAAATACATCCAGCATTACAGTACCGTAGAGAATAACTTTACTGCCTTATAAGTTCCCCATGCTCCATCCATTTTTCTCTCTTTCTCTCCTTCCACACCATTGATCTTTTTACTGTCTTCTAGTTTTGTCTTTTCCAGAATGTCATATAGTTTGAATCAAACAGTCTTTGGCTTTTTCTTCCCCCAATTAGTAATGCCTTAAGTAAGAGAGCATGGACTTTAGGTAAATGAGTTTTTAACATCAATGTGCTGGCAATTATAATAGTTGGAAATTTGGCCACCTGCAAAAGTGAAAGTAGATAGTAATCTAATGAGATTGTAATTAAGGATATTTATAGCCTTTATTTTTTTATACTAGTTAGGGACTATACTAATTAACCTAAACTACTCCAATAGCACCTACCAGAAAGGAGCTTTAACTCTGAAGTGTAACAGCATTAATCATGGGGTTTTTTTTTAGAAGAAAATCCATGGTAACTCATCCTTTAACTCTGTTTCAGTCTTTATGTGTGCTCTTCAGAGGCTTTCAGACTGTAGCTTAAGTAGTAATAGTCAAGTAAAGAAACTTATAAAACATTTTATGAAAAAAGGTATTCAACCAGTATAAAGAAGGCATGACATATTTTGGAGGAAGTTTCAACACCTTTTCCTGCCAAGGCTGTGATCCCAGTATAGAGGGACTCTGAGCTCTATGCTTAAAAGTAACTGTCCGTACAGGCTGTGGATGCTCCACAGATTTTTGTTGCTGTACAGTTTCAAATGTTACTGAATGTTTTGAAACATTAAAAGAAAATAGGATATTTCACATTAAAATCAACTACTCTAGAATCTCTTTTAAAATAGTCACTCATGCCAAAGTTTAGTGACATAAGTAATAGGCATTCTCTTTAGACATGTTGTCCTAAAATTTGCCATTGAAACTTCATTGCTACCTACCCCATTCCTCACCCATTCCTTCACACATTTGTTATCCCTAAGCACCTGTAGATATGATTTTGAAACTTCTCTTCTTTAAACTACATTTTAATAATGTTCTCTTGAATTCTATAAATAATACAGGTTTTTTTTTTTAATTTGAAAATTGGCCTTCAGGTATTACCTTTCTAGAAAGTAATTAATAAGTTTCAAAGTCAACCTGACCATTTTACGACTGAATAAAGGTATTTACATATGGAAATATACTTTCCGATGTAAAAGTCAAATAAATACATATAATTTTATCAGCTGTACATAAATTTATCAATTTTAGTGGGAAAAGAAGGTCTTTTAAAAGAAAATACCATCATAACAAATATCATGTTCATTTAGTCGTGCACATATCTTAGAATTTACAAAATTGAAAAAGGCATAACTTATTCAATAATTATCTATTGAAATTATAGGTCAATCACTGTGCAAGATACTCGAGTAAAGAAATGTAAACATTTTAAAAATTACCTTTTTGGAAAGCTGTGGTAAACTTTGTATTTTCTTAGGAACTCTTATGTCTGATTTTTTTTTAAATGTAAAATATTACTAGAGATTGTCATCCCACCCTGAGGGAAATTCTCTTTATTGAGGCATTTTTCCCCCTCAAACTGCATTTTCAGTGTGTGTTTATTGCCAAGCAACCAAACCATAAAAAACTAATGTTAGATCTTAGATTGATATGGTTTTTTGCTGGCTGTAGTATAAAATATTTTTTATGATGAAACTCATAGAAATTTCCTCCACAACAACAAAGGATTTAAGAATTATTATACCAGCTTGCTCACTTCAGGAAAGCACATTTCAGCTTTCAAGAATTCCTGATTGATATTCTTTGAAGTTCTGAAAATACCATGCTAGTAAATGACACCCTACGGACTAAAATCATCTTTTCATCTGTAGAACCATAGGGCAACATAGTATAAACCTTCCTGTGACAGACTGACTACATTCTACCTGGCTTCAATGACAGCATCATTTGAGATCATGGTGGAAGCTTCAACAAATGCAACCAGTGAGAAGTACTTACCTTGGGCAATTCTTTCTATTTGCCTTTCTTTACATACGTGCATAATCATGTGAAATACTTTTACTTCTATGTATAAATACCACTCTTAAATCTGTTTTATGACCTGTAACATCAACGTTGAGAGGCAGAGTGCTCAGTGGTCAAGTTCCTGGGCTCTGAAGTCAGATCGGCTAGATTTGAATCATGACTCTTTAAATCTTAGCTGTGCGATCTTTTGTGGGTTTTAATGTAAACACTCTGTGCCTCAGAATCCTCATTCATAAAATGGAAATAATGATAGCATCTATTTGATTAGGGTTGTTATGAGATTAAAATTAGGTTACTCAGGTAAAGCACTTAGAGGAGTATTCAGTAGATGGCAGCTATAATTATGAAGTTTATCTTTCTGTCAAATCAAAAAACTTACTGGGACCTTGATAATGTTTAGTGACTTTTGCATTAAATGTATAAAGACTACCTGCACCATTTCCAAGAGTGGCCCTTTGAAAAGTTTTCTACCATCTTCAGATCTCCAACTCCACCTTTCATGTTCATGAGTTGACCTTCTGACCTACTTAATTGAACTGAGTAATCAAGACTTTCTAAAGGGAAGTCCTGGAATGCTCTATTTTCCATGTATAAATGCCTCTGAGCCACTGTGTTCCTACACTAAGTTTGCTATTGCCTTTTAGGAAGAACACTCTCAATTTCTTATCATAGCTAACTATTCTGCTTGTGCTCTTGAATTTATTCTTTTTTTTTTTTGTCTGAATTCACCAAGTGGTTACCCTCTTGCTTGCAATATATAGTCTATAACTGTACCCCACCTCACTCCATTTATCTGTAGAGACTGCATGTCTACCATTCCAAGAACAATTCTATTTTATAGCTGTTATAGATAAATTGGCATGGTTATTGTTTGGTATCTCCTTTCATCAGGTTCCCAGTTTAGACAATAAGTGCTAGGGTCATCCTGTTGTGGACTACAAACACATAATGCCTTCTTTTGTTTCCCATACAGACAAATGTAAAGATTTCTTATCCTTGTCACTAATACCTGATCTCCCTGTCATGGTTCCTGTTCCCATTCTTTTCAGTCTTTTAAATAACACCTCTTCCTTCTCTAACCTCTAAGTGTGGACATTATCAAGTTTCATACTCACATTTCTTTCCTTTTCCTCTCTCCTTTCTTTTTGCTCTCTTTCGTATTCCAACCACAATTTCTGCCTAGGAGTTGCCAATATATTTCTATATTTTCAAACAGCCTGCTGAATCACAATCCTACAATCTTAACTCCTCCTGTATATCTTCCTCTATCTATTATGCCTGCTCTTCAACTCCAAATCAGGTTTTTCAGTTTTTAAAATCTAGAAGAATCAAATTGCCTATTCTCTAGTCTCTAATGTCTCCTATTTCAAATTCACTCTTACTTTACTGCCAAAATATTTATCTGAAGCTAATATTGCATAGAAAACAAACATTCTAAAACCGTATTCTGAAATTCAAGGCCCTTTATAGTATGACCCAAACCAGTTTTTAAATGGTTCATTGTAGAATCACATCTGTTATGATTCCGTTTTATTCTGTTGTTTAGGAATATGGAATTTTTTTAAACATAAATGTGTTTTGGGTCAGAGCCAACTATAATGAGTTTAATAGAGGTTTAAAATAAAAAACTTATGAATTTTAAGAATTTTGAAAATAGGAGGTGGATGAAATCAGGGAGTCTGAATAATTGAATATTTAATAATACCCACAGTTTTAAGTAAATGGGCACTATGAAATTTTACAGTTGTAGTGATGACAGAGTCCTCTGTAATGTCAAACAATGTGAACATGTTAAATTGTACATAGATGTTTTCTGACTACGTTAGGAACAGTCTAGCCAAATAAGTTAATCATATTTATTGATATTTCTGTATGATTTGACAAAGTGAGTATTCTCCCATTTCCTCAGTTGACTTTCAAAATGCCATACACTTCCCATTTTTCTCCTGATTGTTGGCTTCTTTATTAGTGTTTCCTCCCATGGAATTTAGTATTTTCCCAAATTGCTATTCTAGATAATCTCATCAAGTTGCATGGTTTAAATGGAATTGACATGGTAAGAATTCCAAAATTAATGATTACAGCCCTAACTACACTCCTGAGATCCAGAGTAATAGAACCAACTACCTCCTCAGCATTTCCAATGGGATGTCTAATAAGCTTCTCAAAATTAACAGATGTGAAAGATAAGTCTCAATAATGCTACACTTGCCAAATAAAAAACTTTCTTCATGTGATCTTCTCATTCAGTAAATGTTGTCACCCTTAATCATGTTTTATAAAAAAAAAAAAATCCAGGATTTGTTTACGGTTCTTATCTTTCCTATAGCTCCATAGCTCATCCTTATCCCTCACCCCTTAAAAAAAAGTTCTAAAAGAGCTACTTTCACAAAATAAACCAAACATTAAACACTGCTACCACCCTGGTTTAAGCTATAACCATCATGTAAGGAATATTGAAGACTTCTGTTTCCTCACTTGCACACTTTTTTTTCTAGAGTTTATTGCTCACATATCAGCCACAGTATTTTTAAAACATATGCCTAAGATTATGTCACATCTCTGCTCACATCCTCCAACGACTTCCCTATGCAAATAAGTTAAAATCTAAACTCCTTACCATGTTCCTCAAAGCCCTACATAATCTTTTCTTATCTCCTCTTTGCATTTCTCTTCTATAACTTTTCCCCTAAATCATTTTGCAAATCCCTCACTGGTATTATTGCTGCTTTTCAAACAAAAGTTTGAAGTTGTTTGTTTCTTCCAGACCTGTGTAATATCTCTACCTTCTGCTCGGAACACTTTCTCTTTACATTGCTTCTTGGTTTGTGCCACTGCTTCACTCAGATCTTTGCTCAGATTGATTTTTCCTCAAAGAATTCTTTCTCTCTATCAAAAGTCATCATTATCTTCCACCACTTTGTACCTCTCTCTCTGCTTTTTTAAAAATATAACTCATTATAACCTGGCATATTTATATGTATTTGTTTATTTGTTCATTGTTTATAACTTTCAATAAAACACAATTCCTATGTGGAATTTTATTGATCTTAGTCCAAAAAATATCATCAGTGTTGATTATCAATGTCTGGCACATAATAGGTACCCACAAAGTATTTTTGAATAAATGTCAAACTATGGGTAGAAGATCTTGGCATTATTTAAAAATCTGTTTTCTACAAAGGACTCTTCATTAGTACAGAATGTCATGAAATGCTTTTTACAAATTAGAGATGAAGTTATTTTATTATACTTTTTCAATCTAGGGTTTTGAAGCCATAAATAACATCTCATATGTTTCTAGAATTCTTTTTTTACATCATCTAAGTTTGAATAACTTCATTTTTCAGACCCACTATCTTTGAAAGTAGTCTAAACTGTTAGGAAATTATTTTCTATTTTCAGTTATTTATTTATTAAACACATATGGAATTATATAGGCTCTACATCTCAATGATTTCAACATATTGGTCCTAGTTTATCTTTAGAAATGTGTCCCTATTAGAGGCAATTCATTATATTTCTGTACTTTGCTTAAGAAAATCTTTTATTAAAAAAAATCCATATTGCCTGTAAGGCACAAAATGGTTAAAGCTATTTTAACGCAGGACTCTTGACATTTTTACTCAGGGACATTTGACATGGCTCCCTAAAAAACCTGTACCATTAGAGTTCAGGTTTTTTGACTTCTTAGATGTCTTTGTTTTTGAACAGGTAATGTGCAGAGCAAACATCCTACAGTCCCTGAGTTTCACACTCTTTATCATTACTCTTAAACTTTACCTCCTCATCCCATCTCTAAGGCTTACTGCATTTCCAGCAAACCCTGGGGATAAAGAGAAAGAGCCAGCAATATCTGTTGCTCCTATTATTTGGTTGTAAAGTTATAATCTTTTCAATCTGACATATAAAAACATCTTTTGTGTTAAAACATCTGTAATTAGCTTGGCCCTTCCAAATTATCATCTTTTATCCCCACTAATAAAATTTATAACTATTTTAACATAACATGAAAGATGCTCCAGAATTTTATTCAAACTTCTTTCTATTTTTTTTTCTCCTACAGACTCTTACTCCATACTCTGACTACATATACTGTTTCCTTTCATCCTTTAAACCTTTGTAATCAGTCTTGATGACCATTTGCCTCCTGCTTTTGGTTCATAAGGCAAATTTCAGCTCAAAGGGCAGTTTCTCTAAAAAGGCTTTCTCAACTCTCAAGAAGGTTCATTATTCTCTCCCCTGATGAACCAGCATAGATTGTATATACCTCCACTACAGCACTCATTATATCATGTTATAATCCTTGATATATGTGTTTATCTTCTAGTATGCACATGATGCTAAGAGTTATGTTGCTGGTGAGCAAGATATTTGACAGTGTTGAGAATATGTGACTGTGAATTACATTGCAATGCACTGATTAGAAATTAAGATCTAGACTATATGGTCATGCCACCCTGAACAAGCCCAATCCTGTCTGATCTCAGAAGCTAAGCAGGGTCTGTCCTAGTTAGTACTTGGATGGGAGACCACCTAAGAAGACCAGGTGCTATAGGCATAAAAAATAAAAAATAAAAAATTGTAAGCTGACAAGGTTCTTGCAATCTGTGAGGTTAACCAAGAGTGGCCTCACCTAAAAAATATTTTAAAAAAATTAAGATCCAAAATGGGTCTCCAGTTTTGGGGTGATAGCAAATAGCACAAGATAACTAGATCTACATCTATAGCCTTTTGTAAGAGTTACAGCTATGCTGGACCAAACTTGGTATAAATAACTGCAACGACTAACTATAAGAACTTCTCCTAGTTGATGGAGATCATATTTTGATTCTCTTGGCACAAGGCATATGTTCAAATGCTGTGTAATGATTGTATAATTACATTGGAGTTACTCTTGCTCCTTTATCACTTAAGCAGAACAAACAGGTTAAGAAAAGAACAGGGTGTAATTTAGTCTGATAAGTAGATCTATACATAAGGTTTATTTTTTTCACTTTATTATTTTCCCAGTTGTTTTTTCTCAGAATAAGTGGGAGAATAGACAACTAATTATAGTATAATTCAGAGTCCTACTGAATTGAGTGAGTGTCAGATATCAGAAGAGTCAATTGTTTACTTGAAGTCAAAAGATAATTTTATTTATTCTTTATATACTTATTCATTCATTCACTGAGTACCTTTACATTGTGTAAGAAGACAAACAGAATCACTGACCTCATGGATATTTTAAGTAAATTCATAACTATAGAGATTTAAAAGCCATTATAATCAACCAACTACTACTATAAGTAGTCTTAGAAATGTTCCAGAGCCCTAGAATCCTCATCATTTATGGCAGAGAATGGCTATGCTATCTCATTAGATAATGTGTTTTTCTGTTTTTCCTGGACATATATCTAAATTTTATTTCCCAGATTATTTTGTGAATAGGCATGGCCACAGACCAAGTTCTAGATAATGGAATATGAGCACATAGTTATGTGCATAACTTACAAAACTGAGGCATGAAAACCTCCTATAAGGGATGTTCCATATTCTTTCCCTTTCTGCCAGACTGGGATTACTAATTAGTAATTAACCATGATTACTGCCTCCATATGAAATATAATCAAAATTCCAAAACTTAAAAGAGTATAATTTAAATTTAGGACACAAGAAAAGGGGTACTGGATATATAATGGGTTTTTTGTTTGTTTTATTTGTTTTGCAATTAGAATGACTAGAATGAGGTAGACAGGTTGTTATAGCTAATAAGTGGGAGGAAAACAGAATAAGTCCATGTAGGCTGCTAAAAGAAAGGAAAACATGATTTGGGGCCTAAGAGAGGACCTTCTTTATAAAGGAAAGTGCTCTGTAGATTTTTCTGCAATTCTGGGATGAAAGCTATTTGGGAGATGGGAATTTGAGAGTAGGCTTCCATTTATTATATATAAATCCCATGGCTTAAAGTATTGTCTGCCACAAAGTAGGTACTCCATAAAAATCTATTAGGTAACGAGTGAATTTCTAATACTTACAGTCTTTCCACTTAATCATAATGTTCTTGTTGAACCTGAAATACATTCTATATGACAACTGATTAAAGACTGTTATGATAATTGCCTATTGCGTTCTCCCATTTCCAGTGAATATCTTTAAGCATTTATAATTCTCTTAATGTTACTAATTATCAAGAATTTTTAAAGTGACACCAAGTCCAGATTCTGTTTCTCATCTCAACTGTTTAAGCAATCATTTTAGACATTTTTACAGGACTGGAGGACAGAGGAGCAAATTGTCCAGAAAATTGACAGTGACAGGAAGGGGAGAGTGAGCTTAGAAAATCAATCAGAAAAAGAGGACAGCAAAGAATATCCTTTACATATGTAAAGAGACCCTGGCAAAGAACCTCAATCTACTACATTTCCATGCCACTCAACCGGGGTTTTGTTGAACCTTTGAGTTCTGTGATATGTCAGTAAGGGTTCTTCAAGAGACAGTAATTAGAAAATATATATAGTTTTTGTTGTTTGTTTTGCCTGATTGCTCTGGCAAGAATTTTCAGTACTGTGTTGAACAGAAGTGATGACCGTGGATATCCTTGTCTTGTTCCTGGTCATGAAGAAAAAGCTTTAAAATTTTCACCATTGAGTATAGTATTAGCTGTGGATTTATCTTATATGATCATTATTATATTAAGGTACATTTCTTCTATACCTAATTTTGTAAAACTTTTTATAATGAACAAATGTTAAATTTTGTTAAATATTTTTTCCTCATTTATTTACATATGCTTGTATGATTTTTTTTATTCTGTTAATGTGTTATATCATGTTAACTAATTTGCATATGTTGATCCATCCTTAATAGCAGGAATAAATCCTATTTGATTATGGTGGCAAGTCCCTTTAATATGTTGCTGAATTTTATTTGCTGGTATTTTATTTTAACAATTTACATTTATATTTATCAGGGATATTAATCTGTAGTTTTCTGGTAGTGTCTTTTTTGACTTTGGTACAGTGATTTTGGCCTCATAAAATGAGTTATGGAGTGTTCTCTACTCTTCAATATTTTGGAATATTTGAGAAAGATTTATGTTAATTCTTTTTTTAATGTTTGGTAACTTCATTACTGAAGCCATTTAATACTGGTCTTTATCCAAAGATTTTCACTAATAATTATTTCTCTTTTTAGTCATTAGTCTATTCAGAACTTTATATATATTTTTAATTCAGTCCTGACAATTTGTATGTTTCAAAAAAAAATTTTTTCATTTTTCTAAGTTATCTACTTTGTTGGCATATATATAGTTGTTTATAGTAGCCTCTTATGATTCTTCGTACTTTTTTGGTATCAGTTGTATTTTTCGTTTATAATTTTGTTGACTTGGATTTTTTTTTTCATTCCTTATTTTATCTAACAGTTTGTCAATTTTGTTCAAAGATCTAACTCTTAGTTTCATTAAATTTTTCTATTTTTCTGTGTTCTATTTTATCTGTTTCTGCTCTAATCTCTTTCTTTCTGCTATCTTTGGATTCAGTTTGTTCTTTTTCTAGTTTCTTAAGGCACAGAGTTAGATTGTTTATTTGGCATCTTTCTTCTTAATGTAGACATTTATTGCTATAAACTTTCTTCTTAGAGCTGCTTTTGATGCATCTCATAAGTTTTGGTATGCTGTGTTCCCATATTAGTTTTTCTCAAGGTACTTTTTTATTTTCCCCTTAATTTCTTTCTTGATCCACTGGTTATTCAGAAAAGTAATATTTAATTTTCATGTATTCATGCATTTTCCAGTTTTCTACTTGTTATTGGTTTCTAGTTTAATGTTATTGTGGTCAGACAAGATACTTGATATAATTCCAATCTTGAACTTGCCAACACTTGTTTTGTGGCCTTTATATGGCCTATCCTAAGATATGTTCTATATGTGCTTGAGAAGAATGTGTATTCTGCTGTAAGCAGGCAGAATGTTCATTACGTCTTTAAGGTGCATTTAATCTATAGTGTTGTTAATATCTGCTGTTACCTTGCTGTGTCTCTCTGTCTCAATGATCTATCCAGTATCAAGAGTGAAGTATTAAAATCTTCAACAATTATTGTACTGCTGTTTCTTCTTTTAGCTCTGTTTACTTTATTTATGTAGGAGTCTGAATTTGGACACATATCTTTTTGATGTATTGCCCTTTTTATCATTATATAATGACCTTTCTCTGTCATTATATAATGATCTTTTTCCTATCTCTTTATTCTTATTATACGTGTGTCTTCAAGGCTAAAGCGAGTCTCTTATATGCATTGAATCATTCTTTTTTATCAATTCAATCATTTTATGTTTTCAATAGGAGAATTTAATTTGTTTATGTTTAAAATAATCATTGATAAAGAAGGACTTGTTATTACCATTCTGTTGTTTTCAAGTTGTCTTGCAGATCCTCATTATTTATTTTTTACCCTGCTGTCTTTTTTGTGTTTTGATGTCTTATGCTATCAGTATGTTTTAACTTCTTTATCATGTTTTTTTGTGTGTTTGTAATTACTACAGGCCCTTCCCTTGTGATTACCATGATGCTTACATGAAATATCTTAAAATTATAGCATTTTAAACTAAAAACTTCAGTTCTTTAGAATTTCTCAAATTTACATTTTTCTTTCTTTTTCCATTCACATTTTAGGCTATTGAGGTTACAATTTGTATGTTTTTTTTTTTCATATTGTGTAACATAACAGATTATTATAATCATGCTTACTTTTACTATATTTGATTTTAACTTTTATACTAGAGTTGTAAATGAATTATATACCACAGTTACCTTATTTTAAAATATAATTTTGACTACATATTTACTGTTATCCGTGATTTTTACACTGCCTTCTTATGAATTTATGATGTTAATTAGTTTCCTTTTATTTTCACTCAAAGACCTCTGGTTAGCACGTCTTTTAAGGCAGGTCTAGTGATAATGAATTCCCTCAGCTTTTGTTTGTTTGGAAAAGTCTCTATCCCTCCTTCATTTCTGGTTGATGGTTTTCTGCTTTGATATTTTGAATGCCAATCTCTTCTGGCCTGAAAAGTTTCTGTTGACAAATCTCCTAGTTTTATGGAGATTCCCTTGTGGTTAACTTCTCTCTTTTCTCTTCCTGCTTTAAAATTCTTTATCGTTGACTTTTGACAATTTTATTATAATGTGTAGCACTAGTTATATTCAACCTGTCTATAAGTCTCTGGGCCTCCTAAATCTGGATGTTTACTTCTCTCCCTAGGATTGGGAAGTTTTCAGTCATTATTGCTTTAAATATATGTTTAGGCCCTTTCTCTTTTTTTTCTATTTCTCTAATTCCCATAATGCAAATATTTCTTTTCATTGTGTCCCAATACTCTCATAAGTATTTGTTTTTTTGTTTATATATTCTCCACTGGCTTAGGATAATTTTAATTGTCCTATCTAGCAGATCACTGATTCTTTCATTTGTATGGTTGAGTCTTTTTTGGAGCTCAACATTGAATTTTTCAATTCAGTTATTGTATTTTTCAGCTCGATAACTTTGAGGCTTTTTGGTAGTTTCTAATTCTTTTTCTGAACAGACTTCTCATTTTGTTTGTGCGTTGTTTTCTTATTTTCATTTAGTTGTCTCTGTGTTCTTAAAGTTCACTAAACTTTTTTAAAGAGGATTATTTTATATTAATTGTCTGACAGTCTCCATTTCTTTACAGTCAGTTACTAGAACTATATTAGTTTCCTTTGGTAATGTCATATTTACATGATTTTTTATGATTTGTGATTTCTTACATGCATATTGGTGCATCTGAGTAAGTGACTTTCTCTTCCAGATTTTGCAGATTCACTTTGGCAGAAAAAATTCTTCACCAGCTCAGTTAGGATTTCTGGACATGTCTGCAGGGAACTTCCTTGGGCAGGTAGAGCTTGTACTAGTGTCTAGGCAAGGCAACTGTTTAAGCTGTGAGTTCAGGGAAGGAAAATTTACCTCTGGCTGGAAATAGCTGAACAGGAGTGCTGGCTTGGCTTCCTGCATAAGTGAGGCTGTAGGGTGGGTTTTGTGGTTGCCAGAACTCTCTAGTCAGGCTTAAAAGGCAGTCAGGATTGGGTACCATACTCATCAGTAGGTGAGGCTATAAATTAGTTTTCTTGCTCTTGTGGGGTAGCAGGTTGGAACCCAGTGTTTACATGGATTTTTGTTTGGGGACCTGAATCAGGTAGAAGTATGCACTGAATATTCTAGTCAGGTGAAAACCACAAGGTTTGCCTTGCAGGTAGGGAAAGTCATGAGTTGTGATTTCTGTTCAAGTGGTACTGTAAATAGGGCTATGAGATCAGCTATGCAGTTTCCTGTGTGTTCTGGTAAGGTTCCCTTTTCTTTTCTTTTTCTTTTTTTCTTTTTCTTTTTCTTTCTTTTTATTTTTATTTTTTTTTTTTTTTGCAGGTTGTATAGGTTTATTTTTCCAATACCACAAGAGACATACAAGAGCAGGGCTTTCCCTGTGTAGCCCCACAGACTAGACCAGTTTCAAACTGTACCCTAGAGTGGCCCCAAAGGTCACAGCAGAAGGAAGAAGAAGATTAAACATGCTTGGGCCTCTGTTCCCTGTCTTTGGTAAACAGACTCTTGAAGTTGACAACTTGGACTTGGCCAATACTGCATTTAAACTGCCACCACATCATTGCCAACTTCTCACTCATGCTTCAGATGACAAAGATGCCACACCTTGAATTCAGAAGCACTTAACACTGGTGGTCCTGATTTGTCACATATGGCACCAAGCAGCCACTGAAAGTTAGTGAAGAGATGTTAGGAGCAAGATGCATTTGCTCAGTAGCATGTGGACAGGCAGACATGGCTCTTCAGGCTGCAGCAGGTTCACTGAGTGACCTGTGAAAGGGCACCAGGCCAGCCTGGTGTATGGCAATCACTCCACTCTCAGGTCAGGCAGACAGCAGGCTGTATTCAGAAATAGATGGGGTTGTATTCAGAAATAGAAGTAGCTCCAAAACTACTAATAGTCTTCACTCAAGCCAATATGTTCCCCATGTTTCATGAACAAACAGGACCACTGGCTTTGCTCTGGGTGACCAGTTCTGCCCACCGACCTCTCAGTCCATGAGTTGTTGGGTTATGCAGCTTCAAAGAGTTCTTGGACAGCCTTCTCTGGCAATGGGAGCTGGAGTCCAGCCTCCCCATAGTTGAGTCTATGACTCAGGCTCTTGCCTGAGTGGAAATGGAAGGGCCCACTGGAACAGGTTCCAGAGCTAGCAGAACTCCTCACTGGCAGACCAGAATAGGGCAGACTGACACCCTGCCAAATTCTCAGGTCAGACTGTGCAACTGACTTGGTCTAACAGAGGGGTAAAACTGCTAATTGGGACTACCAATTGGGCTCTGCAGGTGGAGACCTGTTTCACCAAGACCCAAGTGATGGTTATTCAAACCCCCTCCCCTGTTCTGTATCTCAATTAGACTCACAGTGAATGAGTGTTGCAGATTCCCCTGCGATCCACTGTGGAAAAACCAGGATAGGGGCTCCAATAAAATGACTCCCAACACTGAGGGGCTGAATGTTACCCCTGGATTCTTTCTCACCACTGGATGGATGGAACAGATCATAGGCTCAGGGGAAACCTCTCTATGTGGTGCTGTACTAGGGGAGAGGCAATGTGGTCAGTGTGTAGCCCTTTCTCCTACCCTTCTAATACAGTCTGTCTTGGTTTCTGGATGCAGGGAAGTACCTCAACCTCATTCCCAAGCTCTAATAATCTCTCAATGGTATACATGAATAGTTGTTAGTTCTTGTGAAGGCAGCAAAATCAAGAATGACCATTGTCATTTTGATATTATTACTGTATCAGTTTTTATATTTAGCATTTCCTTTTGACTATTTTTAGAGTTTCCATATCTCAGCTTGCATTATCTATCTGTTCTTGAAGGTTGCCTACTTATGCCATTAGAGCCTATAAGGTATTAATCATAGCTATTTTAAATTTCTTGTCTGGTAATTCCAAACCCTGTTACATATCTAGTCTTTCTGATGCTTCTTTGTCTCCCCAGACATTTTTTCTTGGCTATTAGCATTCCTTGTAAATTTTTTGTTGTTGTTGAAAGCCAAACATAGCATGAATATTTGTGCTTCCTCCCAATTAATATGTTAAAATCCTAATCCCCAATATAGTGGTATTTGAAGAGGTGTGGCTGGGAAGTGATTAGGTCATGAAAGTGGAGCCTTCATGAATAGGATTAGTGTCTTTATAAAGAAACCTCAGAGTTCTCCTGCTCTTTCTGCTGTGAGAAGTCAGCCCTGTACAAACGAGAGAGTTCTCACCAGAATCTGACCTGATGATCACAGACTTCCAGACTCCAGAACTTTGAAAAATTAATTTCTGTCATCAATAAGCCAATGAAATTGTGGTGTTCTGTTACAGCAGTTCAAACTAAGACACCAAATATAATGTATTGGATAATAAAAATTGAGATACTGTGAGGTTTTATGTTAACCTGATTTAAGTTTAGCCGGTATTGTTTTCTATAGCTGTAGGTGTCAAAAGCTTCAAATTTCTCTAGCATTTTTATTTTTGTCTCATTTTTTTTTGACTTTGGTTTTTATAAATATATATATTTTTTTCTTCAGAGAGTCCTCATCTTGCAGCATTTTCATAATCCACTGTTATATTAGAGCCCTGTTGGTATAGTGGGAAGTCATGGAAGAAGGGAAGCCTTCTCTAATCTTATGATGAAATCTCAGTCATTTGTCTCTGGACTGTGACCTTCACAAGAGTTTCTTAGCTTTTCCCTACCTATTAAGCAAGCCAGAAAACCTAGAGGAAACTGGAGTGGGAGAAACACCCTTCCTACAGATAGAATATATTTCCAGTGAAGTGTTCAGTTGTCTAATATTTTATTTGAAATTTCTTTTTATGTTTGTAAGTAAAATGTGTTTGATTTTATTTTTTGTTTATAAGTAAAATTGGTCTGTATTGTTCATACCTAATTTTGAAACAGGCTTATTATAATCTTATAAATGGTGCTTGGTAGTGTTGGATTTTTTCAAATTTGTAGAAAATTATGTAATTTGAGAATTAACTCTTCCTTCCAAGTTTGGTAGGAATTTGCACTCTTCTAATCCTAATCTTAAATTTTGATTGTAAGTGAATTGGTCCAGTGATTATAGCCTAATTCCCTCCTTCCTCTCACTTTTGTGAATCATATCTTAAGCAAATGTTCTAAGAAATGACTTAATTACTTCCAGGAGTTGATTTGAGAATACCATGAAAAGCCTGCACATTTATTTCTAGTGGTGATATCCCGAATATATAAAGAAACCCAGTGCTTGATAAGGCTGGTTTGCAAAACTTGCCAAAGTCACGTGATTTTCTAATTTCCCAAGAATCTATGAAGATTTTGTAGGACAACTACAGAAGACAAAATGAATTAGAAGGATTTTAAATGATATTCGTGAGTTATTGTAATAGGTTCTTTCATATATCCCTCTCCTTTATATACCTCTCAAATGTTAAACATGTCAGCTAAATATAGCATCAATAATCTTTTACAAATACTGGTAAGAGGGAGTAGTTTCTGTTCATCCTAAATACTAGTACTGAAAGTCAATAAATTTTTGACCTTCCAGCAACCATTCCAATAAATTTTGTTTTTATTAAATAATGAAGTAGCACAACACAGAAAGCATGTGTTTGTATGTGAAAAAAATATAGTAAGAAATTAATAGATCTGAAATTAAAAGCTTGAAAAATTTGTTTCTAAATATGAGGTTATCTCAAGGTTTTTGGATAAAATCTTATCTTTAGCAAGATAAAAATTGGTAAAACTTGATATAGTAGCCTAAGAATGTTACACTGAAGATAAAATTGTATTATAAAGAATGGTTTTAAATGAAGCAATGCTCTTTCCTATTGTGAAATTCTGAGTGCAGACCTACAAATGAGACTAAACTTAGTACTTGACTAAATTATTATTTCAAATTAACTTTCTGTGTAAAGTTTGTTTCTACTTATCACAGTCATCTTCTGAAATGTGATTAGATTTTTGGATCTTCCCTAAACCTTGGCATTCATCATTGTCACTCTGTATGTTTAATGCTGTGATGCTTATTCTACGAATATCTCTACAAATGTCAAAGCATTTGTTATATTAGAGAAGTAAGAACCATAAAATAAAATAAGATATATAAGATCTACTTAAAATAAGATTAAAAACAAAAATACTTGACTGTATAAATAATAAGCACTATATACATCAATATTTCACTTAAATATTTAAACGGTTATTTTACAATTAAAACTTTAATGAGAAATATCTACATAATCCATCCACAAGAAAGTGCTGATTGATTATAATTATAACTACAAGTTTGAAAATTATTACCAGCAGAATTTAGAAGTAGAGTTTATAAAGTCTCATAAAGTCTCCAAAATAATTCCTAAAATTTAATACCTTAATTAATTAAAAAATCAACAGTGCATCTTGACCTTCTTTACAGAAAATACAGTTCAGAATCAAAGAGAACACTGTGGTCAGAAAAATGGATTGAGTCTTAAATCATAACATCATATTACATATAAAATATATCATATTGGTTCATTTCCATTTTTTGAAATCACGTATAAAAGTAAAAAACAGAGGAGCACCATTTACTCTGAAGTTGTGAGGCTGTAGGGAACAACTAACGAATTTAAATACATAATGTTGGAATATGCTTTCAAGGCATTGCCACAGCATTTTAAGTGTATTGTCTTTCCTATTGGCTGATATGGATTTCAAATGGATACATATTCATGCATCATTTCAAACACTTTACTAGCTTTTCTGAATCATCTATCTTCCAACCATCTTAGAAAAGTGTGTGTGTGTGTGTGTGTGTGTGTGTGTGTGTGTGTGTATGAGAGAAAGGGGAGGAGGAAGGGAAGGAGGGAGAGGAAGAGGGAGAAGGAGAGAATTTAGAAGAATTTTGTATATTTTGTGCTGTTGCAAAACACATAGAATTGGTAAATAGGTTTCATAAACTATGAAGTCAAAACATTTTGAGATATACTTTAAATTATGACCAGTTGTAAAAAATGGAGTTAAAGAGTGTAGCTGAGAATAAAAAGATTTCACACATATATTAAAATGAAATGATAGTATGTTCCCCTACTGGTTCCTGAGATATTGTACTTTAATACTGCATATCAGAATTAAGAAAAGCCCAGTGGCAATGGAAGTAGAATTAGAAGTCATGTCAATTGGCTGACAGAAATAAGTAGTTGTTATTCTTCTCAATCATCACAACTTTTAAGAACGTAGAAATAAATTACATTTCTTTATGTCCAGTTTGAATATATGCACAAACCAATCTATTACCAAGACAGGCTCAGAAAAAATTAATGTCATAATGAAAGCAATCACACAACATATTTATTGTTTTAAAATTTATTTTGCAGAGGAATTATGCATATTTTTTAATTTCCATGCTTAAGTGTATCAATCTTTTTTCAGAATATGTCAAAAGGTGAAATTTCCATTGAATAAAATCATTGTTCTTAGTGAGAAATCAAGAGCCACAAAAGAAATTATACTATGGCATTCAATATCACTTAAATTATAATTCCAGAGTTATTTGCATTTATTATCTTTCTCACTGAATTTTTAGTTTTAGAGAAAATATTGTTGTTATGTGTTAATAACCTCAAATCTGTAGTATTAGAATAAATCAAAGTGTTTTTTTTCATCTAAAAATAGGGTATAGCTAAGTTAATATTCGAATCTCAAGCTAAAAAAAGATTTTGGAAGAGACAGTTTGTGGTAGAGTTACATCTTATTTGAACATTATTTAGGTAAGATTAACAAAATAAAATGTATTTTATTTAAAATTTAAGATAGATAATGTATTGGTCTTTTAATTTCAACTCCTGAATATTTAAGAAACTTTAAGTCAGGTGTAATTTTGTAAAGATCTTGTTTTTTAAATATATATAAGGCAACCCAAGCATATCAAATTCAATGATGTCTATATCAATATCCTCAGAAAATAAAAGAAATAATAAGATAATCTGATAACTAGGTTATTTTTCATCTGTTGCATGTTTTCCTTATGTTAGACAATTTACTGGTTCTTTTATTTAAAAAATATGACATAATTATTTCTCAGTATTTTCCCCAATTGTCCTTAATAAAAGAAAATTACAATGTCAGGGTCTTTTTAGAGGTGAATTTGAAATAGAAGAACTGCTTTCTATTGATCTAAACATCAATAATTGCTCTAAAGTATTTTGGTTTGCTAAAATGGATCATTGCTTAGATTTTTCCCCTAGCAGTATCAATGGCATTTTAAGAATAAAGAAAATTCTGGCAGCGCATATTTGCTTGAATCACTGCCTTCTTAGGACGGAGACTACTTTGGAGGTTAACATAGTATAAATGTAAAGAGCAAGGGTTAAAGGAATCCAGTTTAATTAAACATGCATGTTGTGTGCCCTCGGCAAATTAACTAATCTTTCTTATCTCATTTATGATGTGAGTAAAACAATAGCAAACTTATTAAGTTGTTGTAAGCTAAAACTTAATGCTATGGACTGGATGTTTTTGTTTCTCCAAAATTAACATGCTGATGCTGAACCCCAGTGTGATGGTATTTGGAGGTGGAGCCTTTAGGAGGTAAAGAGGTTTAGAGGAGCTCATGAGGTGATGGGATTAGTGAGTTTATTAGAAGAGAAATAAACCACAGCTGGTTCAATCTCTGCCGTGTAAGAACACAGTGAAAAGAACACAACTATATGTGATCTTAGATTCCCACCTTCCAGAACCATGGGAAATAAAAATCTATTGTTTAAACCACCCAATCTATAGTATTTTATTATAGCAACCTGAGCTTACTAATGCAAGGAGATAATACTTAGAAAAGATGATAAGATATAGAAGTCTCCTTTTCCTGAACTGTATGTTCAAGAAGAAAAACTATGTTAAAGTGATGAGTTTAATGAGGCTACACTGGAGAATTTCTAGAAAAAACCACGCTATTTCATGTCCTGGATCAGTTATTCAGGTGGAAGAAAGCCATTCTGATTTAATGAAGAATTTTTATTGTGTCATAATTTTTTTGGAAACTCCAGGTCTAAAATAGGGTGAACTGCCTTCAGTCTTTTCCACATCTAGAAAGTGATATCTTTGACTTTTGTTTTTAGGTTTCACCACTTAGAAATTCAACTTGGTTTTGAGCATGATCAGATTTATTGTAAATAGTTTATTAATAGGTTTATGGTCCCAACTATTGGTGAGAGAGCTTGGCACAGATTAAGATTTAAAAAAATAAAATAAAAATTTGGCAATGATAATGTATTTTGTTAAAAAAGTGGGCATCTTTGGTTGGTTGGTAGTTGGCTATTTATTTGCTCTCATACTATGGTACAATTCAGCTTTTTATAAGAACCCAAACTAGCTTATATTTTCTATCATTCCTTCCATGTGTTTATTTATAGCCTAGAGTTGGCATGACAAAGTAAGCACATAAGAAAAGGACAAGAAAAATGTTTAAATTCCAAGAGGAGTAAATTCCTCCCAAATATTATGTCTGATTAAACTATTTCTTGTACAAAAAGAAAATGAAAATACATAAAAGACCCAATAATAATGCCTAGAGTCAAGCCCCAGAATGCAATAAACATCCTGGTATGAATGAATCAAATGCTGCATTTAAACAGATGTGTCACCACTGCGAAAGCCTCTGGCCATGGGGAGTGTGATTCAGTCTATATGGATGTCAAATCAAAAACAGCACCTTTACAGTCATCTCCCTTTCTTCTTCCATTTTTGATCTACACATGGCTTAATGGAGCTGTAAGGGCTGTTTAAAAGCACTCTCTACTTATATAGGTATTTGGAATACAAAATTCTGAAAGTGAAAATGTGGGACAAAATTTAGATTATAAAATTATATCCAGTATTCCAAGTCATCCACCGTAATGGGTTACTACTCTTAATAATGAGAAAGATGATAATGAATGTGGATAATTAGGGTGCATAATGTACTTGCAGTTCAATAAACTGCTCCTATTGTTCCATTGACAACTAAGTTACTAAAAAAAGTCTTTAGGAGGACTAGTGGAGTGTGATCATTTATTTTGGGAATGTGGTCCTTAAATACGTGGTAATTTAAAAAATCTTAACTCTTTTTGGGGAAGGTTTTGTCTCTATTAAACACACACAAGGTAAACAAAACAAAAGAAAATGTGAAATTTCCTTTGAATTCAATGAATTTCTTTGAGTTCTTTAACATGGAAAATAGTAACAATGGGCTGGGATTAAATCTTGAGAAATATAAGAGGTAAAACACAGGTCATAAAACCAATTAATCATGAAAATCTCTGTAAACATTTTAAATTAGGTAAGTATGGGCATGCCCACAAATATCAATATTGACTGGTGCCTTGCTATTTATATCTCAATAAATAACAGAAACTACTTGAAAAACGTGTGGCCCTAGGTTCTTACCCTGAGCTTATTGATACTTGTCGATTTACACCTTTAGCATCGCAGCTGGTTTCATGGTATGATTTGCACAAACTGTGGTGCTCCAAAGAAGCAAAAATACTTTGAGAGATAATTTATAATTTCACTGTGACTCTGTTAGCATATAAAATTAATTGAAAAAATCACTGAGTTCATAGAAATACAGTTTCATATTTCAACAATTACAAAAATGAGAACAGTTTATTTCAGGTGGAAACAGCTTTTCCTCAAGGAATCTCTCTTCTTAAGTGTCCTTTAAAACACATTCTAAATTCAGAAGAGACGATTTGCAGCAAAAATTTTACAAGGTTACTTAGGCTTAGCTACACATATACATGCACAGAAGAAAGAAAGAGAAAGAAAAGATGACAACTGCTTCCATCAGAAAAACAAGCACTTTTTCCCCCTGGTGTCCTGTCTTTGGATATGTACTGCCTTGGAGAAATGTATAAATCATTTTTATACATGGAACTGTCTTAGAAAACTAGAGATTTTAGTACAAAGAAATCAATTCGCTGAAAGAATGCCCACATGCCATTGTTATGAGTTACTGTATATACACAAGAGGAACTTACAAAGGACCCCTGTTTCACAGTTACTGATGTGCATTATTAGCACAGTGGGCTTACACCTTCTCCAGGCCTGAGTTACACTTAGTATTACAAATAATATTATAACAATGCTGAAAATACTGATACAAAACAGCTTTAAGATGATATTTCCAAAAAATATCCTTCCATTTAAAATTGAACTGTTTAATTCAGGTTTTCTTTTAGAATGTTTCAGCTTTAAAAAAGATTTTCCAAGAAAATACTAGTGTTTAAAATGTCTCTTAAAATGTCTATTAAATGACAGATATTCTTAAATAGATTTTTTTTTTACAAAGTATAATTCAAAAGTTTGCCTTCCAGGAAAACAAAACTATAAACTCCAAAAGTCCAAATCAAAAACATTATTTGTGATACATAGTTCTTCCATATCCTGGGAAAAAAATCCTTGACCATTTTATCATGCTAATTTATTTACAGAATTCAAATACTCTAGCAACACACACCAACTTTCAGGACAAATGAAGCAACTTCCACAATAATCATAATTTTTCTATTTTTCTATCATGTCTTAAATATTGCTCAGCCCAAAATGTATTATAGCTTCTAAAGTATAGAGGGGATCTTAGATAGCAATCTCATTAAGCTGAGCAAATTGCAGTGCGTATTGTTCTCTTCTAGCAAAATTACAAGCACATCAAAGAAAGAAAACATTTGGCAACCATTTGTCTTGATGCACATGTGTCCTTCTTTAGAAAACTAAAATTACAAGCATAACATATCCACTAGATTTTTAATCTTACTAATTCTAATCAAGGTTTGAAAATTTGACCACAGTTTAATGGTTAAAGCGACGGGAGGAAATCTAATGGCTTTCCCCCAAAGCAATGAGCTCAAATACCTTTGTGTCTTAGAGGTTGCATTTCACACATAGCTTTAATTTAAGCAGGTTAGTCAGATGCCATGCTAAAAAATGCTATCTCAATTTCCCTTTATTCATTTCATTTGCACACATTGATAGATTCTATCTGTTAGAGAATGCATGGGAAAGAGATCATGCAGTAGGTATGACGATTTCAATATGCATGGACTTTGCCTAATGTGGATACAGTTACCAGGTTTTATCTTTGTGTAAGAAAACTGAAGCCCTGATTCCTACTAGTTGTTTTAAATTATTTTTATTTATTTCTACAGCTGCATATACTTCTGTTATTAAACATAAAGAAATTATTTTATTTAAATTTATTGATCATTCTCATGTGCACTTAAATATAAAATATAATAGACCTTATTTGTTGAAGAAAATTATTTGCCATCAAATGAGTTTTAAATACTCCTGTTAGAGATTTATTTCTAAGATCAAATTGCCAAAATTCACATGTATTTTAATTTTCCCTCAAATCTAGATAACTAAAGAGTCAGAATAGTTTATACTGGGCTACCAAGAAACTGACTTTCCATTTCTCAATTTACCAGGTATGGGTCGATGTATATAGGCTAAAATTGAACATACATAAAAAAGTAATCAACCATTTAAAAAATACAAAGAAAGTGAAGTAAAATAATTTTCATGCTGACACTGCCATGACTCAGAGGAAGCATGTCATGCTTTATACATTATTTGACAGAATTAAGCCAACTTTACCATCTCACTGTGTCATGTGTACTTCAATATCAATAGCAAAAACTAAAAGCAAAATTTTTTGAAGATCAGAGCTGTCATTCTCTATTTGGCTAGCAATTACTCAGTCTGAAATCCTTTGTGAACTACTATGAACTAAACATTTAGAAGATAAAAGAAACAGCCTTTCCCTCCTTAATAGTATGGCAAGATAAGTTTGAATGTATGTAATAGAGACACATGTATCTCTAGGTTACATGCAAGCAAACTTCATTCTTCAATAAATACACCATCATATATAAGACTTTAAAATCCCTCTTCCTTTTTCTTTCTATTAACTATGTAATTTAAAATTCTTTACAATCTCTTTGTCTACTTATTCCTCACATCTATCTTCACAGTAACACCATTAAGTGAACAGAGTGCTATTTGATATTACTTTCTGGAGCTTCAATGTTTTTCAGTGACTGATATAGATAAAAGATAAATATATTATGGACTGTATAAACCAGCAAGATGGTCCCATTTATTATACATATGTAGAATAAAATCTTCAAGGCTATCAAACCTAATTCATTTAACATGCTTGAATCCTCATTCTAAAAAAAAAAAAAGTGCATGGTTCTTTGTTTCTTATAACTAAAAGTAAAATGTAATAAGAACAATGACAATTTAAATATGAGCTATGTACGAGAAACACTAACCATCTTTATCCAACCCAGAGACAAGAATTAGGTGTCTTAATTATCCATCCTGCTGGCCGAGAGTCTGCAGCTCAGTGGTGTGTAAATTATGATGGAGAAAAACATTCTTTCTGCTGTACATGTGTAAAGAGATTGGCCCTCTTGGTGGCTGTCCGAATCTGCCTGTGAAAGTTGAATGCTGTCTGGCCACAGCAGCCTGGTCCTTTGGTTTTTCTGAGAATGTGGGGAGCCCTTCAGTCTTAGCTGTTGGCTTTAGAGAGTTCTGTCCAACAGTTGCCCGCACGTTCTGGGTGACCTCTGAAGTGAGGGTTTCATAAGTTCCTCTTGAATGTTTGATGACTTCTACTAGTTCCTTGTCCTTCAAGTAATTACTTAAACATAGACTTGACAGTTGACAGGTCTTACTTTTGTAGGGGCTTGTCTGGTCAGTCAATGCGTATCTAAAACGGTCCTCGGTGGGAGTATGCACTGCTTTTCTGTCCCTTGTACTGAGACTTTGGCTCACAATTCGATTTCGATATGTAGCCTATGGTAAAGACACAGAAAGAAAATGATATCTTTAAGAAATACAATCATAGCACATATAGAATACAGTTATATTTTCACAATTTCTGTGCAAATCCCTCTTTTCAGCAAGGCTTAAATCAATTCTCCATGAGAGCAAATTTTTCACTACTGCCAATAGTGGTTAAACAGTTAAGTCACTCTAAAAGGCATTTTTTTAAAGACTACATTTTTTAAGAGAAGTTTTAGGTTTACAATGAAATTGAGAGGAAAGTAGAAATTTCTCACATGCCACCTGACTCCACACATAGGTAACCTCCCCTTATATTAAAACCACGCACCACAGTGGTACTTTTTTTTTTTTTTTTTTTTTTTTTTTTGCTGAGAATGAATCTACATCATAATCAGCCAAATCCATAGTTTATATCAGGGTTCACTGTTTGAGCTGTACATTCCATAAGTTTAGACAAAATTATAATAGCATTTATTCATTATTTCATTATTACAATATCATATTTTCACTGCCCTAAAAAAGTTTCCCATGTTCTGCTTATTCATCTCTTCCCTACTCCTTCTACCCCTGGCATGCATTGATCTTTTTATGGTCTCTATAATTATATCTTTTTCAGAATGTTGTATAGTTGGAATCATACTTTTCAGATTGGCTTCTTTCACTTAGTAACGTGCATTTGTTTCCTTTATGTCTTCTTATGGATTGATAGCTCATTTCTTTTTATCACTGAAATAAAAGGCATTTGAAATTTATGTAATTTTGTAAATTTGAAATCTAAACCTTTATCTGAGAATACAGATTAGTTTAATAGGTAATGAACATTTATATATGAGGTTATTAATTTTTTTGTTATATTTAATGTGCTATTATTTACTTAAGTATATACTGAGAGTTTTAGAATTACTGATATCATTATTTGTATCAGCAAAGTGGTAATCTAAGGAATTTAAGGAACTAAAACAAAGTCACAACAATGACTAAGAAGAATAGTAGAGCACTTGGGAGAAATTTCAGCATATATTTCAGTTAGCCTTTTGGATGCATTTTATTAATCCAAATTAGATCTACAAACAGATGCCACCCTCTCTCTCACAAGAAGTTTATACTATAATGATAATAACAAGACACAGCTCATTGAATCATGCTGTGGGGGGTAGCAAAGATTATAAGCTGGTACAGAATTCCTCTTGAAAAGAGCTCTGTCTGGGTTTAGAAAAACACGTTGAGCTAGAAATGGACTAGCTAACTTATTGCTCTGGTGGCAAAAGTGGAGAATTTATTACTGATACTAAGAAGGAGTAGAAAAAAAAGAAAGAAGTGAGTAGAGTATATGGCAGTCAGTTGGTGCTAAACATGTGGAAGAAGCCAATGAAAATTTCTGCATTCTTGATATATAAATGGTATAGTATTCAATGCCTACCCATTTCTCCAAACCTGATGTCTATTTCAAAGCCCGATATGCTTATCTATCTATCATCACTTTAATTAATATCACTAATTTGACATAAAACAAAACAACAAAATCAAACTTTGATTTTGACTCTGAAACCTATTCTCCCCAGAGAGCCTCCTTCTCAGATGGCAGCACTATCAGGCCAACACTGAAAATTATCCTTTCTTTCTCTCTTTTCCTTTTACCCCTTTAAATCAAGTCCTTGCTGATATACTGCAAAAATGCAATCTCAAGTTGACTGTTCACTTCTCTTATATCCACTATATCCTCCTGACCTAATTCTCGGGCTCATATTAAAGATTTAATAAATATTTGCTGAATAAAGTATGTTAGAGATAATATATACTATTTATTGAGTATGTATTATATGACAAGCATTCTTCTAATGCTTTAATATGTTTAATCCTCACAAGAGTCTTTTGAAGTAGTTTCTATTATCTTTATTAAACAGACTAGAAAACTGTGAAACAGTGAGTTAGTATGGGGTAGGCAGTCTGTTTGATTAACCACCAGTTCATTCTGCCTCTCAGTATGCCCATGGGAAGATTTCTGAAATGTATCACATTTTTTCTAAAATAAATTAAATGCAGAATAATATTGTAATTTAAATGTATGCTTCAAGATTATAGTTAATAAGATGACTCTCTCTGATTTCCTGCAAAACTAAGGTCTATTGGGTGCTTTTCGGGATGTCCATATACTCAATGATTTCAGATTGAATTATTTTACTAGTCATGCCTTTTCTTTCCTTCCTTCCTTCCTTCCTTCCTTCCTTCCTTCCTTCCTTCCTTCCTTCCTTCCTTTTTTCCTTCCTTCCTTCCTTTTTTCCTTCCTTCCTTCCTTTTTTTCTTCTTTCTTTCTTTCTTCTTTTTTTTTTTTGTTATTGTCTTGATTTAGAAATGGTCATTCTAGTTTCTATGTGCTTATAGAAAACACTCCACTACTTCTATGGAAGACTTAAAATGGAAAATTAGATTTGGTGTAGAGGTAGTCAGGCTGGCTAGCTAGTTTATAAAGGAAGCATTCCCATGACTTACAGAAGGTGTTTCAGGGACTTCCTTGGAAGTAAGAAGAATAAACTATTTTGATTCACTTTTCATTGTTTAGGAACTTTTCTAGCTTATTTTTTCTTAACTCTTTTCCAATACTTTAGGTCTTTGGACCTACTTAGAAATGTGAGCTTCTATTTTCTCTTCATCTTTGTGACTTCACTTCTGTAAAATACTTAATTATTGAATCAGTTACTGATATACTCCAGATCAACATTGTGCTTAATATCTGCATGCAAATGTTATACACATAATGGGTGCTATTTGTAAAGTATTCTGAAAAAAAAAGTTATTTAAGGACAAAAGATACATTAGTAAATTAGTAAATTCATTATAATAATTATGGTTATGTTTCTTTTTCATTTCTATTTCTATACAGGCTGCCTAGGAAAGTAGAGGAGGTGGGTGGAGATTCATTTCCATTACATTACTTTTGGGGAAATATTCATTATTTTCGTTATGTGATCATTTTAACCCTGCTGGAATATTACATTAAATTGAATATACAGTTTTAATATAAGCATATTAAAGGAGTATGCCTGTATTCATTTAATATAAGCATATTAAAGGAATCAAATAATTCAGTTCACAGGCAGCCTCAATGCTCCTTCATTTGTATAGTGTCTAATACCTATAGGGTACAGGTGAATCTACCATAAAAAGAAAAATGAAGAATCTCACTCTTGATTTTTTAAAGAAAAATGCATGTATTACCCGTTCTTGTTTATTTGGCATAGACTGCTTTGGACATCATAGGCTTTTTTTTTCCTTTGTTCTTTGTGATGTTCAGCATTATGTCCAAAGCTCATCATATACATGTGAGATTGTGTAGTACAGGGGTTGTCACATGGATTTTTGGTCACACATATATGGTTTAATTTCTTCATTTAATAAATATTTATTGACCACTACTGAGGGTAAAGCACTACATTATATGATGGAAAACAGTGCTGTTCAAAAAAGAACTGGCTCATGCCTTCAGGCAGCTTAAAGTCTCCTGAAAGAATCAACTAAAATCATACACTTTCTAGCTAGGTGAGCTTGGCAAGTTACTTTCCCATCCTAAAGGAAGATTTATAATCATACCTGTAACTACATACAGGATTATTGTTAAGATTTGATAAACTGCTGTATATAAAATGCCTAAAATTATACCTGGAACATAGTTATCTTGATGACAGCAACAATAAAAATAATTACAGTAATTAAGTGACCAATATACCTAGAAATTACTTTGATAGATGTGCATATCATCCTTTAGAAGCTAAACCACTTTGAAGACTTCAATAGAGACTTATAAAAGCAAAGTAATTTACTCCAGAATATTCAAGTAATTTCGCATTTGTTTTTGTACTTTCATCTCCCAGAACAGACTCTGAAATAAATATGTTTGAGACAATAAAGAAAAAGTTTATTGGAGAGTATTCTCAAGCTAATGCCTATGGAGGAATGAAGAACGCAGGGTCTGGCAAAGGGAGAATTTAAACTCTGTGCAATTAAACCGTCTCAGATAATCACACAGGAAGATATGAAGCTGGAATGACTCTTCAGAGTTGTCTCCAATTTAGGCAAGTGGTCGGGGGCCGTATACTCTTGCATCAAAGTGTTATTAGGCATTGTCAGGCTCTAAGAAGCAGGTATAATCTTTAGTGAGTAGGCTTTTTTTGGGCAGGGGATAAAGGGAAATTCTCAAAGATAAACTTACTTTAATGCAGTTAGCTGCCTTTCATTTTTAGCAACTGAGAAAATGAAGGCCTTAGTTGCAAAAGTGTATGTGTGTGTGTGTGTGTGTGTGTGTGTGTGTGTGTGTGTGTGTGTTTGGGGAGGAGGGAGAAAGAATTGGAAAGAACAGAACAGCATCCTCTACACTCATTGTCCTATATATGTATTTAATACATTATGGGACAATTTGGTATAGTGGAAAGAACAGAGAACCTTGAAACAAAGATTCCAATCTTGATTGTGCTGTTATCAAACACTGTCATCTTAAAAGAATAAATTAATTTTTCTGGGGTTCATTTTCTGAGCCTATTGACAGAGATGATGAAAATAGAAGATAAAAATGAGATCTGGGAGAAACTCTAACACTCATTCATTTGCCTTCCAGGTCTAAAATTCTAAATCTATAATACACATTTTATTCTACATGTTTTGGAACACATTTAGACAAGTATAGAAAAGATTCTCTTGATTCAAAGTATAAAAATATATTTGGGCACATATATATTTGTATTTGGTTGTCCTGACCTAGAGGGAAATAGATAATTTCCTCATAATGCTGCTAATTGATATTAATTCCTTTAGAAGCTCTTGAGATCTCATCTCCAAAGGGAATTTTCAGGGCATACGCCTAGCTACATCTTTCTCAAAACTGGAATTAAATTTTCCCAAAGATATAATTGTGTTAGTTTTAGACCATTTAATTGTCAAACAGCTATTTTGCTACCTATTCTTAGAGTTCCTAGTACCTCTACTGAAAGCATGGCAAATTTAGTAATTTATCAATCCAGTGTGAAGATTATAATACATTCTTTATCCAAGATCATTGACTTTAAACATATTATGTGCCAATAAGAAAGGAAAAACAAATACAGTAACCATAATTCTTATTAAAAAGAAACAAGTATTATGTTCTGTTCCCTTATCACAATCTCTGTGATCCAGTAATTAGTCACACCAGCCTCTCATTGCAATTTCTTCCTTCTTTAGTTTCCTTTCCCAGGTTTCATAGTTCTTTTGCATTTGTCTGTATAATACACCTTCATTTACATGTGGGTATATTATCTCTTTAGATTTCATGAAGCATTTGGTTTTATTTTAGAAGAGAGTATAGAATTGAGGCAAGTCAATTACAAATAATTTTTTACACTAATATTGAAATTGCACCCTTTTACTTTCTTTCTTTGGCTTTCCGTGTATAAAATAACTTGTTATAATACCATATCATAGTAAAAACTTTTGAAAATGTGCTTAAATGATTACTGAATACATGTAGTAGCAACTTGCATAATACTCAGTTAAAATAATACAATATGTAGCTCTGATAAAATCTACGCATGTATAGCAATGTAAACTCTTTACAACCACAACCTGGTTGAAAACATTGATTGTGAGATACATCCTGATTTTCTGGGTTTTATTATTAAAAATTCGTCACAACTGATGCAAAATAGAAATAAAAGAATCATGCCAATATGCATAGCCCAATTTTTATTAAGCCATGGTGATAGAATTAAACACTGATTAATGAGTTTCATATATTTTTCTTCAAGTTTTTTTTTTTATGAATTATATTGACAATTGCCCAAATGTTATCAGGCAACAAGTTCCTATGATTGTTTCTTGAACAGATTAGAATTTAGCACATGATTAATCATTTATTTGCTTTTAAAATACATTTATCTGCAAATGTTCTTCAATTAACAATAAAATAGTCTTGTTTTACAATTAGAATTGTTCTTAATGAATCTAAACACTTGAAACAATTCCTAATAGTTAGCTAGAAAAAAATGATATTACATTAGAAAATGGCTAATGTTAAATAGCATTTTTAAATCGTAAAGATTATTGAAAATATCAACATTGTAATTTAAATTCAAATGAGAAATAAATATGAAATTATGTTAACGTGAATGAATATTATCATTGGCCAGAATTCTTGTAGCAGAAGAAGCTATGCAGTAACATTTGGATGATAATTCACACCGAGAAGCAAACCTCCTGAACAAGGTCATGGTTTTTTACTAATAAGCCCTGAAGATCAAATAAGTAAGATACACAATACTGAATACTGTATATTTTCAAGAATAGATGCTTTGATCTCACCCATTCCATATAAACAAACTAAAATATGAGGTTCATAAGGGCAAGAACTTGGTCTGTCTTGTTTAATGCTGAATTTACTGCTTCTAACAGTGCCTGGCATTTACTGGTAACTCCTTAATGCTTGTACATTGTCCAGAAAAGAATCTGCTACCATGGTTCCTTTCCTTTCTGACACAGCTTATCTGAATGTTCTTTCCCTTGATATTTTATCTCATTGATGAGTTGATTATTTTGATCTATATAGATTGATACATTGTCTAGATCTTAAACTATCAAACAGTGGACATGCATATTTTGTTTCTTTTCTTGAAAGCAGTAGGAATGACTTTTTCCAAGGGATATGCCAACTTTTCAGGAATATTTTTGTAGTCTCAACTCCCCCATAGTTGTACTTTCCCCAATAAAGGAACAAGACTTATTGTATAACTACAATACATATTTGGGAGGAAATAACAAACCTTTCATAACCACCAAAGCAATATGGCATTATATCTACAGCATTAGATATCAAAGCAACTGAAAAAAAAGATCTCTATACATGCATTTAATTAATACTGTGAAAAATTAATTGAAAGGGAGTTATGGTTAAATGGTAGTTCTTAGTCTCCTCTCTCCTCTATGTCAACATGACATAGACATACACTTCTTTGGCCAAAACCAGTAATGTAAAACTACTCCTATTAAAATGTTTAACTACTATACCTTCCACTTATGTAAATATTTTAGATTCATAAATGCAAACAAAGTGGTCAGAATCTTCTCTAATTTATAAGAAAATAATTTTTAGTGCTTTAGCAATAGTAGCAACATATTACTTAAAATATACACTCAATAACGTTGACCCCTTTGATACTGGTCTAGCATCCTGAAGATTGAGTAGCTCACTTTATTAGTGCAGAAAATAAATGATGAAGGTGTCAGTTGAGGCAGTACAATAAATGAATGACAGAACAAGTTCTATAATACATATGTTAATTATTATAAATACATCAATACATACATCTGAAGGCAGAATAATAAAAACTTTCAATACTGTGATGTCAAAGCCATCTCTAGGAACTTTTAAATACTACTAAATATGTGAAAAGTGCTCTGAATAAAAGCATGTACAAATAATATTACTGAATAAAATATTAAAATATATAAATACATCTTAAATATAATTATTTCTATATTCTCTTTAATTGAGGTATAGAACATCATATGTTTCATGTGTACAACATTATAATTAGCCATCTGTATACACAATATAATGATCACCACCAAAACTTTAGTTACCATCCATCACCATACAATTGATCTCCTTTGCCCACTTTCCCAAACCCCTTCCCCTCTGGTAACCACTGATCTGTTCTCTGTAACTAAGTTTATTTTTGTTTTGTCTGTTTTTTTTTTTTTTTTTTTTTTTTTTAGATTTCACATAAGAGTGAAATCCTATGGTATTGGTATTTCTCCATCTGACTTATTTCAATTAGCAAAATACCCTTAAGGTTCAACCATGTTGTTGTAAATAGCAGGATTTCATTATTTTCTTATAGCTGAGTAGTGTTCCACTGTGTGTGTATGTGTGTACCACATCTTTATTTATTCATCCATTGATGGACACTCAAGTTGTTTCCATATATTGAATATTTGAAATAATGCTGCTAAGCATATATCTTCTCGAATTACTGTTTCTGTATTCTTTAGATAAATACCAGAAGTGGAATAGCTGGATCATATAATAGATCTATTCTTAATTTTTTGAGAAACATCTGTACTGTTTCCATAGTGGCTACACCAATTTACATTCCCACTAACAATGCACAACATTTCCTTTCTCTCTGCATCCTCTCTAACGCTTGTTATTTCTTGTCTTTGTGATAATTATAATAGGTATAAGGTGATATCTCATTGCAGTTTTAATTTGCATTTCTCTAATAACTGGTGACATTGAACATCTTTTCATGTGCCTTTTGGCTATTCATACATCTTCTTTGGAAAAACGTCTATTCAGATATTCTGCTCATTTTTTAATAAGGTTGTTTATTGGTTGTTGAGTTGTATGAGTTCATTATATGTTTTGGATATTAACCCCATATTGAATATACAGTTTGAAAATATCTTCTGTCTTTCAGTGGGTTGCCTTTCCTTTGCTGTGCAGCAGCTTTTTGTTTTGATGCAATCTCATTTGTTTATTTTTTGCTTATGTTTCCTTCTCCTTTGAAATAAGATCCACAAAAACATTGCTAAAATCCATGTCAAGAAGATTAATGCCTATGTTCTCTTCTAGGAATTTTATGGTTTCAAGTCTTACCTTTAAGTCTTTTGTTCATATTGAGTTAATTTTTATGTATGGTGTATGATAGTGGTCTATTTTCATTTTTTTTTTTTTTTTGCATGTGGCTGTCCAGTTTTCCCAACATCGTTTATTGAAGAGACTACCTCTTCTCCATTGTATGTTCCTGGCTGCTTTATCATAAACCTATTGTCTATATATGTGTACATTTTTTGAGGGGCTCTCAATCCTGGGTTCTCAATTGATCTCTGTGTCTGTTTTTATGTTGGTATAATACTGTTTTAATTACTGTAGCTTTGTGGCATAGTTTGAAATCCAGGAGCATGATTACTCTAGCTTTGTTTTTTTCTCAAACTTGCTTTGGCTGTTCAAAATCTTTGTGGTTCCATACAAATTTTAGAATTGTTCTATTTCTTTGAAAAATGCCATTGGAATTTTGATAGGAATTGCCGTGAATCTGTAGATTGCTTTGGATAGTGTATACATTTTAACAATAAACTTCTATCTTTTTAAAAAATATTTATAGTCATTAGGAAAGCAAAATTAAGCTTTTATAAATTTTATTTTAAAAACACATATAATGCTTACTGTAGGCCAGACAATCTTCTGAGCCCTTACAATTATTAATTTTAAAATATTAGCTCATTTACTAAACCAATACAATGCACTAATATTGGAAGTATTTATAAACGTAAATCTCAACAACAGCAATAAAAAACACATACAGTATAGTGCATAAAATGTAAGGGTTTCTTCAGTCAAGTTAACCAAAGAAGCATCAGGGTTCTGATACGTTTAATTAAATAGCACTTCACTCAGTGCTCTAACAGAGATCTTAAAAAAATATCATTCCCAGCACATATATGAAATGGAGGGATATTAATGGAGCATCACAAATTACTTAAAAAACAGACGCCTCTTTTGATATTTTGCTACCTAATATATTGGTGTGAGGTAAATTGGTAGACCAAAAATGTGCCTCTTTCTCAGTCATTGAAATGTCAGTATAAACTCAAACCTCATTTATTAAATATTACAGACTGTCCTTTTCCTATCATCACTGAAGGACAGGATTTCTAAAGAAGTTATAAATATCTGGACATTTCTTTGCAGATTTGGCATGTTGTTGCATCTGTTTGTATTCTTAGATGTGGAATCTGTTTTCAGTGATAAAGAAGAATATTGTTAAAGGTCTAAGAAATACTCTACCATAGAGAGATTGTATACAAAAGTTATTACTGCCAGGAAGCCTTGTAATAAGTTCAAGTAATAACCAAAAAGAAACATTCAAAGGTGCTGGCAGACAAGACCTATTTTTTTTTTTTCAGATTGCATGTATTACCAAGAGGAAATTGTCTAGAGTTAAATTACTTCTTCTGGCTCAACCTCACTCCTGAATTCTCTAGGGGATACTAAATCCTCCTAGTGAGCACTTAGGATTTAACCAGGGTTAGAGGACCTGCACAAGATAAGCAGGGTGAATGTTAATAAGTTCAGCAAAAATCAGAATTCCCAAAAGAGAAAAGCCATGCACCTCCCAACTCACAAGAAAAGTCGAATATGTAACAGTTTTCCCAGAAGCCACTCGAAGTATGCTTGCCTATTCAGATTATAACTAGAGTAAATGATCTCTGGATAGGACTAATAGTAAGGAACAATACTGAGTTGTTTTTAAAACGTGTGTGTGTGTGTGTGTGTGTGTGTGTGTGTGTGTGTGGTAATCCACTCTGTGTGAATAATTTCCTTAGATAAATAGTGATTTAAAGGAGAATTTCAGACAATTACTGCTTTTAATAGCAATGAGGGTATAAAATTAAAGATTCAATTCAGAAGAAACCTAAGCATAATTCTGTACAACTGATATTGCAGAAAAGTGTGATTTCTAAGTGGAAAGGATATGTAAAGGCTTAATCTAAATTTATATGCCTAAAGGAAATAAATAGGTAATAATTCTTATGTGTTTATACAGTAATGCACAATAATGGACAATTGTGGTGGTTTACTACAGCAGCAACATGAAAAATGAGTCTCTAGTCTAGACACCCAGATTCCCAATACCTAGCACATATTAGATGGTGCAGTTTCTTGAATGAAAGCAGTATTAAAAAATAATCACAAAAATCCTTATATTTACATAATGTCTTTTGTGTGAATAATTCAGTCTTTACTGTCAATTGCTCTGGCTTTATAGGATAGAAATATTTGTTATATCCAATTCTTAAAATAATACATATAAAATTGATTAGAAATCTAGCCTATTGTTTATTCCTCTTTTTTCTAGTACTTAATAACATGATTAAATAATGTGAGTCCTGAATTCCTTGCTTAAATGGTTCTATCTTTGACTAGATTTAACTTTAACTCTGCTGGGAGACTTCAAAAGTAAGACATTATTTATTTAATTAACAAAATAATGTGTGAAAAAAGTCAAATAAAAATACAGTGGTTTTATACTGCTTACTTGTTTTATATCAGTATAATGTAAGGCAAGCCTCTTTTAGAAATAAGTTTGACCCACTGAATAAAGACGATACATAATAGAATATATGGTATAATTTGGGAGATACTGTAAATAAATATAATTGTAGAATGTTATCTATCATGTACTTTAAATGTACTTTAAATTATTTTTATATAAATTACCCTAGTTTATTCCTGTAAATGTACATTAAGATTCACTCCACATACTTCACTTTTATTTTACAGATGAAAAATTGAGGCTATTAATAATAATTGGCTTACTCAAGATGACTCAGGTAGTAATATTAAGGTCTTTGAATTCCAAATCCTAAATACAATGCTATCTCTTTATCTGTCAGAAGATTAAATATTTTTCTCCAGATTATTTTGTTGATTCTAAAATCTCACTTTTGTGTCAGTTCTTGTGAATGTGTTAAATATTTGGTCATTAATTATGGATTTAATTTAACACAAAATATTCCCAGGTTCCATGAGGAAATTGCTTCCAGATAACTTGAAAAATAACATTATAAGTTATTAGCTATTTAAACATTGATATAAATCAGGTTATCAGATTATTCCTGAAGAAAGGGTTTGAAAGAAATCATGGGAAGTAGAGGTATCCAGATGATATGAGTATTATGTAAGTAGATAAGAATAATGTTGAAGAAAAGGGAGGCAAGGTGTAGACAAAGTTTAGATAAACAGTATACTTCACTTCCCCTCCTCTCCACTACCAGAGTAACTATCAAAGTAGTTAGCATGAAATAACTACTGGCTGAAGGACTCCATATCACTTGAGTGTCTCATAGATTCACCAATCTATTTGTTATTTGAATTTAAATAGTTTGGTTCAGTTATACCCAGATTGAAAAAAAAAAATTCAAGATGTACTTCAAATGTGATTTTTAGGCCGCTAGCCATTTAGTATTAGCTCTGGCTATATTCTCCGTTAGTAACATGCACATTTTAAGGTAGACCAAATTTTATTTTAAAAAATTCAGGGGATATATATGAGACAGTAATATGAAAAATGACAACTTATACTTTATGATTGATGGTTTGGTGACATAAAGCTATTTAAAAGTTCTTTAGAGAATTTACAACATCAAAAGAATATTATAAACATGTGTATGGAAATACAAAATATGCAGAGTGGTTTGGAATTTGTGATTAAGTAATGTTCATTTTTATCTATCTAATTTTCTGAAATGCTTTCATATAATTATAAATATAGAATAAGACACAGTAGGTAATTAATTCTGGTATGAAAATTTATGGCCAGGATATCATTAACTACAAGTTAGAATCAATTTTTAAAAGAACGGTGGAATTTCAAAAATATATCCTTTCATTGTGTAAAAAGTTGTGGATAAGAGGTTTATTTAATAATAGTAATTTTTCAAATAACCAACCATTTTTTTCCTACATAGGATGAGTTTATGAATGTTAGAAACACTCACTATAGAGTATAAAATAAAATTCTAAGGCTATATTTTTTTCTTTTGAAAGCCATTTTATCAAAGTTATTCCTTTTCTTTATAAACTAAGAGTAGTTCAAAGTCTGCAAATAAAAAGAAAACAGATGGACTACCAGTTTTAAAGTTAGTCATCCTTAAAAATTATCAAATTAATTAAAAAAAATCAACAAAACATACAATACAATGAGAATGAGACAAAACATAAATTGCTAATATATAAATAAAATATCATCATTTCTAATTTATTGTCATTTTTGTAATTTTATTTCAAATATAACCTTTTACCCATTGAAAATGCTAATATTTTCATTTTAATTTAATAATAAACAATTCAAGATGAAGTAGAAACTGTAAGTTAATGTGATTTTATAAGAAAACTATGGTTAGAGTTGATAAGTGACTGACTTCTTTCAAATTACAAAGATTGTTAATGGCAGTCAACAATCAATTCCAGGTTTCCCAAAGCATCTTTTAATGTTTCTATGCAGAACCCATTACCTTTCATTTTAATGAATAGATAGAAGATATGCATTTGGCATAAGTAAAAGAAAGTTAAAAGGATTTGTACTAAAATATTTAATTATATGTTCCAGCCAGTATGCTATATTTCAGCAACACTCATGAACTGTGGTTATATAGTTATATATGTTAAGTTTGTGGGATAAAAAGGATGGATAAATAGAAAAATTCTTAGAGTAGTACAAGAAAGGCATTTTTACGGCATCATGAGAAATGGAGGTCAAGGGTAAGTATGCAATGATAGAGATTACATATGTATGCACTGATCTTTGCAAGTTGTGTTATGGCTACAATAAGGCTGTAGTTACATGAGAAGACATGACAACCAGATGTTGGCTTAGAGTACACCTATCTTCATTCCTCAGACTGAAGTCATCTACAGGAAGAAGGAATAACTATTGTCTACAGAGGTGAAGTCTCTTGCATTTCAATAGAACCTATGTTAGAAGGTCCATATGTTAGAATTAGAAGTCTAGGGTGAGTCCATATTTTGGCCATAAAAATCTTGGTTTTTATTTTAACATTAGGAGAGACTGGCAGATGCTAGTGTAGGTAGGAAATGAGTTTTCCAAGAAGCCTATTTAATAGATTGAGTGTGTGCTGTTTTGAATATTCTGAGCAATTTCCTATAATCACTGTGGGGAGACTTCAGAAATGTTAAAATTGAAAGCTAGTACTAACAAAAGAAATAGTAAATTTCTCATATCAGCTTTGTTAATATTTCTCATTCTTTTTAGTTCTTTCTGCCGTCATTATTTAACCTTTCATTCATTCATCCATTCACTCTTATGGAAAACTCACACAATATAAATAAAATGGGAGATTCAAAGAAATTCAATATACAATCCTATGATCCTATGTTTAGACACTTCTTTTTGCTTAAGAACTAAACTAGTAGTTAAAATTAAAAAGTAAAATCACTAAAATAATAGTATGAAAGTCTCAAGTTAAGAAGAGATTTAATTAAAAGTCATTGTTAGAACAACATATTTCTTAAGAGTAAAACAGGCCTTTCCAAGTAATTGCTTTCTTTGATTGCTTCACATTTTTACTTCTCTCTTAGTGTGGCTGTTGCTCCTCTTGAAGACCTTTAAGTTGTTAAATCAAATGGATACTTGTCAGTTCACATATTCTTTACTATTAAAAAATGTTAAATAGGTTAATCACTCCCACCTTGCACTCCATTATCTTTTAGTATTTGTGACAACTCATGCTCCTGGTTTTCTCCTGCTTCTCTGCTCACTACTATTCAGTCAGGTCTGCTTAGTCTGGTCCAGATTCATTTCACTCTCCCTAGGAGGTCTCATGACTTTATATACCATTTAAGATCTCATAGGAGATTCCCATGACTTTACATATCATTTTTATGTGAACAACTCATACTTCAATCTAAACTTATTTTCAGAGTATTCATATATCTACCTCCATAACTATATTATAGGTATTTCAGTCATATTTTTTTTCTAACTGAACGCATTATAATTGCATCATTCTGGTTTTCAGTTATTCTTAGAAATTTCAGTAATATTTGTTGAACAAATAAATGAATGGAGACCATACAGAAAATTTGGAATCGTCCTTGTGACTTTCCTCTTTCTCACTATTGACCATTCAATCCATCATGATTCAAAGATTCTACAATCATTCTTACTTCTCTTTACCTCTATCCCTCTAGGTAAAGTCCCTCACCACAATTACTGCATCTACTCTTTCATACTTTCCTACACATACCAGAAAAAGAGTTATAGAAATCCTTTGAAAAATGCAAATCTATCCATACTATTGACCTCCTATTTTTCTTCAGTGTCTTCCTACTGAATTGCAAGAAGATACCAATTCTTGCAATGGTCTATATGACCCTGAATTAGCTAGCCATACCTACCTCTCTAATTTCTTCCTGGACAACTTTTCCCTCAATCATTGAGTTTCCAACAACAATAGTCACAGCTGAGTTTCTTTTAAAAACAAAAACAAAATTCTGATAAAAGATAGTATTTCAAACTGTACAGTCACCAGAAGTACACAATTATCAAAAATGCACACACTTCTCTTGGCATCTCCAGCATTTTCAGCTTTCTGTGCCTGGTCTGTATTGGCCTCTCCATTTTCTGCAAGATTATTCCCATTCTTGCCAACATCAGCTTTCCCCTTTTTCCCTTTTGGTACCTTCTCTCCCTTCTTTGCAGGGACCCTTTTAGACTTGGGTTCTGGCTTTGGAGGAGCTAACCTTTAGAAGATAACCATGCAGATCTTCTCTGTGGTTCATCCTTCACCTTGGCTTTATCTCCTTTAACATTGTCTTCCGCTTTTCTCTTGGGCATGATTGTGATGGCAGTGGGATGTAGACACTGGACACGGGAATGCAGTGGCTTGTGGTCTTCAATCGGTCTGGGAGTCATTCTCCCATCTTCTTCATGTTTGAATTTCTTAAACATTAAAAGCTCTCTCTTTTCTCAGGTCCTTTAGGTCATTCATCTCACATCCTGTGCTGGAATGTTCTTCCCTTCATTTTTGCCTGATGGCTATAATTCAATCTCCGAAATAAGCCTTTCCCACATCCACAAATTAAATCGTTATAATATTTTAATAATGTTAACACAAACACACCCTATAATTTTCTTTATAGCAGTTGTCTTAATGTACACATATGCACATATACTGTGCATTTATTTAATACCTATCACCCATTTAGACTGTTAAGTTCTGTGAGAGCAAGAATTGATCTAGCCTGCTTCCTGATATAAGTAGCTGTTTGATAAACATTTACTGAAGATAAATGGAAAAAAGAAGGGATTGGAGAAAATGGAAAAAAGAGAGAAGATCAAATATGGAGATATAATCTCAACTAAATCCTCCAGAATGAATATAATTTAAATTACTGCAAAGTCAGGAAGAATTCCTGGCATTGTAAATAAGAAATCAGTATATATTTACAGGGTTTATTTTGGGAACTATTAGTGTTATGGTTTTTGCTAAGAGGGAGCACGATGTTCACAGAGATGGAGTAAGAGAACAGTATACATGTAAATTGTCTATGTTTTGTCTTTGCATGACTAATTTAAGGAGTTTAGAATTTTAACTTAAATGAAGATGTATTGAATGTTTATAAAGAGGTAAAGCAGTATTATAGGAAAGTTAATTGGATAATTAAAAATTAATCAGTGCATTGTAAAACAGTTCTAAAATAAGGCAACTCAGAATACATGTCCTTGTCATGAATGAAAGAAGGCATGTGTTACAAATAGTGGTTATACTTAAAGTTACACACGATCAGAATTTCAAATGTCTGATATAACAGGCAGGAATAAAAAATTTCAAAGCTCTGAAAAGAATGCAGATTTTGCCATAGGACTTGTAACTAACTTAATTGGTGTTTAAACACAAAGTTAAAATACAGATAAAACATGAAGGAAAGAGTATATGGCCATCAAATGAATTTCGATTACACATGGTAAGAGATAGTTATACATGCTGAATTTATAGCCTACTATTTCAGGACCAAAGGTAATATTTTATTTGCAAAATTTATGTAAAAACACAACTCTTACGGGGTTTCTCCTGTAATATGAGCAAATGATGAAATATTTTGAAGTAAATATTGGGTCTACAATACTCCAGAGGATATTTTTATCGAGGAAAGTTTACTGATAGAAGAGTAGTGTTCTGCACAACATTAAAGTATTTTTGACTGGATAATGTTGCTCAAGGTCTTGTCAATATAAAATAAGCTCCTCCAAAGCATATTTATACTATCTTAGTGAGGATGATTTTTCTGTACACACCTAAGAGGGTCTGAGATATCATGCCTCTTCATAGATGTATTTAATACATCTAGAATCCAAAGAGCCTTACATTTTTTTCTCTTGAAATATATTTTTTCTCTAAAAGATGAGAATAAATTAACCAAGCTTAGAGATAAGTAGTAGAGAATTATATCTTTAGCCCCTCAACTGTAACTCCATAGGTGAAAGGGAATCAGTGGAAACTCTGATTCTGATGATTAGCATTTACTTGTTGAGTTTGTAGGTATCGAATGAAGACTGGATAAAGAGATCACCAGATTTCCTTTCCTGTTGCTGTGCAGTGATTTTATTTCACCACACAATAGCTCAATTTAAAAAAAAAAAATGTGGTGTTGCTAAGAAAGCATGCTGTGAACATTTTATAAGTAAACAAACAAAATTCTACAGCATTCCAGTATCTGGAATATTTCAAAGCACAATGTAGATTATTCCTTAGTCCTTTCACCATGTGGCCCAGGCTATGTCCTTTTCAAGTTCATACCTGAGAGCTGAAGATCTTATTACATTTCTGTTATCTGTCTCATAAGAGATAACTGTGGTCTATCACGATAATATATTTTTTAAATTATGTATAATTCTTGTATAAAAGCATGTACAATATTTGTACTACTTAGTGTAAGCTAGAAAAAGTCAAAAAATTGTGAAATAGTAAAAGTATTTTAACAAGGTATTTATAAGTGAAACATTACAATTAACTCGGCATTCAAGATGTTTTTTGTTTCAAAAGTCAAAGGACTCTATGCAAAACTTCTTTGCATTCTCACACAATGTGGACTGACGGATGTCCCAAATAACTGCAGCCCAGAAAGTATTCTACAGAATATGCTAATAGATATGATGTGATTAAACACTAAGTTCTGCTCATCTCATCCAAAGAATTACTGCCAATAACAAAAAGTGATTAGAGGTATTTTCCATGTCATCCATATATTAGCTCAAGGGTATACCTGGTTTTAACTCAGATCACATCAATAATTTGAACTATCTTGCTAAAAATGGAAGGAAACATCCCTTCAATGGCAATAGCTCAGATGTAACACTTACAGAATCACAGGGAAGTAAATACAGCTTATAGGAACCGAACAAGAAGAGTTATTATAATAGAAATAGTGCCATTTAAGGGGAATGAAACCATTTTTAGATAATACATACTTAGAATCAAACAATTTTGTAAAGTGTATTGGAAAGAAACAACGAATCTCAACAATAGTTCAGCCAAGATTTAAATGCCCAGAATGATAGACCAGGGACATGGTGGTCTTTTTCTTTTCCCTTTTAAAAGGTGGTTCTTACACAAACATATTCTTTCCTGCATGCACTAACATTTTCCAAAATGAACCAAACCACTATTTACTGCCATGTAATACTCAAATGAAACTAACATGTCTATTCAAAAGACAACAGAGTATAGAGGAATTCCAAGTATTTTGAAACAGTCCTAAATTAGATTATTTCTTTGCTACTTTGGGTATGTGCATATAGAACTTTCATTTCTATCTAAGAATTATACCAGGAAAAAATAACATTAACATGTTACAAGTCAGGTAAAAATTTTTTGATGTCAGTGGTTCTCAAATGGGATAATTTTGCTTGTCATTATATTCACAATGAGTGGTGGAGGCACTATTAGTGTACAGAGGATGGATATCAGTCCCTCACCACAAAAATTATCTAGTCCAAAATGTCAATAATCAATATTACCAAGTCTGAGAAACCTTGCCATAAATTAAAACTGTTTTTCCTTCCAATATTTTCTTGATTATACTCAAGAACTCAAGAATGAAACAAACATTTTCCTGATTCTGACAGTTCGTATATCTATAGAACTGATTTACCAATTCAGGTCAAATCACCTCTTTGGTGTATTCCATTCGTAACCATGTCAACTACTTATCTCACAGCCTTGGTTTAGTGCCCATCAGCCTCCATCACAGACACTGATCCAACACAGGATGTCGTTTAGCTGCAGTAATTGCTCTTCATTTCACTCTGTTAAGAAGCACTCTTCCTTATTGATTTTTGGCTACTCCTGAAGCATCACTACTATTTTTTTCGAACTACCTGAATCTGCTCCTATTGATCAACTAAGGCTGCCCTTCTGGCAAAATATACTACACCAAAGACACAAAGCAAGGAAGAGTGCATGTAAAGTAGAACGCTGCTATGGGAAAGAGCTAGCGACTGGTCTTTGCCACCAGAGATGAAACTGGTTGAAAAGGATCAAATTAAAAAAACTTAACATCCTAAATTTCCTTTTGTTTCTTACTTATTAACTTCAATGTAATTATGCGGCTAGATGTGTTTAAGTAGCGACTCTCTATTAACTTTCACACAATTGTCCAGGAGGTGTGCTGATGAAGTCCTTATACGTATAAAGTTTCTCTTTGGCTAAAAAATAATTTTAGGTGGTAAAGCATACTAGTTAAGAATCAACTTTGACATAGTTCTTAGACTGTATCCTATTTTAGTCACTGAAAGGCTGTATAATATTGGTAAATTCTTTCACTTCTCTAAATTTTCCTCTTCTCTAAAGTGAGGATATATGGTGTCATGAAAGGATGATGATGTCATTGATGAAAGATGTAAATAAACAATAAAGCATCTGCAATGACAAGGATGTGAAACTCAGTTGTTCCATAGACAATTTTTCAAAGTGAGAAACAACAGTGTAGTGCACCCAGGATGCAGACTTCCCAGGCTCTATAACCCTCAAATGAGGTGCTAGAATCTTGGCTTTATCATTCTTACATGTATTTTCATGCAGTCCCTTACTTCATTGTTATGATGATTCAGGGTTTGTGTCTGTCTATTCATTAAACAGAAATAATTGATGCAAGAACACTTGAGGTTATTCCTGGTTTTTCACAATAAGACTATCTGAATTACAGGTCAATTTTCCCAGCCACAACATCACACTTAGATATCATACTTAGACATCAGGCTTTTGCTAGGCCCATCTCAACAAATACAAAGTGGTACAGCAAAATACCTTTCTCTTAGAGGAGATTAAAGAATCAAATCAGATACTGTATGTAATGTGCTTAGAACAATGCTTGGCACATAGTAAACATTAGGATGATGGTGATTGTATATAAGAATATCAATATCATAAAGAGGAACATGTTTGCAACCCAAATAAAAATACATAATATTTCATCAGAATAAAAATTTCATAGATATATTAATTCTATTACTAATAAAGAATAACTGTCAAAATTATGAATGATTAAATATACAGCATTTTAAAGGAAATCACTGAATTTTTCTTCACCTTGCCTTGCAGTAACTTGCAGTAAATCACTGCTTTCCTCAAGCTGATAACTGTCTTCCTATAATAAGAAGCTTTTTCCATTATTCTCAATGTGCAAATATATCCAGCAAGTTTGGCCAAAGTTATTACTTCTATTCCTCATCACTATGTCACTATGAAGCTTGGAACTCATCACATTACTTTGAAGCTAAGGTGAAGTGTCATTTCTCTATTAAATAAGAAAATTTAAGATCTTTGATTTTTTCTTTCCATTTATTATAGGTTGAGATTCAAGTTATATTGTGTTATAATTTGCAAAGGAAAAGAAAAACAGCTTTTGAAATTCAGCTTTTCGTGAACGTGATATTCCCTTGTCGTGGTTAAGCCTGTCTATACATTTCATCTTTTGTGTTTGTAGTATTAGCCATTGAAGAAAAGATATTACAGTTGTTCTGTCATTTAGTGAAACTGTTTAGCATTTAGGAAAACGGAAACTATTTTATTCTCTTAATACAATTATTAGTCTTACTGCACAAAATGATTAATGCCTTCTTTCCAGGGCCACTTTAGTCTATTCTAATACATTCCTTGAGAAACCCTTTTCCAAGGAAATATGCCATTTTTTTCCAGTTAACATTTATTCATGATGCTGAAGTTAAATTTGCCTTTTCTTATATTTTTATCCTATAGTGAGCATTTCATACCATGAGTTATCTGAGGGAAAGGGTCATTCCTTATTTCTTATATGTATTCCAAACCACTAGTAGAGAGCTAGACATTTTCTATGTACTTGGAAGAAAAAAATCTGAAAAGGATGATGCAATGAAGAAAGCATATATTAAGGTGGGTAACTGAGCTGCAGGAAATATCTTAGATCTTTAAAATTTAGTTATTGACCAACCATGAAGCATTTAATAATTTATCAAATGTATATTACTAAAATTGTATAGATAGATATTCACAGATGAACAAATAGAAGGATATAATCAGGCATACGTAGTGGGAATTTCTGTGTATATACCTTGTTAGCATATCATATATCAGTGGGTATTTCTATATATATAACTTATTAGCATATCAAAAACATAACAAAACATACATATTTTTTCATATTATCTTTAGGCTTCTACTAACCTACATAAGTACTGCCAGATGCTGAATAATCTATTTTGTTAACATAATGGGAGATAAAAGACATTTTACAGAAAACATGAAGAAAATAATGTTTTCCAAAATTATGAGAAATAATATTCCAGAATTTATTAACTAAATTTTAACCAACAAGATGAAGTGTTTCTCATAAAACTAAAGCTATATTATAACTCAGTTGACTGATAAAAATATATTTAGTTTACATGACAACCTAGGAGGTATGCTAGCCATCTATTTATATTTATATCTATTGATATGAGTGGTTTTCAAACAACTTTGTGGTCTAAAAATCACCTAGGATGCTAGTTAAAATGAGACATTTTTCAGAAAATGTGAATTATTAAATCTGCTGCATTTTAAACAGTTTCCAGCAATCATATATTTATTAAGTAAATATTTTCTGAGTATTTATACTTAATAGAATTGTTTTATATTTGTTTTTCAAAATTAATATTGAAAATAATAACGTGAAGAACTGTAAGGTTTTGAGATTTTACTCAGCTTATAAGCTAAGAAGTTGATCTACCACAGTTTTATGGATTCTGGCAGAGACATTTGAATTAAGGGTCAAGACTCCAGGAACTTTTACTACTTATGCCACAGAAGGCAGCATAAGCTTTATGTGCACATTAGTTCACCTTGCACCCTCTTCCCCAAGTGAGTCATGCAAAGCAGCCAAGGTAGATGCTGTGTAAAGTAGATTTGCATCACAGTTGAGGAAGCCCAATATTTTAAAAGGGGCTATTACTAACCTGCCCTACTTGCAGTTTTTATTATTAGTGGCATTTTAAACATTAATGCAGAAGTCCAGTAGTTTTTTTTATAAGAACCATCTATAATTTCTAATACATATTTTTGCTTTAGACAAATGTTTTTATCAGAAGAGCAAAATGAGTGTACATGGTAAGAAATAAAATACTAATTATTTAATTCACACAGAATTTTGTTTTTATGGCACAATGATTGAAAGCAATATATTCCTAAAATGAAAGATAGCAGTATCAGCTGGTTCATTGCTAAGGGACTCTTGCAGCATTATGAATGAAATGCAGTATTCAAACATTCCCAAGTGTCACTTAAAGAAGTTTAAGATCTGAATACATTGATCTTGTATTTTGCAGGACCCTTATAAAGTCCTTAAGCATGGCTAGATATGACATCTTGTTTAGATATTTAATAATTCAATTTGATAATCCCATTGATTGAAAATAATTCATTGGTATAGTCTTATTCCTCCTGATGATAAAATATAATATTCTAGAATGAATTATGACTTCTGAGGCATTTTTTTCTCTATGCCCTATTGGAAAAGTTATTGAATTTACAAGATCTATTCAAAAATAATTTTAGTGTGATTTAGACTTCTTGCATTTTTCCTATTATCTCTGAAAACAATGATCTTTCCTCTCCTTCTTTTGGGCATTTTCAAATACTGTAGATCTTCTTCTATGTCCCCCAAGGTCTATCTTACAGCTCAGCATAAACAGTAATTTGAACCTTGACAGTGAACCTTGAAAGATACCCATAAGCTGACTGAACCTAGAACTAAGTCATATACCTGAAAATCCAAGTAAGTAGTCTTGGTAGATCATCTTGATTTTTAAAAAGGTAAGAAGGCCCGGAATAAATATCAGATTTCTAGAGATCATTTATAGAGATTTTCAAAATCTCTGAAAGTGTGTTAAAAAAGCTATCTAGTAAAATTATCTGATAGGTTTCAATTCAGGTAGCAAAATTATAACTTTTCTTATCACACCTATTTATATTGAGATTGACGTTAAGTTAAGCAATTCAGCAAGCTTATTTTTGAAAGCTCATTTTTATTTTACATTTAGCTCTACTTCTAAACTTTTCTGGTGTAGATTATCTCATAACTATGTTGATACCATTATTTCATTTTCTGAAAATTTGTATTATCAAATTTTTCTTTTTGAAATAGTCAAATAAAAAGTTACAATGACATTTCTAATGACAAGTTATTTGCCACTTAAAAGTCATTTTATTATTATCTGTCACTGTAAGCACATCCTAAAAAATTATCTGTGTGGGACATCCTAACATGAAAATGGCTTCAATAAATAATGCATATTCTCACTCAATTACTTGTGACCTTCAGGATATAGGCCTAGAATTGGCCTAGAATTCATAGTTCAGGAATAGGTATACTTAGCTATGATTCACTCAGGAGTAAAAGATTACTGTCCTACTCCTGCATTTCTGGCTTTATCAACTGGATGGCAACATCATCTTCTCAATTGCAAAAGTTACACAACTGAGATTCATCATTAATGTCTCATCCTTATCTGACACATCTATTCAGTCATATAATCATTCAAACACTTTCCATCTCCTTGGCCCCTTCCACTACTCAGACCATGATCACTGACAAGTACAAAGACTGTCTGTTCTTTCTGCCTTGCCCTTGCCCATCTTGATCTACTCCATTATCCACAGTTCAGCATAAATGGTTTTTGGAACGAAATTATAATCATGTCATTATCTTGGAAGCTTCAGTATCTCCCATTGAGTTCAGATTATAGTTCAAACTTCTTAACTGGTTTTAATGCCCTCTAATATCTTTCTGGCCTCCATTGTCATTTCTTCTATTGTTTTGTTCTCTACATTCCACTCGTACTGATATCTTTTATTTCCTAGCCACAGCATGTTTTTTCATCTCTGTTTCATCTGCTAGAGTCTTTCTTTAGTCCCTCCTTACTTAGCTAACTTCTACTTACCCTTCAGGTTGCAACATAAACATTAGTTCTTACATGAAGCCTTCTCTAACCCCACACATCTAAGTCATATGTCCCACCTAAGTGTTCTAATAATAGCTCATAAGTAAACGTGACAGTAATCTCACTATGTTGTAATTTTCTGCCTACTCTTTATCCAATCAGATCACAGAAATCAGAAGAAGAGCAACTATGTTTATATGGTGCAATAATAGCAGTCATATTCTCATTGCCCAGCATATGTCTGATAGAGAGTAGTTACTCTGTCAGTATTTAATGAATGAAATATATTAGTGCACTAAGCCAGGAATATTATGGTAAAAGCATTATATAGATAAAGAAAAACTTAATATAATGTAAATTTATCTGTCCTTAGGGATTCGGATAATGAAGTTATTTTTTAAAAAGGTTGAATGAGAAAAAGAGATGTCATAATATAAGGTGACTATTTTTATCCACTAAACTTGGCAAATACACCAAGAATGAGGTCAACAACATGAACTTTATATATATCATTCCAATTGGCAGGCACTCAGGTTACTTTAACTGTTTTGCCCATTAGAGGTCCCAGATGCTCAGTATTTGGGCACTTACTCAAAAAGCAATGTTTTACTTGCTTTATGATATTAAAGCTACTTAAAATGACAAAGGCAATCTAACCTTAGCTTTTTGAGGAAAATGATTTAAAGTGTAAATTAGGTAATTTTGGGGAAGTTACAAAATTCTACAACATTTTAAGTACTGAGAGAATACAAAGATGATTAAGGCAAAGTCCCCATCTCTAAGCAGCCAACAGTTTAGAAGCGAGGCAAGAAATTATGTGCAAAAATATAGTATAAGGAAAACTAAAAATAACTATAAAATAATACAAATTATTATAAAAATATATGGGCAGGCAACATTGCTTTCTATAGGTTCAAAGAATGAGATCTGAAATATATGAAAAGTATCACACGAGGACTCGGTGATGGCTAAAATTTGGGTGAGTGAACAAAGAAACAAGGATTTACATAGGGAAGTATTAGCAGTTTATCAATAGCTTGAAATAAGATAAAGTGCAAGACCTGTTATGGGAACATCATCTCCATACATGTAAAATATATACTGAAATGGAAAGACAGTGGTGTGGTAAAGGAATGTTGATGAGATTGGAAAGAAGGACATTAATGTCATATTCATAGGGCTTTGGTTCATAGATAAGAATCCATTTAAGGTGTCTAACCAGTTTCTTTCTTTTGAAATGAACAAAAGAAAAAAAGATATACTGTTTAGTTTGACTCTGACATTTTCGTTATTCTCTATGAATTTTGTAGAAAGTGTCAATCCCATATAATTTGATGATGCCCCTCCTGAAATAAAGAGGAAGATTAAAGTGATTTGAATAGCACAATGAAAATATGCCACCATTGAAATGCTAATGGAGATATAGCTCTTGCTAAAGTGAATTTTTGATTGTGGAATATGTAGATTTTAGGAACAGCAGATTTCACTTTTTATTTGTGAAATATATTCAAGAGAATAACTGTAATAATATCTTTAATGATATATTTAAGTTGTTTAATTTTCCCATTCTCCTTATAGCATCTTCACATCGAAGAATCAGCAATTGCTCTTTACATGTATGAAGTAAGAAGAGAGAAGAGAGAAGAAAATATCTGCAATTTGTCAACCTTTCATTTTCTTGACTACTTAATCAGTTCATGATCTCAAGAAAATTATGTAAAGTATCTTTGTCACACCAAGACCATTTTTGGAATCTGAGTAAGTTTATCATAAAATAATATTCAATCATTTTCTTATCAGGTAGTTTCCAGTATTCTACTCCTGTAAAGCCACTAGAGATAAAGTAAAGGCTATAAAGGACACAGCATATAAACTGATTATATTGCAAAGTATAATTGAAAACATGTGCACTGCAATATTTGAGTAAATGGCAGGCATATAATTGTCGATTCTTTTTTCTTTAAAGTAGACATATGGATAACAGGAAATAAGTTTGAAATAATCTTCATGTGGAAGCAAAATTACTTCCTCTTTAGAATTCGTGTCTTAGCAAAATACTTAACATGTTCTACATTTGAATATAAAGAATCTTTTGGAAGTACAGTAATGTTTGTGGATTGGATTAAACTCATAGCACATTTTCAATCCCCAAACTATATATTATACAATAAAATATATCTAATTGAAAAATGCTCTAGATCAGCACTTTTCATTTCATAATAAGGTAGTATCGCTTTCAAGTCTATAAATTGGATTTTTAAAAAGGCTCATGAACACAGTATAGATAGCTACTGAATGTCATAGCCCTCATGAAGCTCTTCCATTTTTAGTTCATTTCATAAATCATAGTGTTCTGAAAATCCTTATATGAAATTGTAATTATATTTTACTTTAAGGGTCAGGTCCTAATCTTTATTCCAAAACATTTTTAAGGTTTTACATTCTTACATATTGTGTACCTGTTTATACACACACACACACACACACACACACACACACACACACACGTATATGTATATTCATACACACACACACACACATATATTATTTTGTAAATGTATAATATGCTTTCATACAATATATATACTACATGGGTAATTAATCAGGGCCATATTTAAAAAACTAAGGAATATAACCCTTTATTACTTTAAATAAGATTTTATGGTTTATTTTAACCTATAATTCTAAGAAATAGTGATAGATTTTAGGGCTCCTACTAGGGAATAAGAAACTATGCAATTTGTGTGTACTACTTTAAGTCAAATATATTATCATTTATCTACAGGCAATTTAGCATAGTAGAAACAACATACACTGGACATCAAGCAGTCCTGAATTAAACATTTGGCTGTAGAGTACTGTCTACTATATAACTTTGGACAAGTTATTTAAAGTGTCCAAGATTCTATTTTCTTACTTACTAATTAGGGTTAATCCTTATCTCTCAAAGCATTCTAGAGCTTAAATGACCTATTTAAAGTGCATAAAACAGTGCCTATTATGTATAAAGCTAATACCAGTAGCTTTATACATAAGCAAACTATGACCTTATTTGTATTATCAAGAAATCTATATTCTGCTCAGGTGTTTGAAATGTAATTGAATAGCAGAGAGAGAGAGAGCTCTCCACAAATGAACAAGAAATACCTGTTTGTATCAATTATACAATTACAGGGAACGGTATATTTTTGTGTTTAGTGAAGAGGAGCAGATGAAGCCGTGAGAATTGTGTATATTCTGCCCCCACATTTAGTATGTCAGGATTGCTCTAAACCCTGGCTTCCCTAAGTCCTCTAAATCAAACCTTTCTGTATGAATCTATCTTTATGAAAGGCAGTGCAATTAACCGAGAGATTCAGTTACTATATTTGTGCTTCTGGGAAAATAGTTAATATCCTAAGTAGTGTAAATTTGATATAAGATTCATGCATGTTTAACATTAACTAGGTCTTTTCTAGCCCAGTTTAGGCATAGCATTTCAGAAATGAGGGCCTTCAGTACAGCCTGTCCTGCCTCCAGGTGCTTAGAGTTTAAATTTGGCTCTCTTTTACAGGACAACAGCTGCTCTCTTTGCAAGAGGTAGAGTGTGGAAAGAAGATAAACCCTTATGCAATATAGGGCATAAAGAATAGCTTGAAGTAGAATACTCTGAAAAAAAAAAAAAGATATTTAACACAGACTGCGGGGAAAAATAGTTACCAAGTTCTGTTTTAAATTTTAAGATCAGCATTACAATAATCCAATTTTAAAGATGGAAAAGAGTTTACAAATGTAAAAAACACTATACTTTGGAGAATATGTCTCAGAAAAATAATGATATCTTAACTTTTAATATCTTAAAAATTTCTAAAAGCAAGAGTTGAATCAATTTTGGTGTCAAAGAGGGAGGACAGCTTTGATAAAATGTGGTTCAAGTAATATTAACCACATTTTATAGATGTTTCAAACATCATCAATGCAATACAATTGTCACTAAAATTACCAGTTCTATTATTTACATAAGATCTAGTTTAGCTAAATCCTGAATGAATAATAAAACTCTTCTAATGAGGTCAGGTAAAGTGAGATATATAACTCTACAATAAGACAAATAAATATGACCCTAAAAATAATTTACTTGATATATAGTTAAATTATACTCATAGTACATTCCATAGAAGAAAGTTCTGTAAACATTATACATTCATCACAATGCTCCTTTTGAGGATTTTAGAATTAGTAGGCTATTACTGTCGGCCAAGAGAGATGATTTAAAATTTTGGAGGTCCCAAAACACATTTATTTAAATATAAGGTTTATACATGTATAGTTTTATTTTCATGTTTGGAGTACATAGTTTTCAGATATCAACTATTTGTACAGGTCCTGGAAAATACGTACTAGGACTATGCTTATCATATCTAATGGCTAGAATATATATATATATATATATATATATACACACACACACACACACACACACACACACACTTATTTATTTATTTATTTATTTATTTATTTATTTATTTGTTTATTTATAATTTTCTAAAAATCAATATGCTGCTTCCTCCATAGGTGTCATGTGAAGTAATATAAGCATAATTAATTAATGAATAAAAAGACTTGAGAAAATTAAAAATGTGGTTAGTTCACAGGAAAAGAGGACTGGATATGAGTAGCTGAATAATTTTCTTCAGTTTAATCATTCAGTTTAAGCATATGTGCATTCAATAAGTATATGTCAATGTCTGTTCTTTGCCAGGCACTGTTTTGGTCATTAACTCTATGGCAGGAAACAAAAACAGCCTGCTACTTGACCTTATGAAGATTTTGATCTAGCCAGACAAATATGAATGTTCCTTCAATTGGGAGTAGTTTTGGGGTTTTTTTGTTTTTGTTTGTTTGTTTTCAGAGAATAGTGGCATTAAGGTGTTTTCCTAATCAATGAAAAAATATAATTATTTAACATTTTATGATAGTCAAATGACAATAATCTATATATTAGAGCATTCCTTATGTTATCTCCTTTATAACTTTTATATCAATTCTATGAGGTTGACACTCTCACCCTTATTTTACAGATAACATGAGGCACAGAGATGGTAAGTAACTTGCCTGAGTTTGCCCAGTACATAAATGATAGAGTTGGAAACTGCTCTAGGTCTGTGCAGCTCCCAAGCCCACACTTGCAGTTGCCTTACTCTTACAAGCTCCTATTTTTTTTTTCCTCTGATGGAACTTGGTTATGTGGTACAGCATTGGTAATAAGAAAAAAATTTTTGTATGAGTGAATGAATGCTGCCAGACAGGATTTTTATTGGAAAATATTTTGTAAAATATGCTGTTTTTTATTCCCATCCCTCCATTTGGCAACCATCAGCTAGTTCTCTATATCTATGGGTTTGTTTCTATTTTGTTTAGTTTAGTTTTTAGATTCCATATATAACTGAAATCTTACAGTATTTGTCTTTCTCTGTCTGACTTATTTCACTTAGCAAAATACCCTCTAGGATGATCCTTGTTGATAAAAATGACAAGATTTTATTCTTTTATATTGCTGAATAATATTCCATTGTATATAGGTACCACCTCTCTATTTGTCTAATAATGGACACATGTTGCTTTCTTATCTTGACTGCTGTAATAATGCTGCAGAGAACATAGGGATGTATTTATCTTTTCTAATTAATGTTTGGATTTCTTCAGATAAATACCCAGAAGTGGAATTACCAGGTCATACAGTAGTTCTACTTTTAATTTTTTGAGGAACTTTCATACTGTTTTCCATAATGGCTGCATCAATTTACAATCCTACTAACAGTACATGAGGGGTCCCTTTTCTCCATATCCTCACCAACATGTTGTTTGTTGATTTTTTTTTTTGATGATGATAGTCATTCTAAGAGTTGTAAAATGGTATCTAATATTGGTTTTACTTTGCATTTTCCTGATGATTAGTTATATTTAGCATGTTTTCATATGTCTATTGGCCATCTCTATGTCCTCTTTGGAAAAATGTCTATTCAGGTCCTCTGCCCATTTTTAAATTGGAATGTTTGTTTTATTGGTGTTGATCTGTAGGATTCATTATAAATTTTGGATATTGACCCCTTTTTGGGTGTATCATTTGTGAATATCTTCCCATTCAGTAGGTCATCTTTTTGTTTTGTTGATGGTTCCCATCACTACGCAAGTTTTTAGTTTTGCGTAGGCCCATTAGTTTATTTTTTCTTTTGTTTTCCTTGCCTCAGAAGACATATTAAAAATATATATATTGCTAAGACTAATGTTGAAGAGTATACTGTCTATGTTTTCTTGTAAGAAATCTATAGTTTCAGGTCTTATATTTAAGTTTTTATTCCATTTTGAGTTTATTTTTTCTATGTGGTATAAGAAAATGTTCTAGCTTCATTTTTTTGCATCTATCTGTGTCCAGTTTTTCTGAAACCATTTATTGAAGAGACTATTTTTATATCATCATATACTCTTGCCTACATTGTCATAGATTAGTTTTCTTTTATCTTTTAAATTGTTTAGATTCTATTTTGTTTATTTCTGACTAATTGTTATTTCTTCCTTCCACTCACTTTAGACTTTGTTCTGTTTCTAGTTTCTTTAGGTGTAAAGAAAAGATTATATTGTTTATTTGAGATTTTTATTGTTTCTTGAGTTAGGCCTGTATTGCTAGAAATTTCCCTTTTAGAACTGCTTTGGCTGTGTCCCATAGATTTTGATTTGTTGTGTTCTTTATTTGATTCAAGGTATCTTAATTTTTTCTTCAAAATCAATGTTAACCCATTTATTGTATAACAGCATTTTATTTAGCCTCCAAGTATTTGTGTTTTTCAGTTTTCTTCCCATGATTGATTTCTAGTTTCTTATTACTGTAATTAGAGAAGTTCCTTTGTATAATTTCCATTGTCTTATAATTACTGAGATGTTTTAAGGCCTAACATGTGGTCAATCCTGGAAAATATTCCATGTGTTTGTAAATAAAGTATATTCTGTTACTTTTAGAGCATTTCACCCAAAAGCATCAATTAATTCCATCTGGTCTAATGTGTCACATAAGGCCATTTGTTTCCTTGAAGACCTTTTGTTTGGATGAACTATCCCTTGATATCAATAGGGTGTGAATATGCCCTACCATTATCATCTTATTGTTGATTTCACCTTTTATATCTGTCAATATTTGCTTTATATATTTAGGTACTCCTACATTGGTTGCATAGATATTAACAAGAATTATATGCTCTTGTTGGACTGAAACTTTTATCATTATAAAATGCCCTTTTTTATTTCTTGTCACAGCCTTTGTTTTAAAGTCTGTTTTGTCTGATTGATATAAGTATTACTACCTCAGCTTTCTTTTTTTTTTCTGATTTTCTTTTGCATGAAGTATCTTTTTTCATTCTTTTACTTTCAGTCTGTGTGTGTCTTTTGATCTGAAGTACATCTCTTCTGGCAGTGTATGTATGGGCCTTGCTTTTTATCCATTCAACCACACTCTTTTGATTGAAGCACTTAATCCATTTCTATTTAAGATATTTATTGATAGGTATATAGATATTGCCATTTTATTTTTTTCTGATGGTGTTTGTAGGTCTGTTTCTTATTCTCTTGTTCTTTTCTCTCGTATATTGATGACTTTCTGTAGTATTATGTTTCAATTCCTTTCCCTTTTTTTTCTCTATTTCATAGAGATTTTTCATTTGCAGTTACCATGTTATGTTAACAGCAATCTGTTTTAAGTTGATAGTCACTTACATTTGAACACATCCTATAACCACTAAAATTTTTATGTAATCCCTCCATATTTATGTTCTTGTCATTCTTTTTTATTAACCTTGTGTGTTTGTGTATATTCTTTAGTTTATTGTTCTAATTACACATATCTTCCTACTTTTATCTTTCAACCTTTGTAATAGCTTTACATTTTATCAATCCACTGCTTTTGCTCAGTGTTTATCATTGTCAGTGAGAATTTTTTCTTTCATAAATTCTCTTATTAATATTTTTGATCTTGTCATTTCTTCTTAAAGAAGTCTTTTAACATTTCTTATAATATCAGTTTAGTGGTGATGACCTTCTTTAGCTTTTTCTTATCACGGAAGTTCTTTATTGCTCCTTTAACTCTAAATGATAGCCTTGCTGGATAGAGTAATCATGTTTGTAAGTCCTTTCTTTTCATCACTTTGAATATTTTATGCCAGTCCTTCTGGCCTACAAAGTTTCTGTGAGAAATCAGCTGACAGTCTTAAGGGAGCTCCCTTGTATATAACCAACTGCTTTATCTTGTTGCTTTTAAGATTCTTTCTTTGTGTTTAATTATTTGCATTTTAATTATGCTGTGTCTTGGTGTAGCCTCTTTGGGTCATCTTGAGACCCTCTGTGTTTCAGGACTATATGTCTATTTTCTTCACCAGGTTAGGGAAGTTTTCTGTCATGATTTCTTCAAATAGGTTTTCAAGCTCTTTCTCTATGTTCTCCTTCTGGTACCCCTATGATGTAAATGTTGGTATGCTTGATGTTGTCACAGAGGTCCCTTAAACTGTTCTCATTTTTTAAAAGTTCTTTTCTCTTTTTGCTATTCTGATTAGGTGTTTTCCCTTACCTTGTCTTCTAAATCATTGATTCGATCCTCTGAATGATTTAACCTGTTGATTCTCTTTAATGTATTCTTCAGTTAAGTTATTGTATTCTTCATTTCTGACTAGTTCTTTTTTGTTTTCTATCTCCACTTTTGCTTCCTTTTTCTTTTTTGAAGTTCTTGCTGAGATCATCTATTCTTCCCCTAATTCACTGAACATCCTCATAACCAGTGTTTTAAACTCTGCATTTGGTCGATTATTTGTCTTCATTTCATTTGCTTCTTTTTCTGGAGATTTGTTCTATTTTTTCATTTGGGGCAAGTTTCTTTGTCTCCTTATTTTGGATGATGTCCTGTGTTTGTTTCTATTTATCAGGTAGATCTACTACAACTCCTAGTCTTGACAGAGTGGCCTTATGTAGAAGGTGTCCTATGGGACCAAGTGGTAGGCTCCCTATTCACCTGAGCTGGGTGTTCCAGGGTGTCCCCTCCCTGTGTATGTTGTATGTGTCCTCCTATTGTAGTTGAGGCTCAATTCTGTTGGCAGATAAGGGGGTAGAGTTTACTCTCAGGCTTTGAGGGCTGGCTATGACAACAGTAGATGAGCTGTTGTGTGGAGGCTGACATCAAGGACCAAGGGTTACTTTAGTGGAACTGTGGTGCCAGCTGATTCCACCTTTCACATATATTGTTTGGGAAGTTGGTTGGGTGGTTCTCTGGTGTAGTCTGAAGGCAGCCAACATTTGTTGGTTCTGGAGACTCTCAGGCAGTGCTTCAGTGTAGACCAAGGTCAGCCAGCACTTATGCCAGGCTAGGGGCACCTTGGTAGGAACTACAAAGTGATCTGAAGTTGGCTGCCACTTGTGCTGAGCTCAGAGGCACCTGGGAAAGGCTATGCTGTGAACCTGCCACTTGTGCCAGTTTTCAGCACCTTTGGTGGGCACAATGTGACTGTGGCCATCCACTACCTGTGCTAGCATCATGGTTAATTAGTTGAAGATATGTTCCAGGCACAGACTAGCTGCTGCTTGGGTCCACCTATTGAGAGTTACAATGCATATTGAGACTGGGTTTTGAGTTGCCTAGCTATAAGCCACACTGAGGCCAGCAGCTGCTTTTTGGAGTTTGTGGATCTTCAAAAGATTTGAGGAAAGTCCACAGCTTGAGCTGAGATAGGCAGCTTAGGTAGAAGAGACAGTAGAAGAGGCTCAGAGGGTGGATAATTTGGGTGGGTCATGGCCTCAAGGAATCACCTGAGTGGGATGAATGGTGAGCTCTGATTTGATGTCTTCCTTCTCCAGTGGGGGAGTTCCACAAAGGAATAATGGTACCTTCCAGTGCTTCTGTCTTTGGAGAGAGCTGTCTCAACCACTGCTCCTCTAGTCTTTGACCTGAAGTTAGCTAATTACTTTCTCCTGTATAATACTGGTGCTTTTCAAGCTATTGCCCTGTGCTGGAGCTAGAACAATTGAGTTTGTGAGCTAGTTGGTCTGTGCATAGACCCCTTAAGATCTCCTGTGCCTTGATATCCTACATCTCTTTATCTCTCTGGAACACAATTCCCACTATTTTCACAGTCAGATGCTATGGGGACCCCAGAGTGGGGTTGAAATTCTGCAGTTGAGATATCCCCACCCCCACTCCTAATTGCCACACATGCATGTAGGACTTAGCATTCCATGTCTCCTATCTTCCTACTAGTCTTGTTATAGCTTCTTCTTTATATCCTTAATTATAGGAATTCTTTTCAGCTAGTGGTTCTCAGTGATGGTTATATAATTTAGTTGTAATTTTGGATGTGGTTGTGGCAGGAAGCAAGCATGGAGTTTATTCCATCATCTTGACTGAAAGCTCTTTGCACTGCTTCTTAAAATGGCTAGAATAGAGGAGTCCAAGTTGGAAGTATGTAGATGCTGAATTTATCTCCTCCTATGAACAAACTGAATATATACCCACATATGCAGCATATGCCAGTTCTTCCCAAGAGATAACTGAGGGCTTCTGCACAGTAAACAAGAGAGAGAGACTTCATAGAGAAGATTGGGCAATCAAAGAATCTCTCAGGATCTGTGGAAATTCTCTGGGATAAGAGATGCCAGTGAGTACTATTGTTTATGGTTTATGATCTTTCCTCTATCTAGGTAGAGTAGATGGGAACTCTGTCCAAGATCTCTAGCCAAATGCCAAGGCCACCATCTCATTATGGGCTGCATTACATGAGCCCACTTCAAGCCCAAACAGACAAAGGAACAGGATGCTTATATAGCTACATGTGTCAGGCTTTTGGCTTTAGACAGCCATAGCACCAGGGTGTCAATACAGCCACACATCCTAGGCTTCCATGCATGCCCTGTATGTGCTTCAGACCTGGGCAGCAGGATTACCATGGTGTCCCCAAAATAACATGCTACAGGCTGCCTCAGCCAGCACCCGTTCAGCCCATTCCAGCTGGTCTTCGAAAATCACTCAGAACACAGTCTAAACATAGGTCACTTATATACAAGACCATTTCAAGATTGGCTGAAAACCTCTCCTAGCCTGAGAAAGGACACAGACATCTAGCCTCCGAAATCCGAAAGAGCTCTTAACAAGATTAACCCAATGAGACCCATACCAATACGTACTATAATTAAAATTAAAAAATTGAAGATAGACAATCTTGAAGACAGCAAAAGAAAACAACTAGTCACATAAAAGAGCAACTCCTATAAAGCTATCACCTAATTTCTTAACAGAAACTTTACAGGCCAGAAGACAGTAGCAAAATATATTGAACATGCTGGAAAAAAAAAAAAAAAAAAAAAAAAAACCTTATAACCTAGAATGCTCTATCTAGCAAAGTTATTATTCAGAATTGAAGAAGAAAGAAAAGCTTCCCAGATAAGCAAAAATTAGAGTTTATCAGCACTAAACTGGTTTTACAAGAAATGTTAGTGTCTTCAGCAGAAAAGGAAGGCCATAACCAGAAATAAAATATATTTTTAAAATAGCTCACAACCAAAGGCAAAATATATTAAACACAGTGAATTGGCCTCTTAGAAAGCTAGTATAAAAGTTAAAAGACAAAAGTAGCAAAATCAACTATAACAACAATAAGTAGTTATGGGATATGCAAAATAAAAATATACTAAATATGACATCAAAATTATAAAAATGTGGTGGGGTAGGGGTAAAAATGTAGCACTTTAGAATTCTTTTGAACTTAAAATGCCTTGATAGATGATAGATAGATGATAGATGATAGAGCTAGATAGATAGATGTGAGAGGGAGAGAGAGAGAGATTGTTCGCTTGATCTAACTCATGGTCACCAGAAACCAAAACCCTACAAAAGATACAAAGAAAATAGGGAAAGGGACTCAAATATTAAAGAAAACCAGCAAACCACAAGGGAAGAGGTCAAGTGAAGAATATAAAAAAAAAAAAAAACTACAAAAATAACAACAAAAAATATAATGAATGGTAATAAGTACATATCTACCAATAATATCTTTAACTGTAAATAAAATAAATATCCAATCAAAAGACATAGGGTGGCTCAATGGATTAAAAAAAGACCCATACATATGCTCCTTATAAGCAACTCAATTCAGATCAAAAGACAAAGAAAATGAAAGTGAAGGAATGGAAAGGCATATTCCATGCAAGTACAATACAAAAATATCTGGGGTATCAGTACTCATATCAGATAAAACAGGCATTAAAATAAAGACTATAGAAATAATGAAGAACAATACATAAAGGTGTCAATTGAATAAAAGGATTTAATAACCCTAAATTTCTATGGACCCAACATTGTGTGTATATATGATGGATATTTTATATCTTATATATAAGATATGTATTACATATTATATCAATATTTAATGTGTTATATATAACATATAGTATATAGAACATGCTATATGTAATTTATGTATTATATATAACATATTGCATATAAATAAATAAGCAAATATAAACAGACATAAAAAAGGATTTGATAGTATTACAATAAGAGAATAAGAGTAGGGAACTTTAATGTTCCATTTACATCAATGAATAGAGCATCCAGCCATTAAATCAGCAAGGAAAAATGGCCCTAAATGTCACATTAGGTCACATAGATTTAATAGACATTTACAGAACATTTTATCTAAAAACAGTAGCATACACATTTTTTTTTCAAGTTCATCTGGAATATTCTCCAGGATACACCACGTATTAGGCTACAAAACAAGCTTTAATATATTCAAGAATATATATCAAATTTCTTTTCCAACTGATGATATGAAACTAGAAATCAATGACAAGAAGACAACTGGAAAAAAACAAACAAAAAAAATGTGGAAACTAAACCACACACTATTAAACAACTAATGTATCAATGTGTAAATCAAACAGAAAATGAAAAAATACATTGAAACAAATGAAAATGGAAACAACTTTCCAAAATTGGAATTCAGCAAAAACAGTTCTAAGAGGAGGTTGATAATGACAGAGGCCTACTTTGAGAAATATCCCCCAAAACAATCTAGCTTTGTATCTAAAGGAACTAGAAAAGAACAAACAAAATTTAATGTAGAAGAAAGGAAATATTAAATATTAGAGTAGAAATAAAAAGGACTAAAAACAATAGAAAAAATCAATGAAACTAAGACCTGGTTCTTTGAAAACATACACAAAATCGATAAACCTTTAGCAAACTCATCAAGAAAGAGAGCCCAAATAAATAAAATTAAAAATGAAAATGGAGTAGTTACAACTGATACAACAGAAATACTAAAAATTATTAAAGAATACTATAATTACGTGTCAACCAATTGGACAATTATAAGAAATGGATAAATTTCTAGAAACATATAACCTTCTAAGACTGAACCAATAAAAATTGGGAAATCTGAACAGACTAATTACTAGCAACAAAAATGAAACAATAATAAGAAAAAAGTCCCAACAAATGAAAGTTGAAGAACACGTATTCATGCTTGAGTTCTACCAAACATTTGAAGAAAGCAATCCTTATAGGCTATTCCAAAAATTGAAAGAGGTGGAAACACTTGTAAACTAATTCTATGAGGCTGGTGTTAACCTGATACCAAACTGATACCAAAAGAAGACAAAGAAAATACAAAAAAGAAAATTATAGGCCAACATCACTGGGGAACATATTGTTAAAATTTTCAATAAAATATTAGCAAACTAAATTCAGCAATTTAAAAGGATTGTATACCATGATCAAGTGGATTTTATTCCTGTGTTACATAGATGTTTTACTATCTCCAAATCATGAACATGATATATCACATCAAAAAAACAAAAACAAAAACAAAAACACAAAACAAAGGTAAAATCAGATAATAATCTCAATAGATGCAGAAAAAGCATTTGACAAAATTCATCATAGATTTATGATAAAACCTCTCAGTGAAGTCGTTTAAGAGGAAAACTCCTCAACATAATAAAGGTTTTATATGATGAACCCATAGCTCACGTCATACTCAACAGGGAAATGCTGAAAGCTTTACCTCCAAGATCAAGAACAAGACAAGGAATCTTCCTTTCACAATTTTTATTTAACATAGTACTGAAAGTCTCAGAAATCAGACAAGAAAAAGAAATAAAAGACATCCAAATTGGAAAGTAAGAGATAAAGTTACTACTATTTGCAGATTTATATATAGAAAAAACCGAAAAGACTTTATTAAAAACTGTAAGAACTCATAAATGAAATCTGTATAGTTGTAGAATATTTAATTAATATACAGAAATCTGTTGAATTTATTATATACTAATAATAAATGATTGGAAGGAGAAATTATAATCTGATTTATATTTGCATTGAAAAAAATAATATACCCAGGAATAAACTTAAGCATGTAGGTGAAAGACCTATACTCTGAAAAGTATAAGACATTGAAGAAATAATATGAAGGAGATTCAAATAAATAGAAGAATATACCATGCTCATAGATTGGAAGGATCGATTCCTTTAAAATGTCCAAAGCAACCTACGGAATCAATGCAATTCCTATCAAAATAACAAGGTCATTCTGAGAACCAGAATAAATAATCCAAAAATTTACATAAAATTACAGAAGATATTGATTAGTCAAAGCAATCTTGAAAGCTTTCTGGTTTCAAAACATAATATAAAGCTTTAATAATCAAAAATGTATGGTACTGGAACAAATATAGACAAATGGATCAATGGAATAGAATAGGGAGGCCAGAAGTAAATTTTCAATAATATGGTCAATTAATTTATGACAAAGGGCAGAGATATAGATTAATAAAATTATAATCTCTTATATAAGCTGTGTTAGGAAAACTGGACAGATACATATATGAAAATGAAGCTGGCTTCCTATATTACAACATACACAATAGTTAACTCAAAATGAATTAAATAATTGTAATACCTGAAATTATAAAACTCTAGGAGAAAACATAGGCAATAAACTATTTGACATTGGTCTTAGCAACATCTTTTTGTAAATGTCTCCTCAGGAAATGGCAACAACCCAATCTATCATATTTACAAATTTACAGATTTACAAATTTACATATATTATATTTGCATATTCACAACAAAAAATTGAACTACATAAACTAAAATGCTTTTGCACAGTGAAGGACCATCTAAAAAATGAAGAGAACCTACTGAATGGGAAAAGATATTTGCAAATATGATATATTGGGTGAATATCTAAATAAGGAACTCATATAACTTAACAGTAGAAAAAGAACATGATTTAAAAAAAATGGGCAGAAGACCTGAATAGATACTTTCCGAAGAAAACATATATATGACCAGTATACATATGAAAAGGTGGTGAACACCACTAATCATCATACAAATGCAAATCAAACCACAATGAGATACCACCTCACACCTCTCAGAATGGCTATTATCAAAAGTCAACAATAACATGTGTTGGCAAGGATGTGGAGGAAAGGAAAACCTCATGTACTGTTGGAGGAATGTAAATTGGTGTAGCCACTATGGAAAACAGTAATGAGGTTTTGGAAAAAATTAAAAATACAATTACCACATGTCCCAGCAATTCCACTTCTGGGTATTTATTTGAAGAAAGTAAAAACACTAATTTAAAAAAATAAATGCACCCATGTTCACTGTAGCATTATTTACAATAGCCAACAAATAGAAGCAACGTAGGTATCCATCAATAAATGAATGGGTGAAGGTGGGAGACACACACACACACACACACACACACACACACACACACACACACACAAGCAAATATTACTCCACAATAAAAAAGAATAAAATCTTGCTATTTTTGACATCATCAATATGTTCTCCATATCTATGAATCTTGTTTTGTTTGTTCTTGAGTTTTTTTTTTTTTAGATTCCACATATAAGTGAAATAATATGGTATTTGTCTGTATTTCCTTGGCTTCTTTCACTTAGTATAGTACCTTCTAGGGCTATCCATGTTGACAGAAGCAGCTAATAGCTTGTACATATGGAAACTGAGAACTTCTGAATACACCTTTAGCACTTAGGGACTCTGATGTAATTTTAAACAATATTCTTAGTGTTCCACACTCTAGTAAATTCAGAGGCAAGAAGAATTTCTGAGTATAATTTCTTCTCCCTACATCAATCTAAAATTTTAGGCAAAATGTCATAGAAAAAATATTTATTTTCTTGCTATTTAATACAGCTAGTAGGAATCGAAAATACTATACATAAAAATGTTGAAAATATTTATAAGACTCACCATAACTAGTGATAAAATTCAGGAATGGCTTTCTGACAAACAGCTGTGACTTTGCTGTTCTGACATATTCATGATAAAAGAACGTTGTGATCACTTTATACAATTCTTACATTAAAAAACCCCCAAGTTTTCCTTAAAGTACCTATGTATGTATAATGCATTTATAACAATTATCTGAATATGCCAACTGTGCATTTTCCTCTTTTAAAAATAAAATTGGTGTAATATTTGAAAGTATTTTCAAATTAAAAGTGGGAAAGCTGGTGCATCTCATAACTCCTCTAAGATCATGAAGTCAGCAGAATTACTTTTGATGTAGCATACTTCATCAAGTAATTATTCATGTATAATCTCACTAGGTAGTTTTTTTTAGTTTTTTTTTTCTTTTAATGAATATTTAGTATAGTTCTAATTGCTTGGACCAGAATTTGCCAATAATCACTGCTCCTAAAAGAAGGGTAGCACCATTAGTTTTGAATGAATCAGATTCTTTAATAGAAAGTTTATAGATAATCTGGATAATATTCAATTTTTAGTAAAAAGTAATTAAAAGCAAAATATTTAACTCTCAATGAGCTGTTTGATCAAAATCAGTATGAATTATGTTTGCTATATCTAGAAGCACATTTAATTATTTAACATATTTTACCTGTTTCTTTCACCAATGTTGTTTTATTTGAAATTTATTTTAAATACTCCCAGTCCCCAAATCATATTTGTATCAGTTGAATCTCCAATTTTGCATCTACAATGAATCAATTAAAGGTTTGGTCATTTCAGTGTGACAGGGTAAAATTGTTTATACATCTCAGCTTTAAATTTTTCCACTTGTATATTACACATCCCTAGGGATGCTGTAAAGATTAATGAGTTTGAAAAGTACATTGACCTTTCTGATGAAACATACTTTATAAGTACAAAATGCTGTTTTACTGTGTTCCAAATAAGATACAATGCACAATATAAATAAAAAAGAGATCAGATCAAGGCAAACTGATAACACAAACACATTATAAATAGCAATTATTGTCTCCTATAAGGTTTTGTCCTAGATTATAAAGTTTGTTCTTGTCCCAATTATCTCATCTTTTGGTTAGTATTGTATTTGTATCTAATGTAAGAATTTAGGTAATTTCTTTTTAGAAAATATACCATTAATGTCAGTGTTTCACAGCTGAATTGCATATTTTCCCTGTATTCTTCTCTAGCTGGTATATGAGACTGTAATACAGCTGGTCAGAGAGTTTTTATTTATGGGTTATTTCGTGCAGGCATTGGCCAAAACATAGTCATAGATTATTTTGTTCAATTTGTTCAATTGGTAGAAGTAACTTGACCATGCCTGATCAGTAATATTAACATTTTTAATTCTAGTATAAACAGAAATGGGTAGCCAGCATAGAAAAATGTGATTTGGGAAGCTAGATTTGACAGTGTAAATCCACTACAATTCATAAAAGGAAATAATGAATATGAATCTAACCAGGAAATTTGCATGAGTATTCACCTCCTCTGCTCAAATGTCATATTTTTCTAAATAAATGTATTTATTATGTTCCAAGGAATACATTAAAAATAAAAAAGGAGATGCACTACATAAAGGTATGGGCATTTTGGATATTGGAATAAAAGCTAGCCCTTGCTAGCTACTTTGTAAATTGGTAAATTAGGGATACGGTTTTATGTGCTACTTTACTGAATGATCAATTAATGAGATCTATGAGCTTGATCACACTGGATGTACTTTTAAAGTTTGTTTTTTGGTCCTTCAATTATAGGCTGGTAATAGAGCCTAAGTAACTCATTATTTCATCTTTTAATAGTTTAGAAAATTTCAGTAATGCAAATTAAAATAATTGCTAAATGCAGTAGTTCTCAAACTCTTCTACCTAAATAACCTTATTTTATTTAAATAAACTTAAGTGTGAAACTTTCAGACAATGAGAAATTACCATGCATAATTTACATTCTATTCGATATCTAATATGTAATTTATTATAAGAATGATGTCGCCCTAATTTTATATATGTTATATATAAAATTATATTATATATAATTATATATGTTATATATAATATATATACACACACATATGTAATATATATATATATATGATTGAAGAGATGATAGATTTATAGTTAAAAATTAAGGATCTAAAAGCAAGATGCCTAGCAAAAGAATACTTTTTTATTGTGTTGTGACCTTTAACCAGTTATTTTAATCTTATTAAAACTCCATTTGTCTATTAGTAAAATAGACTTGATAAATAAGGTAAACCTTGAAAAATTCTGAGCATAGTGTTTGATCTACAGTACTTAATGTTATCTTTTGGTATTATGTTATTAATTATATATCATAATTATGTACAGTGAAATTTAAGAAATGTATAACCTATTTATGTATAATTCTATATATAGAATATAGAATTATATAGAAAATATGTAATTATAGTTCTAGAACTAGATTAAATTATTTTATAGGTAAGTTTTACTATATTTATTTATACATATAGTATTTATATAGTATAGGGTTTCTGAATATTATAAGCCCATATAAACACAAATGTTTAGTTATATTTAAAGAATACTTTTCTTAAAGCTCCTAGAAATGATTGTCATCAAAAACTAAAAATTTATCATGTGAGAGATTTTATATTTATTATAAATGTCAAAGTGTAACTATTTCTGTGGTACACTTCACACCAACCTTCTTTCTTATGCCAAGCTAATTCCACTGTAAGCCTTTTACTTGCTGTTTACACTGTCTAATACTCTATTCACAGATCTTTAAGTTTGAAAAACTAGGTCCTTTTTGTCACACAGGCCACAATACACATGTACTTTCTTATCAAGACCTGAACCCTAAATCAAAGAAACCACCCTCTCATTCTTTTATTATATAACCCCAGGTTATCACACTATATAATGATATAGTTAACTACTTTATTAGTTATTAATATCTATTTCTACCTACAAGAATGCAAGTAAGCTCCTTCAACATAGGAGCAGTATCTTGGTCTTTACTGTGTCCCTAGGACTTAGAATGGTACTTGGTAAATAATATATGTTTACAAATGTTTGTTGAAGTAAATAATTCAACCTCAGTGAAATGGGCAAATTCTTTGAAAGACGCAATCTGCCAAAACTCACATGAAGAAGAAATACACTGTGGCCAAGAAAAAGAAACAACAAAGTGCCCTTTGAAAGATAATCAAATAAAGAAGATTTGGTACATATATACAATGAAAGATTACTCAGCCATTCGATAAGATGAAATTGTGCCATTTGTGACAAAATGGATGGGTCTTGAGTTTATCATACTAAGTGAAATAAGTCACCAGACAGAAAGAGTTGAGAATCATATGAATTCACTTATATGTTGGATATAAAACTGAAAGCAACAAACAAGAGAAATAGAGCCTCATGGATACAGACAACAATTTAGTGGTTACCAGAGGGAAGAGTAGATAAGGATAAAGGGGGTCAAGCATGTGGTGATGGAATGAAATTTAACTTTGGTGAACACACAATGAAATGTACATATGATGTATTATTAACTTGTATACTTGAAACCTATGTTTATTAACTGTGTCACTCTAATAAATTTAATAAAAAAGAAATAGACAATCTGAATAGTCCTATATGTGTTACAGAAATTAAATCAATAAAAACCTTTCAAAGAGAAAGTACCAGTCCTAAATAAGTTCATTGATAAATTCTAAACATTTATTGTAGAAATTATACCAATTCTCTATATTTCGGAAGACAGAACAGAGGGAATACTGCCTAAATCATTTGATGAGGCCAGTACTACCCTAATATCAAAACCAAACAGAGACATTAAAGGAAAAAAAAAAACTACACACCAATAGCTCTTATGAATATAGATGCCAAAATCCTCAACAAATTATTAGTAGATTGAATCCAACAATATATATATAATCATCCAATAACAAAGTGGGATTTATCTCAGGTGTATACAATTCTGGTTCAATGGATTTAATGTAATCTATCATACCAACAGGCTAAGGAAGAAAAATCTCATAAACATATCAATAAATGCAGAATAAAAATTTGATAGACTCCAACAACTCCAACACCCATTCATAATAAAAAGTCTCAGCATACTAAGAATAGAGGGAAACATCCTCAACTTGAATTTAAAAATTTACAAAACAACTACAATAAACATCATACTTAATGAGAAATTTAAAGCTTTTCCACTAAAATCAGGAATAAGGCAGGGATGTCCCCTCCCTACACCACTTTTCAACATTGTACTTAAAGTCCTAGCTAATGAAATAAGACACACACACACACACACACACACACACACACACGAGAAAAGAAAAAAAAAGGAAAGGAAAGGAAAGAGAAGAGAAGAGAAGAGAAAAGAAAGAAAGAAAGAAAGAAAGAAAGAAAGAAAGAAAGAAAGAAAGAAAGAAAGAAAGAAAGAAAGAAAGAAAGAAAGAAAAAGTACATAGCTTGGGAAGAAAGAAATAAAACTGTCTTTGTTCATAGGTGACATGATTATTTATACAGAAAATCCAAAAGAATAGACTGAAGCAAACAAATAAACCTCCAGGAACTAATAAGCGATTATAGCAAAGATGCAAGAAACAATGCTGAAGTACAAAAGTCAATCACTTTTTTATACCAGCAATAAACAGTGGAATTTTAAAATAACACATTATTATTTACATTGGCACCCCCAAAAAATAAATTCTTAGGTACAAATCTAACAAAATCGTTTCAAGATCTATAAAAGAAAACAATACAAATTTAAAAAAAGATAACAATAAAAGCCACTAAGCAAATGGAGAGATAGTCCATGTTATTAGATAGGAATGTTGTCAAGATAACAGTTTTTCCCAACTTGATCTATAAATTCAATGCAGTTCCGGTCCAATCCCAAGAGCTTATTTTATAGATATTGACGAACTGATTCCAAAGTCTATGCAGAAGAAAAATACCCCAAATAGCCAATTCAATGTTGAAGGCAAATACAAAGCTAGAGTACTGACACTACCCAGGTTCAAGACCCACTATAAAGCTACATTAATCGAGCCAGTGCAATATTGGCATAAAAATAGACAAATGTATTAATGAAATAGAGATGCCAGAAACAGACCCATAAAAATATAGTCAGTTGACCTTTGATGAAGACAATACAATTGGGCAAAGATAGTCTTTTGAACAAAAAGTGCTGGAACAACTGGTGTGAGGTCTTTTCCACATGCAAAAGATCTCACACCCTACACAAATGTAAACTCAAAATGGATTACAGATCTACATGTAAGATGCAAAACTATAAAACTCCTAGAAGATACCATAGTAGAAAACCTAGATGACCTTGGGTATGGCAATAACTTCTTAGATTCAACACCAACACACAATCCATGAAAGGAACAACTGATAAGCAACTTCATTAAAATTAAAAAATATTCTCAGCAAAAGTCCATGCCAAGGGAATGAGAAGAAAAACCACAGACAGAGAATATATGTGCAAAAGACATATCTTATTAAGGACTATTATTCAAATTACACAAAGAACTCTTAAAACTCAATAACAGAAAAACAAACAGCTCTATTATTATTATTATTATTTTAAAGGGCCAAAGACCTTACTGGGCACATCACCAAATAAGATATATAGATGTCAAGTAAACATATGAAAATATGTTCAACAAACATGTCATTGTAGAATTGCAAATTAAAACAAGATACCACTACATATCTATTAGAATGGCAAAAATCCAAAACACTGACACATAACATGCTGGTAAAGATGTAGAGCAATAGGAACTCTCATTCATTGTGAGTGAGAATGAAAAATGGTACAGCCACTGGGAAGACATTTTGGCAGTTCCTTCTAAAACTAAACATGTTGTTCCCATATGATTCAGCAACCATACTCCTTGATATTTACCCAAATGAACTGAAAATTTATGTCCATACAAAAACTTGCACACTGATATTTATAACAGTTTTATTTTTCATAATTATTAAAATTTGGAAGCAACCAACATGTCTTTTAGTAGGTGAATGGATGAATAAACTGTGGTACATTCAGACTTATATTATTCAGTGCTAAAAAAAAAGAGCTATTAAGGCATGAAAATACTTGGAAGAAACTTAAATTCATTCTTAAAAAGGCAACTCTATGGAGACAACAAAACATATGACATTCTTATGACATTCTTAAAAAGGCAACTCTATGGAGACAATAAAACAGTGGTTGCCAGGGGTGGAAGGGAGAGAAGGAGAAATAGGCCAAGTACATAGGATTCTTAGGAGAGTGAAACTATTCTGTATAATCCTACAATGGATATTACACATTCATCAAAACCCACAGAATGACACCTCCAGGTGAACTCTAATATAAACTCACAATTTTGTTTGGTAATGATGTGTCGATATGTGTTCATTAATTGTAACAAATATGTTGGTATGGTGCAGATATTGACAGTAGGGGAGGCTGTACGTATGTGGGGACAGGAATATAGGGGATTATCTTTACTTTCTGCACAATTTTTCTGTGAACATAAAGCTACTCTAAAAAAATTGTTTATTAGTTTAAAAAAATTAAAACAGAAAAATGCCTAGAACTTTGTGAGTTCTTATTAAAATAAAAAGAGTTAACTGTTACTTCTAGGTAATATCTTATACACATGTGTAAAGAAAATATGAGCTGTCAGTAATTTTATTATACCTAATCACATCAATGTAACCTTAAAGTTTTTCACATCAATTTGTGAATACCTTTAAATGATCAGGATTTTAATTAACAACCAAAATGATTTAGTAAACTGTGTACTAGTTTCTAATGATAGAATGAATAATTTGGTAAAGTGAAGGAAATATTGTAGTAAGTAGAGAGAAGGTGATACAGAGGTAGATGATAATAGATAGATCCTTAAGACTGATTCACATAATTTAGTAAATATTTATCTGACAAAAAGGGGATCCCAGAAACTGTTATTCAATTCTGTCATAATATCCTGATGAGTCTGATACATCCTTATATATTTTTCTCTATGTGGTGAGGCAGGAAATTACTAACAGTACCATGAATGATCAAATTTCAAAAATATTTATTGAGTCCTACCATATACAGGCTGTTTGAAATAAATTTTATTGCCAATCTGGTCACAGTCCAGCATTTTAAAAATTTCTTTTTAAGATGACAGAATATATATGAGAAAACAACACTAGACCATTTTAAAGAGTATTAATTTGGAAATATTTGGTAGCTGAAATAAACAGGTAAAGGACAGAAGTATAAGGTACTTAAGGAAAAATAATATCTACATGATGGAGAAAGATTAGTATTAAAATAATGCAGAAAAAATCATGGTTTAGATAGCAAGCTAATCTGGAAACAAACTATTATGTAACACGAGTTAAAGAACTCAATGTATAAGGAAAAGCACAGCACTCAAATTCAAAATTCTGGATGTCATCCAAACAAGTAAAAATAAAAACAGGATAAAGACTTTCAACTAGAGATAAAGAGATGAAAATATCAAAGAAAAATAAAAATGGAACAATTGGATTTCACATTCTGAAAAAGGCAAAAGTGAAAAAAAAAATCAACAGCAAGCTAATTTAAAAGGCCCTTCAGACAGAAAATGATCTTGCTTTCAGCTGTGCTGATGTAACAGGAGAAAAAGAGCTTAAGTTCCACTATGAAGAATTTTGATATAAAAGACTATCATGACAGTAAAGGTTGTTTAAGAATTAAAATAAAATACATTAAGAATTCGGAGACTATTTCTAGAGATTTTTGAAATAGAATAAATGCTTATCAGCCTTCCTGGTTTAAGTTGCTGTTGTTTAGAGCAGAACATAATCACTTGTTAACTTCTTAATTTGTCTCCACAGCAGGGAATATCAAGATGGAATAATACAATTCAGATGGCATTGTGTTATATATATTTAGCTAAGTGTGTTTGTGTAGGGAAATATATGAGGTAGGAAGAAAGAGGAACAAGGGATGGAGGGATGAAAAGTCCCTCCATGTCTGTGGCCTTGGACTTTTGATAGCATCCCCTGTTTTTTCTAACTCTGAAAAACAAGGCCTCCTCAACCTCTCCCAGTAGTTAGGGGCTTTACTTTTATTTTTGTTCATGTTGTTATTTATAATCTTTTAAATAAAATATTTTATTTTTAACAGAACAAACTGATTCATGACTGGTTTGTGAAATGCTGATGCATCCAGTCTAAGAAGCACTTTTTTTTTCAATGATCTAGAAAGCTGAGAAGAACCTATACTTTCTTTCTTTCAATGATTCTAAGCCTAAAATTAAGACACAAAATAATTTTGTTTGGACCTCTGAAGTTCATCTGCTATACTTCTTGCTTATTCCTTGTACCTACAAGTGACATTTACAAAGGTAGAATTTCCCCTATTAGAGTAAGCAAAACAATTTAATTTTTGGTTTAGACGATTATGCTTTCTATTTGATTACATAGTGGCTGTACCAGTTAATACGGCCAGTACAAATATGATTCTGCCCCTTTCAGAATAGTTATTTCTATACCTAATCAATGTTCACCTGAATATAATCAGTTCTTCTGAACATAATAGTATTGTGAATTAATCCTTCCTCTCATGCCTCCATTCAACCAGACAATTAAAGATTAGAACCAGACGACACTCTGTTTTCAATATATGGAAAGGGATAACACACCAAAATTTTGCATATGAATTTCTTAATTTGATAGGAAGAGTACAAATTAAAAAACTGGAACTTTATGCAGAAAATATTTCATCTCTCCTTCCATGTGGGTTTACTCCTTTTTGCTGTAAGACCTTAAATTTTATGATTTTTTACTTTAAATGATTTTTTAGCAAAATAATTTTGCTTTCTACACTTTATATGATGGCAGATCATCAAGTAGTTAAAGAAAATTCTGTACAAAATTCTGATAAGTGTTAGTTTTACTATGGGCCCTAAATAAATAGTACTTTAATGGCTTCTAAAAATATAGATTTTTCTTAAGTGTCGGGTACAGTTCTTTAGGTTTTAAAAGTTTCATACCATTTATGTGTGTTACTTTACTGCATGATACACTACCTCACATTTCTTTTAAAAAATTGTTCAAAGTGCTACTCTCTTTTTAACTATTGCTACAATTCAACTCATAAAAATGTTAACTTTTATGTGACATCTACAGTAGGCAACTACATTGTGTTAAATACTTTTTACTAAATTATTCAGTCTGTTGTCATACTTATCGACTAAAGTACTACACAATAGTGTATGGTGATTAAAGCATGAAGTCATGCTGCTTTAGTTTAAATCACACTTACATTACCACTTACCAGCTGTGTGACCTTGAGAAAGTCACTTGACCTCGGCAAGTCTCACTTCATCTTTAAAGGGGAATAATTATAGTACCTAGTTCATAGGGCTGCTGTAAACTAATATGTTCAAGTCTTCTAATGCAATGCCTGACAGCTAATAATACGCAATGACTATTAACTATTCTTCTTAGTGCTATACTTATTAGCATGCAGTAACAGAAGATAAATGAATTAAAATTTGAAAACATCACTAAATGTAGACATAATAGGGATTTAAAGATAAAATCTCACCAGCACTATAGATACCTATGATTAAGAACTATCCATCGATTTGTACTTAGATTCAAGGAGAAAATAGATGGAACACTCAAATTAGTATACTTTAAGAAGGATTATCACAGGGATTATTTACAATGCATAGCAAAACAGAGAACCAAAGGGAAAGTGCAAAATTCCAGGCTATTTACAGAGGGACCCATTTAATATTCTTTGAGGAGGGAGTGAGCAGTTACTGGAATGTTATGGCAAAGAAGATTTTGTTGATTGGGCTACAGGACAGGAGCTGAGAGCTTTGGTCAAGGGAAGTAGGCAGCCTGCTGAGTCTGCAGATTGGGTGCCATGGAAATAAATATTCCAAAATCACTTCCCTTGCCTCCTCTAATTTCTTGCCCTTAATCCTTTTTGAGAAAATCACCTGGAAGCCAGAGGGTAAGGGAGGCCATTAAAGAGGCAACATACGTCTAAATCTTGGAGCACAAAGCAGATGGACAAAGGTAGAGGTTAGATGTACAGTTACAAACAGATGAAATCCAGCCTTCTCTGTGTGCCTACCTATATATCTATTATCTATCTATCTATCTATCATCTATCTATCTATATCTATCATCTATCTACCTATCAATCAATCAATCATCAATCATCCTCTAGCTATAGATGTTTTATCTATATCTATTGTTGAATGTTTGGCACATAAACACAATTGAATACAGATTTAAATTCTGGTGGTTATGAATGCTTGTATTCTCACATGTTAAAACAATTTTAAGTCAATAAACACTTCATAGACTCAAACGTTGCCAGAATGTTTGCTTAGTCAAATATCAAAGTTTTGTTACTCATAAGTTTCACTTGGAAATTATTGTTCTTATAATTATTGAGTCTCTCAACTTGAAATCTTCACCATCACCTATTTAATGATTTTAATTTCCAAAGAATTTTATGCTAAAAAAATGTGACCATCTTGAAAATTCAAATATTTCTGGCATATAAATTTTACATTGATATGAGTTATATGTCATATTATGGAAAAAAAAAAAAGAGTGAGACAGATTGTTTGCAAAGGGACAGGAGAAGACAAAGAGGAAGGCCAAGATTGAGGACGTACCAAAGATGGCTTACCTCATGCTTTAGCCTAATGTGGTCTTGCTTATGTTAAAAGTCGACTGCATAGCTCTCTATTTCATGCTTTCTTTACACATAGTCATTTTATTTATGCTATATTATTAAATATATATATATATATATGATTTAAAATTCAAACTCCAGTACAAGGATTAGGGGGAAATATTTGTCCCCTGACTCAACTTTCCTCTTCTATAGTTATTCCCCAGGAGCCAAGACTATCATCTTTTCACTGTTTCTTCTTATATGTATTTCCATATTTCTATAGACTATTAAATTTCTAATTCTTGATTTTAAAATTGAGAAATATATAGAAATGATCAGAAAAAGTTTCATAAAGCAGGAGACATTGCTTTTAACCAGGTACTCTCAGAAGATAGCTAACCAATATTAATGATAACACTACTGAGTATGGATCCTGCCCAGGGGAAAGAAGACTTTGTTATTCTTGTTGGTGTTTTTTACTTTTCATGTTATGAAATTTTATTCTATTCTACTTACCTTCTCTTTTCCAACCTCACCACAAACCTAGTTCTTTCAGCACATCTGGCTCTATGCCTGTCTGCTCACCAGTAAAAATAACCTGTAGAAAAACCTCAATATAATCCTGCAGGTTAAACTTTTTATTAAATATAAATTTAGCCAAATATCACATCTTATTAATTTCATAATTTGGTTGAATTCATATTCAGAGTTTGTAGCATTATAAAAAATAAGTAAAATTTCTACTAAACTCATGTAATACACAATAACTACATTTTCCTTGTTCCAGGTATGTTATTTTAATCATAAGTTAACTGTAAATATTCGTGAATTGTGAGGATTTCAAATTTATCTATAATGCTGTTAAAATCTTCTACTTGAATCTATATAATAAACATTTGCCCTTTATTTAGATTTATATATGTAACAAAGGAAAGTCACCTGCAGTACATTGTATAAAGATAAACAATAATTACAAAATAAAAATTATTATAAAAGACTATATCTGGTAAAAAAAAAGTAAGGAAAGTAGGATTAATCTATGTGGACAAATGGAATACAAGAACGTTCATTTCTTTGATTTTTTATTCCTAACTTCATTCACTAATTGAACAAATTTTTATTAAATTTCTACTATGTGATGTGAAATGCAATTTGGAATAGCAAAGAATTATTTCATATATGTTATTTAGCTTTAAGAAGTCTCAAATCTAGTTTAAGAGATATTTCATTCACATATAAAAGATTAAATTATTTTAGCTAAGAAACAATATAAGGCAATAGTATGTTGGCACATAGCCTAATACGAACAACATTAATAACAGCAGCAAGAGCAGCAATATCTGTAGCATGATTATATTTTCCATGCATTATTTCATTTAATCCTCACAATAATCCCATGTGATATTACTGCTATTATCTCCAGTTATACTGAGTAAATATACAATATAGAGATTCTTCATGAATTGTCATGGACTTAATGGTATAAATGCCACATCGGGGCTTTACATTGATATACATTGACTCTAGGATTATGTAACAGAGATTGGCAGGAAGAATGTAAGAAAGTAAAATTTAAAACTTTAAATTTTAAAACTTTAAATCTTTAAAACTATTATAGACAAGAAGGAAGAAAACAAAAGGAATTAATTTAGAGGAATCAATGTGAGTAAAATTATGGAGTGAGAAATGCATGTAGCAGGTTTAAGAGACCATTAGTACATCTGACTATTTAGGAAAAGTATGAATAGGTGAACAGTCGGGGCTAATCAGAATGGATTTCAAATTTAAGTAGGTATTGAAAAAGTGACCGAGTATAGATTGCAGTTACATCGAATGAAATATCAGATCGCTATATTTGACCTTAATCCTGAACCAACATACAAACAATAGAGATTTTTGAGTAAGTCGTTCTTTATATGAAACAGTGTCTCCAGAGTAAAACAATTCACATAATATCTATTTCTAATTATTTTTCCAGCTTGGTTTAGGCATATTTCTTGCAACAAGCAGAGAAATAAACTACTGTATCTTACTGAGAATGCTTCTAATATTCTATTGCTACAATAAAAACAATCATGGTATAATTGAAACCATACGAACAAATACTTTTTATTAACTTATTCTTTAGTCACTTAAAATTTTCTAATGGGGGAATGTAGAAATAATAACCTTACAAAGAAGCTTGCAATAGTTTATTCATTTTCCTTAATATACATGCAAACACAACTGCATTGAATCAAATGAAAGAGCCTTTCAAATTTGAGTGCCCAGTAATTAATTCTAAAGTCACTGCAATTTTTATATTAATTATTTGACTTATCTTGGTGTATACCAATAATCACAGACAGGCTTCAGCAAAACAGAGAAAAATCTATTTGATTTCTAACCTATTCTTATTTACTTCTCTTGCCCTTCTATCATCTATATTTCAGTTACCTAAATCAACCTCCCAAGTCCATCTCTATCTTCAGGGGATATTGTGGAAGAAATTCCTACAACCTCACAAGACGGAACAAAATGCACTTCAGAGCTTCTTCTAGAGTTCCGAGATTCTATAATAATATGGAAAGTTATGGCTTATTTTAAACTGGAGAGATTGAGATTCTAGTAACTGTCAAATAGGAAGCTATTCGTTTAAATCATCCATGTTAAAGTATTCATATTTTAAACTTGTCACTAAAATTAGGTAAAAAGTTGAAATAATTCTATAATAAATGATCTAAAGTAATTCATATAAAAATGTGAACTAAAATGGAATTATTTATGCAGGTTTCTGGTATGTATTAATTCAATTATATGAATAATAATTCATTATACCTACATTTATATAAATATATTTAAATGCTTTAGTCTTTGTATTCCCGGTATCTAAATTATAGCCTATAGTAAGTAGATGATAATGTTTCTTGAATGAATGATGATCAACAGTGAAAATGTAAGCCTGAAAGTGAAGAAATTAAGATAATGATCTAATCTGAATTTCAACATGGTTCAAGAAGTGAATTTTAATGCATATTTCTTTTCAGTAGTCACCAAACCTTTAATATTTTATCGATGACATCTCTTGTGAGATAACTCCAAGATATATAAACAAATTATATTAATCCTATTAGAAATAATAACTTTTAATGGAAGTCTGTTAACCATAAATATATATGTCTACTGGCTATACAGATTTTTTACTTTGCAAATTACTTTTTTTTTTAACTTTACTTACTTTTAACTGCTTTCATGCCATTGTGAACTCATTTCCCAGAATGTTTTTAACTTATGGAGTTTATATTAGCCATCTGGCTAATTATCATTTAATAAACAAGTATTTTCATAGAGTACTATCACATTTTTGACATTTGTAAGTTAAATACTTTTCCCTTTCACTGATTACTTACTTTTCAAATGTTTAGTAAGTTTTGCTATTTTATTTTGGCATTTTCTTACATAATTCTCTTTTCCTTAACCCTTTGAATTCTAAAAATAAATAAACGAATAATTCACCACATTTAAAACTACATGACAGACTACTTCCAGATGGTTAATAAAAACTTCAGGTACTATATTTCTATAACATGCTGTAGATACTTTCTGAATCAAAAAAACTAACATTTTACATGGTGCTTAATTTCAGATCTAAATAGAGTAATTCTCCAATTACTATTTTTAAACAATCTGTATAATTAAAATATGTATTCTCAGTTTCTTGGATACCAGCAGAATTTCTTTGGATTTTCCATACTTCTTACCATATTGGAATTAATTTTATCAATGTCTTAGTCTAATTATTACTTATATAAATTAAATAAGTATTACCTTAGTGTATTTTTAATGTTTGAATGACAACTGATTCATCATAAATAAATAATTGTAAATTTTTAATTAAACCAATAAAGGATTTTGAACAAAAATATAGGCTTTTTATAGCAGACTGGATTTCTTTCATTTTCTTCTCTTTTTTCCTACATAGGTACATAGTTGTATAAGCCAATCATGTAGAAATGAGGAGAATAAATGTAATGGCTTCACATTTAACAATTAGCTTGCTTAGGAAGTTAACTAATGCAATTTTTACACATTAAAAAAAATAATATCATAGTATTGAAACCTGATATGAAAAATACTAAACTCAAATTAAATACAAGAGACAGATGAAAGACATTAAATGATCTCTAAGCTGATTTGATTTCATTTTTACTGAAGAATAAGTGGAGATATAGTCAGCATGAAAACAACCATTGTTTTGAGTTATACATTATTTTTAAAAAATTAATTAAAGTGATTTTTATGGCACTATCTTTTAGTAAACAGTAAGTTTCAAAATATAAATAAATGGACATTCTACATATTTGTTAAAATAAAGTCCAATACAAAGTTATTATGGCAGAATTGTAAAAAAAATAGAAAAATTAAGCATACATAGTAAAAACCAAGAATACAAATATCATCAAATGATCTCTTATTAGATTGACAAATGACTTGTTTAATTCATTGTTACTGTTGCTTTGCTTGTAATGATATAACAGATTGGGATTGACTTTTAATAAATTAACTGTAAAATTTTAAATTGTGCCTAATTTATTAGCTTATAAATAAAATTTACTTCATTTTCCAAAACAAATTTATAAATTAGTCATAATATTCATACATTAATAAATATAATCTAAATATTATAAGTTAAAGCAAGTAATAAATACATATTCATTATTGTTTGTATATAACTGTATACATGCTTTTAATGAAGGAAGATGCCCTTTTTGTGAGACTCAAAGTACTATTAGTGATCATTTTCCTTCATTATCATTGTGAGATAAATTAATTCAGTGATTCATTTGGATTAAAAATAATATTCAAGTATGGCATTTGCACAGTTTTTTTTAAGAGCATTCATTTCTTCAGATGCTTTTTATTTCTGAGTAATCTGCAGTATTCAGCAGATATGAAAATAGTTCATAGTGAGAAGAAACACTCCTGGGATATGAAATTGCTTCAGGGAAGAAATGTAACATGCATTCAGAAAGTAAATAAATTACCTGGATCAGCCCTCTCATGTGAATTTAAGTAAATTACTACAACCTGTCCTGTCAATACTCATGATTGGAACATTTATCAGAGATGTGATAAAGGAGAAAAGATATGCAAACAAAAATCTATTAACTTTCCTTAGCTGATCAAAAGAAATCAAAGACTTTCGAACTACTAGAAGAGGAATAGCTTAGATTTTTCTGGAACTACTCAGTCTAATGGGATACTTAGTGACTTTCCACAAAAGTTAGTCTTTATATATGTATGTATATGTATATGTATATGTATATGTATATGTATATGTGTATGTATATGTATACATATATATGCTACCTGATTTTTCTACATCAGACAGTGACCATGTTTTCTGATTGCTTCTACATGATTCTCAAGCTGTGACAATGAATAAGTTGAAGATAGTAAAAGAAAAATAGGTAAATAATAAGCAGCATAAACGTGAAAACAAGACAATTAAAATAATTCTATTTAATTCAAACTATTAAAATATGAAGAAGAAAACTACAATTGATCATTTAGAATCAGCATTTAATTTGGAATTCTTTTGGAACTAATATCCCTAAAGCTACAGAAGGCAGGGAAACACATTAAAATGTTTGTTTTGTTTTGTTTTTAAAAAACACTGAAATCATTAATACCCTTTCTAAAATTTATTGGCTTAAAAAAAAGTAGTCTTACATAATTTCATTGCTATTTAAAATATTCAGAATTTTTCTTCATACATTTAGAATTTTTCTAAATGTATGCTAATTAGTTAAATAGAACTCACTGTTAGAAGATAATCTGACAGATCAAAATCAGTGATATCCATGAAATTTTAAGAAACAAAATTGATCATATTTTAATTACTAACAATATTTTCATAAATTTTTTTTTTCATTTTGGATTGGTCCTCCTTGTTAGACCTATTATTTAAAGTCTTCGGTTCTGATATAGTTTTCCTCTGTGGGTTCCAGAAGTCCTGCAAATGTATGTCATGTTTTAGACCCAGATATTTTCTCCATTTCTGGTTCCTGTGAATAATGTGTTTACTTACATTGTATTATTTTTATAGGCTTTTTCCTTAGGTTGAATGGAGTACACAACTCTGAGGAAAAGACAGAACTTGCACAGAAGGGAATGTTCATGAAGCAATGAGTGGGAGTTATTATACAGTAACACTGACTTTTTATATCTAATACCCATTATTTCACTTTTTCATTCAACAACAAAAAAATACACTGTGCTTGATATGTGCTGATTAGTGTAATGGATATAGAAATATAAAAAAATATGCCATCTCTATTATAAAGAACAAATTTAATGTAGCATGTGGTCCTGAGGAAATGGGAAATAAAGAATAAATATATATTTCCTGGTAAAGTGAAGCTAAGAATAAGACCCATTAAATGGGTGCCACAATGAAGGATAATAGACAACCACTAGGGATTAGAAGAGGATTGCATAGCAAAAGTAAGGCCAAGAGGTTTCAAAGATAAAGTTTTTCTCTTTCACAATTTTTTGAAGGGCTACCCTGGTAATAGTTTTAATAATTCAAAGGGTACTCAATAGTGTTGACATTGAGGAGGGGCATTCTGTACTTAAGTGCTCTTTTATCAATATAATGAATAAAGAATTTCCTTGAAAGAAGAGATAAAATTTAGATTAAAGCAGTAACTATATTCCAAAATGAATGTGGGGATATATATTCAGTCTTCTAAATTCAACTTCACACCTATAAGATCCAGGATTTACATTGCTATGAGTGGATACAAAATGCTAAATTTGGGAAGTGTTCAAATAGGAGACTAGTCACTACTATACGCTTTATCAATAAGCATATAAGGTTATTGACATTCAGCCAATAAACTTTAAAACAAAAAGTGCATTATTTGAAAAGATAAATGATTAACAGATCTCTTTTCCAAAGACAAATATATTAGGTAAAAATAATAATATTCATGTATATTTTCTATCTCAATATTTACTAAAGACAGCCTAAATTTATTCCAATATAATTGTAAATGGCAACAAGTTGAAAGAAATCTTTCTTTTTAATAAAATGAAGCTGATTTTTCACCTTTATCAGCCTAGAAAAAATATTACCATAGAGAATATCTATTTTTAAAAGAAATATCAAAACTACACTTGACACTTTGTATTCCATCACTTTCTTAATTATTATTGGTTGATAATTTAGACATTGAGGAGACAACCACTATAAGAAAATGCACTATGAGAAGGTATAACAAATTCATTACACTTGTATCATAAAGCAATTCTTTACTATGGAAATAAGAATCCTCTGCACTCTACATGTTCAGATCAATAACTCTACATGAGCTCCTTCCAATACTAACTTTATAAATAAATTTCCAATTGTTTTTAGGTACTTATATATACTAATTCTTTATGTACCTCATACTGAACATACATTACTTATTTTGAAGAGATTAGGATTGGGGGTGGCTAGTCTCAATGCTAGCCTAATGACTGTGTCAGGCTGTTTTTTAGGAGTTTAAAAAGAAAATAGGATGTCTTCTATTTAAGTGTCTGATCACAAGAGAAGAGTGATCAATGTCAAAGTCCATAGGGTGAGGCTGCAAATATACAAACAAGAAAGCACCAGAGTAAGAGGTTTGATTATACCTGGAGTTAGTGCTATTTTCCATTGACATTAATTCATGTATTCTGTCAAGAATCTTCTTGCTCTCTGATCAGCAGGTTAAGAGTTCTGTACACCCTGTGATTGTTTGTATATGATAAGAACATAGCTCTTTCTTATTCTTGGCAAGTAGGCAACATAATCATGCACTTGTTTTAAGAACACGCATTACCTAGTTATTTTTTTCATACCTTTTAGTGACAGAATTCAAGTGGGATACTTGTTTCCTGGGATCTAATCACTCAGCTAATTGTTGTATCCAACTACTTGTTTCCTTCTGGGATCTGTTCACTCACAGGCTCTAAGAGCAATTATTTATTGTATGGTTCCTTCCTCTCATTCTCTTTTGATATCTTTCTCTACTAGGCAGAATCACTTGGTTATTACCAGCAAATTATCATCAATTGATGTCAAATTGACATAACTACCAGATTTTTTCTCACTGAAAACTAGAGAATAAATCTCTAAGAATTTGACACATATTTAATTAAAATGTAAGCTACACCATTTTGTAATTATATCTCATTTAAATAGAACTATATTTTTATCCTTCCAAACTAAGTAAATCTGTTCTCTTTATTTTTCTGAAGAACTAAAATTTCCTCATTTATTTTTATTTGTATTAATTTCAAACATTTATAACAGCAAGATAAACATAGTGCCTAAAAAATATTTTATTGTCATTAACAGTGTCACACAAAAAAAGGAAACTCTCGTAAATGCCTAGAGTTCTAAATTGATGTCTTTCATCAATGTAGTAGAAATATTTCACAATTTAAGAGCTGTTTGACATTGAAGTGAAACTCGAGTTAATAAAATATGAATTGTGTAACAGGGCAAGTCATATTACTCCCAATACTTTTAATACTTATCTACCACTGATAAGACTTATCCTGCTTACTCTCAGAGGTGTTCTTAAAGATGTAATAAAGTGATGTGAAGGCATTTTACAAAATTTGAAAAAATTTTCATTACTATACTTGCTTTCATTCAATATAGTCACTGACTGAAATAGATGACTTTGTCATTCTAACCTATAAAACCTTTCACATTTAAAACTGACCTAGAGCAATATTTTCCAGCTGATATTTTATAGTTGTCAGAACTTCATAAAATGGCTATGTAGGATGCTTATAGATAAAAGGGCAGTGAAAAAAAAGAAGTACTAATTAAGAAATTCAAGATTAAAAAAAAAGGAAGAAAGATGAGGAAATTTTTTTGCTAGTATCCAAGCCTTATGAGAAATACTAAATGAAATCTTTCATGATGGAATAAACAGATACCAATATAACTTGAATCTACATGAAGAAATAAAAAGGTAAATACATAAGTAAATTCAAAACAGTAAAAATGTATTCTTTTCTTCTCATTTTGAATTTAAGACATTTGCAAAAAGTAATTATTATAAAACCATATTTACGGATTATGACAGATAAAGATATAATCTGTATAAGAATAAGAGAACTAATGAGGGGGGAGACAGGTAAGAAAACTTAGTTTTATATACTGTTAAAATTAACTTGGTATTAATCCAAACAAGATTGCAATCACTAGAGCAACCACTAAGAATATATCTCAAATGTGTGAGTATATATATGTATACACATAAACAAGGGAAATAAAATGGTATACAAGAAAATGTCACAAAGAAGGTAGTACTGATTAACAAAGAACAAAACAAAGGATGTCTTACATACAGAAAAATGGCAAAATGGCAGATACAGAACCTATCTTATCATTAAGTTAATTGGCTTAACACTCTAATCAAGAGGTAGAGATTGGCAAAATGGTTTAAAACCAAGCAAACCAGAATTCAACTGTATGCTATCTATAAGAGACCCATTTTAGATTCAAAAACAGAAATAGTTCGAAAACAAAGGATGAGAAAATATGCCATTTGATGATAATTTTATGTGCCAACCTGACTGAGCCACGTGGTGCCCAGATATTTAGTCAAACTCTGTATTGGACATTTCTGTAAAGATATTTTGAATGAGATTAAAACATTTAAGTTGGAAGTCTGAGTAAAGCAGATTGCCATCCTTGATGTGAATGAACTTCATACAATCAGTTGAAAGCCTGAATAGAACAAAATAACTGACCCTCCCCCAAGTAAGAGAGTTCTTCCTGCCTAATTGCCATTGAACTGGGACACTTGCTTTTTTTCCTGCTTTCATACTTGAACTGAAACATTGGCTTTTCCGGCGTCTCAATCAACTGGCCTTTGGGCTGAAAGAAAACCATGAACTCTCTTGATTCTTAGGCCTCTAGTTCAGACCAGAACTAAACCATCAACTCTACTGGGTTTCTAGTTTACCATCAACTCACTCCGCAGATCTTGGAACTTGCCAGCCTCCCACTTTTTGTAATAAATAAATAAACAATAAATACATATATTATATGTGATATTATATATCTATTATATAATATACTGACTAGTCTATTGGCTCTCTTGGCTTGATTTTTCTGGAGAACTCTAATATACCATGCAAATAGCAACCAAAAGAGAGCTAAAGTGGCTACATAAATATTGACCAAATATACTTTAAAAATTGTTATTACAGACAATGGAGGATATTTTTACATTATATAAGGTATATCAATCAAGAGAACATAACAACTATACATATATATGTACCTAATCAAGCAAAAACTGACAGAATTAAAAGAAAAAAATTTAACAATAATAGTGACTTCACTTTATATAATGGGTAGAACAACTAAGCAGAAGAAAAAGGTTATGGAACACATGAACAACACTACATATACACTAGACTTAACATGTAACTGGAACACTTTACCCAACAACAGCAGAATATACATTCTCCTTAAGTACACAAGGATTACCCATAATATATCATGAGCTAGGCCATTTAAAAAGCCTTAAAATTTTTTAAATAATTGATATTATACAAAATATACCATTCCCTCAATTTACACAGTATTCTTTTACATAAGTTTTTTTTTTTATACACATTAAATATTACCCCCATTTACAAAGACTTTTTATACGTGATTTCCATTATGAGGTCTCATTTCACATAGTTCTTTCTTTTTCATTTCCATTATTGGAGATTACACTTTTTAAAAAAAATAGCTTAACTCAGCAATGTACAAAATACTAATGCTACTTTCAAATATTTTAAACAATGAAGATAGTAATTTTGTGCTAATTAAAAAGAGAAGGATGACTGCTTTAGACTACAGCACAATGACAATGAATAAATATTTTTTTTCTGAATTTTCATTAGCAATATCAATGAAACTATAAAATAAATATTTGTATGACTAACATCGGCCTATTTTTTTAGTATTTATTTTGTACTGGTGAACTCTTTCGCATTGGGAAAAAAAAAGACACGTGGAACAGATAATCCACGTAAATCCAGGGATGAATGTATTGTCTTCAACCACAATACAATTAAATTAGAAAACATTAATAAAAGGATATTGGGGTAGTTTACAAATATGTGGAAATTAAATAACACACTCTTAAATAACCAGTGAGTCAAGGAAAAAAATCACATGGGAAATTAGAAAACAGTATGAGGTTAATGTAAATGAAAACACAATATATCTAAATTTACAGGGTTTAGCTAAAACAGTGCTTATGAGGAAGTCTGTAGCTGTAAATGCCTATATTAAAAAATTCTCAGAGCAATGCTTAACCATTTGCCTTAAAGAGCTAGAAAAAAAATATACCACTAAACTTAAAGACAATAGAAGAAAAAAAACAAAAACAATAAGAGTGGAAACAAATAAAATAGAAAACAGAAAAGCAAAAGTAAAAATTTATAAATCTAAAAGTTGATTCTTAAAAAAAAATCAACAAAATTGACAAAACTTTAGCTAGAGTGACCACAAAAAATATTCTCATATTGCTAAATTTATAAATAATAGTACCAAGAAAAAGTCATCACAAGCTTGCAGAAGTAAATATGATTATAGGGACTACTATGACTGACTACATGTCAGAATTTAGGTAATCTAGATGGATGGACAAGTTTTTTAAAAGACACAAACTACCAAATTTGACTGAAGAAGAATGTGAAAATCTTAATAGATTAAACAATTAAAGACACTAAATGAGTTAACAAAACTAACAAACAAATTCTTTTACAAAAAGCCCAGATCAAGACAGCTTCACTGGTGCAAGCTACAAAGCATTCAAAGAATAATTAATGCTAATTTTTCAAAAATTCTTCCATAAAATAGAAGATAAAATACTCTACAACAATTTTTTAAGGGCAATTTTACACTGATACCAAAACTAGGCAAAGACTTTGTAAGAAAACTACAGACCAATAGCCTTTATGAACAGAAATATAAAAGTTCATCAAAGTACTAGCAAAGAAAACCTGTCAATAAGTAAAAACAATTATACATCATAACTAAGAGATATACATCTTATATATCAGATTTATGTCAGACGTATATGTCAGACATATAAAACTTACTCCAGGAATGTAAAAGAAGAATAACACACAAAAATCAATCAATGAAATAGACCATATTAATAAAATAAAAGAGAAAGCCCATGCCATCATGTAGAAAAAGTATTTGATAAATTCCAACACCTTTTCATGATAGAAGTACTCAAGGCAATAGAAATAGAAGAAAACTTCCTTAACTTTCATATGTAAAGGTCAATAATGAAAAAGTCATAGTTAAACAGCATACTTAATGATGAAAGACTATGCTTTCACCTAAGATTAGAAGGAAAACAAGGATATCTATTCTCACTATTTCTATTCAACACTGTACTGGAGTTTTATACAAGAAAAGTGGGCCAGAAGAGAAATAAGATTGTAATGGGAAAAGTAAAACTATCTGTATTGACAGATGATGATATAATCTTATATGGAGAAAATCCTCAGGAATTGACTAATGAACTATTAGAACGAACAAAACAATTCAGATATTTTGCAGGATCCAAGATTAATTTATAAAAATAAACTGAACACTAGCATCAATCTAAAAATGAAATTAAAAAAAAAGAATCTACAGATTCAATGTAATACCTATAAATATCCAAGTTGCTTTTTTTGTTGTTTACAGAAATTTACAAATTGATACTAAAAATGACATTAAAAGACAAGGTAACTCAGAACAGCCAGCACAACCTTGGAAGAGTAGAGAATGGAAAGTGCCTGCTAACAGGTTTAGAAATAGGGTATTGAAAATGTTCTAAATTAGTGATAATAATTGTCATGCTCTGGGAAAATACGGAAAACCAGTGAGTAGTACATTTGGAAAGAAAGTTGACGGCATATGAATTAAATCTCAATAAAGGATATAAAATACATTATGGAAAAGGACTGATTCTATTTTATTTCTATAAAAACTGGGTATGATAATTTTTAAAATTATTTTCAAATAAATTATTTTTTAATTAAGAATAAACTAATTGAGAGAATTTTGGAAGAAAGACATCAAGTGAGCAAAAAAACAACAACAAATGTTAAAAATCAGATGAGTATGGTAATAATGTATTTGGTTCACCACTCTGGTCACCTGAGTCTGTTACTATGATAATTTTGACTATTAAACAATTTCAAAATATATCATATTTAGTAATATATCATATTTTGTTTAATTTACATGCATAATGGTCCATTGGCTATTACAGAAGGTAATAGGAAACATAAGAAACAATGATATTGAAATTAAAAATAATGAGTAAATAAAAAATAATAATAGCTTTGAAACTGTTCCTTAAAGATAACTTTGATGATGAGAATAAGATAAATTTATAGTTCAATATTATTTAGAAAAAGCATATGTAACTAAGTAATGGTACAATGAAACCTCTATTAAATTGTTCATCTACAAAAGCTTTTTGTTTTCTTATGAATCAAAGGCTAGCATTAAGACATACTCAAACATTATTAGTAGATAACATAAGGCTATTCTTTTCTGGATTAAGACCTATAGTTCCTATTATGCTTTTATTTCATTCTGTCAATTTAGAAAATTTTAGATTCTTTTTTTTTTTTTTTTGAAAATTGTCAGTAGAGATAAAACTACCTGGTGCTTCCACATTTTAAAACATAGTTAAGATTCAGTTAGATACAATTCTCCTCTCATAAATATACCTCCTTTTTTTGAAAATAAAGTATACATTATTCTAGCCTCAATGTTTAATAGCAATATCCCCTGCAGAGTGGCATGTCCTACTTTAATATTTATTAAAAACATGTTTATAGTCTTTCTGTAACATTTAGCCTTTCAGCTGTGATCCTGTGCATTTATAATCCAAAAACCTCAATATGATTTAATTTAATTCAGTTCAATAAGTACACAAAAAAGACTTTTATATGCAGAGTGGACAGCAATTTCAGAATCCTGTCTGACATAAATCTGATATGCTCATTCAGTTTAATGGTACTTCTCATTAAACTCTCATTATATCTTGCCACTGACAAAGACTCAAAAAACTTTAAAAGATAGACAACATAATCATATATTTTGTCCTAAGGGCTAGATAAAAACTAATATTTTCTTTATAAATAGATTTAATGAGACTGTTGAGTTATTTGGATGACAGTTCTTAAGTTCTAATGTAAGTTTTATATTATCCCAAAAGTTCTTTTCACATATTTTAAGGTATAGAATCCTTAATTATATTTTAAGAGTAAACATTGCAAAAGGCAATGATATGTATATTCTGATATGATACTCTATAATTTTTATCTACTCTTAACCTACAACACAGTGTTTGTCTTTTAAATAGGTCTTTTCTGTTAAAGTATCTATTTATTGTTTTTAATTTTCAATCCTATACATATTAATAACCTTCCTAAAATGATTCTTCTATCTTTTCCCCGCATGTTATTATGTTAATCCTGATGAAACCTCCAAAGTATGTCCTGAGGGCATATTTTATTGTCATGATGCATTGAAACATGAAAGAGATTATAGATAATTCACTAAATTCTATCATTTCAAAAACACATTTAGGTAATGTTATATTTGAGGTTAAATATCAAGAATAATGTTCATTTCCTTTCGAGCATTTGTTTAAATTCAGACTGATTGTGTAGTCGTTTCAAAGACTAGCCTTAATATATTCTTAGTTGTGAAAAAATACCGCCAAGATCTTTCCAAGTCCAAATTTTTTTTATTTGCAGACTTAAAATTCACCTAAAAAAATCAATTAGTTTTATTTCTGTTTACATCTAACATGAAATGTAAAATAATGTAAAGAGCCTACCTCAATACTTGACTGATTTCCATGTTTGTTCTTAGATCAAATTAATTTTTAGGTAGGGATTTTTTTTTCTAAGGCCAAACAGTGATGGAATAAATTGATTAGCTGAATTATGTACAATAATTCAGAGATTAATAAACTGATGCCATCATTCTGTCCATATTATGTATCTGACCTCATGGCCTATGCCATGGTTACAAAATTATAGCAGCCATATGATTCAATTACTATGGCAAAATAACAATAAAGAGTCTACAGAAGGTGGCTGGGAAAGAAGTACTACAGAGCAGTGAGTAAGCGGTATCTGTCTAATGCATACAAACCTCACTCCACTCATATGGTGAGACAGATGGTGGCAGCTTAGATCTTACCATGGGGATACATTACTTTCAAAGGTACGTAAAGTTTTCACTACAGGTTTTCAGTTTTGTTTGTTTGTTTCAGCATCTCTTAATTATCACAATTTTTACTTGTATTTTTAAAATTTTACCTAGCACTTTAAATATCATCATCTATTCTAATTTTGCATGTAATATACTTATTCTAGTATGTTAGTCACTACTATTACAACATTGCAACAAATTCTCATATAAAAATTATACTGTTCCCCCTTACCCTTTCTCTCATGTAGCCCTCTGTAGCTGTACACATAGGATGTAGGGCAGCAGTAGGATAGTTGGATAAAAGTAGGCTCTCTCAAGCCAGATTGCCTGGATGAATATCTTGGTTTAATTAATGGTTGTGTGATTACCAAGTAGAGTAACCTTTTTGGTTTTGGTTTCATTATCACTAAAAGGGGGATATTAATGGTAGGTGCTTTTTAGGTAAGATTAAATGAATTAATAACCTGGCACATGGAAACATTCAATAAATGTTCACTATTATTGTTGTTATTTATATTAGTATTAAAATTTTGAAAATGTTTTATGTAATTTTACTTAATTTTTTAATAAGATTATGACAAACTCTCAATAGCTAGCAATTCTACTTTGCCTTTATAATAGAAACTATTTTTAGTATCTTTAAGTAAAATTAAATGTCATAAAATTTACTTTTTGTAATTTCACAATTCAATGATTTTAATAAATTTAGATATTTGTGGCACTATTACACTAACCAGGTTTAGAATTTTATATCCCTCCAAAAAGTTCCCTTATATCTGTTTGCTGTCTATCTCTAAAACTAACCCCAGTACCAAGCAGTCACTGATTTGCTTTCTGTCTCTATAAATTTGCCTTTGAAAAACATTTTATGTAAGTGAGATAATACAATAAATAATCTGCATCTGGCTTCTTTCACATAACATAATGTTGTTAAGGTATATTCCTATGGTAGCATGCACCAGTAGATCTTTTTTATTGCTGAATAGTATACCATTGTATGTATACACTAAATTTTATTTATCTTTTCACCAGTCAAATTATATATGAATTGTCTCTGTTTTTTGCTATCATAAATAATGTTGCCATAAACATTCATGTACAAGTATTTGTGCAGACATGTTTCACTTCTGTAGAGTAGATTGATAGGAGTGAAACTGATCAATTGTATAATAGGTTACATTTAAATTTTTAAGAAAGTGTCAAATGTTTTCCAAATCTTTTGAGTTATTTTGCTTTCCCACTCTCAATGCTTAAATGTTAAATTTTTTCAGCAGTACTTAATATCAAGTCTGTTGTTTTATTATAGACATTCCAGAGGTATCGCTTTGTGGTTTTAATTTTTTTTTTAATGGCTAATGATGTTTAGTATGTCTGTGTTAATTGGCCACTCATCAATCTACTTTCATGAAATGTTTATTTTTCCAGAATTATCCAAAACTTTGTCCAGGTGGAGCTATTTTAAAGTTGCTTTCATAAATTAAATTAATCTATCTTAGTCTTTCTTGATCTAAGACAATTATAATAAGTAATTCAAATAAAATGGCCTTATTATTTTCATCTTTATTAGATTCTAATGTTTTAGTACAAATACCCTGGAGGCTTTGTATTCTAACCTTCTGAGTGAAAGTTTTGATACTTTTCCTTTTCACCTTTGTTAACTCACATAAGTTATTTCCCAAATGACAGATGGAAACACATATCCAGAGACCCATATACAGTATTTTCTTTACTAATATTTTAACATTTAAAATAGATATTTGTATTGAATAATTTATTTTATTTCTAATATTTTCTCAAATTTTTATGTCTATAGCATATGTAGCATTGGTAACTTGCAAATCTTTCAGATTTTTCACAAATAATAGTTTAAAGGCAAAATTTGTTTTGGAATTCAATGACAAATGATTCAATTTGTTTTGGAATTCATGCATGAATACCTAAGTGAAAAATCCATACCATAATTATGGATCATTATGATTTTTAAAACATGACCATCAATGACTATCTATAACCTGAATAAAATTTAAGATTATATTTAGTCAATTAATTAATTTCTCATATATGTATTAAACTGATACAAATCGGGCATTATTTATAGCATTTGATATTCAGTGAAGAATAAAACCAGGTAGTTTTCTATAACCATTTTGCTATATTTTAGTGGTAGAGACCAACAAAACAAAACAGAAAAATTTTTTAGTAATAATGATACATTCACATGACGGAAATATTCTAGTGTCTTAGTAAAAATAGTTGGCAGGTGAGGAACTGCTTTCAGTGAAAGAGGTCTTTTTTGTTATTCATTATCACTAAGAGGGGCTATTAATGGTAATTATTGCATTAGATGGTAGTGAGATGAGTTAAAACTCCTGGAACACAGAAAACATTCAGCAAGTATTACTATTGTTAATATGGATATTATCATCATTATATACCTAGTTAATATTTTAATTTTATTTTTAAAAATTTTATTTAATTTAGTAAAATGAGCATGCTCTACAGTAAGTATTATAAAGACACAGTTTTTTGTTTTTTGTTTTTCCTCAAATAAAGGGCTTAATTCTCCTTAGGAGATATAAATAAGGAATGGAAAGTTTGATAATAGAAAATGAAAGTTAAGGAATATGGAAGTAAAGATAAAGAAATCAATATTTGTATAAAAGGATCTTAGGGAGAAATTTTTTTAATACATAAAAAAATGGGGGAGAATATAAGGACAAATTTGTAGAGAATATTCCAGAATTTAAGAAAAAAGAAAGAACCAATTTTAAAAGTCCATAAAGTCTGAACAGGGCTGTTAAGCAGACATGTACCTGCACACAATAATATATATGCTATAATAGAAGACAAAGAGTAACTATAAAACCTCCTAGAAAGGAAAAATAGGTTACCTACAAAAGAACAATTTATAGATTGATATCAGATTCTTTAAAAGCAATACTGGCTGCAAGAAACAATAGCTACATACTGAAAAGTGTAAAGGAAAGCAATTTAAACTTAGAATTTTATATCTAGACAACTTATCATTTATATTAAAAGATGAAATTTAAAAATATAGAGATATACATAAATTAGATATGTAATTTAGTTGGTAAAGTTTGCTGTTGTCTAAAACAGAAAATACTTTAAAAATATAAAATTCTAGAAAAAAAAACAACATAATCACAGAAACAGCAAAACAGGGGAAAATAGGAAGAATACATAAGAATATAATTTTTATTTAGGGAAAGTTACACATAATGATAAGTATAAAAAGTAAATAAAAGATAAAAATATCAGTCTTAATAGAGGCAATCTTCAAAAGAATATAAATAGATTAAGCAAGTCTTCAAATTAGCTCTAGTAAATCTGAAAAATTCAAAAGAAGACAAGAAATGAAAATAAGTAAAAAATAAAATAGAAGAAATATTAATTTATCAGTGACTACAATAAATGCAATAGTTGAACCAAATATAATCACAGATCCTCAAACACATAAAAAAATAAGAATAAACAATATGTCATGAATACAAGAAACAGTTAAATCAAAAGGAGGATGAAATATAAAAGTGAAGGAATAAGACGATGACCCAAAAGAAATCCAAGGTGTCAATTTTAATATCAAACAATTTGGTAGTCAACGGAAAAACAAATAAGCAATAAATTAACAATATATCATAAGAAAGTAGTCTATTCTATATTGTTGAAAGAAAAAATGGATGAATATATATTCAGTATAAGATATGCTTAATAATATAGCTTCAGACTATATTCATATAAATAAAACAACTAAACTACAAAATATTAAAAGCAATATATTCTCATCAGAAACTGATAACTCAAGCAAAAAAAAATGTATAGCAATGTAATGCAATTCCAACCTAATAAATAATAATCGTGAGAGTATTTACTATATTACGGGTATTATGTAAGTACCTAACATAAATTAATTAATTTAATCTTCAGTCCAAATCTATAGTGTGTGTCTTATTATTATCTCAATTTTTCACATGGGAAAACTGAGTAAGGTTATTCAGAAAAAAGTGGCAAAACACGGTTTCAAAATCAGTTATTCAAAATTCTAAAGCCTATGGTATAAAATAGTATATTATGTTGAACATAACATGCCCTATTCAAAGCAATCAATATTTTGCAGCATTCATGAAACATTCACAAAATTTGACCATGGACAAAGCTAAAAAAGGAGTAGCAATCAATTCAAAAATGTGTATAATTTACTATGGCGTTGGTCATAAGGAATGAAATTAGGAGAAAAAAATAGATCACAAAACTCCACATTAAGGAAATAAGAAGATAAGCCATAGACTGGGAGAAAATATTTACAAAAGACACATCTGATAATGACTGTTACCCACAATATAGAAAGTCTTAAAACTCAACAATAAGTAAATAAACTACTCAATTTAAAAAATGGGCAAAACACTTGAAAAGACATCTCACCCAAGAAGACATATAGAGGCTAGTAAGCATAAGAAAATATGTTCAAAGACATATGTCTTCAAGGAAATGCAAATTAAAATAACAATGAGATACCACAATATACATAACAAAATGGCTAAAACTCCAGATACTGACACACCTAATATTGATGAGGATATACAACAGAAACACTGCCTATGGGAATGCAAGATGGTAAGGCCACTTTCAAAGACACTTTGGCAGTTTCTTGTAAAACTAAACATACTCTTACCATATTATCCAGCAATCACACGTCTTAGTATTTACTCAAATGAACTGAAAATTTATATCCAATACCAGTTTATTCATCACTGCCAAAACTTGGAAGCAACCAAATGTCCTTCAATAGGAGAGTGAATAAACTCTTACATCCAGACAATGTGATATTATCTAGTGCTAAAAAGAAATGAACTATCAAGACCTGAAAAGACTTGGTGGAAACAAATGCATATTAATAATCTGGAAAGGCTACATACTGTATCATTCCAACTATAGGACACTTGGAAAAAGCAAAACCATGGAAACCATAAAAAGATCAAAGGTTGCCTGGAGGGAAGGAGGAGGGAGAGATGAATAAGCACAGTACAGTGAACTTTTAAAATTAGATACATATTACTATACATTTTTCAAAATCTATAGAATGTACAACAGAAGTGAACCCTAATGTAAACTATGACTTTAAGGTGCCTGTTCAGGTATGGGGATCCAGGCAGTGTACAGAAAGTCTTCCCACTCAATTTTGCTATGAACCAAAAACTGCTCTACTAACTCAAGTTTATTAATTTTCTTAAAAAGATCCATTATCTGGAGACTTTAAAAAAAATATAGTAACTATACAATATGCGGAATCAAACTACAAAAGAATTCTAATTCTCAAAATTTTTAGGTACACACATCTATTCCTTTGACAAAAATTTAGAGCGTTCAATTAAATTGTGTTGATAAATTGGAGTCAGCATTTCATTTGACCCAGCCATTCCAGTCATGGTTTTAAGCTTTCAGAAATTCCTGCACAGGTACATAAAGGTACATAAAGGCGGACACTTTATTTTAGCATTGTTTGCAGTAACAGGGAATTAGGAGTGTGATCTAAGCAAATTGTAGTGGATATGCACAATGAAATTATATGCACTATTTAGAAACATTGAATTAGAATCCATAGATATTTTAAACATAGGATTAAGTGATAAAAGAACCTGAGTAATAGCTATGTAAATAAGCATACACAATAGGATATATTTTGTATGAAACATGGTCATGAAAGTTTACATTAAAAAAGTACATAAAAGGAGAAGTGGGAGTAGGAAAATTATAAGAAAAAGGGTGAGATATGAGGAGAGTGTACCATAAAGTGATGAACATTGTTAGATAACTGCTCTGTATCTGAGGTGCCCATCAAGAGAAAGAGAAAAATCTGACTATAAATTTTACTTACCTAAATAAATCTACTAATCAATTAATTATCTTTTTTTGTCCCTCCATAGGAATGAACTACATAATTATAATTATCAATTATTATTATACTTATTCAAAATATAGAATGAGAAGTATAGAAAAATATTTTCTCAAGGTCACCCAACCAGTAATAAAAGCATAAATAGAACAAAGACCATGGAAAACTTCTAGAGTAATGTTCTATCACCTACATTCCATTTTCTCTCATTAGAGTAAATATAAGGGGGAAAAATGTTAGGAAATAAAAGTGTAGTTATCCCAGCGGGATAGTATACAGTGTAAATAATTCTCCCTTTTCTCTGCAGTGGCAAAAATCATTGAATTATTTTCTAGCTAAAGAAGCAAGAGTAGGTAAATGTCTAAATTTTCTTTTACTGATTTTCTTTAACTTTTATTTTAACTTTATTGTACAGTAGAAATGGATTTCTCATTTGGAAACCAACAAAGAATGTCATTTTGCTTTTCTCACTCTGACCTTGGGTCGATTTTCCATTTGCATATTTCAACTCAACTGCTGTATTTCTCAGTCTCGAGGAATGGATGCACAGCAGAGCTGTCCCTCCTAATATATCATCTACTCACAGTGGTTTTGCATAATAGCTATATGTTGTTTGGAGATGCACAGTTAATTGCAGTAATCCACACTATAAACTGTAATGCTGGATATTTAAATTATCTCTTTCACATGTTAGGGTGGGGCTGGAGTTGCAGGAGAAAGACACTTCTGGACGTTAAAAAAAAATTCATACATTTTTGCCATGACCAATATGTTATAAAATATTAAATATCAGTTTGTTTGGTCTGACTGTCCTCTCATTTAAAAGTTAATATAGTAATAAATCCTATACATATGTTTTTTTTTAAAACAAAAGCACACTGAGAAAAACCTGTTTTATCCTCTTTTCAGTTCTAATATACATGTTCTCTATCTCTAGTTCTTTAAAATCTCCTAAAGGTTAGTAGTGTTGATTACTGAACATGTCTCCGCCATTAAAAAAATTCATTATAGCATCCTTCAAAACGTTGTAAGCCACGGTTGGCTATTGTGTCCTTATGAGAATTTGAATTAGCTCCTTTATACAAAGTGCTAAACATTATAGGAGAAACAATTTATGCTTAGAACACAATAATTTTTGTTTTATTAAACTTCATTTATTTGCTTTCAATCTTTGTCAGTGCATGGTTATTTATTTCTCATCCTTAAAAAGAAATTTGTAGTCATCTTATCTCTAACAGGATTTTTAAAAGTATAAACATAATAATATTAGATATATATTGTCAAATTATCAGCACATAGACTTAGCATCTAATTCAGACATTGTTCTAAAAACTTTATTATTTAATTCTCAAAAGCACTCTATAATGTACATATTCTTTTTTAAATTTTATTAAATTTATTGGGGTGCCCTTGGTTAATAAAATTATGTAGGTTTTAAGTGTACAATTCTATAATACATCATCTATATATTGCATTGTGTGTTTACCATCCAAAGTCAAGTCTCTTTCCTTCACCATATATTTCACCTCCTTTCTTCTCTTCTACCTCTTATTTTAAGTTTAAGTCATAGGACAAACCCAAGATTTAAAATTGGTTAAGAATATTAACCAAGCACAAATAATGAGTCAGTGGAAATCTGAGATTTAAACCCAGCTGTTAAATTTTAGAGCTTATATTTTTAATTAGCATAATACACTGTTGCTAAGACCATCCAAGGAGAGATCAAGCTTGGTTTTAAGTGTAAGAAGAATAGCAGTAAGGATGACCAGGTTGTTGAGGGATCAACATCTCCACCTTCACAGCCAAAAGTATATATTTCAAATGAGCTTTTTAAAATGTAATTAGCTTAATATATATATTGGAATATATACAAATGTTTACGTCAACTTTAACTCCCATGTTTATTCATTGGTTGTAGGGAGGCAACACATATAGTACATATAATAAATCACAGTGTATCTGGAAAAAAAACTATCTTAATGAAAAATATAAATTTACTATAATTTTAGTGTGCCACATAAAAAACTGTATTGGATATTTTGGTAACAGCTGTAATATAGTATTTTATGCTGTAAGGTTCTTGAAAGACAAAATGTGGTTATCTTCACATATTCTAATCTACTAGACTGGTGATACAAACACAATAAAGCAAGGCTGTCAATGACCAAGCAGAGTTTAGTGATTCCTTGCATACTTTATTTCATTTTACCTCTTCCTTCATTCTCATATTTGAACCATGGAGAAAAACTTTCAAATATTTTATTCAGGGTTGTTTCCAAAGAAAAACCAAATTGTCATCTGCTGCCAATCACATTGGGATTTTTTTTTCAGGAATTCTGCTATTTTTTGTCTAGTGATGGGAAATTACAGTGATCTGTGAATGACTCTTACATCATCTGTGGAGCATAAGGTACACCTTAATGCACTGTTTTTTAAAATAAAGGTTTTATACAAATTTGCTTATTTACTATCAACTACGCTAATCTGTTTCAGGATTTAAATTCTCATGCTTTTATTCAAAACTTTATCATACATAAACCTATGGTATTTTAAATTGATTTTACCTAGTACTTATTGGAATGATTTAAAGAAGAAAAAATTATGCTCATTATTAGAATTTACAGTGATTTTTAATTTTTTACCATTTTGTAAAAAGGGAGTGAATAGAGAATGACCAATAATGATAAATTTAATATTTTACTTTAACATTTAAATTTTTCACTCACTGAACTTAATTCTGAAGTAGATAGTATATTTTGAACAAAAATATTTCTAAATATTTCTGTCCATAACACAAAGTAATAAGATTGATAACTCCATGATAACTAAGACAAAAGATTAAAAAAAATGGGTTATAAAAAGACATATTAAGACATCTATCTCAGATATTTTACTAACTCAACATATTATTTTATATAGGATAAAATGAGTTGTAATATGATTAAATCTGTTATATTAACCAAGCTATAATTGATTCAGCAGATTTTCCAACCATCAATAAAATAAATTAAATTTTAATGATTTACTTCATTATCTCTACTACAATTTATAAAAAATAAAATGGAAAGTTAGAATTGAAGACATCTGACACCCTGGTAAGAATGTTGACCACCAGTTGTTTTTAAGCCTTCCAAAATCTAGATTTGGAATGAAAAGCTACTTTCTATTCTCCTCTTTTCTGTTTCCTTTATTGCTTTATTTTACTTTTTTCCCCCTTTCTTTTTACTTTTTGAGGATCAGGGCATATTGGTTTGGGTCCAAATAAACTTTCCATTAGATATTTTACAGATGCTTGAAGCTGCATCTTAAATTCACATATAACACTGAATCAGAAAGTTATTCTTGCACCGAAATGAAAGGAACATAATTGTAATGTGGAAACTAATAAAGGCACAGAACAATGAAGAGGGAGAAAGGTCATAGAGAACTCAGATTAGAAAAAGGAAAATTGTATAACTGAAAACACAGAAATAAGATATTCACCAGATTGTAAGAATTTAGTGATAAAAATTTGCAGAGCATAATGAAAGAAAGCAAAACCTTAGCAGCACAGTTGATACCATCATGATTTTTTTTTCTTTTTTGGTTTAAATTTTGAGCAAGAAGTAAAAAAATAATACATATTAGTGAATACAATCCTGATAAAATCAAATACGGTTAAAGTTCAAAGAAATAATAAAAAAGGTAAAGTGCACAAAACAAAGTTCTTAGAACCAGAAATATCAAAGAGACAATTTTTGGATGAAAATAGATAAAATGCTCTTAGAATATTGTTTTCACCAGATGCTAGTCTTTATATGTGTATATGTCAACAATACACAGAAAAAAAAAACATATAGTTTGCATTTAATATCTTTGTAAAATTTTTTTACTTAATTATTTCCCTCTCACTCAATACCATGAATGAGCCCATTCAAGTATTACTATATGTAGGTATCAGGCATTGGGAGACAATATCTGATTATTATTCTGATCTTAATTATGAAACTCAGAATAAATAAGTATTATATTTGCTGCCGAGTCATTTGTTTTCTTAATTGAATAATTATTATACACTAGGCAGCAAACATAAATACTTATTTAATTTAATTCCCTACTTTTTCAGGAAATATGAGAAAATAAAAGCACAAAAGAGTTAAATCAGTTAAAAAGCCAAACTAGAATGTGGCACAAGCATTTGTATACCTGAGCCTTAAACAATCTGAATAAGGAAAACCTTCGTATGGAATGCTGTCTAGGAGTATAATGTTAAACCAGCTTAATAGAAAATTATATTTAGCTTAATATTATAGAATTCTAAATATTTATGTTATGAAATTAAGAACATATTTTTTAAATGATCACCTTTACCTCTGAAAAGCAGTGACTTGTGAAAAAAAAAAAAAATCATCTTTTGCTCTAATCTGTTTCCAGAAAGATTAGGTTTGAGAGGTGCTCAAAGTTCAGTTTTTTTTTTTTGTTTTAAAACATTAAGAAAATATTGACCACTGTTGTGAAAAAGTTAACCTTTATATTATATATGTGAAAATTTTAGCTTTGATAAATAATTTTTTAAGTGCCAGAAAATATTCAGTGATTTTAATAAGCTATAAATTATGTTCTATTGAATAATTATCCCATAAAACTGTATTAATAAATCTAAGTATTTTATTTTTAGTTATTCTTTTTTTAGCTGAATACAGGTAATTATTAGTCACTATGTAAAATACAGGACATAAGATTCATAGAGATTTTAAATGTGTATTACATAGTACTCATTAGAACTCATATCAAAATTAGAAGCAGAAATGGATATAGAGAGATATTGTCTCTTGAAATCTAATGTAAAATATTGTTTTGCTTTATTCCTTTGGGTTACTTACCTACAGCTAGTATTTCTTTGCATGCCAAACACTGAAAGGACCTCAACTGTAGAAAGATAGTCACACAAAACTGTAAAGTGAATTCTCTGGCCTTGCTAACTTTCAACATTTCTGAGATTTCTTTTTTGAATTTAATTAAAAAAAAATAGGTATTTGTGATAGTGAATAAAAGAACACAATAATATCATCAATTCATTCTCAAGGAAGCAAATCCTGTGAATAAAATCAAATTGTGAAATTTTAAAGTATGTCTACAGTTTCCTCCTCAAGTGGTTCCATCCTTAGAACAGTTTCTTAGAACTTCACTCAATTTACTGACTTGGGCACATGATTTACAGAGAATTAGGAATAATAACTAGAATTAGGGGTGAATCAGAAAAGAGCATACCTAAAATGGAAGTGACAACAACAAATTTAGAAAGACAACATATTTCTGCTATGGTAATGATATGTTCACATAACGGTGTTTCTCAATCAGCAAAAAATTTGAAATGTTAAGTATTCTGTAATTATTGCTTTTTTAATTATAATTGAAAAAAAGCAATGATTCGATTTCAAGAAATGTTTTGTTAAAAACTATACTTTTAAATTCCACTTTATAATAAACACAATTTGGCACTTAGATATAAGAATGATATAAGAATATAATTCTATATTAAGCTGAATAAAGTTACTCAAATCAAAGCTCAAAGTTTAGGTACCTTGCCCCAGAACCCAAATAAGTGATGAAGATGGCACATGAAATAGAGTCAGTCTAGATCACACTTATGCTTCACATGGGAGACTTTACATTTTTGGTTAAGAAAATTTCATTTCATTTGACTAGCAGTGTCTCCACTGCTATGTAGCTATATCCAATTAAGGCAATACACTTAACTTCTCTCGGCCACTGTTTCTTCATCTGTGACGTGTATATAACAGTAGTTTTGCCTTCATATAGTTAACGTAAAAAAAGCTTAAATTAAATTAGATAATGGGTGAGATTACATCAAACTAAAAATCTTCTGCACAATGAAATAAACTATTAACAGAAAAAGGGAACCAACCAAATAAAACCATCCCACTTCCCATAGGAATACACCAAGAGCAGGCACACAGAGAGAAGATATTTGAAAACAATATCTCTGATAAGGGGCTAATACCCAATATTTCTAAAGAACTCATACAACCCAACAACAAAAAAACTAACAATCCAATTAAAAAATGAGCAGAGGATCTGAACAATTTTCCCCAGAAAACATACAAATTGCCAACAGATATACAAAAAAATGCTCAGCTTCTTTAGCTATAAAAAATATATCTGAAAACCACAATGAGATACCACCTCACACCTCTTAGAATAGCTATTATCAACAAGACAACAATAATAAATATTGGAGAGAATGTGGGATAAAGGAAATCTTGTACATTGCTGGTAGAAACATAAATTGGTACAGACAGTATGGAAAACCATATGAAAGTCCCTCAAAAAATTAAGACTAGAGCTACCAAATGACTCTGCAATCCCTCTTTTTGAAAACTTGTATTTGTAAAGATGTATGTACCCCTATGCACGATGCAGCATTATTCACAATAACCAGGACACAGAAACAACCTAAATGTTCTTCAACACAATGAAATACTATTCAGTTATAAAAAAGGACAAAATGTTACAATTTGCAACAATATAGATAAATCTTGAGAGTACCATGTTATGTGAAATAATTCAGACAGAAAAGGACAAGAATCATATAGTTTCACTCATAAGTGAGATATAAATTATAAAGCAACAAACAAACAAACTCATAGAGACAGACAAGAGTATGGTGGTTACAGAGGGGAAGAAATGGTATGTGGAGGCTGAAGAGGGTAAAGGGGGTCAAATACATGGTGATGGAAAAAAGACTAGATTTTCGGTGGTGAGCACATAATGCAATATACAGAAGATATGTTATAGCATTATACACCTGAAGCTTATATAATGTTATTAACAAATAATCTTAGCCAAATAAATTTAATTTAAAAATAGATAATGAATACAACACAATAAATAATAGTTATTATCATTGTTGTTGTTTTTAATTTTGATGAGAGAACATCATCTAAGTAGTTCTTTATTAAGCTTAAATTTCTAGTGGAGAAAGTGGAGATGGAGGAGACATTGGAGTAAAGGAGATCTAATTACTCTAGAGCAGGGATCTCCAAACCCCTGGCCATGGACTGGTACTGGTACATGGCCTGTTAGGAACCAGGCCATGCAGCAGGAGGTGAGCGGTGGGCAAGCAAGCGAAGTTTCATCAGTATTTGCAGCCGCTCCCCAGAGCTAGCAACACCACCTCAGCTCCACATCGAATCATCAGACATTAGGTTCTCAGAGGTTCATCAGTTCCTGGTGCCAAAAAGATTGGGGACCACTGGTCTAGAGGCTATAAAATAATGTATAGGCAAGATAGAAAAAGACTAAGAAGGGTACAGGGCCCAAGAGAGAAAAGAAACATCGTGAGTAACATACAAAAGAACATTTTAATGACTTCTCATACCACCCAGAATAACACTGGAAATTCTTATGAGGACCTGCAAGACTTGGCATGAGCTGCCTCTCCAACCATCTGCCTTCCTGACTTCATCTCCCACATCTTCTACTCCTTCTACTCTGCTTTGGCCACTTAATTCTAGTCACAGTCCTTCATTCCTCTTCTTTCAAAAGGACTTTCATGTATCTGCCTCAGGGTATTTGCACTTATTTCTTCTGCCTTCAATGTTACTGCTCCATGCGTCCATACAGCTGGTCCAATCACTTTTTCCAGGACTCCATTATAATGTTACCATCTAAAAACATCTTCCCTGATTACAAAGAGCACTTTATACATTGCATGGCACTCTCTTTCCATTTATCCTTTTTTTATGCTCAGAACTCATTCATGACTTCTTAACAAGTTTATGCCTCTTTGTTCAGTTTTGTTATCTATCTTCATTTTGCCCTAACATGAATATAAATTTTTTAATATTGTAGAAACTTTATTTCACTGCTATATCCCCAGGGCTTCAAATAGTGCCTAGCACATAGTAGTTGCTCAGAATGTTTATTGAATTAACAAGTTAATATATGTCATCATTTGGTAATTGGATTGGCTGTGGAAAATTCATATTTTTGGATCTATGAAAATTAACATTTTACAAAATCACATGAAAAGTAATTATCACACATAATCAAAAAATCAGAGCTAGAAATTAAATGTTGTTTTTATCATATGTAATCAAGTTATAAATATAGAATGTAACTAATATAAGATTTAGTTTTATTCAAGTGAAAGAATGAATACTACTTAGAGAAAATTAAAATAATAAAAATTTTTAGAATCACATGTTATATTGCTTAAGTGTGTATTCTGTGTAACTGTCTATGTAATTAGTGCAACAGAAATTACTGAAAATATTGATCTAAATCAAATTAGGTAAGTCACCAGCTAATGTTTAATTGGTAGTGAAATAGCCATTCCCTGTTAACAACCTGTCCATTATAAATTATTTTAAAAATATTTTTATTTGAAAACATATGGATAACTTAATTTTCTCTTTTGATCTGCAGTTTAATACTTGGACCATATTTGTTTCCATACATAGAATCTTTTTCACAATATAGCAGCAATAAGAATTGTGCAAATTATTTCCCTCGGCTCACAGCACGCCTTGTAAGTAAACTTCTGTACATCCTCCCTGCTGCCTTTTGACTCATATTTCCCAAGTTTTAAGGTATTTTAAGAATGAAGCACCAAAAAAAGGAAAACAAAAAGCAAAAAGCAAAAACCTCAATTTCTAATATAATTTAAACTTTAATGTCATCTTGGTCTGCCCCAATGTAAATAGTTACTACTTTTTGTATTACTATACCCAGAGCATAAATATATTACATATTTATCTTATAAAAATATCTACTTTTTTGTTTTCAAATTAATAAAGCTTCTATATTAATTGTTCAGATAACATTAAAATATGCATAACCTCTTTAGACACATGTATATTATTTATGTATCTCTTCCTAAACTCTTTGTATTTTAGTTATATGTAGTTGAGCAGTTATTAAAAAGTGGATTAAATTTTTACAGTAGCTAACATTTTATAATTATGATCAATTCCTATTGGAAAAAGTATAAAAGTTAATGCAGAAATATCTATAATGGCCATGAAATAGTAATCACAAATTAAAATTATTTTTTGAATATTTACCTGATTTGAGCAATTAAAAATAACTAATTCTGATATTAATTAATATCTGGAATGAGTAGTTCTTTGAAGGTCAAAAGTTTTGCTAGTCACGGTAATATTTCAGAAAACTGCACCTATATTCAACAAAAACATTAATTCAAGCCACGTTAAATATATGGTCTTATGAATAGGACTGTATGTCAATTGTTTGCTTTAATGAAGAAGCAAATTATGCCATTTATCTAGAAATATTCCACATAATTTAGTAGTTTATAAGAAATAAGTTTTGTTATAATTGATATTGCAAAATATCAAATATCAAAAAAGTAAAATATATTTTCTTCATAGTATACAAATTTTTATCACACATTATTAACATTTTTATAAGAAATTTCTAGGGCAATCCAGCAGAAAATGCACTTAATAATTGTAGTTAAGTGAATTGGGTATACACAAAATAGTCTAAAAGAATCAATTTATATTCTAAAATGAAAAAAATCTTATTTTGAATTTCATTTGTCTCATAAATCCTATTTCCCTATCATATTTAAAACCTGTATGTCATTATTTTAAGACTATGATATACTTACATGTATATATTAAACATCTATATATGTATAAATATATATGGATGTGTGTGTATATAAATGAAACTCTTATTAGTAATTATTTTTATATTTATATACATGGCCCTCAGTTTTATTCTCAAATGATTTCAACCATAGAAATTTTTGTTTTTAATTTCATTTTCATTAGAAGATAAAGATGCCATCAAAGTAAATTAAAAAGTGAAAATAATCCTCTGTATTTAAGAGGCAATAATTTTTGATTGAACCATAAATATGTGCTTCAATGTATTAATAACTATCTTCTTTAAGTACAGTATGTTGGTGAAAAGCAATGTTTTGACAACACAGTCAACTCACAAAGGTTAGGTAATAATTGCATTGCAGATTGCAGTTCTGTTTGTAGGGCAGGAAGAGTACAAGTGAGTTCACTACAGGTGGAGATAAAACACAGAAGGGTATTCAGTCATTGGCTCCTGCTTCTTCAGTAATACATGCTACTTTTTGTACCTTTCCAAAAGAGACCCATATTTTTATTATAGTGTAAAAACAATAAAGTTCTCTTATAATTCTGTTATCTTTGTGTCACAAAAAAATAGTGACATATATTATCTGAATTTCAAACATTTATTCGTAGAATAAATGTCATCATTCTGGAACAAAATATTTTCCCTGACATTTGAGAGTCTTTTTGGAGCTTGCCAAATCATCCCTTTGTCCTCTACCAGAGCTCTGAAATAATGCATTTGTGAAAATGATATTTAAGAAATGACAGCAAGGTTGATAAATTGGTGCTGGGTTATTGTCATTTCCTATTCATTTTTCTTGTCCCATACCAAAGCAATGTAATGAGAAATAGCTTTTCATCCATGTACTAGGAAATGAACCCAAGTCTACATTGACTTTTAGCTGAGAAATTAGGTATAGGGCTCTTGGATCATTTTGAGATTGCAAGCCTCTGAATGGAATTATAAATCAGAATGATATAAGATTGATTTTTTTACAATTGTATCAGTAGTTCTAAGATTATTAAAGAAGTTCAAGTATATTCAAATGGCAAAGCAATTGTTTTAATTCAAATAACCACTAGTTAGACTTTTAACTAAGTAAACCAGTAGTTCAAAAAAGAGTCACCTGAAGGTAAGTTAATATACAGATTAAGTGGACCTCCAGTTTCCAATCTAAGGGTTTTGGGGTGCAGTAGAAATTTTACATCTATAATAATTTTCTAGGCAATTTTAATGCTTTTGTTTTGGGAAACAAACTTTGAGAATCACTAACATAAATCATTGACAGGTGAATTACTTGAAAGCTAAGAATAACTTTTTTTTCAAAATAAGTATTTTCTCTTCCATTCTCCCACTCATTCTCTCTCTCTCATTCTCTCTCTCTCTCTCTTTGTATATTATAGAAAAATAGCCAGATATTGTATATATGTCAGTGACTATTTACTTAAACATGAAAATATATGAAAGTTTTAAATTAAAATTTGTACTGTTTTTTATTCTTTAAATATTCTATGGGACCCCAAATTGACTCATCGACTCATTTTTTTTTGTTTAGAAAAGGCACACACTGGTCCCAAATATTGTCAACCATTTTTCCATGCAGTAGTTACTGAAGCTAGGGGTGAGAGATCATTTTAGCAAGGTTAGTCGGAGAAGGCCTGTAAGGAGTTAGCATTTGACATGAAAAATGTAAAAAAGTAAGTTTTGAAAAGATCTAAGAATACAGTGAGCAGCAGTTCCAGTCCCTGAAGTAAGAACAAGCTTGACTAAGCTAAACACAGTGGTTTTCAGTGTCAAAAAAATGTCACATGAAGTATTGTTCAATTAAATAGTAAGATCGGATTAGAGGTTTCAAAGAAATATAAATTACAAAGAGCTAGGGCAATTTATGAATTTAATGATGCAAACTTTTTTATAGACTTGGAAGAAAGAATACATGAGGATGCTGAAGTTAAAGTCACAAGCATGGTAAGGAAAGTTCTAAAGAGATGCGCTGCCTGCTTAGGCAGGACTGACTATCTGGGACATCATGTTAGATTGCTGAACAAACCAGAAAGTTCACCTATTAATTTACAATTTTGAACCTTTTTTCCCCTGAAAATGAAATATTTGTGTTTGCTCTCCATGAAATTCTCATAGTTATAGTATACGAGAAGTTGAATTTCAAAAGAAATTACTCTTGACAAAAATAATATCTGAGTAAAATTAAAGGAAACTATAAGAGTTCAATCCAACTGACTTCACTGAGCTCCAATGAATCTACAAAACCCATAAAAGAACATACCTTTAGAGTAACTAAAGATTTTGAGGCTCTCTCCACTCTGACCTCAGCCCAGAATACTGCTGGGATTTTTAATATGGAGTTCTTAACCATTTGGGCTTCTTTTCTCTAGCTTCTGTAAAAACCATCATCAGCACCTGCCAACATTTTTTTTTTAATCAGATGGAGTATAACACAATTTACTACAACAGAGATTTACATTTGCTAATATAGTGACACTCACCTAGGACTCTGCCTGGGTCATTATGATATACTTCTGCACATCATAATTTCAAATTCTTCAGCTTCTCAAATATTTAGAGTTTGGAATGTGGCTACTTATAGCAATAGCTAAACGCTCTCATTATAAATACAAAAAAAATATTTTAGACGGTTGTCTAAACTTATTTTAGAAAACATCTTTCAATCTCATGTTATAGGCTGAACTGTGTACTCTCCTAAATTCATATGCTGAATGAAGCCCCATCTCAAAATGTGACAGTGTTTGGAGACAGGGCCTTAAAGAAATGATTAAGTTAAAATAAGGTTGTTAGGGTGGGCCCTTATTCGATATGACTATTGTTTTTGTAAGGAGGAAATTTGGACATAAAAAGAGACATCAGTTTTGTGTACACAGAGGAAATGCTGTGTAAGAATGCAGAAAGAAGGCCATCTGCATTTCTCCAGTGGCTTCTGGAGAAAACAAACCTGCCTAAGCCTTGATCTTGGACTTCTAGCCTATGGCTCTGTGAGAAAATAATTTCTGTAGTTTAAGTCACCTAGTCTATGGTACCTTGTTATGATAGCCCTAGCAAACTAAAATACCCCATGATTTCAGACTACAAAAATGTTCAAACACTACATGTCCTGAGTTTGATACCATCTTTGGAACACTGGTAGTACAGAGGGAAGGGGAGGATAGTGAAAAGTGCTCTCTCTCTCTCTCTCTCTCTCTCTCTCTCTCTCTCTCTCTCTCACACACACACACACACACACACACACACACACACACACACACACACATGCAGCCCAAGAGAAAAAAATATCATGTGACAAAAATGTACTCCAAGTAGAACAATGATCTACAGATTGCGAATGTGCTTCTGAATTCAGTGATGATTGAGAAGACACTTGTCATATATTAACAGTTTCCTTAGAAGTAAGACATGTCAGATTCTATCGTTTACAGTTGGGAATGGCATTTTAAAGCAGTTGTGCTCTAGACTGCAGTTTCCAAAATGCCAAAAGCATCTCCTGAAGTTATGTGACATTTAAAAAAATGAAATGTGACTGTATTCTGCTATTCAGTTACCCCTTGGAACTGGGTGGGGATTTGTGAAGTGTTCTAAGCGTTCTTGCAAAACAAAACAAACATGAAACATTTCTGTCACAGTACACAGAACAGAGACAGAGACAATAACCAAGATTGGTGTTAATCTCAATGAACTTCAGGTTTGTTATAGAGAAAGCAGTGTTAGAAAACATTCAAGGAAATGAATTTATTTTGCTGATATCAGTGTTAACATTTAACAATATATTCTCACATTGTAGTGCATGAGAACTTATTCCTCTAATAACTAGTAAAACTTTCTATTTGCACTTGTGCTGCTACATTAAAATTACTTGAATTTGCTTAGTCATTAAAAAAAATCCCAAGTATGTATCTCCAAAGTTGTGTGGGGGCTAATACTCTCAAAACAGTAAATAAAAAGAAGTTATACATTTTACAAAGTACAAATGAAAGCACCAAAAGGTAAAAATAAAAGAGTTAATTATAACATATCTTTTTTACACCTTTTCAATTTCTTTTTTATTAAACACAACTTCTAGATTTTGACTTAGGCAGTTTCCATGTGGTATATATAAAATAAGTATAGAGCTATATAAGTACAGTAAGTATGTGGTCAAGTGGAACATGTGTCTTAAAAAATGGCCCATAGTTATATTGTTTCAAATTTTGATTAAAAAAAAAACTAGAGAAGAAATACTTTCTTGCATATACCCTATGGCATACATGTAATCATTGTTTCTGATATATATTTTGGGCTTTATTAAAAGTAGAGCTAGAATTTAAATGTTTGCATAGGAATCCAAACGTAGAATCTTTTTAGATTTTTGTAATATTTTCCCTCAACTCTTTTAGTAACTGATATTTATTGAGATTATCCAAAGTATTCAACTTAGTTTTTTTATAAAACTAATTTTTTAAATTTATTTTAATTAATTTATTTAATTAAATGGCACTTTTTATATACAAGCACAATTGGACTACTTATATTTAAGAATAATCAAAATGAACTGTTTTCCCTCTAGCTTTGAGATATAATTGATATATAATATTATGTTTGAGGTATATGTGTTTATTTGTTACATTTATATTCTATGAAATGACTACTACCATAACAGTAGCTATTACCTCCATTCTGTCACAGAATTACTCTCCTTTTTTTGTGTGAGAACATGTAAGATCTACTCACTTCACAACTTTCAATTATATAGTACAGTATTATTAACTATAATCACTATGCTGTAAATTAGATCCCCAGAATTATTTATCTCAGAACTAGAAGTTATACTCTTTGACCAATATTCCCCTATTTCCCTCACATCCCAGACCCTAGTAATTACCATTCTGGTCTCTAGTTCTATAAGTTCGGCTTTTTTAGATTACATTATACGTGATATTATATAGTATTTGTCTTCCCTGTTTTCTTTCACTTAGAATAATATCCTCAAGGTCCATCCATGTTGTCACAATGGCAAGATCTTTTTATTTCTCACAGCTGAATAACATTTCATTGTGTATATATACTGTACTTTATCCATTCATTTATTCATGTTTGTCAACATATTCATATCTTGACTATTGTAAATAATGCCACAATGAACATGGGAGTACAGATATCTCTTCAAGATCTTGATTTCATTTCCTTTTAATATACATTCAAAAGAGGTATTACTAGATATGATAATTCTATTTTCATTTTCATCTAGCTCTGTTTGACTCCTAAAACTCAAGTTGTTTTCACTTTAATATGTTCCTTCTAAAAGAACATGACTAAGACATCCCAGTCCAAATAAAGAACAAACTCATAATCTCTAGCTAATGAGAACAGTAACTGATATTGATTCTTTTGTGATTTCTACTGAAGAAGACTTTAAAGAGAATACTGTATGAGAAATGGTGTCAACTGTTCAAAGCACTAAGCTTCATGGAAATTTTAAACCATCACTTTTTCTTTCTCTTTGTCTGCCCCTCTCAGAAGCTTCCAAATAAAAATTATGATCCCAAGGCACATGACTTTGTTATCATTTCTACTACTTAAAAATATTTATGATGAAGAATAATTTTTCTCACATTCCATATTTGTTCATCTCAAGAAGAAGGTCTGCGGATTTTGTCTGGAGGTAGCTGAAGCAAAGAATTATGTTTCTCCTACCAACATATAATATAGGCATTGTGAATGCAGGGATATAAAATATCATGAAACAGAGAAATGTGGAGTTGGTAGTAAGCACAAGTTAACTGGAGATAGCACAGATCACAGAATGTCACTGAAAGAAGTAAAATTTCAAAAGAAGCACTCATCAATAATTTACTTATCTACCCCTTTTATTGATAGCTTAACTATTATATGATATGAAGTGTTATGATGATGAATGAAGAGGACAGAATAGTTTCCATAGGAAATATTATGCAAGTAAAATACCATTTATGACTTTTTAAGATTGTTTTTGTTTCCTGCTTTGGTTAAGATTTTTCATGAAGTATATGACCTGCTTCTGTGATACGGCTAAGAAAACAAGTGGTCAATAAAATTTCTTAAGATTCTGTCAACTAGACCTGTCTATGTCTCTATGTTATACAAGGGACTCCAAAAAGGTATAGCAGGGCCATTTGGGTAGATTGTACCCCTGAGAGTGTCTTGGTATACAGGTGACAAATATAATGATACTAAGATGCCAGTGGTTATAATAGCAAAATATTTTATTCAGACACAAAATCTGTCATTTATTAATTATGAGAAATAATTTTTTAATCAAAAAGATTTCAGATTGTAATTTACATCTACAAATAGGGTTTGGAAATTTCATGTAGCACAGAAAGGCTTGTATAACTTCTAATCAGTCAGAAAAAAATCAGGGTTATTATTGATTGATCTGGTGGAAAAAAAAACCTTTACCCAAATAACACTACAGTTTCAAGTGAGAACATTTTAGGTTCTTCAGTTATTTTTGTTCATTTTAATATCAATGCAGTCAAGACATTTTAGTGGCAGTAATAATTGTTTTACAACTGCCTTAGAAGCTCATTATATTGCAGCACTTACAGAGATGCTATCATAATAGCCTGTCTCGAGAAAGCCTCAGCAAGGACCTAAAATGAAAACGTACCAGTTGGCAAAGTCACAAATTGATAAAGTAGAAGCGAATTGGAAATTCACTAGGTAAACAAAAGCTCAAGTCATTTAAAAACAATGAAAAATAGGTCACTGCTTTTATGTGTTCTAATCGCACCAGAATTCTAAAATGAAATGTAGTAATTTGTTACTAAGGACTTAATTAAATAAAATCTTCATATGTTTTTAAAGCAATATGACAAAAATACCATTGTTCCAGACACAAAAATATGATAATATGTTAACACAAAAAGGCTTCTTAATGCTAAGGGTACCTCTGAAAGCCTCCTAAATCAGTTCAAAAGGAAAAGAATATTACGACCAAGTGCTGCCAATTCTAGTGAGAAAGTTGTTTACTACATGCAGTGAAACAAGCAGACCGTGGCCCAAGGGAGTGCGTCATTGCAGCTTTTTTAATGGCCTATCCATATTACCTCATGACAACTGTGAGCCCAGCACCTCCAGATCTATGTGGTGTGGCTGGGTCACTGTGACCCTGAATGATCTCATCTTCTAGGTATAAGACTGGCTGTTTCAGCAGTCTGTGCAGTCTGGCACCTCATTTTGGAGGTTATACTGGTGGTAAATATATCAGATAGGTTTTTCCACAATACCGACTGTTCACCTAATGGTGATATCACTCTTCAAATCCAGTGAGGAGGCTACTGAGATTTTTCTTGTGATGCTTTACATATTATATCCATCCCTAAAAACTCACTTGTCACATTGTCATATGTTTACAAGGTGGTTCACTGGGCAGTGTTCCTCAATTCATAGTAGGAGAAAAAGGACTTTTATCCCCTCTCATCTGCAAGATTTTGGCACAATTAGAAGCATGATGTAACTCTTAAGCAAATATTATTGAATTAAACAAAATATTAAAATTGAGTCTTCACCCATGGCCCTGCAGAATTCATTTGAACAATGTTTATGAAAGCAGACATTTTGTATCTATTGATTGAATATTTTCAACCTAAAAGTCCATGAGTTAATTTGTACTTTTTCTGAGATCCAAATTTAAATTATATACATTAGAATGTGGAAGAGTGAGTTTCTTAGCTGGTGAATGAGCAAAACGAACAGACCAATATTAATATCTCAGTACTATTTATTCTTTATTTGTCTATGCATACATGTTTTTGTGGGGTGGGGGGAGGAGGAATGACATGTTCTTAATTGAAAATGGAAATTCATAGAGGCCTTATGAATATATCTTGTAAAAGCCAAGGATCTACTGGTAGATAGCAAACATTAGAAACTCGTAGAGAATATATTTCAATAACTGTTCTTTTTTCTGAGATTATGTTCAAGCTAAGTATCCTTCTTACATATCCCTCCAGGTAACCCTTACCAATCTATTAGAATAGGCATGACAGATAACATCTATTGGCTATCCTTCATCTACTATGTATAAAGAGGCACTGGGAGGCTCTCCTTGATTCTGGTATTTTCTTTAAAATATTTTAGTCTTCTATAGTCTAAAAGTTGTTAATAAAAGTAGTTAATTGCATTAGAAGAAAGTTGAAATATTTAGGATAACAGGTAACAGAGTTATTCCCAACTATAAATGATTTAGATTCCTTCTATATTAGTATATTACTTTTAAAACCTTTTTAATGTGTAATAAGATGCTTAATGGTTATACTCTATAAAATATCTTATGTATGTAAATATCCATTACTTCACTTTTCATTCAATATCCAATTTAACACATATAGATTGGTTATGATTGAACCCCATCCATGTAAGTAGAATCACAGCTATCTAAGCATTTGTACATAGCATTCAGTATTTAACTTAAGTCAATTTAAGAAAGTTCTCTAGGCCTTGGCCTACAGTTACATGGATCTCCTTGATTATAACCTTTGAAGCACACCTTTTAAGTTGGTGTGAAGGAAAAGAGAGAGTAAAATAATAGCCAATTTCAAGACAAAAAAACAGTGAACACACATTGGTTGACAAGTAAGTTTCTAAAAGATTAAACTGGAACAAAGGTCTTCTGTAAAAAAATTATTTAGGAAAAATATTAAATGCAGTCCACCTTTTTCTAGAGTCATAACATTTTTGAAAAGTCATGCTCTGTTAGATTTTTTCAAGAAACACATGTCTTATTGTCACCTTATTTTGTAGTGAGCCAGTGGAATTTCTCTATCAGGTTTATAATTAAGATTCCTATGATACAAAGTTTGTCTTATCTAAAGACATGGGTAGATTTTCAAAGATTTAAAATCTGTATTACACCAATTAGATAAATCTTCACTGAACCTTCCACACTGTAAATTAATATTATACTATTTTTTTCTTTTGACCTTTCTAGTAAAATAAACTATTTTGAAAAGTGTTCTTTAAAATTTGTAAAGCAAATTTATGAGATTAGACAATTATTTGATCTGAGTTTTGCCTAGTTTCCTTTAAGATTGAGGGAAATATTTATTATAATCCTCTGAGATATCACTGAGATATTTACATTCTTGAGATGTATTATTAATCCTTCAATACTTTTTGTGATTGTGATGTTTTTAATATCTAGAGCATTGTTGCATCTCCTTTAAGCAAACTGATTCATTCTTTTTAGCTATAGAATTGTTCATCATTTAAAGAGCCAAGCAATTATGTTACCACAATCCATAAATAGTCATCTCTGTACTTTTCAGCCCATCTTCCTATTTTAGACTAATAAGTCTAGGAAGTACATCAGATCCAATTATAATTCAGCTCCATGGTCCTCTAATCCCATGTTATTTGATAGTCCTCACATAGCTGAAATTACTTTTCTCTTTCCCCTGTTAGGTGCTCTGATTTGCCTTGAGTCAGACAATTGTATCCATCTTACCTCCAGATACATTCATTCACACAGAAATACACATGTAAACACACATTTTTGTTAAATATATTCCTAATTTTAAAAAAAATATTGTGCTTCTGTAACTCTTTGGGCCTCCATTTCATATAACACTCACCAATTCAATAACTAAATCATAGCCATAACTTCAACTCTAACAGCTGGTTCTCCCAATACTTTTTTTCTAAAGTATTTCTATTAAAAACAAATTGTTATAATTGAATAGGTTTTTGTAAATAAACTGCAGTAAATCAATTTGTTGTGCAGAATTTTTAATTAATAAAATCCATTGTTTCAATCTTCAAGAAGCTATATATTGTGCCCTATAAAGAACTCTTATTAAAAACAGGTTTTATTATTTTAATATTTTTTCTTATATTAATTTAACAAATATTTATAACTATAAAATTAGTTAAAAGAAGTAAGAAATTTCCTTGTTTTAAGAATGTCACTATTGCTTCCAAAAGAATTTCAAAAGAGCATTCTGAAAAATAGATCACTATGTAGTCATCACTGCATTATGTACTTAAACTTTCATTGAAAGTAACTGATTAATTAATAGTCTGACATCATATACTATCTGCTTATGTCTAAGTAGATTATGTTATATCCTATTTTAGTTTTTCCTAATACACATCAAAAAATTATGAATTAATGTGTCACAATTTTTAAATTCTTTTAGATAATGAAGTTTGCTTATAGAAGAAACTACATTTTTAGTTGAAAATATGTCATAAAAAATTGTCACTGATTAATTTAAAATTGACATATTATAAAAATTACAATGGAAACAAGTCCATGAAACAAACAATATATTTTTTAAAGTAAATGTCTTTTGGGTTAAAATAAAAGAAAAATAGGAGTTGAAGATATTCCGAAACTGGGATAATAAAGGGAGGAATGAATTGTACAATGACATTACATATATTTTAGTCAAAATAAACTAGGGAATTGATTAAGTACATTTATACAATTTAGTCTTGTATAGTTTTTACAGTAAACTGGAGAGATAATCAACAGGAATATTTAGGTGTATGAGGATAGAGGCAGGAGACATAGTTATTATTTAGGAAAAGGTAGACTTGGGAGACTAAATATTGCATGGAGGTAAAAATGTTAAAATGCATGGATTGTGTGTTCTTTTCAGTGCTAGGCATATACTAGGCACTTAGTATATACTTTGCAAATTAATTAAATGAATAATCTTTGATTTTAATTTTAGTATGGGAATTATAATATAGATGTATAACAAGAAAAAATGGATTGAATTAATAAATAACATTTATTAAAATAAAAAATGGCAGTTTTACAAAGTAAGGTTAGTAGTAATGAAAAATTTTATTTATCCAGATAGGCAAATGAGATAACATTTATTAGACACAATTAAAATGTCTGTATTAGTGTTTGAGTGAATTTGGTTCCTGACCAGATTAAATACTTTTCTGAAATAATGATAAGAAATAATATTAGAGCTACAATTTATAAACACAGAAAGTATAACTAAATGGTAACTTGTACCAGTAACTTAAAATCATTAGACTTAGAATAAATGATAGAAATACTTCATAAAGTGGTAAAATATGATTTTAAAGTCCAGTTTTCAGAATGACTATTTCAAAATCTGGAAAAATCTTCAAAAAACAAAGAGAACAAAATTATCAATGTTGCTTTCATGCTGAATAATAAAAAGTTAAAAAATGCATATGATGCTTGCATAAAAGTACATTAAAAGATCCAGTGGGCAATACTATCCTAGCCATTCTCCTTGAAATTTCCTTTTTCTCTTCTACCTGTCTTTTTCTTTCTTTGATTTTACATTCACTGATTTAAACTTGAATTAGACTCTCATTATTTTAGGACAGAATTGTAGGCTCTGACTCTGAATTTCTTTTACTGTTCAATCTTAACATGGTTTGCCGATCAAATTTCCAATAATGAGATCCATTCCTATTTTTATAAACCTTTTCCCCCATTCTTCCACTTGCATGCAGTTTTGCTCTGATCTAATCCATATTTCACATCCTATTTTACAATCCAACTCAATCAGCTTTAAATATTTGTTCTACAATTATATTACTGACATAGCACTGGAAGTTGAAACTGCAAAGAAAAGCCACAATCCTGTCTTCAGTTTGACTGGGAAAAAAGTCATTGCAGCACAGTAAGTATTAAGAGAGCATGAAGGGACACAATTCAGGTTGCAGGAAAATCAGATACCACGGTAGGTGACACATGAACTTTCTCTTACCTCCATTCAGGCTGATATTTTCATTTAAAATGTTTTCCCACTTTCTCTCCGCTAATTTAACCATGCTTAAATTTTTCTTGAGCGTTCTAGACATTTTAGATTCTTTTTTATTTATAGAACACACTCTAGCCCTTACATTTTTCATGTTAAAAGAAAACATTGAAAGAAACAGAAATCACTGACAAATATTCTCCTTAAAGTTATTACTTAAATAGTAACTCTAATAGAAACCATCACTGGTAACAGATAGGACAGCGGATAAATCAAAATCAAGATGCTGAAAGAATTTTCTATGCCAACACTGACAAAATTTTTTTAGGGAATAGATTTTTAAATAAACACAATACCTAATTTAATGTTGACAGTTGGACAAATATTAATATGTTTAGATTAACTTCTTGGTCTTTATTTCACGGTGAAATTTAGTCATTCATAATTAATGGCTTCATTTTAAAAATAAAATAAATTCTGGAGGTGACTTCAGACTCTGTGATAGGTTAAACAATGACCCCCAACCATGTCCAAATCCTCATCTCTAGAATCAATGAATGGACTTTGCAGATATGATTAAACTAAAGACTTTGAGATTATCCTGGATTATCTATTTGGACCTTAAATGTAATTAAGTATGTTATGAGAGGCAAAGGGAAAGTTAATTATAGAGACAGAAGACAATGTGACTACTGAAGCGAGATGAGGTTCTGCTGGTTTTAAAGATGGCAGAAGGGTCCACTAGCCAAGGAATGAAAGGACTGCTTCTCTAAAAAATGGAGAAACAAGTAAGCAAATGCTCAGTTTAGAGCCTTAGAGGGTACACAGCCCTGTCAATGCCTTGATTTTTGCCCAATGAAACTAATTTTGGTTTTCTGACCTCCAGAACTATAAGAGAATGAATTTATTTTAAGTCACCACACTTGTGTTTTGTTACAGCAGCCATAGGAAACCATTACAAACATTAAAAACAGTTCCTCGTTTCAATGACCTTGTGGCTCTGGAGCCCATGTGTGTTAGATTAAGAAACGTTACAAGAAAATACTGTTTTAGTGATATTTATTTCTATTTGTACTTGTGAGACTGCAAATATATCTGGTTACAATACTAGACACAAGTAGGTATTCATCGTCAGATTTTTTTCCTTTTAATCAATCTTTGTATACCAGGAGTTATTAGTTTTATAAATGAGCTACCTAAAAACTACAATATATGGTATATTGATAAAGCCACATATATTTTTCTATTTAATTTCTTCAATTTATTTCCAGTCCTAGTATAAACTCATGTCATTATACTGGAAAATCTGTGTAGATTTAACCAAGATATATAACACCTGACAAATATGCTTTCATTCTTTGGAAGATAGTATTGAGTAGCTAGGTAAAGGTGAAGTGATGTATGTAATTTGTCTAAAATAGATGAAAAATTTAGCACACGTCATTGAATTTTTATGTTCCAAATGCATAGGTTTAAAAGTCAGTAAGCCTGGCAAGAGAAAGGTAGTACGCATTTAAATGGATGTAGAATTTTCTTTAGGAGAAAGGATGTGCTCTGGCAAAAGTAAACACTGTAACAAAGAAATAGGGGCCTCTCAATTCACAAGAAGCAGTTGTGAGAGGCTTTCTGAGTGTGGCCTGACATACAAATGACTGGGAGGAATGAAGAATTTGGAATAAAATGGAGCAAAAGAAATTATTTATAAATAAACATGGTTGCATTCTCAAGTAGTGTTATCAGGTTGTTTGAAGACTTGTTTCTGCCTCTCCTAGCTTACAGTACACTAATTTTATCAGGAAAAAGCATAAAACCCTAAATGTTAAGAAATATAGACACTTATTTTGAATTTATAAAATTGCCATGAAATATTATCAAACATAATCCTAAATACTCAAATGACCATGTAGAAATCATAATCCATGGTGGGTTCAAATTCCCTAATTTTAAACAAATTTTCTTTAGTTAAATAAATTATGAATCATGAAACTCAGTTAAGTGACAGGTAATCAAATTTCGTCTTTACATAAGTGAGAATAATACAAAGGTTACTCGAATTTTGAGTAAAGGACATCTGATATGTGAAGGCTGGAGGATTATTTGAACAATTAAATCTTTATTTCATTCAGCAACAGTTACCTGAGGTTAGTGTTCTTATTTTCCATAGCTAAGGAAAATGTAAAGCAGAGCCTTCATTTGCAAGAAAATGAGCTAGAAAAAAAATCTTATTAGGAACCATCTTTGGCTTGAACTGTAACTAAATTGCTCAAGAGTGCTTGTTGAGAAGAAAGTGAAGTTTCCAGTCATGATTAGCTTTACTGGTCAAACACTGAACCTGCTGTGACTGAAAAATGAAGGAATTCATCCAGTTGTCTTAAGAAGTTTGAATTTTATTCTCTAGGTTTAGCTTCCATAGTCCCTTAGCACATTTTGGAAGACAGTGTCTAGTCTTTTACCATTTTTGCATCATTAAGGTCTCACATCATTTCTGGAAATATTTTCAAAGGCAAAACAAAGATATATATAGATATATATTTAGGTATGCTTGACAAATATGCTTTGCCTGTGAATAGCTATATGGATATTTTTGAGTATTTCTGGTACTCTACAGGTAACGCGTAATATGCCTAATACAAATTAGCCTTATTAAGGCAAATTTACATAAAAGGCAATTTTAAACACTATTTTTCATCTCTAGTATTTCGAGTTGGATCTATTTTATATACTGTATATTTCTCAGCCTACTCATGCCCTTTCCACCTTCTTGGTTATTTGGTGAACATAATGGTGCTTTTAATGCCCTCCCTGTGTGCTTATTCTGAGTCATTTCTGGATAGGTTTATATTAATTGATATTTTCTCCCTTTTATTATGGGTCCTTGTTTTCTGCTTCTTTGCACACCTGGTAATTTTTTTTTTTTTTTTTTGAAATGTTGCTAGTTGTTGTTTTTTTTTTTTTTTTTTTTTTTTTTTTTTTTTTTTTTTGCAGGGGCCTGGGGCAGGGTAATTCTTGAAATATTTTTGAAGTGTATTGATTGTGATTTGCAACTAAGTTACCTGGAAACTATGATGGACTTTTGACTTATTTTCAATTTTGTTATGAAGGAACATAGCAACCTTTAATCTAAGTCTAATTTGGCCCCATTGCTGACACAGTATGATTCTGCCTGTTGCCCCAAGTACACAAACTGGATTTTGAGAATGTGATTTGTTCTTATACCAGTGTGAACTCTTTCCCTAGCTTTGAGCAGTTTCCTCACAGAAATGATCTAATCAGTACTGAGCTGAACAGCTGAGGGAAACCTTCTGTAGACTTCTGAGCCCTCTCCTGTAGCTCTGCCCTCTCTGGTGTATTGCCTTCTCAATTCTAGCCACTTTGGTTCCCCGAATACTTTTGTCTTCTCAAGGCTGAGCAGCACTGAGTGCTGTTTGGGTTCCTCCTCTCTATACTTTAAGCTGAAATGGAAGACTGACAATGGCCAATTATATGTCCTATCTCATTTATTCTTCCTCATTCAGAGATCACTATCCTGTGTATAATGTTTCAAAGCTATTGTTTTACTTGTATTAGCCACATTTTCAGTTGGTTAAGGCAACAGAGTAAATTCGCTGCCTGTTACTCCATCCATCATGGCTGATAAACAGAAGTCTTTCCTGAGGCTTTATCAACGTCTGATTACATAATTTTCTATATGATCTGATTTTTTTTTTTTTTTGTAATGAATGAATGATGCCTCAGTTCTGTGTTTTTAAACGAAGTTTCTGAGAAATACATCTTCTTTGTATGGTGAGAAAATAAAGATCCTCTTTGGTAGGAAGAATTTCTTCCTAGCAGGACTGGGACATAAGACAGTTCTCCCCTTGTACAGCATGACGACATATTCTATATAAACATATTAAACACCCTTCGGCTACTGAGATGTCATGGTTTAGCATATGACTTGCCTTTTACAGTGCCCAGTTCTAATACAGTTGTGTGAAACCTGAATACATCATATTCACTGCTCAGTATAAAAATATAATAAAACAAAAATTGTCACATGCTTTCTAAATGTAACTCTGCACTATTGAAACTTTATTAAAACTCTTCAAAATGAAAGATCTAAGAACATGTTTTTTTCAGTTTAACAACGGCCAACTCTCTTACCAAAAAGGTAGCCTAATTCTTATGACAGTATAAAATTCCAACCATGTTAAAATACTAATCATTTTTCAGTCTTTAATATGTTTATAAATAGATAAATAAATTTTAATTTTCATTTTCCTAGGGCTAGAGAAAGGTGATCACTAAAAAAGTAACACACTTTACATTAAACACCTGATGATCTCTAATGACTTAGATGCATCTGGCTTTCATATTTGAAGATTTAAAATTCAAAATTAGGTGTCAACTTGGGATTCTCCAATAAAAATTTTTTATTGGAATGCAAAGTGGCAGATGTAGAAATTACACATATTATGTAAAGACAAGCAACCTCCCCACACTATTTTTGAAGAGATATGCAATCAAAGATTGAAAAGTATTATTATGATACCACTATGCTTTGTTGTTCTTTAAGCTTATCTTTTGTTAATAGAAGATGTCTTTCCAAATTTTAGGGTAGTATATGTGTATTAAATAGGTCATTTGAAAGATGATAGGTAGATAGATAAGTAGATAGGTAGGTAGGTAAGTAGGTAGGTAGGTGGATGATAGATGATAGATAGATAGATAGATAGATAGATAGATAGATAGATAGATAGATGATAGATTCTCTGGGAATTGCTACCATTGTCTACATTTTCCCTCAATATAAATTTTATCATAGACAGTCCTCATTAGTTAACATATGTTTTGAAAAATATTATTATATCTGCTCCTGGGGCAGAGAGGTAGGAGTGACTCATTTTGTGCTGAGAGCAGCTTCACAGGAGGTAACATTTAAGCCATAAATAAAGATACTAAACATTGTAGATTCAGTATTAGAAAATACAGAAACATATAATGTACTTCAGACATGGAACTGATAAGATCTGGAAATGAAACCCTTGCTGAATATGTTATTTTATCTCTCAACATCAGGAATAAGATATATAAATCAAAGCATAATGTCTTCTCATGGATTTTGTATTTTTAGTTTTTTTCTTGGAACACTTTTTCCCCAGATATCCACGTGGTCCACTCCGACTCGTCCTACAAGTCTCTGCATATATGTCACTTTAGTAGTGGTCCATTCCCTAACATAAAATTGTAAATTGTCTCTACTACCCCATACAGTCATCACTACACTTAGACTTTTAAGTTTTTCATAGATTTTATTATTTCTTGCCATTCTATGTATTTGCTTTTAATTAGTTTATTGTCTGCCTTTCCAAACTAGCATGCAATCTAAATTTTCCCACTGTTGTATTCTCAGGTCCTACAATGGCGTGTGGCACATTGCAGGCATCCCATAAACATTTGTTGAATGAATGAACAAAGCACTTAATATTGTGCCTGGTACATAATAAGTGCTCAGTTAAATTACCATCAACTTTTTATGATTATTAGAATCATTATAAGTTTTATTAAACTAAGATACAAAATACTTTAAGGCATCTCACTCTTCAGTAGGGATATATATGAAAATCATATGAAAATAGAGAAAACTCTCCTGACATTTGAAATAAGAAGCTCTATCTAAGATCTCACATTGGGCAATTTATGATTAATTTAGAATAATACAAGTAGATAAAATAAATCATCCAAAGTAAGTAGTTGGATGTTCTTAATAAATATGTTTTAAGCCATTTGAGCTGTTATTTCATTTAATTTCAATAATTTGATAATTTATTCAATAAAATTCCCTGGCATTACAGAATTAAACTTGAAATATTTAGAAATAAACAGAAAAGTATAGAAAGAATATAATATTTGAAAATTATGAAAGACAAAAATGGCATATGCTGCTAATACTAAAAGGAAAGTTATGGCATTAATATAAAAGTGAAACATTAATTGGTCCAAAATGTGAAAAATGTTCCAATTTCAATTCATGTTTTTATATTCATGTAAACCATTGACATACAAAGCAGCATCACATCTCTACAGAACTTTGAGAACATATTATTTATTCCTTTCACAAAGATTTAGTAAACTCATGAAAATATCTAAAATAAAGATAAGAAAATATAATAAACACTTAATGGACACCTTTTATGGACCTTCTTTATTATACAAAGAAAGTAAAAACATACAATCAAGGCACAGACATGTTCTCAAAAGGCTCACAATCTGGTGGATGTAAACAAATAAGTGTTATTCACTATGGTAAATGCTATCTTACTGTTACTCCTAGACTTTAAATTGCATGAACCAGTACAATTTTAATTAGAAAAATATATATTTATAAAAAGCAATGTTGTCAATTTGCCTTCTAACATCATCAGTGCATAAAGCAAATGGTATCATAACATCAAAAACTAAGAAAACCTAATATTTAAGTAAAATATTTTAACATTTAATAGATTGAGCTTCATGAAAACCTAATTTCTCTATCCTTATTTTAAATATATTTAAATTTCAGCACAGACCTACACATCACAGTTTTCAGCAACATTATTGTAAGAGAAGCACTAAAAGCACATGGAATGGAAAGTGATCTACTCCATGCAGGGCAGCTTCACAGGAGGGAGGCATTTCAACCACTAATCAGATAAGGAATAAAGAAGAATCTCAGGTTTGTGGGTAAGATAATAAGCGACAGAGCCATCACTAGGAAAGGTGACAGGGCAAGGAGTAAAAGACAAGGAGTACTCGTTACTGACAGAAGGAAAGGAGAGAGCCACTTATAGAGTGAAAGGAGAAAACACTATGTTCTATGATATAAAATAACCTTTGGCACAGCAATAGAACATGTAGCCTTAGAAATTACTGGTCTACTAAATACTCTCATTCTCTGTATGCAATCTCAAGAGATCTTCCTAGTGGGCTGGAAACAGCTGAACTCAGGAAAATGGATGACAGATAAGAAGAGGTGAGAAAGCCCCTGATGCCACATCTCAAACATTGGTTAAAAGCACAGGTCCCATGCTAAAGACACGCCAACCAGTTCAGTCCAACTGTCTTCAACTCAGGGGAAGAAGACATTTACTCCACATAATAGTCAGTTCCTATGCATAACTTTAAACTAAATAAAGAAAAAGCAAACCTTTATTTAAGAAGAAATCCTATGTATTTCCAAAAACATTTTATAGTAAATACTAACTCCAAATTCGTAATAACCCTAAATATCTAACAATAAAAACTATTTTATACCACTATCTAACATAAATTTACAACTATACTGTGAATACTTTTTAGAATATACAAATTTTTAAAATATAATATCAAGTGGATATAATACCAAGAATACAGAACTACTTTATTTATTATATATCAATATAATATATGCATTCTATACCTTCATTGTTATACATAATCACCTACAAATAACACATGCACTTGCTATACAAAGGATTATAAAGAAAATATTAGAATCTTTTTAGATGCCAAAAGTTTACGATAGGGGGCTATGGGTTTTTAGAAATGACTTAAAAATTCCTGTATCTTCTAAAATTTCTATAAAAATATGTATAAGTTTTATTATATGAAAACAATGTATCATTTTTAAAAAACACTCTGATGATATGTATATCTTTTGACATGTAAACAGTTAATTCTCATAATCTAGAAAATTAGATACTTTAAAATATCTAGAGAGATGAGATTTAGCTTAATTACAATGAATATATCCTCAGTAATAGTCTTGTTTTGGATACTGCTTATTGCGACTTAGTTCACTAAAATTCTATCCTTATCATCTGACAAAGAATAATCTGAGAAGAGAGTCATTAGAATTATGTTTCCCCTGAGGAACAAAGAAAGCACTATTCTTACTGCTGTTACTAAGGATTAAAACAATACAGAAGCAGTGGAAAAGAATAAAGTCAAAATAAATTATTTGTGCTTATTAAAATGGTACGGCAAGTATGTACTTTGTTCCTATTTATAATATACATTCTGCCCATTTTAGAATCATACTAGTAATTTCTTATTTGTAATTAGCAGTATTAAAAATCAATTCTATTCTAAATCTTCTATTGGAATGCAGGGTGGCAGATGTAGAAATTATGTAAAGACAAGCAAAAAATTCCACTGTTTTTGAGGAAGCATGCAGTCAAAGATGGTAAGGTGTTATTATGATACCACTATGCTTTATTATTCTTTAAGCCTACCTTTTGTTACTAAAAGATGTCTTTCCAAATTTTAGGGTAGTGTGTGTATGTTAAATAGGTCATTTGAAAGATGGTAGATAATAGATGATAGATTATAGCTAGACAGATGATAGGTTAGATAGATAAACACATACATACTTTCATTCAATTAGATGTAAATAGTTAAGATGGGAAATAGAGTAAAAATTTGCATACATGAGACAGATAATGAGTATTTGACTTTTACATTTTCATAAAATTCAAAATGCATCATCTCTACCCTCATTATTTTTTTAATTTTTCATGACTCCCGTACCAACCCTGTCTGTTTTTAAGAAAGTGCTTTTGCTGTTGGATGGGAGAGGAACGGAAAGACTGACCAAATACAAGGTAAAAAAATAATTACTATAATTCATCACTTTGGACAATACTCTCACTTTTTTTTTTCTCCCAATACAAAACTGTGTAAAATACAAATGAAAACTCATAGCAATACTGTATATAATAAAATTACAAAAATTGATAACATTTCTAAAAATAAACCAAAAATAAATCTTGAAAGGTAAGGCATTGCACACTAAAAGGAAAGACCTAGTAGAACTAGTTTGTGTTGAAGCAGAAGTAATTTCAGGGGAGGGGGGAGAAAAGCATTCTAAAATATAAAGCAGATCAGGAAAAAATATTTTTGAAAGAATTTATACTCATTTTCAAAGTATCAAGTGAGACATAACTGTCACTTCTCTTTTCTTTTAACAACACATCTCTTCTATATCACTGAGGTTGACACACAAGCACATCCTGGAGCACAACACATTGAACTAAAATGAATGTTTTGCCTCAGAGTAAAGAGGCCACTGAGTTGTAGTAACTGGCCTCACAACTGGATTAATCGAGAATTACTGATGAGAACAAGGAAGGACAACAAATTATGAACAAATAATATTTTCTCCATCATTTGGCATTTTACTCCCAGTAGTTCATTAGCATAAAGATGTAAGAGAACTGGCACTTAAAAGATTTGTACTCAGGTTGCTCATAAATGTTGTATTGCTCTGCTTTATTGCCGTTTATGATTATATCATTAGATTGTACATACTCTAAAACACTTCTATAAAAATGTGCAATGATAGGTTTATATTGAAGAATATGTTCTATTGAACAATTAAATAATTTAATTTATGATATTTTTTATGTGGCTACCAAGCTTTACACATTGCTGCATACTCAGATTCTCATACGTTCTTCACATCGCTTTGACTCTCGTAACAGAACAGATGCCACTCGAAGACTGAGGGAAATATTTAACTACAAGAAATCACACTCCATCAATAAAGCTAACCCTTATATAATGTGCTTGCATTTGAAGTCTATAAATAAACTGCCAAAAAAAAAAAAACCAAAAACCAGTGGTACAGAATTGAATGAGGGAAAAAATATAGAACTCTCATCTTTTTTTTTTCTTTCCTAAGAAACCCATTCCAATGACAAGGAACATAATTTCAGTAAGGAGATCTCAGGTTTGGTGAGGCTATTATTATATTTATTACTATTAATTCTTAAGAGAATTTCAGTCTGTACATCTTTAGGTATTTGAAGAAACAAATTATTCTGAATTAAGTGTTTATATAATTAGATAGTTCACTTATTAAGTGTGACTAAAAACTCCATAAATCTATCCTTAGAATTTTTATGAAAAATGAATTATATACCATGCTTCTTAAATTTTCTGATTGCTAATATTAATTATTTAAGCATTAATTCTGAAATTTTGATGCTCTAGTAATCTATCACTAGAGATGTTTTGATCCATAATTAAGTAGCTAAACATTACAGGATTCCTCCCTCAATATTTTTTTTGTTTTAGCATATCATTTCTTCTCCATAGTCTTTATTTTTACATGCTTTCAACCCACAACAATTTTAATATCTTCTCAAATTAATTATATTCAAAACTAACATTCTTCTCCCATGGTATGAGATGTACTTATTTCCTACACAATGTCCCGTTATTCTGTTATCTGTAGAAATGGACCAAGAATACAGTTTTATTCTTAGACTAGAAATTAGGACTTCGAACTCTAAGTTGAGTCTTACATAAATAATTACTTGAAATATTTCAAATAGGCTTTAAATAATGTGAATCACTTTGTTTTTTCCCTTGCATTTAACTAAAATTATTGGTATAAATATTTTTTAAATACATGGAAATAACCATATATAAGTTCATATATTTTAATACCATTGATGGATTTAAAAGCATGCAATGGTACTGAAATCTTTTACAATAATCTTTTCTTTCAGAAGATGAAAAATAAAAGAAGCAATTTACTTTTTAAGTATTTAAAGAAAGTTTAACTTTGGATTTTCTAAACGTTTATATACTTCTGCCATGTAACTGAAATAGCATGAGGAGTGTTAGATAAGTGCTGTCACACTAATAACAAAATGCTCAGCTTCTGCCACCAAACACCAAATAGTCTTTCTGGTTATATCAGCTGGCAAAATCATTGAACATCATAGAACAGACAAAAAAAACTTCCATTGTCACATTAGGAAGAAAGTTTTTGCTCACAAAACTGCCCTAAAAGAATTTCAAGATAAAAAATAAAGAATTTAAATTCTCAAAAATACCTAATATAATTATCATTGGACTATGCCTCTCACCAGGACCCTGCCCATGGAGAATCTTGGAGTGAATCTTGATCTAAGAGAACGAGTTGTGAAAAATGCCCTTCAGTCACTCTTTTCACAGGAAATTCTATGGCAAGTTCAAGTACAGGTCAATACATACCTGTCCATTAAGTCCTATGAAATAAGTGCTATCGGGAATTCATATTTAAAACATGAATAAAATAAATAAGATGGAAATCTACCAGCAATCTCCATAATGATTATGGAAAGTTATAGACCTTCTAACTCACAATTCTATTCAAAAATAGAAAACTTTTTTTAAAAAACAATTCTTCTGTGGTAAGAGATTAAATTGGTAAACTTAGACTCTTGATTTTTAAGACTAATATCACACTCTATCCTGTTTTTTAGCCCCCATCTTTTTTTAAATTATGCATCAGTCACACTAAATGGTATCCATTTTTCTAAAAATCATGAAGTAATTTCATTACCTCTCTGTAACTTTGAAGAAATTGTTGTTTTAGCCGGGATCTTTTTCATTGACTTTCTGACTATTGAAATGCCATGCAATTTAATCAGAAACACAATATTCCATATATTCTTCAAAATTCTTCACCAGAATTAAGTATTCTTTTTTTTTTTTTTTAACATTCTCCTACTACCTAAAATACAAGCCATTCAAAAAACAAAAGCGAAAAAACCTGTGGCTTTTCAAATACACCATTATTGCTCTTTGCTTCCCTTTTCCTACTGTGAATTTTAGTCTTCCTAAATATTTTATCTAACCGGAGAATCATGATTCAAGATTTTATTCTCAGTTAATAATGTTTCCTCCATAAATCATCCTCTGACCAGAGTTAACAGATTCTTTTTCAACAAGCCTCAATGCCTTGTTCCTTTTGGGTTACTGCTCAAAACCCACTGCATTGATTACTTCTTTACACATGTCTGTACAGGTTGACTTTGAGTTTACAGCTTTAGGCACTGTGATGAACGTTCATTCATTATTCAGTAAACAAATATTTAAGTATCTACCATTTTCTAGGCTCTGGGCTGGATTTTTGGGATAATACAGCAAACTAGATGTAATTTCTACATTTCATAAAGCCTAGTGGAGGTCTGACAGAGATGTACTAACCATTCATTCACATAACAAAGATTATGGTAATTGGTATTTAATATAATTTATACTAATAAAGTAGTAATTATATTAATATGGCTTATACATTTATCATGCCACTCTGTGCATATGCATACCAAATATAATAAACAAGAAGTTTTAAAAGGTCAAAAATAATAAATGATATCAACAATGGGGAAAAGATAGTCTCTTCAATAAGTGGTGTTGGGAAAACTAGACAGATACATGCAAAAAATGAAACTGGATCACTTTCTTAAAACATATGCAAAAATAAACTCAAACTCAAAATGAATTATAGTTAAATGTAAGACCTGAAACAAAAGTCCTAGAAGAAAAGATAAGCAGTAAACACTCTGACATCAACCTTAGCAATATTTTTTAAACATACTTCCTTAGGCAAGGACGACAGATGCAAAAATAAACAAATAGACTATATCAAACTAAGAAGCATTTGCATAGTGAGGGAAACCATCAACGGAATGAAAAAGACAGTCTACTGAATGGGAGAAGACATTTGTGAATGATACATCCAATAAAGGGTTAAGAAACAGTTCTCATTCTTAATGGACATATAGTATAGATTGTACCAAAATATTTACCATCAATTAGTATAATGTCATGCACTCTTTGCCATTATTTTATTACATAGGTTTCTTTTGTCTCTATCTACATTGCAGGTTTTCTGGTGATTAGACTACATTAACCTCTCTACCTGCTCTCTCCTATGTGCACAAAATAGGAACTCGGTGACTACTGCTTGGTTGATTTGGATACATTTTCTTTTGTTTTCTTAGTATGTCTTTTGAAATAGATGATAAACACTTTTTATAGGCTATGATTTATATTTTTAAAATTCTGGTAAGATACGTAAAGAGAAACTATTCAGAAGTATAAATAACTACTTTCAATTCTAGAGGCTCTCTGCATTACTTCTGGCATTACTTATAAAATAAGTTCCTTGGACTCATAAGCTATCTGTTAGAAATTAGCTTCAAGTCTATTCTTTGGATAAGAAAAAGAAATATAGGTCTTTTCTACCTATTTTTTGCTAAATGAACCTCTGAGTATTAGGTTACTAACGATGTCTACACTCTTTCTCCATCGCCAACCAGACCTACTTTGGTATATTTTACAGAAAAAATAATAAGATGCTCCAATATGTTTTTTCCCCTAATGCAATGAAAAAGAACATATTCATTATTATTCCCTTTAAAACTATTTATCTTCTAGTTATAAAAATACAAGTAGAATGTTTTTCTAATTTTCAGTGAAATTTTGGTAATCACAGCCACTAATATATATTTATCTGAGAATCTTTAAAAGTTGAAATTGCTATCATGTCTAAAATTTTTAGTCTTTCCAACTGCCTCTCAGTCCTATGTAAATTATTTACTCATTGCTAACACCAACTTTTTATTGTTCCAGCACTTGAACTAGACCTGCTACTATAAAAGGTTGTGTATGTTTTGATTTTATATGCTTGGCTTCTTTTTGTTGGTTTACTGGATGACGTAGAGGTAATGTGCAAGATCCTTCTCTTTTAATCATCTATTTTACCTATAAAATCTGGGTCAGAATGTATTTTGAAATGCTGGATTAAAAACAAAAAAAGCATTTAACAATCATCATTTGATTAATTAAGAATATTCTCAATATTTAAAAATATCAATCAATGCGTATGTCATAAGCACCATTATCCTCCTAAAGCTATATATACTTGCAAATCCACATGGGAAACAAATTTTATGTGCATAAAATTATTATTCAAGGGTATGTAACAGTGTGATTAAGTTATCTTACAATTCAGTAATAAGGCAACACCAAATAGAATAGTAGTATTGTTAAGCATTAGAGTGTTAAAATAAGAAATAACCATTTCCAGCTGGAATCATCAGAGAAGATTCGTAGGGAGTGGTATGACTAAGATGAACCTACGAGGATAGATATAGACTTGTGAAGGAAGAGAAATAATGTCCAATGTAAAGGCAAAGGTAGGTGCAAAGATACTCAACCATATAAACATTAATTCATTGCATTAGTTTTCTACTGCTGCTGTAACAAATTACCACACACTTATTTTAAAACAATGCAAGTTTATTATGCCACAATTCTGAATGTCAGAAGTCTAACAGGGGTCTCTCCAAGCAAAATTATGTGTGGGCAGGGCTACTTCCTTTCCTAGAGCCTCTGGCGAAGAATCTACTGCCAGGCACATGCAGACTGGCAAAGTTCAGTAACGCTCAGAGGTAGGACTAAGTTCCTGTTGCCTTGCTGAACTGTGCCAGGAGTAGTTCTCATCTTGAAGGTTGCCTGCATTCCTTGGATCCTGACTTCCTTTATCTTCAGTGCATACAAAGAGGTGTCAACTACATCTTTCACTTGATTGCATCTGCATTCCTGCTCTCTGTTCTATCTTCCTCATCTGCTATTAATAACACAAGAGATTACATTTGATTTACCTGGATAATCATAAATAATCTCCTTAAAGTAAACTGATTAGCAACCTAATTCCATCTGCAAAATCCCTTTTTCTATGTAACAATATATTTACAGGTATAACAGTAAAGGTCATGAAGGTCAAAATCCTGGCTACCATATTTTTATTGTGCCAGTAGCTGTAATTTTAGTCATGGGAGGATACATAAATAAATGAAAACTCTTACTTTCAAACTCTCAAAAGAATCATAACCTATGAGGGGATGAAAAATCACAAACAATTATGTATTTGATATTAAAATAAATGCATATACAAGGAGTATAAATTATACAATTGTGCACATAAAGGGAATAAAATACTCAGTAATCAAGAGTAAAAAATACATATAGAAATTTAGTGATTAAAGATCTGTGGATAGGTTGATCTGTAGGGTGATATCAGATTACTGAAGCTTTCAAAGTCCTAGAAGACTAAGTTAGACATATTAAGTTACATAGGAGGAACAGGATTTTTGACAAGGAAAGTAACTTTGTATCAAAAAATTTTAGATGTGGAAGATGCTTAAGAAATCATCTGGTGCAGCATAATCACCTGGATTCTCTTCTTTAGATTAAGCTATTATTCTTCCACATCAAAATATTATGAAAAGAATATTTTTAGAAATTTAAGAGTCAAGAAAGAATATTCAGTGATGATAGTTTCAGAGGTTTATATTACAGCAAAATTCACATGATTATATAAAATTCTATAATGATTATCAAAATGGCAACAGATAATTAACTCTACATAACTGTAATAATCTGAGTTTAGAATCAAAGAACTTCATACACCAAACAACATACTAGTTAACAAATTATTACTAAAATCACTAAAATTTTAAATTCTGAATGTACACTATTTTCCAAATAAATTAAGATCTATAATGATTAAACATTATCCTAAGTTGTGTTTTTAGATATGTACCTATAAATAGGTTTAGAAAGCTGTATTAAAATAGATGAGGATTAATAAATTGACATTTTATTGATCACGATCTAGGGGAAGAAACAAGATAAATTACATGAAAGACACAGTAAATATTCCTCCCGCCTTTGTTCCATCTAATTCTTTTCTTTATTTCATCTGACATTATAAAAGAAGTCAGAGAATATGTAAGTTTTCTAAAGGAACTCTAGTTATCATCATTATAATGGTTGGGTACTTGCTGCCCTAGAAACTCCTTTTGCAGAAATAGGTTTTTCAGCCTGCAAAAGACTCAACCCAAACATAAAAAGTACACATAACCAGTATATCTTTCATGAAGTTCATTCAAGTATTTTGAGACAGAGAATACATAAAAGGCCTTTAAAGTTTTTTTTTTTTTCATGGCAGATTAAACAATGATATGTGTAATTTCATTCTCTTCTTTGTCAGCTCATACTGTCCTTCAAGTTATTTCATGCATGGTGAAAAGAGTAAAAACTATTGAATGTTTTAAATGTGAAAAAAATATTAGGTTTGAATAAAATATAAGAGGTAAAACAAAATGCCTTTCTCCTTCAAAAGTTAATCAGTTACTCAGCAGAAATAACAGTACTATTCCCTATGAAGAGTTTGACTAGGTAAATGTTTATAAATATGAGATTCTGATAAATTTCAAGTTAAAAAGTGAAAAAAACCCAACTGATTAAAATGGGGAGGCATATGCTATATTTTATCCCTTTTCCAGTCATATTAATCTATTAATTCTGGTAAAGCTAAAGAAATTATTCAAAGAAAATGATTTTACTGTTAATGTGTTTACTATTTTGTAGGCACTGAGAGAATATATAACTTACAATTATATTTATATAATTTTTATAAAAATAAATTACTAAATTTTTTACTTTGAGAGTAAAATTCACTGATCACATCATACTTGAGGCTGTTATAAAATTTTGAATGTATAATAGTATTACATGGGAAACATTACATGCATTTGTAACTGGAATGAAAGTTTTCTAAGTGACTTTTAAAAGTCTTTCTAAATAGAACATATGGAGATAGGAAGGGAACTTTACTGGCTTAAAAAGAAAATGTGGAAAGCTACAGAAACATTTCAATCTGGAAAAAGAATATAAAAATAGGTCTCATTGGAAATGTCAGTGTAAATTAAATCTCATTAATGACCTACAATGAATGGAGGTAAATAGAACAGCAAAAATTATGTAAATCAAGGTTAAAAGGTACTAAGATGAATAAATTAGACAATGCAAAGACATGTTAAATGGTTATTAGAATCATTCTAATAAATGTCTTCATTGAAGATAGACCATTTAATTGTTCCCAATGAACTTTTCATTAGGATGAATGTTTTATCTTCATTGAGACTAATCATTGAGATAAAGGTTTACTACGATTCACTGCTGTAAATGATAAATACGTATTTATATATTTTTATATATTATACATATATGTATATATTTTGTCTTAGTGTATTTGAGTGTTTTTACATACATTCAGAGAAAGGCCAAATGAAGAGCATTTGTTAAGTTTCAGGTGATTATTTTGTCACAATGGAGAATGACGTACATGGATGGAAACTCTTTTCCCCACAGTAATTAAGGTGCCAAGAAAAGACATAGAGTATGTGAACTGTGAACATCCAGCTCTGATCTAAGCACCCATTATAGCTACTTCTGTAGATAAAACATAGAAGGGCATGGTTGGTTTACTCCTCTGAAAGTCATTAAGTCAATCAGGATTCCTAAAGCAATAGCTTGAAAAATATCAGGCAGATTATATAAGTATTACCCAAACTATGTAACATCCTGCCATTGATATATAACATTTTCTTTGTTTCTATCTGAATGTTACATAAGCTAATCTTCACAAACACAAGGTGTATAGAAATTATAAAGGATTTAGAGATAGAGCATGAAAATTATTGAATGCCCTAGGAGCAAAACCAATGAGAGGAAAGACTTAGATGATTATGAATACCTATTTTAGATTGCGGGCAAATCATTAGTGTAAAAGCTTAAAAATTTTCGAGGTGGTCAGTCCAAAGATTCAATACCACCACTAACAGCAAAATGGTAAAACTATTATAAAAGATTGAAGAAGTCACAAAATGTCAAAAAAGCTGGCTGATACAGCCAAGTTGTTTGTTAATAGACACACATTTGATTAGATACACATCACCCCTCAAGAGATTCAATAATCAATATCAATATAATTTATACTAATGGAAACATGGGGAACTGTGCTATTACATGAACGTTTTAAATTTTTTTTCCTATTTCCATAGATAAAAATGAATTTGAAAATCTGTCTCCAAAAAAGGTGAAAAGTTTTTAAAATTTGTCTGAAGAATGAGAAGGAGAAAAGAAACAATTTACTTTTTGTTTCCCACTTGGTTTGATGCTTATCATCTGACTTTAAACAGAGAACATATTTAACAACTCAATGCGACTTAATAACAACTTTATTTAACATTATTTACCCTTAATGCAGGTAAGGCTGTGAGTGCCCTCCACATTCACATCTGTGTTAAAAAGTTCTTACTGTACCTTTGGTCAGAGGACTTTTTTCTGGCCTGGAGCACCTGCCCCTGTACTGGCAGGTTGAAAGTGCTGAACAACAGCCCTCACTCACCCAACAGCATTGAAACAGCGGTAAACAGGAGTTCACGGATAAATTTCTCAGATCTCTTGCCTCTAAGAATGGATAACTCTGAAGCCTGCTCTATAAACTATCACCCAAAGTTCCTCAGTAGGATTGAACTTACTACATCAGTGGGAAGTGGCTGAAAAACTCACTTTCTATAACTTTCTTTCCTTACCTATTTGATTCCCTTAGGCTACTCCTGGTATTTCCTGAAATCATCTCAAATAAACTACTTAATCTTGAATCTATCTCAAAATCAGTTTTTTGGGGAACACAAACTAGAACACGTAGTTTCTTCATTTATAAAATCAATCTCATGGAGGTACTGCGAGCATTAAATTAAGGTAATCTGAAAGATCTACTACATGGAATTTAATAAGAAACCTATCTTGTTTGTTATTCTTAGGTGTTCTGCTATTTGCAAATAGCAATCAGTGAATAGCTAAATTAGGTGGTATTTAATTCAGTTATCCTAAAGATGAAAACTTTCCACATGCAGAAACATTTCTACTATAATAGCCAGGTGGATTCAGTTCAGATATTAAAAAATATCTAGTAAAAAAATTAATGTGTAATAACATACTTTGAAATAAACACAAAACATTGATTCTATTGAAAATAGTTAGTTGCCAGTGCCTGTTTAAGAGGATTTTAAAAATAAAACTATATAAAGATACTTACACCATGATGGCTGAACCATTCAGTAGTTCTTATTTCATTATCTGTGTCTACTTAATAAACTATAAACATGTTAGGAACGGAATGTTTCAACTTAATCTTATTTCTTCCTTTTTTTTCTTCATCTAGGACATCAAAAACTACGCATTTGATGAAAATTGAATGGGTTGATGGGATGGAAACACTTTCTTGGAAAAATCTTTACACTTGGTAAAGTATTTTGAAAAGGAGGGAGATTTGTTATCAATTAATCTAATATATTGAGAGAGAATATATTTTTTTGTTGTTGAAATCCACATGGAATCTTAGCTGAAAATAGAGCAAAATTTTTCTCATGGATTTTGACATACATCTTTGTTGGAGGAAATGAATGATTTCTCTCACATTAAAATTTCTTCATTTTTTTATGATGAAAAGAATATAATTTCCTTATTAATAACAACAAATTTTCCAGATTTGGTAGTCAACTACTTGAAGTAGTTATAAAAAATGAACATTTCCTTTTTATAAGAACCAGAAATATTGAGGTTCTTGACTTCTGACATCACACTGACATTATTAGAATTGTCTGTTCATTCTGATCAGATTTGTCATTCACTGTTTTGTTATCTATCTCTCCATGTGTATGTGACAATATAATATACAAAGTGGCACTCAGTCCTTGAACTCTTAGGGACTTACTTGTCAACAGTGCTTTTCAAGTCTGAATACAACAGGTCTATAAACATATGTAACTCTCCACAGACTGCATGTTAACAAGATTGGTTTTTACTAATTACATTTGCATGTAGTCTGTTTCTGAAATTTCGCTTTCATGTCTTAATTTTTAAAACCCTTAGGAGCTTTAATGATTTGACTATTGTGTTATTAAAGCAATTTGTATACATATTTTATTCCTTCTGGTTATTTTTTTTATGTTGCTTAGAAAAGGCCAAGCATGAAATTGGAGCTGCAAAGCAAGAACAAATTTTGATATGAAACTGCTTTTAAACTCAATAGGTACGCAGCAAAGCAGGAAGAGTAAAGGGGCTGAATAATTCATTGAACCTTCAAGCATCAATAAATAATACTTATGGTGAGGAATGTCTGCTTTGCAACATTAGCTATAAAATGTGAGAATAAAATAAAAGATGTCTTCAAAGTGCCATGTTGTCAGATTATTCAAATAAACAAAGGTTGTTTTCTCATTAATAATTCTGTGACTAACAACACTATGAATAAAAATTTCAGAACTGGGAAATTCATGTTATTCTATGTAGTACTTCAAATTTTATCTACATAGGTCAAATGAGTTAAAATATCGATGCAACATAATATAAGCAGAATATTTTATTTATAAAAAAAAGTTATACAATGATGAAGATATTATCATTGTAACTAAATATTCAGTCATTTATGTCTGAGGAAAATTTGTGAATATATTATAAGCTATTTAAAACTATGTAAATGGTAAATCCTTGCATAATACACTATAACTACTATTACTACCAATTATATTATTACTATTATATTTGTGAAACTGCTTACTTATAAACAGATCAGTTCCAAATTGATAATAAGCAAACATTTATCAACTTTAAAAAGGAGACAAAATATTGACAGAATTCATAAGATGGCTATTAATAGTAAAAATACCAAATTGCAATCCTCATATACTGCTGGTGGGACTGCAAATTGGTATAGCCACTATAAAAAATAGTATGGAGGTTCCTCAAAAAACTAAGAATTGATCTACCATATGATCCAGCAATCCCTCTACTGAGTATTTATCCTAAAGACTTAAAAAGTCATATTCACAAAGATATTTGCACACTGATGCTCATAGAGGCATTATTCACAGTGGCCAGGACATGGAAGCAACTGAAGTGTCCTACAATAGATGGTTGGCTAAAGAAGCTGTGGTACATATATACAATGAAGCATTAATCAGCCATAAGAAGAGATGAAATACTGCCATTTGTGACAAAATAGAAGGACCTCGAGATAATCATGTTAATCAAAATAATCCAGACAGAAAAACATTGAAAATCACATGATATCACTTACATGTGGGAATAAACCAAAAGCAACAAATGAACAGGACAAACATACTCATGAACAATGGACTAGCATTTACCAGAGGATAGGGGGTGATGGAGGAGGTGGGAGGTAGATGGGGTAAAGGGAGTCAGATATAGAGAGTAGGGGGAGGGTGAAGTGAGTAAAGGGGATCAAATATATGGTAGCTGAAGAAAACTGGACTATCAGTGGTAAACACACTGAAACACACAATAGAATATATGGATGTCAAATTATAATGTACACCTGAAAATTATATAATTGTATTAACTAATGTTATTCCAATAAACTTAAGAAAAAAATAAAATAAAATAAATACCAAATTACATGAAAAGAACAAAATTAACAGATATATGAACAACAATGTGAGAAAACAATATGGTATAGTGGAAGCAGTGTGAGCTCGGAGTAAGAGAGACCCAACTACTTGACCTAACTAAATTTATTAATTTGGAAAAGTTACTAAAAAATTCTCTGATTTGGAACTGCCTCATTTTTATTAGGCTAATAATTCCATCTATCTCCCATAGATTTGTTGTGTGGATCAGAATATGTGCATATATATCTTAGAACATACATATATAATTTAAATTATTAAATTGTATTAGGTGTTCAATAAACATCATTTTATTTTATTGTTTTTAGTAGTACAAAACCAATGTTTTTGAAAGTCAGAAACAACGAAATGAATATCCATATGGATGGGCACGAGTATCAAATTAAATAACATAAATTAGCTGGCACAGTGTTTGGATCATAATAACCACTCTCCGACTATTACTTCTTTCTCTCTTCTTCACTTCTTTATATTTATCTCAATTTAGAAAAACAGTTGTAATTATAACTTCAAGCAACTGTAAATAGTTCTTGATCTATGACAAAATTACACAATTGTATCCAATTGAATTATATGATATATATAGTGGCATGAATATCAACAATCTATATCCTTAGTTGTGTGCCAAGACTTCCTTTTATGTAACAAAGACAAATGACCAGTATAGGGGATTTGAAAAGTATAGCCCTCGACTTACTTGGTAATTAAGTACTATATAATTGATTTTTAGAATAAATTATATATATATGTAATATATAATTTATTCTAAAATTCATATATATATTCATATATATACATATTTCACAAGTGTATGATATTTTATTTTTCTATATTTCTGAGTATTTGATAGTGATGACTATAAAAATTCTATAAGGCACATGATTTTCAGTTATGCTTTCAGAATGTAAACATAAAGATACTACGAGTGGTGGTTAGAAAATAGCACAATACACAGATTATAAGTGAAAAACAAACTCAGGCAGTCCAATTCTGGAGCTTTCAGCACATAGGATAAAGTTTGTTTTTCTCTGAAAAACATTCAAAACACTTAATTTTCTAGGTCTTATGTGTATGACTACACTGATTTCTCATATCTCTTTCCCCAAACACTATGCCCCAGGCACAATAAACTACTGAATTCATGTTTCATTTCATGTCATTCCGTTGTTCCATGTCATCATATTTGCTTTTATTTTGCCACAGTCATACTCCATTCTAGGTGGAAAATTTTTAATTCTGTATTAAAAGTTAACTTCAATTTACTTCCTCAATGAAGCCTTCTATCCAATGCCCAGGAGAGTAGCACTACCCATTCAAATAATATTTTCTAAGCTCCTAGGAATTCAATAAATAATGCAGGCACAGTACCCTGTCTTCAAGAAACTTGCAGTTGAATAGGAAATAGAGACAAGTGCATAACTAATTTGGTGCTGCTATGTAGACCTATAATAAAAGGAAAATCAGAAAAGCTATGAAAACTTATAGAATGAGTGGGTTGCCCAGACATAGGGAATAATGAGAGGATCTTAGAGAGACTGGCATTTAAACTAGGCATAAGATATATGAGGGGATGGGAGGTGGGAAGAGGATGAAAGGGTCTGGATAAAGGATCTATTAGGTATATCTTGTTATGTATTCCATCTATTATGTAATTTATCCCTATATATAGTTACCTGTTTACATGTATCTCCTATATACATCTCCCCAAATTATCTAATACCATATTGTATCTCTTTTTATCATATAACTAACTTAGAATTGATACATAGTAATACCCAGTTTAGATTTGTTAAATGTAGAAATAAATCATTTAATACAGGCCTAAGAATAAATCACTGACGAATAGAATGTAGTGAAGGCAATTTCAAAAAAATATTCAGCAATTTGAAGTGATAAAGTCAATAGAGAGATAAGCAAGGCAGAGGCAGATATCAAGGATGTCCCTTTCTGGCTTGGTGTCTGGATGGTAGAAATGCAATTATCGAAGGGAACCTCATTTGGGGTTTAAAGTTTGAGGTGCTTATGAGGCTTTCAGGTTTCATTCAGGAATGTCAATATTTAGAATTCTGCTATGTTTTGGCAAAGATGACTTCTACCTCATTAGACTTTCACTTATCTCCAAAGCCACACACTCACTACAGTTCCTGCTTCATAATGATAGTTTAAATTTTTTATATGTGTGTCCTCAGAGCATGTTACATATGGTTGTGTAAGTTAATTCATGACAACACAATACAACTGAATCACTACTATTTAAAGTTGAATTATACATTGTCAAACCAAATATTTTCCTAATTTGGCCAGTTCACTGAGGTTCTAGGTGCATTCTAATATGAGTTGCCAGAAAGAGAAAGTTAGGTAAACATAGATTTGCGTGTAAAATTATTATCACAGCATATCTCATAAATATATAACTAATAGTTTACCAAGTTCCAGAGTTGAAAGCTTAACATTTTAGACACTGCCATCAGGCTCAAAATTTGCCAAGATAATTTCAGAATTTAAATGAGGTAAAATGCATTTATTACCTTTTGCCTGAACCATACTTTCTTCATTTCATAAATATATTTAAGAACCACGTTTGCTCACATAATGGTCACCTTCATATAATAATCACAAGCTTTTTTTAGAGTCAAAAAAACAGGTCAATAATGCCTGCATAAAGTTCACACAACTAAGTTAACTGTTTAAAGGCAGCAAATTTCATATATAACTCAGTTATTTCAAGAGATAGGTCTCAGTCACAGTGGCTAAACTAATACATGGATATTGGGAGCATAAAGAAAAGCAGGGGCAGGTATGATGGCAGGATGAGAAGCCAAGCAAACATTTATTCTTTGCATTTTATTGTGTGTCAGATGACTACCTATGTTTCATAGCTGTTTATGACATTTTAAAAAGCTTAAGATCTGTGAAGCTGGAGTAAGCTGTGTTTTACGTAAGTAAAGACTTGAAACATCTTGAATCCCATGAAACCAAGTTTCTCTGGAGAAAAATAGCCAATTAAGCAGAAATTTTCTCTCCCCCTCATTTACCCATAAGTTATTTCATGTTCCTTAAAACTTCCAGTGTCTTTTCGTGAATATAAAATAAGATTCCCGTGACACACAAAACACTCTATTTTCACTTAGAAACCTGGATAAACTTGCTAATCTCACAAATCCAGGACAAATTAGGTAGTCTACCTCCACATTATATTTAATTCATTCTGTGGACTCTCCACATAAATCCTTCGGTTGGCTCTGCTCTCATCAGGACTCCTCACACCCACTTCAGTCCACAAATTCATCTTATTTCTATGAAAAGGTTCTGCTGGGACATCAGCTCTGCATGCTCCATTGGGCACTATTTGTAAAGCAGATAAACCTAAACTCTGTTTTAACCAGCAAATAACACTTCTGAGTTTGTCCTCTCATAATGGCTGCACTCTTTTAATATAGTCAGCCCCCTAATTGGGGATACATAAAGGTGCAATACAAAGTAGGTCATCAACACAGTGTTTTACTACCCTGTGTTACCCAGTTAAAAGTGCAATCTAACTGAGAGTGTCTCAGAGCAAGCGTTCTTCCTGAACCTTTGCTTACTAGCCAAGTGTACGAAGAAAACAAGGTTGAATAACTTGACAGAAATGCATGGTCCATATCATTTTGAAAATTTCTCTTATAAAAGGGATAAATGCTGACTTAATCACAGATCAAGAATATCAGGAAAGAAATGTCAGGGCCATACTTGTATATTATTTCTTTACAACTCCTATTTTAAATAGTTTTATTGAATTTAAAAATGTCTTTGTCTTTTAATAGATACAACTTGCTTAATTCATCACAGAGGATGTGAAAATATAGGTCACTCATCAGAGTTTAATTTGCAAGAAAAAAAAGAAGTGGGATAAACTCTATTTCTTTTTTTAGTATCATAAATTTAAAGTAACATAGCAATAAGTCTAGATACTTTTTAGTTGTGTTAGAAATGACTTTACTAATTGCATACTTCAGAAATCTTTTACAGTTCATTATTTTAGCTGATATTTATTATTTTACTTTTTGTCATGCAAAATATATTTGAAACAGGAATAGAGGAATTCAATCCCATAAAATTTATAAATTTGTTTGAAGTAAAAAGAAATAGTTTTCTATTAATATGGTCTAACTAACAATTCTAATGTTTGGTGGTATGAAGTACCACTCTATTACCACCTACCTCTAGTCCAAAATGACCTTTACACATTCAACATTTAACTGCTAAACTAATTTACAGCTAACTGTCTGAGATGTTGGGTCAATAGTAAAATACAGAACTACATTACATCTTTAAGACTGTAAGATTAAATCCTAAAAATTGCCAAAATGATCTATTTACCTTTAACAATTAATTATTTGAAATAGATTAGTTATTGGCCATACTTAGGCACTTAGTCTAATAATGGTGGTAAGATATTTAAAAATAATTATCTCTCAATACATTCTACCTTCATTTACTTTGCTAGTAGTATTTATAATATTTACTTACTAAACTTTCAATTTCAATGCTTTGTCTTTTTCCTCTGAAAATTCTCATGTCATTGTAAGTCTAGCCTCTCAAAATTTATGAAATTAAATGTTCTGAATTATTGGAAATAAGTAAGCCAGATGGTTTCTGAGGTTAGGACCACTATATTCTGAGGGATTGTACAAACTTAGAATAAAGGTACACTTTTTCTGAGGTTATCATGATGAAGTATCAGCTACCATAGTATCTTTCAGATCCAAGCATCTACAAGTATATTGAAAGAAAAAGGAAAAGAAAACAATGACATGCAATGTCAAGTTTCTAGTCAGTCTGCAAACCATCATTTAGTTGACTCTCTTTCAGCACCAGCTGTAACCCAATTAAATTCAGCAGTGCACAGGTGTTCACAGGAATGACTGACACAAAAGCATACTTCCCTTTAGGGCTCTTAAAAAATTAGAGTTCTTTAATTTCCATACACCATCAAAACCAAAACCAAACAATAAAATATTGAGAAAAAAAAGAAATTAAATACAGCAGGGAATAACACAATCAGCATGAGCTATAACCCAATTAAACTGAATAGCACTCAGGTGTTTGCAAGAGTTCAATCACTTAAAATTTTACCAACACAAATCAGCTTTCTCTCCTACCTTTTAAAATTGGATGATAAATATCCATTTGTTTTAATGTTACTTTAAGACAGTTTTCTGAATCTGGGTTTTTAAAAGTGAATTTCATTGTAATGAAAAAAAAACATAGATTTTTATCTAAATATTCCATCATAGAAACTTATTTAATAATACCTGTGTAAGTTCAGCAAGAGACACTCACTATAATTTTTGTTTTACTGATATTCTTGGAATTTCATGCATCATACAGAAAATACTCTTTTCATTTATGGAAAGAATCCAATAATATGGGGTATCTCCCTAATTTTGATTATTTTAAACTAAAGTTTTAAGACATTAGAAAGACCTAGTAAAACAGTTTTCTATCTTATGTTATTTAATGTATATTTAGAATACTGATAACATCAATACCCGGATATGATATTAATTTCTTTTAAGGTGAAAATGCAAGGTTGTCAGCCTTATCCATAATCATTCACATTTGCTGGGCAGAAATAATTTTGTGCTCATTTTAGTAGAATATTGTAAATTCTTTACTCTGTTGGTTTGCAAAGTATGATCTCAAACCAGCAGCATCAGTGAAACCTGAAAAAATTTTTAGACCTGCACAATCTCACACCCTATCTCAGACTGGCTGAATCACATACTCTGAGTTTGAGGCCTAGCAATCTCTTTATTGCTTTGAATAATCCTCCAAGTGATTTTGAATTTATGAACCACTGGTCTATTCTATTTATGCCTCTTAATTTACCACAAAATGTGGCAAACTCCCATTTATACTATTGTGATCTATGGAATAAACCAGAATATATCATTTTTTAAAAATTTTTCTCCTCCCCTCTCCACAAATGTGCTACATTATTTCTAACATTGCAAATTTTTAACTGTTAGCAAAAAAAGTGCTTGGTTCACATATAATAACCATGTAATGATGTAATTGGGCTAATAAGACTAAAAATATCAGAGATATTATACATTTATTATTTGAAACATCACACGAAAAAGAACTGAATTATATAACTGAAATCATAAAATTGTATAATTTAATTTAATTTGCAATTATACTTCCTGTCCAAGTTCACATAGAAATGAATATCATAAAGAAACAAAAGAGCAAATACATATAGTGTAGTTTATATATATGTGTAATATTGGTAATTAATTTATATTTATTTTCTCTTCATGTTACTCATTTTTAAACTGATCATCATTAATATCTACATATCATTAAATAATATTTACATTACTTTACAAAGTTCTACCATAACATAATTAGTAAGAAAATGATTTTGTGAGTGACAGAATGTAGCTATTGATACTGAAATGACTAACAAATTTCTGAGTGAATGAGAATATGACTATGTATGCAAAGATCTAAACAAAATTGCACATGCAAAATATATATGTTTAAAGAAAAAGTAATTCTTATTCTTTTTCAGAGAGCAATTATATTCCTTTTCAGACATTTTTTATTAATTCACGAGACAAATATATACAATTTCTTCTGCATGCTCTTTTGTTAAGTAATACAAGTGATTTGTTTATTTTTTTAATGTTATTAAATTTATTGAGGTGACAAAATTGGTTAACAAAATTATACAGGTTTCAAGTGTATAATTTTATAACATATTATCTGTATATTGCATTGTGTATTCACCACCCAAAGCCAGATCTCCTTCTGTCACCATATGTTTGACCCCCATAACCTTTTCTACCTCCACCATCCCCCTTTCCCTACAGTAATCACCATACTGTTGTCTATGAGTTTTTGTCTGTGCATTTGTTTCTTTTCAGCATTATATCCCACATGTGAGTGAAATCATATGGTTCTTGACTTTTCCATCTTGCTTATTTCACATAGGTTGATATTTTCAAGATCAATCCATGTTATCGCAAATGGCAATGTTTCAACTTTCCTTATAGCTGAGTAGTATTCCATTGTATGTATGTATCACATCGCTTTTATCCAATCACCTATCTAAGGAAACTTTGGTTATTTCTGTGTCTTGGCTACCATAAATAGTGCTGAAATAAACATAGAAACAAATATATCTTTACAAATAAATGTTTTCAATTTTTTCAGGTAGATAACCTGAAATGGGATTGCTGGGTCATATGATAACTCTATTCTTAATTTTTTTGAGGAACCTCCATAATGTTTTCCATAGTGACTCTACAAATTTACATTCCCACCAGCACTGCATAAGGGTTCCCTTTCCCCCACAGCCTCTCCAACACTTGTTATTTCTTGTCTTGTTGATAAACAGCTATTCTAACAGGTGTAAGAAGACATCTCATTGTGGTTTTGAGTTGTATTTCCTTACAAGATTGTAAAGTTGATCATCTTTTCATATGTCTCTTGGCCATCTAATCTAAGTGATTTAGATAAGAAATATATCACTGAAAAAAATATGAACTCTCTCCCATTAATTAATTTTAAAATGCTGTGTAAACATATTTAATATACATATTTATAATGTAATATAGACAAGAAGTGTGAAATTACACAAATATCAAGCTTCTTATCATGTAGCATAATGGAGTTAATACATACCATTAAGAAATATTTTCTGAATTTTTTATGATAAACTACTGATAAATGTGTTTTTATATCCAGAAAAGCTTATTTATTCTAGAAATCAGCTCTTGGAAACAAGCTAAACAGCATTTGTTATTCTTTCCTCATTGATTACTCTTTTTTGTTTGCAGCTGCCTATACTAATTGCCCTCTTCCTAGAAAGTATGAATTAACCTGTAAATAAATAAATAAATGACAGATATTTTATTTAAGAAACTCTCCTCAACTTTTGGAGATTTATCATTTACTGACAGCTTAAGCTCACTTGAATCCTTAACTGAATGACAACATGGAAGGTGTAGGTTTACTCTTGAAAGGTAAATGAAAATAGAACTATAAACATTGAAAAGATCCAATGCAATGATTCTCACTAATGTGTGCATATTGATTTCATATAATGTATATGAAGTTATGTATAATGAATATATATATTACTAGCAATAAGCACAACCCTATCTATATATGCAACCACTTAACATATGTCATCACCCATATACTTACAGAGAATACTGCTGACATCAATGCTGGTGGAGACATAGGAATGTATAAGACAAATATGTTTGCTGACTTCTTAGAACTTAGAATATGGTGAGTATCATTCATATACCAAGATCATCCATATTGCAGATCATTCAAAACCAACTGATATAACAATATAGTTTGAAAATAAGTGTATAGTAAACATATATAAATTATTTCAGCTTTGAAAAAAGCAGAGTGTCTGAACAAATAAACTTAATGAAGGACACCATGAGACATGCTTTGACAGCTAAAGATGAGTAAGAATTTCTTTCCTTTTCCACTCCCATATGAGACAGTGTTCTTAGAAACTTTAAAGAAGTCTCAGTAGATTAGTAAATTCAGATAGGAAACTATATTAGCAGAAATTTATAGATGGAATTTATTAAATATACAGAATGATACCAAAATACCTATATACAATTTTAATTGATAAAATCATAATTTGAACAACTATTATGAACTTTATTCAGTACTTTATTTTCCAAAATTTTAATTAGTAGGATGATCCTATTTCTATTCGTCAAATAGGCATCTTTCATGTTTATTTAATAGGCAAATAAATTTATATAAATAATTATTTTAGTAATATAATTTTAAGTTAATATTTATGTCATTAAAAATGAATATACTAATATATTGTTTGTTGGCAAAAAATGTAGGTAACAGAATCTGTTTTTATAAATTCACTGTTACCCTATAAACTTATTGTATTTTTTGTTTGCTGTATAATGTCAGAGATACATAAGCATAAAATTATTAGCAGTAATAAGTTAACTTCTAAAGTTCTAAATATTCTTATTCTAAATATTAATGTTTTGTATATATATATACATAGTTAAATTTTAAAAAATAAGTAAACCTCAAAATATCAAGAAAAGAGTATAGCTATTATTGTTTGGAGAAAATATTATATAAGAAATAACCTTTTAAAATAAATAATTTCCAAAAAGTTCTTCACAGCCTTTCTTTCAGTATGCTAATACAGAAAAGCAGTTTAAAAAAAGTTAAGGAAAGATCTTCTTTCTTCCACATATATGTATTTATTAACTTATCTATCCATCTGTTTGTAATCTATTTTGACACATACTCATTAATTCAATTGTTTAATAATTTGCTATTCATTATAAACCTTAATTATTTAAAGATTAATTTATCTCAGATTTTACCTGTGGGAGCATCGTTAAGATGTCTTTTGTGAAATAATGGCCCTAAATGCTATATTAGATGAGTCTGACTTGATATTATAGAGCATTTCATCAAAAACAAAACAAAACAAAACAAAAACAAAAACGTAGGTTACACATCTTTCTCAAGTGCACATAAAACATTTTCTAGGAGAGATCACATACTAGGCCACAAAACAAGCTTCGAAAAATTCAAGAAGATTGAAATTATATCAAGTATATTTTCTAACCACAATGGCATGAAACTAGAAATCAACTATGGGGGAAAAAAAGCTGGAAAGAAAACTCAAACATGTAGAGATTAAACAACATGCATCTAAACCATCAACGGATCAAGGAGGATATCAAAAAGGAAACTGAAAACTACTTTGAGGCAAAAGAAAATACAATCTTACAAATTGTGTGATGCAGCAAAAGCAGTTGTAAAAAGCAAGTTATAGCTCTACCATCCTACTTTAAAATGCAGAAACACTCCCAAATAAATAATCTAAATTTATACCTAAAGGAACTAAAAAATGACAAACAAACAAAAACCAAAGTAAGTGGAAGGAAGGAAATAATAAAGATCAGAGTGAAAATAAATGAAATAGAAAAACAATAGAAAAGGTTAATGAAACTAAGAGCTGGTTCTTTGAAAGGATAAATAAAACTGACAAGCCTTTAGAAAGACCCATCAAGCAGAAAAAAGAGAGAACACATATAAAATCAGAGATGAAAGAGAATAGATATCAGCTGACAGCACAGATATACAAAGAATCATTAAAAAATACTACAATTATATGCCAACAAATTTAAGAAAAAATCTGAAGAAATAAATAATTTTTTAGAAACATACAATCCTCCAAGACTAAACCAGAAAGAAACTGAATCCAAACAGACCAATTACTAGCAGTGGATTTGAAGCAGTAATAATAAATAAAATTCCCAACAAACAAAATCCCAGGACCAGACAGTTTCACAGATGAATATTACCAAATATATCTAAAAAAGTAAAGAGAAAGAAACACTGCCAAATTCATTATATGAGGCCAGCACTAGCACAATACCAAAACCAAAGACACTACAGAAAAAAAAAGAGAATTACAGGTCAGTATCCCTGATGAACATAGATGCCCAAATCCTCAATAAAATTCTAATAAACCAAATTTAACGGTACATTAAAAGAATTATAGGCCATAATCAAGTAGGATTTATAACAAGGATGCAAGGTTGGTTCAATATCTGCAAAACAAAGCAATTCATCATATCAATAAACTGAAAGTTAAAATCATATGATTATCTCAATAGATACAGAAACAGCACTTGACAAAATTCAGCATCCATTTATAATAAAAACTCTTGATAAAGAGTTATCTCAATTTGATACAGGCTATATATAACAAGCCCATGGCTAATATTATACTCAATGTGAAAATCTGAAAGTTTTTCTTCTAAAATCAGGAACAAGGCAAGGATGTCCACTCTTACCACTATTATTAAATATAATAGTGGAAGCCCTAGTCACATTAATTAGCAAAGAAATAGAAATAAAATTCATTGGAATTATAAAGGAAGAAATAAAACTGTCACTTTTTGCAGATGATATGGTATTATATATTGAAGACACTAAAGAATCCACCAAAACTTTAACAGAATAAAAGAATGCAGTAAAATAGCAGGATACAAAATTAATGTACAGAAGTCTGTCACTCTCTAACACACTAATAACAAACAATCAAAAGGAAAAATGAAAAACAACAATTCCATTTACAATAGCATCAAAAGGAATTTAATACCTAGGAATAAACATAACCAATAAGGTGAAAGACCTCTAAAAACTATAAGACACTAAAGAAAGAAATTGAAGAGGACACAAATAAATAAAAGGATATACCATGTTCATCGACTGGAAGGATTAATATCGTTAAAATGACCATACTACTCAAAGCAATTTACCGATTCAATGCAATTTCTATCAAAATACCAATGACATTCTTCCCAGAACTAGAAAAAATTCCTGAAATTTATATGAAACCACAAAAGACCCAAATAGCTCATACAACCTTGAGAAAGAACAGAGTTCAAGGTGTACCACTCCCTGATCTCAAACTATACTACAAAGCTTTAATAATCAAAACAATATTGACACAAAAAAAGATACATTGATCAATGGAACAGAACAGAGAGCCCCAAAATGAAGCCTTGCTTATATGGTCAACTAATCTACTAAGGAGGAGGTAAGAATATACAATGGAGTAATGACAGCCTCTTCAACAAATGGTGCTGAGAAAAAGTGGATACATGCAAAAAAAGAAAAAAGAAAAGAAAAGAAAAGAGAAAGAAAAGAAAGAAAAGAAAAATAAAAAAAAGAAAAGAAAAGAAAAGGAAGAAAAGAAAAGAAAAGGAAGAAAAGAAAAGAAAAAGAAAAGAAAAGAAAAGAAAGAAAAGAAAAAAAGAAAAAGAAAGAAAAGAAAGAAAAGAAAAGAAAACTGGATCACTTTCTGACACTATATATAAAAATAAACTCAGTGGGTTAAAGACTTATAGGTAAGGTCTGAAACCATAAAACTCCTAGAAGAAAAATAGGAAATAAACTATTTGACATTGGTCTGAGTAATATCTTTTTGGATATATCGCCTTGATTGAGGAAGAGAAACAAAAGCAAAAATAAATGAATGGGACTTTATCAATCTAAAAAAACTTCAACATAGTGAAAAACATCTTCGACAAAACGACGACAACAAAAAACCTACTGAATGAGAGAATATATTCGCAAACTGTATATCTAAAGTACATAAGAAATTGTATTGATGTTATTGATATCTAAAGTACATAAGAAATTCATACAACTCAATAACAAAAAATTAAACAATTCCACTGAAAAATAGGCAGAGGATACGAAAAGGCATTCTACAAAGAAGAATTTACCATATTTATTCAACTAATCTACCATTGGATATTCTAGTAATGCCCAATATTTTATAACTACAAATAATGCTTCAATAAATAACCTTGTGTATATGATTTTTGTACTATTGGATGTGTATCTTCAGGATAAATTTCTAGAATTGGGATTTTTGGGTTGAAAGATAAATGCCCATGTAATTTTCTTAGACATGACCAAATTCCCCTCCACAGGATTTTATCACTTTTCATTCCCACCTGCAATATACGAGAAGCCTGTTCACCTACAATTTTGCCAACAGAATGTATTTTAAATTTTTGGAATTTTACCATTTTACTTTTCATTTTTCTTATTATGAGTAAAGTTGAATCTCTTTTTAAATATTTAAGTGCAATTTTGAAATCTTTGAAAAATTGACTATGTCTTTTGTAAATATTTTCTCCCTTTTTTTTATTTGCCTTGTTTACTTAGGGTTCATTTTGTCATAAAAATGTTTTTATATCTATCTAGTAAATTTAGCCATCTTTAATTTTATTGCATCTGAATATTGAGTTATTTAGAAATAACTTCTGTACACCCAAATTATAAATATATCTTTGTTCTCATCTAGAAATTATAATTTCATTGTTTACATTTAGTTCTCTGATGCATTTTCAGTTTATTCTTGTTCATGATATGAAGAATGTAGCTAAGTTGTCTTATTCCAAATGATAACATTTACCCTAACCATTTATTCAAAACAAGATTTTTATTTCAAATTATTTAACAAATGTATTTGAAAAATATAACTTGATATCACATTGCTTTTTAATCTCTTGATATAAATAATATCAAGTTGCAAATGTAATTCATTTATCGGTATGTTTCTTTAAAGATTATAATTGTTTCCAGTTACTTTAACAGTTTTCCATAGTGTAAGATTACTTATCTCCAATACATTTCCACTAACCATGGCCTCACTCAACCAAATTCTGAATATTTTATATTCCTAGGTGTTATATTTTTCATTCTCCAGTAAAAATTCAATTTAATATAATTTATTTATAATAACTCATTGAGACCCTCTTCCATAAAAGAATACTAAATGAGCCATCAATATTTAAGGCAAACATCGATTACATAGTGGTTGGAAACTTGAACAAAAAATTTACTTTAGCTGCAGCAACTAGATCAGGAATAGGTTGCCCACTGTGAACCAAACCTGGTTCTTTATCAAAAACTGCTCGTTTCCTCACCCACCCTTCACAATCTTTCTATAGCAGTCTTAGGATTTTAAAATTGAGTTTAATACTGAAATCTATTACAGGGAGAAAATCACTCTGCTTGCTCTCCAACAGTTGTCCCTCAAGATGGCAACGGCTTCTTATCGTGTAGGAAGAAGAAATATTTAGGATTTACTCCTTTTTATCTCTTTGTGTTTTCAAATCTTGTCTGCCAACACCAAACAGGAACATATAAAGTATGATGGGGATAGTCAACATTTTCTGTATAAAACAAGTTGGTATTTTAGGCTTTGCAAGTCTTATATTTTTGTTGTAAATCCTCAAATCTGCAGGTAGCACAAAAACAGTTATAATTTGTTCTAAAAGATGAGATTTAACTATTTCTCATGAGACTTTTTAAAATTTCACTATTATTTCTATTACAGAGTAGCTCTAATAAAATTAAATTTATTATAACATAATAAATTCAAGGAATCTGCTTGATGCTCTATGTTCAGGTGTTTAATAGGAGTAATGTTTGGGTAGGTACAAATAAACATCTAATATCTGATATCACATTGTTTTAATTTACTAACTTTAACCTTAATATCTCCCTACAAAAAAATAAAAATAAAAATGATAAGAAGATAAGAAATGGTTAGAGAAGCCTGAAGGTTTTCTAACTAGTGGGGCACCTCAGATTAAGAATGTCTTTAAAAAGCTCAGTGTACAATTACCATCTTTTTGGCCTTGAACTCATACTTCACAACTGAATATCCTGTATCATTTGCAACTGAACTAAATGTAGGAACATTGGGAGGAAAGTGGCTTATTATATTTTATTTCTTATTTGCAAAAAAAAAATCAACTTTGTTTTTTCCAGTATGAATTTATTATATAAAATTCCAAATAGGAAACAATAATGGTCTTAAAGCCAAAGTCCAAAAGTGTTCACTTCTGCGCCTGCAGGCAATGAGACAAACTGATACTTTTCCCAGTTTTCACTTTTCTGAGGATCCAAAGTCTGATGTAGGATGTTTTGTTAATACATTAGAGAACTTGATGTACTAGGAAGATTTTCTGGAAACAGATTCAGCATTCCAACAAATAGCCCTACTGTTAGACTTCACAGTTATGTGTGCTGTGGTTTGACTCCTACCCTGAGTGTATAAGTTCAAATTTAGATATTGTTATTCATGAGAATTCATTACCCTCCATACAAAGGACTTAATAAATTATCTCCTTTATCTTTTAAAATTATGTTTCATGGACCTATTATGGGAACCTAATTAAGTGAATTTAAATATAATTTTTGAATATTGTTAGTCATATCAGAGGTGACTACTGTAAGTTTTTATTTCATTGCTTGATTCTGTTTATACCATAGTATATCTATTTTGAGAATTAAAATATCATAAACAAGTTATTTTAAGAGCAATGGAATTAAGAAAAAGGAAAGGAGATAAATTGTCATTGGAAAAACAATATATTTGAAATGTATTATTAGGAATGGTAAAATAAACTAAAACGAATTGTACCTGGATCTTGGAACTAACTTCATTTTTGTCTATAATGAGAGAAAATGATATGACATGGGTGTTTGGAGAGAGAACCAAATCAGGATGTGTTGCTTAGTGGCATAAGATTATCCTAGCTATGGTTAATATTGCAAACATGTGCATTTTAGAAGATTAGAGGAATAAACTTCCAGGACATGGTGATTATCTTCTTTCGAAGTTTGAGTAGTGGGATAAGAAAGGGTGTTCAAGTTTGTTCTGTAGAGGCACCAAGGTTTTGACATTTATAGAGACATAGTTATACTTTGAATTAAAGTCTCAATTGATCAAAAACTATTTAAATACATATAGAAATATGTCAAAGGTAATTTTAAATGAATTTATCTCTTTTTACAAACATTTTGGTTTATTGTAGAAAAATTAGCAGTACAAATAAATAAACCTGTTCCTGTTAAGGGAAAAGTAAAACTAGTGCTTATATTCTGAAATTTTTAATGTTTTCAGAGCTTGTCCTTAACTTATTATGTCCCCTCTTTTCTCTTCTTTTTAAAAACTCTTGGGATCAGAAAGGACAGCCTTCCACTTTATGATAGAAAGTTTTATGGTTCTGGTCACAGATAGGTTTCTTCTTTAATCCTCAAAAATGATTAGATAATCTGAGATAGACAATGTTTTTTGACTTATGAGACTAAATTATTTGGAACTAGAGAATGTCAAGAATAAAAATTATTAACTTTGTTACATGAGTGTAAGAAAATAATACATTTGGATTTTGGCACAATTTGAGCTTTGAGTCCTATATTTTCCAATTATATTTTCTGGTGTGTTTCAGAACATGAATAAAGTATACATGCATTTTATTTCATGCTATTTTCTTGACTGTTGACAATTTGTGTATTTAGGTCTACCAATGTTAATGAAATATTCAATCTCTAGAAAATATTTTTTTAATCATATTTAAAAATGTAGATATAATCTGTAGTAGAACTTGAATATATAACATATTCCATCTCAAATTAGTATTTTAACAGTCACTTACAGAACACATGGTCTTCATGGTTATCAAATCAAACAAATTAGTATCATTTTTAAGAAACCAAAATAATTATAATATTTTTAAAAAGTAATTGTTAAGTAATTAATTAAAAAAAACTACTACTTAAGTAAAGTGAAGTACTTTTGACTTGGATATAATGTCTAATTTAAAGGGTTTGTCTAATTGATGTCTTCCCATCTATTTATTGTCATTAACTCAAATATTTATTAACATACTGCTTTATGGAAGGTTATATAGAAAAGAAATATTTTAAGAACGTCAAGGAACTTAAAACCTAAGTCTATTATTCTGGAGACAAATGTAACAAAAAAGAATTGATAAAAATTCCTACATATTACAAAAATAAGGATTACCTTATTCAGCTTTGCTGCAGTAACAACCCTAAATCTCAGTGGCTTCAAATAGCAAGTATTTCTTTTTAATATTATATGTCTGCTGCATTTCTTACATACATCTTGTCTTGTTCCATTGCCCAAGCTGAAAGAGCAGTCCTCTTTGGGATATGCTATTTTCATGGCAGAGGGAAAAGAGCAAAAGAACTGGCAGAACCTAACAATACCCGTTACCCCTTCTGCTGAGGTGTGACATAAATCATACCCACTCATATTCAATTGGTCAAAATCAGTTACAGACCCAAAGCCAGATTCAAAGGGACAGGGATTAAAAGTATGTACAAGACACAGAAAAAGTCACATGGCAGTGACTGGGGATTTAGAACCCTTTTAAAAACGAGAGGATTGTTGAAAACAAAAAAGCAATCTATCAAACAAGGATTCTATATTTTCCCACCATGATAAGATTATGAGTCATCTCCTTATCAGTAGCACCTCTACATGCTGCCTTTTCATTTTTAGAATCAGTTGAGTTTATATCTGTATTATATTGACAAGTAGGCTGGACCCCCAACAGAGTAAACTCTTTAATTCTGGAAGAAGAGGGACCAATTTGACACTTCATGCAGAAAAAATTTTTACAAATTTTAAAGTCACTCTCTTTTTCCTCTCCAGTATAAGATTGATTAAAGTAAATTAAATCACTATCTAGTGAAATTACTTATAAATGTTTGATCAGTAAGTATATGGCAATTGGGAAGACTAGAAATAATAGGAGAGGTAAATTAAATTCCTCTCCTATCCCCTCAAAATGAAGTATGATAAAAGCTTATATACATATATCTCATGTGTTTTAAGAAGAGAAACAACTAAATGTGTTCTTTAAATAGTAGAGAAATGCCTAAACCGTCCAAGAATTCCAGAAGCAACATTAAACTGGTAAAAGCAAACAGGAAGAAAAAATACGTTATACATTTAACAAGTCTGTTGTTTTGAACATTATAGTTTTCCTGCTGTTTTATATTTGCTAAGGGGCATAGAACTATTATTAAGTAGAAGCCAAAAATCACAGTGCAGGCCAAACGGAGCATATTACTCTGAGTAAATATTTGAGAACATTGAATTTAATATTAGCTGCTACTGAACAAGAACAAACCTCTATGTAAGTTATGTATCTGACCACCTGCTTGTCATAAGAGTTCTAGTTATATTATCTGACATCCTAGGGAGAAAATAGAAGGGAATGGCAATAATGAAATAAAATTATTTCATGCAAGCTAAGAAATTATTTCCTTAAAATCCACCTACCTATGGAAAAATCTTATCATTATTTTTTTTACCAAATATCCATATAAAAAATTTCACATACTGTAGTTATTGCCATATAATTTATACAACAAGAGAGGCTAAGAATAAATGGCATCCAAACCAACTAAAAAGTAAGACATGTTTGCTATTTAAAACATTTCCTGAAATAATACTAGATTTGCCCAGTCTTGCTTTAGAATATCTGCCATACACAGAGCTCTTTATAAAATATTCATGGCAAATGTAACTTATGGACCAGTACTAAGTAATGTCCCACAGGATAACAGATGGGTAATAGTGTTCATGTGATACAAGGGCATCCAACATATAAGTAAGGTAATAACCAAAAGATAACCAGGACATATTGAAAGAGGGAAGCCATTGGTAGTGGAAGGTAAAGATGAAAATTCATGACATAGTAACTTGTGAGAGTGACCATGATGTACTCTGTATAAGACAAAATTGCAGAAACTATGACTAGGCAAAAAAGTCTACTGGTAAAGAGAGAAAAGAGCAAACATGAAAAAGAAAAGCAGAAATAATGGGAAATGACTGGAGAAGGAAAGAACAATCTCAAGAATTGCTCGGGTTCCAGTTCTATAGCCAAGGCACTTATATCTTATAGAAAATATACTTCCCTTTTATAAAGAGAATTATAAAATACATTCAAAAGCAAATGAAAATACAAATTATACTTTGCATTCATATTTTTTATTGTGGTATTTATTATAAAAACTGAAACTATATTTTATATATTATAAGATGAAGAAAATGGTGTCACTAAAAACACAGATATTAAGCATGAGAGAAAGGAGATGCAGATATTAGTTCAATAAGCTTCTGTAAAAGCCTCATAGTTCAAATTTGAATTGAATGAATTAGTATGAACTTGTGGAGCTGAAGAGACATACATTATTTATAAATACATATCTGCTCGTTCTGTTCATACAAAAGGCCAATAATCAGGAGATGGTAGAGAATCTAAAAAGATTTAAGATATATCAACTAATTTTAATGTTCAAAGGGCTCTCTTTAGATGCTGGCTCAAACATACCCTTAAATGGATGTTTGAGAAATGTAGATCCTATTTGATATTAAAAAATGATGATCAAGTATTCTTTGTGTGATGATAGTAATGTGATTTTTAAAGAATCTCACTCTGAGAGATATGCACTAACATATTAATAGGTAAGTGATATGTTAAAATTTTTTCAAAAGACAGGTTGAATAGGTGGGAGTTTAGAAGAAATATTGGCAGTGAATTGATTACTTGAAGCTGGTGGTTCTTACAAGGAAATTTATTATATCAGTATTTCTATATTTTGCATAGATTTAATTTTTTTATATAAAATATTGCTAAAATAATCAATTGCCAGGAAATGATAGAAATGGAAAATATTTAAAACTTTTTCAAAAATCCTGTGGCTAGAACAGCATCAAATAAACTAAAAATATCCACATACAAAATTCACCAAGAAAAGAATCAAGGATGGCAAATTATGGCCGTATGTAACCCCAACTTTGCATAAACCAGTTATACCATTTGCATATTCACCTTGGAACTTGCCACAGACTAGGCTGTGTTATATACTTGTGATGTACTCATGTCTAAAATATGAATCTGCCTTCCAAACATTAACTTCCTGTGTTGGTTGTATTCTTAGGCTCATGGAGCCCCCTCCATCACAAAATGGCCCTTTGCACAATGACTGACACATAGTAGGCACTCTGTAAGTGCTCTTTGGATAAATTCATTAAGGAAAAAATGAATTGCTTAAAATAAATATCCTACCAAACAATAATTCTCTATAGTTATTAAATTTGAGATTTAAGAAATGAATTCTACTACAAAGAGTCTGATTCTATTCAACCAAACCAAAAAACATTGATTTGTCCATATAGTCTCTAAACTTTTTAATTAAAAAAATCACCTACTTGTATAGTATGTTGTGTAAAGTACAAGATTTGATATCCTGTTAATAATACTTGAAATTTGCATTCTAGTTGGGAGTCAAAAATATACAATTCAGTTTATGATATATTTGCAAGAGGTACACTCTGTTAAGAGACTACTGAAGATTAAAAAAAAAATGACTGCAATGAGCCAACAATATTAAAAACCAGACCTTAACTATCCAATACCTAATCTGATAGCCAGATTAGAGCATATCTTCCTCAAACTGTCCTACTCATTAATGATTCAACAAATATTTATTAGGCATCCGAAATGCGTTTTTTATTGTATTAGTGAAGCAATAAGAAAAATACATTTTTTTCTCTCTTGAAACTTACCTGCTGGTCTGCTGAGTCAGAAAATGCATAAGTTTATATGTATAAATGGATATATATTTACTGCTTACTTCAGGTAAACTTATTTATAAATTACTTATTTATAACATTCATAAATTGTGTGGTATACCCACAGTGCTCTATATATGTGTGGAAAAACATCAAAAGCCTATCCTGAAAATACTAATATGCTAATATCCTATAAAGCCTATTAGAAATAGAAATGAAATGTTACCTAAATTTGCCTCAAACATGAAACTATTAATAAACACGAAACTATAAATATAATTTAATGGAAGTAGACTGTACTATTTAATCTCTGCCTAGAAGATAACATCTACCATGATATCTCATGACTACCAGATTAAATGGATAGTTGTTGAAAGATTATTTTTGTGACACTGAGAGTTATACTAATATTACTTTTTTTTCTCTATATCTGTTATACAATCTTGATCCTTAAGGAAGACCAAGAGAGACATCAGAGGAAACAATGATAGTTAACAGAGTTAATAGTGATAGCTGGCAAAAAATTCACAACTTTATATAATAAATATCTTCAAAATTTTGGAAAGTGCAAGGAATAATAGAAAATAATCCTTTGACAAAGGACAGTAACCTGAATTATAGAAAAAAAGGGACCTAATAAAATATTTAAATTTATTAACTCTGTAATTTCTGTTTAAAGTACCTCTAGATTAAATATAGTACCATATTTATACTAAATATGGTACAATAATTCTAAATATGAGAATTAATTCTTCATCTAATATCATACAGTTGGGAACATGTTAAATGGAATCATTAATGCACTCTTCTTTTTGGGTAACCAATAACATTTATTAAAGGGAATTCCTATAGGCTGCCAATCCCAGAAACACTTCCTTTCAAATCAAGTGAACAAATAGTTAAGCACTGGGGAGAATGCATTTAGTTACTACAATATAAAGTAATAATATAACAATATTTTACTTAAGGTATACAAATTTTAAAATCTTGTTATTTTTAATGAAAATGTTTTATATATTTAATTTAAAACATTTACAGAATTTTTTGTGACTCAAATAAAGATGAGGCTAACTTTGCATTTCAAATTGAAGAATATTTGCTATTAAACTATGCTATTTAAAATAATGTTAAATATATCCAAAGTATAATTATTTAAAGACTTAGTAGTAATAGCTGTTTTGTAATTGACAGTATTCGACATCTCTGCATAAACATTATTTAGTTCATATAAGTTCTTACAATAATGTACACTCTCTGAAAATGTCATGTGTATCCTAGAATCGACAGAGTTAAATTTAAAATATGTTAATACCTACCAAATATGCTGAGACATCAAGGAGACCATAAGGTGTGATCAATACAATAAACTAAAGACCCAAATCAATGGACTATAGTAAGAATCTCATTTGTGACAGTCTTGTCTTCATCCAAAGACATATGGTCCCCAAACTAAAAAGTCATTTGTTCCTAAATTAGAGAGGGGAAAAGGATTGTTTTTGACCTAAAAAAATACTTCTGTCACTTAAACTAAATATAGAAATAAGATTTTGATTGTAGAATACACATGTGCATATATCTAAATTAATCTATTTAATGGATTCAGTGACTCCTTAATCAAGGAACACAATGTTAAAATCTTTCAAAGTTTCTTTTCCAAAAGCTAACTCCAAATGTAGAATTTTATTAAGCCCTAAGGATTTGTCAGATACTGTTACATGCTATATTTACATAGCTTTACTTAATTTGGGAAGAAAAAAGGGAGAAAATAGAGGACACTATAACAGAAGGCACAGTCTTCTCCCCATGTTTGATTTATTCCTTTACAAGTCGGCTTGGTTACTGAATCAGCTGTTTCACCAGTTTTTACTGTAGTTATTTTTGGCATCTTTATATCTTATGTCTTCTCTCATATATTTTTTTTGTCATTTTCTTACTTATATATATCCTAAATTTCAGTCAATCCAGATTACTTTCACTTCTAATTCAAATCAACACAATTTTATTGAAAGTTACTCTGCTAAAAGTAAACCCTAAATCTTGTTTTCAAGAATTTTTTAGACTCTTAAGCCTATAGCATTATTTTGGGGAATATAAAAGAGTATTTTATCTACCTTGGCTTCATGGAGGAAATGATGCCTGAATAAAATTTGTTGGAGAAAATAAAATAGTATCTTGTGGACAATAAAGAGAGAGGATATCAGACAAATAAAGATATCTTGGGAGCCTATATCAGCAACACAGGATTGATACGATGAAGGTCTGAAATCAATTGCACTTTAAAAAAATGATAATTATAACAAGGTCTTTCAGGAGTTTACACTGTAGTTAAGTACCTAACTAAATTCAAGAGGCCTGAAATTCTCTTACACCAGATATCCTTGTGGCCCACTTCCTCAATTTTTTCAGGTCTGCTCAGAGGCCTTCCCTAGCCATACATAAAATAACCATAAATTGCCTGACCATGCTTTATTTTTCTTTCTATAATTTTTCACCTCTTGATGTAGCATACATTTATTCATTTAACTGTTTATTCTCTGCATCCTACCACTAGAATATAAAAGCAGGCAATCTGTCTAAAGAAGTACTTGGCTAACAGGTATAAAATAAATATTTTTTGAAATGATGCATAAATAAATGCTGGTCTTCACAGGAAAATGTTTCAGACCCTCCAAACATGTGTTCCAAAACCGAATTAGTGTCCTCATAGCTCTCCCTTTTATCTGCTAATATCATCTTCATTCTATATTTGTCATCTCTGTTAATGAATCCACCACTCTCCTAAGTATCCACAGAATTATACTTCATCTCCACTGTACCTGCATCTTTTTAGTTCTCCAGTCCTGTTGATTCTTTCTCTATAATTCTCCCAGGTCTCTCTTTCATCTGTTTCCATTGCTGCTATGCTAGTAAAGACCCTAATCATCTCTCACCTCAGCAACAGCCTTTCTCTATCAAAAAAATAATTACTTTAACTAAATTAAAAAGTTCCTGCCAATGTAACTTGCTCTAATCTCTTATGCCTCCAGTCCATTTTTCTTTCTTCACAGGAAAGTTTGTTCTTAGAGTAAAATTCACATCATATCACCTTTTCTAATTGCATGCGTTAGACTACAAAATGTATTAAAACTTCTTAACCTTTTGAGATTTAATGAATGTCTTTATATTTTGGTAAAGTTAATGATAAGAATAATTTAAGTAACTTCATCCTTAAGCTAATAAAATGTGTATAAAATATTATTGTCCTGCCTACTATTCGCTAGTATCTCAGTAAAGGCCACTTCTTCCCCTTCTCATGATAAGATTTGATGTCACCTGTCAGGATTTTGCTCTTCAAGATTTCGCTTAGATACTAATCATCTTCAGAGAAATTAAAGTATCCTATCAACTCTAACCTTAAATTTTAATGTTAAATTAATCCGCATAGTCACACTGTCCAAGTCAGTTTTCTTGGTATATTTAAAATCCCCAGCACATGTATAACTCCTTCATCCTATTAGAATTCTCAACTACAGTTAATAGAAAATCAGCTCAACACAGTTATTAACAAACAGGAATTTGTTGGCTCAAATAAATAATATGTCCAATGGACCGGTAAAGCTGGAAACAGTATGTTAAATATAATACTCTCTCTCAGTCTCTCTGTCTCTGTCTGTCTGTCTCTCAGTCTCTCTGTCTCCATCTGTCTCTCTCTTTATAAAAAATAACTGCCAGTATTTAATTTTTCATTGTAATAAAAAATATCTGAACATTTAATACAATTTATATGACCCGATAAAAGCTATATAACAATTGGTATACCTGATTAATTTAGCTTTTTCCTGTAAAAACTACCAATAGTTTTAATTTAACAAATTGATAATTTTATAATCGGCTTAGAATGGTTTATTATTAAAAACAACAACAACAACAACAACAACAACAACAACAACAACAGCATAATGGCCATACAATAGTCATACGATTTTCCAAAGATCAGTACTGGCCTCTTAGACCAAATAACTTATGCTACATATTAATGACAATAGATGTAATTGTTAAGTTTTAAGAAATATAATGTGGAATGAGGAGTTAACCACTTGAGAGGCATTTTACCTAAACTAACAAAATTTATTGAGAACCTACCATGCACCAAACACTATTCTGGCCACTAAAGATACAGAAGCGAATAAATAAAAAGTTTCCTTGTATTCTTTGAACTGATGTCTAATGGGAAGGTAGGTTGGACTATAAACAAACATATACATAGACTATGTACAATCAGGTAGTATTAAGTGCTATGTTGAAAAATTAAGCAGTGTATCAGAAGAGGATGAGAGAAAACTATATCAAATAGAGTGGTCAGAAAACTTACAAAAAAGAATTTGGCAAAAAGAAGAAAGCTAATGTAAAAGTCCAGAGGAACAGCAATCTAGACAGAAGCAACAGCAGATGCAAAGACTGTCATCTAATGTGAAAGAGTCACTGAAAATTTATGATGACAAAGCCTGCTATCTAATGGTATGGACATTGTGTTGTCTTACAATAGTTTTCTATTGGTTCTTTTTCTAAAAAGTAACTTTAAAGTAGCTTGTAAGATTTTGCTTGCTATTGATGTACAACAAAATCTAAAACAATCAGGATCTTGGACTTCATAATTGGGTTGAATACAGGGTGACAAAGTCCAATTCATTAAACTACTGTGTCTTGATCAATAATCATTCATTGAAAATTTATGATAATCATATTGCCAATAAGATTTTCAACAATCCAAAAGAACAATCAGGAAAATGATAGCTGCTAGAAACATAACATTAATAAAATTGAACAGGTTTAGTTAATTTCAATGCTCAAAGAGGCTATATTGTTAATATTTCTACTTATATTTAATTCATACTTATTGCCCATAAACATTTAATAAGCCTGTCTAATTACATAAGACCTCTTCCCATTGAATAATCATATCAAATATTTGATTTATCTTTATCATTTATTTATTTAGAGCATACTAATTTCAATCCTTGATAACAATTTAATAACTTAAAAAATAATTTTTAAATATTTCCCATTTCCTAGTATTACTTTTTCCTAGTTTTCCTGTGGTTACAATTACTTTTAAAGATTTTTCTCTAGGTAGCAATTTTACTGTCATTTAAGAAAATCTAAATGGAATCTTAAAATGGAATCTCTCTCTCTCTCTCTCTCTCTCTCTCTCTCTCTCTCTCTCTTTGTCTTCTGCTTTCTTTTGCGGGTTCAATTTGTGATTAAAAGCAAACAAAATTCTAAAAATTTTAAAGTTCTACAAGTACCTAAAATTTTTCATTTTTCCAGTAGAGATTTTTATATTCAATGGCATGGTGAGTTTTTCAATATTCTACATGACTTATAAGCCATGATCATTACCACATATATGCCATTACCATTATTTTTCCTGTCTTCATTAATAATTGAAAGAAGCCATTTTTATCATGGTCTAAAATGTTGAGTTCAGATACTTATGACATAATTATTACGCTAATATATGACAAAGTTTCCTAAACTTCAGTCTTTACAATTCACCATAACATTTTACTACCTATTATTTACTTTTACATTTCTTAAAAGAAACTGCATTTTAACATATGTATTTGAAGAGGAAATCTCAAATTCACAGCCATAAAGAAGCTTGCCATGAATAGACTTTAATCATAACATATAAATAACATGAAAACAAAGTAGTAGTATTAAATTTTAGATAGAAGCTGTTGGCTGATAAATGTCTTAGTCTAGTGCCTCTCTTTGTTAAAATAAAAGATTGACTGTGTTAAGGTGTTAAGGAACTATTATGTCCAAATTAAGACTTTATCAGCAGAAATGATAGATCAAAAGAAATGTTAGATTGAAATATAGGTATGTCTGTAAATCAATCCTTCTTGAGTTCAAAGCAGCCACAATCCTCTCTGCTATAATCCAAGTTACTGACTCCACACTTGGGACATAATTGCAAGGAGATTAGTGCAAAAGGGATTTACTTTATCTTTAGAAAATGTGTTTTATAAAATGGTAAATCATTGTCTATTTGGTCTATTTTTAACTGTTTTGCTCAAAGGCTTTTCTGACACAAAAATCAATTTTTATTAATTTTCTGAGATTAGGGAAGAAATTTAGCTAAAGGAGAAAAGCTGTGGAGCACATAAAGTGGAATTTTATTTTAGTTTATTTTATTTAAGTCATAGAGTTAAATACGATTTAAATTTTAAAAAACATGTTTATTAGGCATATACTATGTTCTAAGTGTTGTTACAGGGGCTGGAATGGAGGACAAGGAAATTTTCATAAGAAAGGCAAAAAGAAAAAAGTTAATCTTAACTATTTGTGTACATTTTTACTACCAAGTAAGCAATAGTAAATACTTTACTATTTATTTGTAACGTATATTTAGAATGTATTATTTCATGCAGAGGTTAACTAATTCAAAAATTAAGACCCTCTCTGACTTTGGTTAGCTTCCACAGCACTGGATTGTCATTTTCTTGCTTACCTTTAAAAGCACAACACTTTTTTTTGCTTTTTTTTTTTTTTTAAACACCCACAGCACCTGGTATTCCTAGGCGGTCTCCCATCCAAGTACTAACCAGGCTGAATCCTGCTTGGTTTCCACGACCAGACAAGATTGGGCAATTTCAGGGTGGCATGGCTGTAGACTTTTTTTTTCCATGTTTTTTTTTTTTTTTCACTTCCGATAAAGAAGTAGTGAATTAACCAAGACGTTTGAAAGACTTAACATACATATGCCCAAAGAATATCATCGATCACATAATTCTTGTGCTTGGAAATCAAAACAAAGAAAAAGAAAGATGTATTTATCAATGTGGAAAGTATCTAAAGAAAGTATATAGTATGCTTAGAAATAAGGCATTATAACTTACATGAAGTGATATATCTTAGAAGAAAATATGAAATCTTTTTAGAGTTATATATCTACAACTTTTCCCTGAGTCAGGAATTTTTTGTCATAACATAAGAATAATAGAACTAAATCATTAACACAAAATGAGAGTCTGAATAATCTATCTTCTGTTTCATTTCATTTTTACGGAAATAAAATAGAGGGAAAATTATATACTAGAAGTTAAAAAAAAAGTATTTAATTTATTATATACATGGTATAACCTAAAAAACTTTAAGACTATAGTAAAAATAGTACTTCAATTCTTATATTTTGATGACTTTTCAAAGTATTAGTACTTATTCTTTGGACAAGCAGTATAAAGTAATAGTAAACACATGTAGCTGTACATTGGGTTTCCTGAGTTAGAATTCTAGCTCTGCTACTCACTCAACTGTGGGACCTTGTTAACTTAATAAACCTGTTCAGGCTTTAGTTATTTCATCTGGAAGTGAGTATTATAATATTAACTGTCTTATAGTGTTGCTATGAGTATTAAAAATTTCAACACATGTGCAATACTTACAGGGGTAGTTGACAGTGTTAATCCTTATAAGTTTCAGTTATTTACATTTTTTTTATAATCTTACTTTTCTCTCACTGCAGAAATAACAAACTTTTAAATATGAAAAATAAAAATGTTTTGACATTTGATATTTTACACCAGATTTCTCAGAACAGTTGTAGTTTTATATCATTTAAATGCAGCAAAACAGGTGAATGTTGATATGAAAATGCAGAATTAAAACATTTACTTTCTGATTAGGTTTATTGTATTCTTACCTGTTATGCCATGCATTTTATATATGATAGTGATTAATGTGGAGGCTCAACGATATTAAAAATAACTTTCAAATGACATACAATGCCAAAGCCCAAGTAAAAATCTTCATAATTTTCAAGTAAATGAAATGTATTCAGCAACTATCATTTTATTATAAATGTATGCCCTCAATTGTATAGCTTTAACTGTATTTGATTTTTTCTCTACCAGAATACATTAAAACTATTTTAAAATTAATTGCAGTTAGCTATATTCTAAAACTAATAATTAGAACCTTTTTTTAAAACAAAAGCTCTTTATAGTTTCAAGTTTATCACCTTATATTGTGTTACTCAATCCATAGTTCAGAAAAGCAACACTATAGTATTAATCAGTGTAATTTTGTTTTTCATTCTCTGTGGTGCCCTTTAGTAGTTTTCAATTATAAAGAGAAAATTATGAAAATAAAATAAAGCCCTAGTCACCCTAGAAAGCAATGATCTGAAAACAGAGTCAAAGGACTGAAATCATTTTAATAAACTTTTTAAATGTTTAGAATAAAATAGTAGAAGACAGCAGAATAAAATCAAAGCCTAGCCCTCTGAGATCTGTGCAGCAAATTTACCATGCTACTCCAAAGGCATTTAATATTTTCATTAAAGTGGAAAAACTTAACAGGAGTTTCAATTATGTCCATTATGCCCAGGAGACCAACTTTTGAAACTAGGCCAACAGATCCTAACTAACTGATAAAAGCTAAATGGTTTTTTATCTTAATTGTACATTATTACAGCTAGACAGAAATACTTAAAGAAATTTAAACTGATGGAGTTCTAGTTCACTGAGTTTCCACAAATTCATATCCTGCTACCCACTATGAATTGATATAGAAATTCCTGTGTACTGAAATAAAGATAACTTCAAATCAGAATCACAAGATGTGCAGAACTAACAATGAAGCAGATGCATTCCTTGTATATTCTTCATTAAATCAGGACACCAAATTAAGTTGTGATTCTTTATGATACCTTATCAAAGTATGATAGAAGATAAAATATAAAACTTGATGATTTAAAAATTAATGTTATTTTAAGATGGAATTTGTCTTTTTTACATGAACACAATTTTCTGACACTCATAAGAATTAGGCATTTAAAAAAATAGAATTCATAATCTCCAAGCAAATATAGTCATGCATGTTTCTCCTGAAATCTATAACAGATGACTATTATTTTTGTCAGCTAGCATCTAATCACTCTTCATGAAACCATATCCTAATTTCTCCCTGGGGAAAAACATTCTTCACATACTTCTGGTGGGATTCACTTATAATTAGTTTAGGACTTAACCACAGTCATTACTTTTTTTGGTGTATATTTACCCTACCAGAACCAAAAGCACACCATAAGTCTTCTACTGTAGATTTTTGGAAAGATGAAAGTTGTATTTGCCCTTAGACTGAAATCTGAGAGCATGTTTGCTGTCGCAGCTACCACTGCCATGCTGTTTCCATGCACAGCCAGGGACTGGAGTCAAACACAGAAAAAGCAGAGCCAAGACATAAAGAGATACCAAAAATTGAGAGTTCTCTTTATTTCTAAATTCAAATTCAGCTGCCTGAACTGAGCCTGATGAGCAACTTTGAGTTGGCTTTTCTTTTACTTAAAAAGAAAAAAAAAGCAAAAGCAAAGATTCATAAATAAATGGTCAGAAATAAAAAGAGATTCTATACAGAAATCTTTTAGGTTAATTATTAATGTATTCATTAACATTTATTACATATTCATTAAATGTATGGCAATATGCAAGTGTTAAAAACTGATTTAGAACTCATTTTAATAGATTTTATATTTCATATTTTTTACTTCCCAGAACATCAAGCTTTCTTAAAGCAAAGATATACTTATCTGATACAATTTGAAGTCTCCTGTACAAAAATAATTTTAGCAATGAGAGAATTCTAAATAATAATAAAACAAGATAATGAGATAAATAATATTGCTCATTAATCTTGTTTGATATACTAACATCACATAAAATGTCACCTACTTAAAATATCTTATCACATAGAAACTTATAAAAAAAACCAAACACTTAAATCATAATTTTAATAATGAGTTAATACAATACTTTCAGAAAGGAATGATCAACTAGATAGAATCCTTAAAAATGAAAGAGAAATAGTGTAATGGTATAATAAACAAATTGTTTGGTAAGTAAAGCATGAACACTGGGATAGTGCCAAGTTTAATTTCCAGGTCTAACAGTTTTAAGTTGTATAACTTTGTCAAGCTTCTTAACGTTTCAAGATATAATTCTGTTATTTGTAAAGAGAAGAAAATCATACCAACCTCTGTGTGTAGATTTTATAAGCTTGTAAGTTATAAGGAATATAAAACATATAGTGCATGACCTGACACATAAAAATCATTCAATAATTACTGATTTAAAATTATCAAAATAAAGTAATATTAGATTAAAATAAATCAATAGAGATCTTTGTGTTTTCTTGATATGATCTTGCTAAGTATAGCATACAAGAAACATTTTATTACCTGATCTGTGAAGCACTGATAGAGCGTGAAAGCCAAAAAAGGAAAAGATAATAGTTCTTAAACTCATTAAGTGATATGATGGAGAAAGCAGAAAAAAAATTAAATGTAAACAAACAGTAGACAAATTTGAATTTTTGTCAAACTGCCTGTTTTTCAAAACACTGCTAAGTGTTTTTTAAAAAGTGTGTGCTTTCTTTGAAACAGATAAAATATATATATTTAAAAGGAAATATATATTAGAATGTAGACATCACTGTGAACTTTAATGGATTCTAGTTTTCTGGCCTTCACTTTTGGGGATATGCTGTTAACCTTTAACCAGAAAGATACTAATAAACCACATTAGTGGATTCCATACCTAAGTGAAGTCTTTTAAGTTACTTAATGTGCAAAATTTGTTTTCTTACCTATAAGCTAATCATTACATGTAAACTTAGATTTTAAGTGCATTTTAGTTCATTTGGCATAATTACATTTTGATATCTTCTTTCAAGGCATTTTAAGATTTAAAAATCTGTTTTTTTTCTTTTTAGTTGCATCAATTTATGTAATCCATTTATCATGCTAATTTCATTGCCCTCACCTAATTTCTAAATAATATCACATGATGACACTAGAACTTGGATTCTTCCAGAATTAGAGTTATTTCCTTAACTCCCAAAGTCAGGCCCAAAGGGAAAATTCTTCAGACTTTTATGATATATCTTAAAGAATCTGAAATAGAATAAATTTTTTTATTGCACATTGCTATATTATCCTCATGAGGCTAATGCATGCCTCACGCAGAATATTTACTCTTTACAGGGTTATTATTAATTAAAACTATTACATTCTGAAATTAACTTTTGTAATAACTGTTATAATGTAATGAAAGGCAGCACAGCCATGGCTGCAATGCTGTTGGAGAAGACTAGCCCAGAGAGAAAGAAATTATAGGTACAATCTGGGGAGATTTACAAAATTTATCTAGATAATAAGATTATCCACCTACAGGAAGGAGCCAGAGTTCAAGTCCAAGGCAGCTAAATAATCTTTAATCTCATCAGGGCTATTCTCAAGGGGTTTTACTGGAAAGAAAAGGACAAATGCATTAAGTATAGTTAGGTATTTACAAGACTGGATTTAAAATACTAAAAAAATGTTTCTCCCCACCTCTACTGCCACACATACCTTCCTCCTAGGTAATTTAAAGTTTGAACAATATTAAAATTTAAACAGAATACAATCTTTAAAAAGTCCTAACTCTCCTACCATGACAAATTCAATTTAAAAAATAAATTTCAAACCATTATACATTGATAACTTTATAAAAAGGCCTAATCTTTTATTTTCCTTAGTTGTTGACAGTGCCTGTGTTATAGCTACCATAACTGAAGGGGAAAAGCTTTGTAGAAATAGGGCAAGTGAGTTTTATCCCAGTTTACCTGGCTATATATAGCTTAGAGACCAAATTTAAGCCCAGAAATAACCCAGAATAGGAATAGGGAACAGAGTGGGTTAAAAAGGCCCAGAAGGGAAACCAGTCACAGTCATTAGGGAGTGCATGAAGCCGTAGCCCAAAGTTCACACATGTGAAAGGATTGGACACCAAAATAAAAAGAACTGGACTACTTTCAGACATACTTCTTAGAGGGCCAGGCTCTGTCCAATTAGGTTAAGGAACTGGACAGGGCTGATTCTACCAGATACAGCCATTAGTATCAGAAGGCAGTAAGGCAAAACCTGATATAGTGAAGAAAAACTTGCTTCCTTTATACATTTCTTGGATCCAATGTATGTAGGAAAACTCTACAGTGGATATTCATCCATTAAATATAATCATTATCATTAATTTATCTATTCAGTTCAAATAAAATTCTCTAGAAATATTTGCCTAAATTTTTTAAGATAGACCAACTACTCTCTCTTAAAATCATTATGACAGCATCAGTAATCTAAACATAACTTCTAAAAATGGAGCAGACTTTAATATAATTATCACCTGTTGAAAAAACTAACTTCAAAATTTTTGGAGGAGCTATCATCTCTATGATCATCAATGTAATTGTGTAATAATTTATGTAAAAAATGTGATAAAAATGACTCTTTTAAAAAAATTTATTCCACAGGCATTTGTACTTGTTTACATATACTTAATAAGTAGATATATTCATACATATTACTTAATAATTAAATTAACATTAGTACTATATTACCCAACTATTAATAGTAGTTTTCTCTGAGGGTAAAAATTTAGAGATCTGTCAAGTTTAATGTTAAGCTGCTCTACCTTTACAGGAAGATATTAATTTTAATAAAAATTCTATAGCAATACTTTTATTAAAATATAATTTTAGGGGACTTTTTTCACCTTAACTAACTAGGAAAATTACAAATAGCTATTATTCAACTACTATTATTGAAAATCTATTTAAATTATGTATGACAATATCAGTAACTTTAAGCATTAAGTCTTTTACTTAATACAATTTTATCTTAAAAACTAGTCTTTTCCATCTTTTCTACAGTGATAGTTATGAACCTTAACTGCATATAAAGAACATTTTTTCAAAGATGTTCCTTGCATTCATTATGGCTCCAGTTATAGCAATGTATTAAAGGAAAAACATAGCACAGCAAAACCAGGCTTATACCTTCTTGTGCTGTAATAACTATAAAAGATAAGTGACTTTATTGACCAGTTCCATAGGATTTATAGCTCTATAGAATATTAAATACTTGCATCTCATAAAACTCTGTGCATAGTTAAAGATGGTTTTTAATTTTTAAACATACTCCTCATCAAAGTAGGGTAAATGTTATATATATTAAGGTGTATTGGAACGGCATGCATATAAAACTACACTGGGCTGTATGTATAGAAATGTAACTTGATGAAACACATTCTTTTATCAACAACAGCTAATGAATGTATATAGAAAAAAATAGGATTACAGGTGAATTACTAGTGAATTTCCTTTTACTGTATATACCCATTCTCCTCCATTATTCTCAGCTATGTTATATAAAAGTATGGCCCTGCTGAATTTGCTCTTATAGTTTGCAACCAGAAGTATCAAAAAGAAGTAGTAAAAAACAAAAACAACAACAACAACAAAAAACCAAGATTATAGCAAATAGGAAATAAAATATGGCCTTAAAATAACTTTCTGTTTTTTTTTTTTTTTTAATGTATGGCATGTTCTTGTTTCTTTCAACTCCTGTGCTGCTATTGTGGTGCTGCTAAAGAAATTGTCCATAGTCACATTCAGGCTGATGGCTCCAGTGCTGTACTTGCTTTACCTGATATTTACTCTTGACTTTTCCTATAGGCATAAAATCAGCCCCACTTAGAGAAATCCTCATTTTCACTCTCTTCTCTCATGTTGTGGATACATTGTTATAATACCCCTTTTATGTCTAGAGAAGAGAATGAATTTCTACTCCATTCTCCCTGAAAGACCTCCTTCTCCAAGCCTGCCTTATTTACTCTCCCTCATAGAATGAATGTAATGAGTGACTGTCTCATTAATGACACTGAGAAAATGCTCAATGAAAACGTTTTGTTTAGTATCTTTGGTATGTTCTCCTCTCCTGTAAGCTCCCAGAGAATGGATGGTGGACCTGGAAGTTTGGATGGCTGACGTGTAAGAGGGTAAGTAAATTTACATAGGGTTGGGTAGGAAAACAGAGAATACATTGTGGCCTCAGTTTCTCCCTATGACGCCACTCCAGCTTTCCCTGATCTTTCTCTCCCTTACTGCAGGAACGAGTTAGTTTCTCACTGGTTCAGAACACATAACCTATATAGAAAATGGAGGCTCCAGGCTTAAAAATCCCAACTCAGAAGCATCTATTTTTGTTCTTATAATATTATAAAAAAAAAAAAAAAAGATATTAATTTTACTCAGAATGACAGCAGTCTTTTAACTTAAAAAAAAAAAAAAGATACATTTAAAAGCCTTATTTCATCTCAGTAAGAAAACCCTGAGGGCAGATCAATATATCTGTACAAACACTGAAGATTATTTGATTTTGCACTCTTTTACATTCCAGTTCATTCTAGTTTTTATCTACTTAGATAAATATATCTTCCCAATAAGTGGGCCTTACATGTGTAGAAAACATTTAATGGATTTCAATGTAGAAAGACCAACAGCCACAGGTATACAATTGGACATAGAAACTATCCCATTCAACTACACATTACAAGCACAGAAAATACAATTGCATATGGACATTCACCTACTTAAAAGGTAGAGACTAATACACAAACATAGTACATTGCAAAAATATGTAGGTATATATAAATCAAACTATATATACAAATTTAGGCTTCTCCAATCAGTAAAAACTGTTTTTTACCACCTTGTTTTATAGAAGTTTTTGGTGTATGTGTATGTGTATGTATATTTATGTTCTCCTTTTATCTGCCACTAGACTGATTTTGTATGGCTGCAACTGTCTCCCTTTCACCAGTGCAAATTCTACATAACATTACACATAGTAGATATTTATTGAATATTTGAATATGTTTTTTAATGAATTAAGAAACACTTCTAGGCAAAACTTGGATCAGTATCCAGACTGATAAACCCCAAAAAGTATGAAAAATTGAGAGAACTGTATGATACTCCATAAAAGGCTGAACTTGAGAAGATTTGGTTAGAAAAGAAATATCTAACAAAGCAGGCTTAGAATTTCTGCATTTATTATGAAGAATTAGTATTTCCAATAATCTTGTGAAATGATTAAATACTTGATTTATTTATTAAAATTATTATTCTATTTATATAAAATTTGAATGTTTAAAATCACACTGAATATTTTTTTAGTCTAACTCCTTTAAGTTTCTACATTGATTTAACTCAATAAAAATTTAAAATGTAGTACAATTCTTAGGTCATGCTCATTTCCAAAACTAATTTTTTAGTAATTGTTTTACTTCTATATTAAGAAAAAATTATTTGAAAAACAGAAAGATTGACATTTTATCAATATGTTTTTAAAACTAATATTAAACTTGTTTTAATGTAATCACTCAAACCTAAGCCAATCATAAAATAGTTTATTCCACCTTGCTCTTTTGTTATTCACCTCCTTTTTACTTGTAATGTCAGATCTCAGCTCCTAATAATATCTATATTTAATCAGTTGTTTTAATTTCTCTAAGAATTATACAAATAAAAATTATAGCATTTTTAATTATGGAAATTATTATGTTATTTATTGATTTACAATGGTTGTTCATAATTAAATATGGTATATGTGGTTGTATATTTGAACTCAAAAGAGGTGTTCTACCTTATTCCATTTTTGGAACTAAATTCATGATGCTAGAAAGTAGGAGGCACAACAAAATGTGAAGATAAGTTTAAAAATAAAAAATCTGTGTTGTGTTTTAGCCTATGTAATGGAGCAAAGATCATGTTACCCATTATGTTCATTTGCTATGAACATAATGGGTAACATGATCTTTGTCTTAAGAGTAAAATTGAAAGAGTGGTTTACAGTTAGTTGGAGTCCTCGACAGAGTTTATAATGCTTTCCTCAGCAAATAAGTTGATTGCAAATGAATAACTTTTCAGGTGACATAACACTTGCAACTCTAGAAGACAACTCACATTTACATTCTAAAGAATTCCATGATAAACAAGTCATTGTATCTGATATACAGTGACAAATGATTAAGACAGTACATTATACTGTATTCAGAAATTTTTTTCAGTACTATCAATCCAACCATAATGGTATGTTATAAAAGCATGCACACTTGGACAATTCCTCTTATAACAATAGCATTCCAAATGTTTCTGCAGATGTTTGGAAAGATTGCCTTTGTGGCAAGAATGAATGTTCAGTTGCTCATCAGCATAAAAATCTATACAAGAACAAGGAAAAACATTTTCCTATGAGAGTTAAGTTTGTTCCTCTCAAGTAGTTTTGGAACTGAATTTTCAATATGGGACATTGAATTTAATAAGCTTTTATACTTAATACAGAATAATGTAAAGAAAATTGCCATATTTAACGGGGCAGAGTATCTCCCTCAACAAACAAAGTATTATTTAAGATTTTAAAGGGACAATATTAATGCTTTATTACATAAAAAGTGGGTTCAGATTCCACTTGGCTATTTAGCAGCAGGACAATAGATGTTGTGACTATAAAATGAATTAACAGCATAAAGAGCTCCTGATGTTCCACAGACCTGTAGTTGTCCTATTGGAGCTACTATTGATCCTGATGAATGCTGCCACAGCTAAAATTCTTTCATTTCCTATTTCCTTCTGTAGCATTTTAAAAAATCACCACGATGGAGGAAAAATGTTCTTGTTTGTTTTCGTTTTACTAGAACATAAACTATCCAATATGCATCTATTGGATAGTTTTTATATAGAAAACAAAAGGAACTAGTAACTATGGTACCTAGAGAATTACAGAGGTATTATGTGCCAAGGCAATTTTCCATTTTTATAGTTATTTATTTTTACTTCCATGCTGTTCCTAAATACTTAAAGTTAATTTATTATTTACATCTAAAATTTTTCTACTTTGATAGATTTTCTTTTTATACATCCCTTGAGATCAAAATCATTTTTATATAGCTGAAAGGTGCTTATAGTCTAGTATTATGGTTTCTAAATGTAGCACAGGGTTTATAAGCATTCAGTGGTGTATATAATGATGGTAAGAATGTTATCAGTATAAGCAATGCTTTTCAGGTTAAAAAAATTATATTTTGATTAGCAAGGAAAATATAATTTTATTTTAAGAATTTTTCAATTGTGATGTAAATAGTTACATTGTTTTAAAAAATAATAACATGAATTAAAAAATAAGGCTAATCATAAATTTAAATCAGTTTTTAATGATCTCTCTAACAGGTTTCAACACAAAAAATAACATATGAAATAAACCAATATAGCACATTTGTAGAATTAACAAGACTTCGATAAGTTAATGAGAATCTAATGTCTTAATTATCATTCATTTTTATTGACTTTGGTTTGTTGGAAATTCAGTAAGTTGTTTATATGTATGAGCCTAATTTCGATGGAGATAAAAACAACTTTATGTTAGAAATATATTGCAAAGACTTTCTACTGATGATACAGACTGATAAACATTTCAAAGAGACAGGATTGTAGTTGGGTTTCAAGTTTAGCCTGATAACACTTATTAGTGAACAGATATCTTGTGCCAGACGTTATCTAAAGTACAGCATGATATAAAGACATGAGGTCCCTTGCTAATGAAACTTATAGCCTAGAGGGTGGGGTACTATTTTTACCAAATAATCATGTTTTTTTAAATGTGAAAATATTCAAATTAAAGACATAAAACCTATGGAGATTATTTTTTCATTCTTTTGTACAAAATTGTGAATGCTGGTTGACAAGGAGGTGAAAAAAGATTTTCTTAAGGGACTACCAAAGAACAGATATCTGAAAAACAAATAGAAATTAACTACGTCAAAGGAAAAAAAAGGGGGTACCTTCCAGCTTCCTGCAGCAGGAGGAGGCAGAGAAGAATCAGGAAGGGTCATTGTGCCAAAGCAGAGAGCCAAGTAAAGCCTAAAACAAGATGAGGCCAGAAGGAGAAGGAAGGCTAGATCTTGCAGGTCCTTGTAAACACATTGTTTTTTTTTTTTTTTTTTTAATGTATGCAGGGTGAGCTTAGAATTATAGCCAGATGATCAGATTTGCATTTCAAAGAACAACAAAAACAAAACTGAAGTGTCCAGAGACTTAACAATGAAGGAAGATAGATCAGACAGGACTATTGAAGAAATAGCAATAAAAAATTTGTCTTACTCGACTCCACTGGATGTCATTTTCCTCAAATGTAAAATAAAGGGATTGACTGGATGACTTCAAAGATCTCCATTTCTAGCATTCTATCAGTCAAGCCGTTGACAACTGAAATCTGTACTTAAAGTACAGGATAATGGTTACAAAAGTAAAGTTGCTAAAAGCTGAGGCAGACATCTCTCCAAGGCAAATGTCTCCTTGATCCTATTGCAACAGAGATCTGTTAAACTGGAAAACTAAAAAGATAATAAAGAATTTATATTTCTGTTTTCAGAGAATTAGCCTTTTTAGAAAATTACATCTGGCCTCCCCAGGGGAAGATGATTTCTTAGCTCAGCTAAAGGGCTATTTTAATACACTGAGGAATTAATAATAGAATTAATAATAAAATTTTTTCAAAGAGAAAAAAAAAAATTTCCCAAGTCTTTCAGAGTCATTTCTTCACTCTTTTCTGGCTCTTCATTTGCTATATCAGTGTCTATTCAAAGATTTCAAGTATTAGTTCTGTGAGTATTACTCTCAAATTTCTGTCCCCAATCTTAATCTACCTGTAATTTCAATCCCATATTTTCTACTACTTCATAATCATCAATAATAAGAAAGAAAAATAACAGTAGAAAATTAAATGTACTTCTAAATAACAATAGTCCCGTAGATTATAAAATCTTCATTCTAGATGATAATGAAAATATATTACTTTAATCAAACCTATGTATACAGAAAAAGCAGTATTTAGAGAAAAATATATAGACTTAAAGGCTTATATTAGAAAAAATTAAAGGCCAAAGATTAATAAGTTAAAATCTCAAAATTAGAAGTTAAGAAAAAGCAGAATTACCCAAATTATACAGCAGAGAGAAAACAATACTCTTAAAGAGTAGACATTAATGAAAGAAAAATAAAAAAGTCAATAAAGCAAAATAACTAATAAAAATAAGCAAGCTTCTAGAAAAAAATTAAGAAAAAATAGAGAAACCAAAAGAACATAAAAAAACATTAGAAATGAAAAAGAAAATATGACTGTAAATGTAGTGGGAAGTAAAAAGATAAAGAATATTATCAATGATTTTTGTCAAATATATCTAAAATTTAGGTGAAATGAAAAATTCCTAGATAAATAAATTACTAAAACCAATTTGGGAAGAAAAAAATAAAATAATATTTAGCTTTAAAATATGTTTTTAAATAGGTGTCACTTTAAAAATGAATAAAAAAGCCTCCTAGAAAAACACCAAGATCCCACATTTTTTACAGACGGATTCCTACGAATACTGAATAATACCAATTGATAATACCAATGAATAATACACTTTCAGAAATGAAAAAGAAGAAACATCACTTCCCGCCCACTTAATATCATCTGTGGGTCCCAATGGAACTTTGTTTTCAACTCAACTTAGAAAAGCAAAACAAGAAAAGAAATTTATAGGCCAATCTTACAGAACATAGATATCAAAATCTTAAAGAAAACAACAGCAAACCAAAGCTAGTAACATATAAGAAAAAATATCTAATATCTTGTGTTTATTCCAAAAATGACAGATTCTTTCAAAATTAGAAAATCTATTAATATAATTTAGTACATTAAAATATTAAAGACTGATAAAAAAATAATATGTTTTTCTCATAAAACTACTTAGTTATTTACAAATATCATACCTAATGGTTACATTTTAAAAGCATTCCAGGAATAAGAAAAATATGTCTATGATATTTCTATTAAGCACTATATTGTGAATTCTAGCTATTACAATTGTATAAGAAAAATTAATAAACAGGATCAGAAAATTAAAATTATTATTTTTAGATAGTATTATTTACTTTTTAAATTAATAACATTGCTGGGTATAAGTCAGTATGTTCAAATATTTTCCCTTTATCTTCCAATTTATAAATTTTCATAAGCATTTTAATTATCACTCTTTCTGGGAAGACAAATGAGAGCTATGTATGATGGGAAGCCCCAATTATAAATTGTAAATTAGAAAAATATATATATATTTTACTAATAATAAAAAATTAAATTTAATATGGTTTATGCCTACATATCTAATGGTCAAAAGTTTTTTTTATGGATCTCATTATTACATGTTTATTTTTAACTAGTCTTTCATTTTTAACCAATCTGTAGAGAAAAATAATTTAGATAAGTTTTACTAAAATCTAAATGGTTCAGAAAATATTTCTGTGGTTATAACAATAGAGTTCCCTTCTATTTTTCATATGTTAATTTAATCAATGTAGACTTTCTTTACTGAGTGAGGTTATATAAAAATATTTTAAATACACACATTTATTATGTATTCTAAGTTCAATAATTCTAGAATTCAAAACTCAAAAAAGAAAATTTAATATTGTTAAAATAAACCAAAGCTAATCACTCAAAGGAAAATCTAGACATTTTGAAAATATTCATTTCTAAATTGATTCATAAATTTTAATCAATGAATAAACATTTCCATTTTTCAAACTAAAACTAATAAATCTTTTATTCTGTGAAAATACTGTTAGGCTATAAATATTTAATTACATTTTCAAACTCTTTTCCTTTGCTACAAAGACTGAATAGACTGTCACCATGTATATATTGTTGCTGGAATTGAAATAGCATAAAAGTAAAGATGAGTGAACTGGTTCACATATTAGTCATATGGCAAGCAGCCAAGTCTGGGAAGCTTTGTGTGCTATTAGGTGCAGAAATGAATGGGAAAAAAAATTTATTTCAGCAAAATTTTGCCACTGAGATTTGATCTTCATGTTGAAAATATGCAGCACTATTAACCTTGACCAAGGTTCATGTTTATTTAGTCTTTTTCCTTTTTCATTGAATTGTTCCCTGACAGCCACTCTAGCTGTCTCTCTGATACTGGTTCTCCCTTCCTGCTTATAGAGATATTAATTTTGTTCTCTGCCAAGGTCACGGTGTACTATAATGTTCTTGCTCTCTTATATCTATAGATGGCAGGTGGCATAATTCTAGACATTAAGCTAATAGTAATTGTCTTTGTTAAATGTCTTCACTTTCCAAGTAAAGATTATCTGGGTAATAAACCTTGGAATTCTTTTTTTCCCGCCTAGAATTCAGACACTAATTCTTAGATGCACAATAGGCATATCTTATGACCATGATGACCAAAGCCACTTATTTTGCTGGTAAAACAAGAAGACAGAAACAAAGGAGTACAGCTAACTCATTTGACACATTGAGAATTAGAAATAAGGTGCTCCTTCTGGACATAGGGGAGCCCAAGTCATTCAGTCCCCTTTTCCCAAAAGATCAGATGACCTTTTATAAAACCTAAGCTTCTTAGTACTGCCTGGCAGCCCTAAGAGAAAAACTTCACTGAGGCACTGTATTTGCCCTAGATTGCTACTTCCAAATTTTCTTGAAACAAATATTTAAATGATTGAAAGTACAGTTTGTGTTTGTTTGATCATTATAGTCAAATATATCGCTAGTTGATATCACTGTCCATGGGTTTTATAGTTGTTACTTATGATGTTACTAAATATATATTCAAAACATAAACTATGATATTTATAAATAAAAGACATTTACTCTATGTAATATTTTTCTTAAATTTGATTATAAATTTAAATTTAAAAAATCAAACATCTTCAAAACTTGTTCCTGGCATATTGCTCATGCGAATAAATATATGCATGCAGACCATATTTGTGAATTTTCTTCTAAAACCTTTGCTGAGGACAATAAACAATTAAGTCATTTTAACACTGACAAGTAGCAAACTAACATGAAATAGACCCTATAAACTAATATTCTTCAAATTATAAAGTTGTAAAAATATTAAATAAGAATGAAATAATAAAATTTGGGAGACAGGAAGGAAGGAAGGAAGGAAGGAAGGAAGGAAGGAAGGAAGGAAGGAAGGACAGAAGAAAAAAAGAAGAAAGAAAAAAAAGAAGGAAGGAAGGAAGGAAGGAAGGAAGGAAAGAAGAAGGGAGGGAGGGAGGGAGGGAGGGAGGGAGGAAGGAAGGAAGGAAGGAAGGAAGGAAGGAAGGAAGGAAGGAAGGAAGGAAGGAAGGAAGGAAGAAAACAGCATATAAACAAAGTCACCATATAGACACTAATCTATTTTAGGCATATCTGTCTCAGTTGCTTCCACTATAAAATGAGGCAGAATTTCAGAGCTTAGAGCAAAGTGTTCGAGTCTTAGGAAAAGCAAATTCCATGAAAGAAATGCCCCGTGGGGCTATATTCCCACAGGCCATTACACCACCAAGATATTCCTTATTATATTTGATTGAAAATGTATGTCAAACTGAATATAATGGGGGCTTTGAAAGCTTCAAATTAGACTTTTTCAATTGTTTAAACTTTAAATGGACAATGTTTTTTTGAGAATGGTTCAAAATTTAATTAATTGAGTATCCTAAATGTATGCTTTTTAATATTCTTAATCCAGATAAATTCTATTCACGTCATTATATGTATTTATATATTGGGTAATAACTCATTAGTAAAAGTTCAGACTATTTGAAAAAACATCGTTTCTCAGATTCTAAGTGTTTTTTTAAAAAGAGCTTGAATTTTCAGAATTTCCTTGGGTACTAGCTAAAAATACAGAGTTCCCAGAATAATCTAAATTTACAGAATCAGAATCTCTATAGATTGTACTTGTGTATCTATATTTTTCATAAGTTTTCTGGGTGAAGCACACTAAAACTTGAGAACTAACTTACATTTCACTTACCCTTAATGGAGACTATCTGCTTACTTGTATTGAAAAAGCAACCTGGACTGTCACCAGAGACCTGTCTTCATGATTTCCAGGTACTTTGCCCTTCCAGCCTGGTTGGATTTTTTCCTATTGGCTGCAGCAGGGTCTATCCCTCTAGTATCAACTCACATCTAATGGGTATTCATTCATCTTTTACAGGTTTAGCTATTAACTATTGGTACTTAAACCCAGTTCTCCCACAAAATTCTAATTTTTGTTTTCTATATGAATATCTCTGTCTCAAAAGAGAAAACAGAAATTTATTCTACTATAATTTTTTTTCTATCATGTTTTAGATTCATATTGATGTTTTCCTTAAATTTGATTAATAGTATGTGTTTTTAATCCATTAATTTGGAAAACTTTTATTGAACAACTACTATATGTTAATCTCTTTATTAGATCATAGGGAAACAAAAATAAAAATAATAAAAAAATGTTCCCTCATCTTATGAGTTTAGATTAAAATCATTCAGGAATTGTTTTTGGAAGTAGTCATTTTTTAAATAAATTCCTCACAAAATTGCATAATTTTTTTCAAAACATATTATAACAAATACTTAGACACTAACTTATGGAGGAAATAGGGAAGGGTTGAAATCTACAGGATCTTAGATGCCTACAGTTGACTAAATTATTGAATCAAAGTAAAATCACAAGAAATAATTACACTGAGCCATTCACATAAACCCAGGGGCAAACCAATGAGGTGAGAGATTCTTAAAAAATATCAGATTATTCATAAGAAAACTAAAAAGAAAAGGTACATTTTTCCTTGCTCATATCAATAGAACAATAGATTTGTAAACCTGCTAAAGGCAAAACAATTTTGGGAAAACATTGCTTTTGCTATAAATTATTCTGTATTCTGCAGCATTTTGAATAATTCATTCATTCATCCAATATTCATTCAGTACCTATTTGAATCCTTCTTGATTTGTCCCATAATGCTAGGAATAAAATAGGGAGTAAAGTTTGTTTCTTGTCCTTAGGGAAATCCCATTTTTGAGAAATACACTGACATTAATCAAATAATAACAAAAAAGTTCTAAAAGGGGACATTTATTATGAATATATATATGATGAGAAAGTAAAATAGGTATTAGAATGGTAAGTGAGATCTTGGAAGTCTTCCTTGATAAAGGGATGAATATGTTGAGCTTTGAAGGCTGTGAAATGAGGAAAGTGGGAAAGCATTAATGCTCAAATGTTCTGCCTCCCTTGGGAGGAAAAATAGCTTATTTAAAAAATTAAATATGAGCAAAGTTTTATTTAAAAAATGTGAAAGAAAAAGTCAATGTAGAGGTTCATAATGAGTCACCCCAAGATGTGCCTCTGTGGTGTGTGGACTATTTTGAGCTGAAGAAAACCAAGTCCCTGTGGGCTCAAGAGAAATTTCTGTCTCTCCCAGCTTAACTGCCTAGAATTTGATTATTAAACATGTGCTCTTCTTATGATCCGCAATGACCTCCCTCTCTTCTGAGGTCCCACAGTGGCCCTTAGCTCAGAATGTCATATATACTTCATTTTTCCTTTCTGTCTTTAAATCTCCCCTGTATGTGGGGTCTCTGATCTCTCATGTTTGTGGAATTCCCATATCTATGTACTTAAGTTTGGTCATTTTCTCCTGCTAATCTGTCTCATGTCTACTTGATTGGTAGACTGGCCAAAAAAGCCTTGAGTGTAGAGAAAAGTTGCTTCCTCCCCTACACCAATCTGTAGCTGAAAGTTAAATGGATCTATTTCCCAACAAAAATAAATATTTAAAAAGAAAAATAATTTGTGAACAATAAAGAAAATAAATTAGATTGACTTTAAATAACACAACCAGAAATAATAAAGCAAAGTTATTGCTACTGAATACAATTGTGTTTTAAGAAATTCCTGATTGCTTTAGGTAAAGCTGGAATCAGTATCTTTCTTGCAATTTCTTCCTCCCACACGGTATGGGCACTGAGCCTTCAGAAATTTCTCTTATCAAATGAAGGCCATGAGATAAAATTTGACCATTCAGGCTATAAGTTCTCAAATGATTTCAAATTATAGAGCCCCTCTCGTTCATTATTAACATTAATAATGAAATAGCTCACAAAAACAGACATTAGAATAAAATTACTAAGAAAAACTGTTAAGCTACTATTATCACAGACCTATTTAGACCTAGACTGAAAAAGACTAGACTAAAAACATTTATGGAATAGGAATCAAGTGCACCCACTGCCACTAACTAGTTCACTGTCCCAGATCAAATTAATTAACTTTCTAGGGACTGACCTACAAAATAACAAAGGAAGAGATTAGCACTGAAAGTAATTCTGGAACATAAAAGAAGGTAAAAAAAAAAATCATCCTTCTGAAGCTTGCTTTAAATTTCATGCTAAATTTGTTTTGCTTTTTCAGTCAAGTTTCTAAAAACCACAACTACACAACAATTCACCCTTTCACTTTCCTGAATATTAATAGTGGAAGGCAAATTTAGGCAAGAGAAATCTATTTTACTGGAAAGATGGGCTGGAGATAGAAATGGAAAACTGTGCTTTCTTGGATTTATTAAAACAGGTGATTCATTTGTAAATGTGGAAATTCCCTCATTTTTACAAGTCATTGCCTGTCAGCTGGTGTACAGAAAGTGTTCATTTACAATTCATTTAAATAAATGCTGCACTCTAGCGAGCTGGGGATAAAGAGCAGGTTTCTTAGCAAACTGTTTGAAAAGACAGTACCCAATGAAATCATTTTTTTTTATTTTTTTGCCTTAGCAATGACGTATTTCTTTGTTTTAGATCATTTAAACAAATCTAAAAAATCTATAATAATTTTGGAGAAATATATTTCCTCAATTGTGTTCCAGAAGGCTGAATCTAAAACTTGAAAAAAAAATATTAAGAGGGCCACAACTGATTGCATTTTAAGTTCAAAATATGTATAATAGAAAGTAGAACTTGAAGGAAATTGTTGATACCAAGGAATCATCTTGAATCTGAATCTCAGAAAAATGAGGACAGGGAAGACCTAAATGAAAATGTATGTGACTCGGGATCCCAGAGGATACAGGTGGAAGGACAAACATGAAAGACTTTCGGGAAAGAATTTTAGTCCCAGCAATTTAAGGAGTATCCTAAAGTCTAAGTATAGTTGGAAAAATAAGCAGTATATATTGATAGCAACTATGTGTCATACACGTTTTTCAGAAGCTGAGGTTTCACTGAAGAAAATTCTGATATATCCTAAATTAAGTCTGTCAGGCAGGATGGTGGAAGGAAGGGACAAGAGAGGTTACCATTTAACAGGTGCAGGGAAGAACCAACAAAAGACTGATTATATTCCTGAGTATATATCAAAACTTTGAATTAACTTCCAGGTGGCTATTTCTGCAATAATCTAAAAGAGAATAGCCAAGTAGCTGATCACCAGGCACCTCTGTTTCCTTCTTGCACACGAACTTTCCAGACTGTTGCCAAACACTAATCTCAAAAGGAAATGTTTTTTCCTTAAGGACTCTGCACCTATCGCAGAACTAGCCCAGCTTTATCTATAGCCAATACTAATTCTTTCTAAACAACTTATATCTTTCCCCTACTTGATGAATTCAAAAAAAGCCTATCAACTGTAGGATTGTGGACACTTTGCCTTCTCCACCTAGTGCTGCGGCTGGTGGTTTGGACTTCTTGTCCCAGGACCTAATCCTTTTTTGTCTAGCAGTTGGCTCAGTAAACCCTTTCTTTCAGAAAAGCTTTGGCTGTAGAAGTTTTTTATTTAACATATCACTGAAGAGAACAAAATAGATCAAATATCACTTCCTGGATATTCTATTCTGGCAAAAGGAGATGAATAAAAATGTGAAATGTAGAAGTAAAATATTTAGTATGTTAACTACTTTTTATCAAGGTAGTATGTTGTATTCTAACAGTGATAAGTGTAGTGGGGAAATAAGCAGAAAGAAGAACTGGCTTTAAATTTTATCGTTATAGTGCTGTCTCCCCAAACATCTATCTGTAGGCCAGACTTCTACCCTGAACTCTGGACTAATATACATATTTTTTCAACTGCCTGTGTGAGATGAATAGCTAATAACTTTTATGTCTGTCTAATCTATATCTCAAAATTAAAATATCCAAAATTAAAACTACCTATCCTGCAAAATGAGTTCCATCTGTAAGCAGTTAAGAGGACGTCTGTCCTTCCTGTTGTCCCTGGAGTTATTGGTGAGTCCTCCACTTCTCTGAAGTCCTGTCAAGAAATCCCTTCTTTCTACCTTTACTTTTACTCCCTGAGGAGGAGCTACCATCAATTAGTAAAATATTCTTGCTGCCCTTGTCCTCCTACAGTCTATCCTTAACATAATAGCTACAGTGATCCTTTTAAAATGTAAGTCACATCATGTCACTTCTCTGCTCAAGGCCTTTCAGACTTTCTATTTCCTTCAGCATAAAAAAAAGGAGCATGTGAACCAACTGTGGTCTAGTCTCTGAAACCCTTTCCTACCATGCCCACCAGACAATGCCATAGCCAGACTGGCACATAGGTATTCCTGCAACACACCCTTGCCTTTGGGCCTTTGCATTTTCCCTCCAGATATCCTCAGAGCTTATTTTCTTTCCACTTTAAAATCTTTGTCCAATGTCACTTTCTCAATGAGGTGCTACCCTATTTAAAATTCCAAGCCATATCCTCTCCATTCTCCTTTACTTTGCCCTGTTCTTTATGTATGGGACCTATTGTTTATTTTCTACATTTCCCAACCAATATAAGCTTCAGTAGGGTGGATATCACATTTTCTTCAGATAAGTTTCTCAGGTTTGCCTAGAAATGTGCCTGGAATATATCTTAAAGACTCAATAAACATTTGTAAGCTAAATATGCCAAATATGTTAAGTGTGTGTGCGTGTGTGTGTGTGTGTGTGTACACTTGCAAAATCTGAATTCTAACTAAAAATGCAGAAGGAGTCACTGCTGAGTCACTGGTTATTACATGTGGCCCATGCTTGGGAGAATTTACAAGGCCACCTTTACGAAGATCGTTGGATATTGAGGTGAGGGGCATGGCCATAGCTGTAATATATTTAGGAAAAAATAAAAACAATCCTGATACTTCGTTAGAAAATTATCTTGCCCTCAAACTGGTTGAGGATCTTTGGGGTCACTGATATTTGTACTTTGTATTCTAATCTCAGGATAAAAGCAAATTATTTGAATAATTTTATACAGTTTCATTATTTTCTAACACATTTTTTAATTAAACTTAATTTTTCTTAATTACTGGGTCTGAATAGACAACAAGGTATTGGGAAAAGCTTGAGTCTGGGGCAATTATGGGTTTATATAGTAACACTATCAGTTACCAATAGTATGTCCAGGGGAAAGAAAAGATCCCTTCCCAGATTCAATTATCTCGAGTAAAATGTGGGTAACACCACCCAAATTAGATTGTTGTGAGGATCAAATGAGAACTTATGTGAAGCCTTCAGTATCTTATAGAAGAACAAATCAATTTCCTTTCTTAGAATATCATGTGCCATTTCTGTTGAGGAGAAACAGAAAAGTGAGACCGAGGATCTCTGTAGTTCTTTATGGCATATGTTCCTTAGTACTGTCTCCAACCAAATGTCCAAACACATTCATGGTATTCGCATACCACTGACGAAGTTCTTTAGTCCTTATTATGTTTCAGTTTCTACTCTAGATTTGGAACACATCTCTGCTTTCTCAGCCTTCATGTTATTCATATAGCCCCTGAAATATTTTATTTTCATTAAAAATTTTTCACAGAAATAGAAAGAGGAGGTACTGTCATGCCTGGTCTTGGCCAGAGGGAATATGCCATGCAGATAGCAGTTGTTTTTCAGAAATTTCATCAGATCAAAAAGACTTTAGGATCTAATTTTGCTGTAAAACATTATAGCAGAAGATATTGTTGGCTTATGAATAAATTTTTCTAAAGTGGAAAAGGAAAATCAGATGATACATAAAGTTTATGTGAAGAATTCTATGGAGAACAGAATACCACCTTGGAGGCAGAATGTGCTAAAACCAAAATAAAACCTGCTTTTACCATTATTAGGTTGATCTGACCACACTTTTAAGATAATGGTGTGTCTATCTTCTATTAACAGAATGAATTACTGAGTTCTAGGATTCGAAGACAAATTTTGGAAGGAAACCTCTGTGTTCATCAAGAGTCTATAACAATCCATTATTGTTTGTTTCCAAACAAAAAACAACAATGTCCATTATGTGAGAAGGTCTAGCCAGGCCACTTTGAAATTCCCTCATGGAACATTTTTACAGAGAAGAATTTGGCTAAAACTTATGAAATGAATCAGCCTTGACATGAAAGGATGTAGAGATGTCATAAAGGAGCAATAGGAGAACTTGATCTATAGAACCTAATCCTCTTACTCAGTTTTTTTTCTGGTCTCCCTATGTGTTCCTCAGGTTTCTCTAGCACTGGGTGGCAGCAACACACTTGTTTAGGCTCTAATTTATCTCATGCTCTAATAGACCTCTGGGTACTGCTAGATTAGAACTCCAAGTACACTGCCCAGGGTCACTCCTTAGTCAGGTAGGACTATGCACAATTATAGTAGACAAATATAACACAAATAAAGTGTTTTTTTGCTATGCTAATATAAACACTACCTTTTGTTGTGCAGCTATTTATAGAAAACCCCACAGCAACTGCCCTGTTTTTCTCATTACTTATGATATCTTGTGCTGTTGTTTTTAATACGTGAGTATACATACGTTAGAGGATGTATCTACTTGATCTCATAGAATAAACATAGTCAATGCTATGCTATGTTAAAATTAATTGTAGTCTATCATAAGAAACGTATGAAAATTATCACAGGAGTTTTATAGATAAAATATAAATGTCAACCATAGCTCTTGCTTGTAGTTGGATACACAGACCTATAGCCCTGGAGTCTTTGAAAATGTGTTCTTTCTCCTCTGAGTAATTTAGTGTGTGACTACAATCTGCCAAGGCATTTTTCTATGAATTTGTTAATTTATATAACCCTCAGAACACTACAATTTAAAAATTATTATTATTCTTATTTCACAGAACAAAGATATGAGATAACTTGTCCAAGGTCACATGGTTGATAAGTGGTGAAATTATCAACTGAATCTAGACAGATCAACACTGAGGCTAGTCTATAAACTGGTATGTTGCACTATCAGTTGTGAATAATTGACAAAGTTTAGGCTTACAGTAATGCTCAGTGAAAGGTTAATTGATCCCTACTCTTTAAAAGTTAACTATTACTGATTAAATTGATTGGTTCACTGATGTGTATTTTTTTCCTCAGATTTCCAATAGCAAAACTAAGTTACATTGTTTATTCTTGGTTCACTTCAATTTAATGCCTATGAAGAACACAGAGCAGTTTCTGACATGTAGAAAATACTAGGTGCTAACTGTAAGCTACTATGATATCAATAATTATTCACTTTATAACTTACTCATTCACAATTGTGTATGTGGTTCCAATATTCTGTCAGGTATTGACTGGGTAAGGCACTGGAAATAAAATGACAATTATGGCATTATTACTGCCCAAAAGGAGTTTATAATAGGGCGTAACATTTCCTGTTATCCCTGAGGCCACATCATTTCAAATACAGCTAGCTTTCACATAAATTCCTTTCCCTGAGGGCCATATCAGCAATCATAAATTGTTCTGTCCCTGCCTCAGGACAGGCCAGAGGAATATTCTGTCTCTCTCTTATTTTCTCTCTCTCTGTCTGTCTGTCTGTCTCTCTCTCAAACACACACACACACACACACACACACACACACACACACACACACAGAGGCATGCACAAATCTCATCCAACAGTAGAGTTCATATCTAATAACTAAAGTTGATGTTTTAAATTATATAAATACCAAAGTTTCCTTACCACTTAGGAGAAATAATTCTGAGGCTTGTATTCTATTATTTTTCAGAATTTTTCTACGCGGCCTACAGTGGTATCTGGCATGATATTTATTCTTTATTAGCTGCTCTTCACTGTCTCACTTCCTGATTCCTCTACAGTAGTATCCTAGGTTTATCTATTTATCTACTAAATCATTTACTTGCATTTGAATTATTGTCTTCAGAGAGCCTTGCTTCTGGGGGATTCTTCATTGTGATACAGGGAAGTAGATATGTGCATAAATATGAGAAACAGGCATAGCTATTGATCCTACAACAAAGATATTGAGTACAGTGAAGATTAAAAAAGAAGACACCTTAATTCATGCTGAGAACTTTCGAATGCAGCGAGGAAGAGAGAGTACTCTAGGAGAAGTAGAGAGCTTGAATACTGATTGAGAAAGTCTGATTGGGAAGTTCGGCATGACTCCAGTGTAGAGGAAGGAAGGTAGCCTGGGAGAGACCTGAGAGGGTATTCTTTGTCATGATAAAGAGGTTAGATTTAATTTTGTAGGAAATGATGAGTCATTAAGTAAAAATTAATTCACGTTTTAATCATTTAAATAAAATGATAATATGCAGTCTGCATTTTAGAAAAGTTAGTCGTGCAGCAGTCCAAAAGAGGAATTCTACAGTTCCATATGTAGCAATAAGAGAGGCAATCAGAATGGTGTAAAGTCTAAGGAAGACATGAGTAAAGCATGAATTAAATCGAAGCAATAAACATGGGGAAGAGAAAACATTAGGAGGTAGAGTTGATTGAGCATGGTCAGCTGGTGAAAGACAGAGCATGGGAAAAAAAAAAACTGGGATAAATGTTGCCTGCTCTGATAACTGGGTGTGTAGAAGTATTATTTATTAACATGGGAGAAATCACAGGAAAAATAAGAATTGATTTATGCAGTAGAAGAGAGAAGCTGCAAGATCATTAATTCAGGTTTAAAGATGTTGACATTGAAGTATCTCTAGGACATCAGGGGATCATCCTTAGGTAACTGCATGTGGGGAAAAAATGAGAGATTTGGGCATTTCATAATAAAATTAAGTATCAATCACCTATTTCTGTGATTTAACACAACAATGATTTATTATTTCTCATATTTCTGTAGGTTGGCTAGGCAGTTTATTCCACTAATCACCTGGATCATTCATGTAGCTGTATTCAATTAGCAGTCTGGCTGAAATGAAAGATATGAAATCGTGTTTATCAGGAATCTGGGGCCTTGAGCAGGTTTATTTCCTTTTTGTAGCTTTGCATCCTTCGCACCAACTTCTTTGTATGGTGGACTAAAGATAGAATCTCAAGAAGCAAGAGTGGAAAAAGAAGGACAGATGTGAGATCTCTCCTCTCCCAGTCTCCCCCAACCATACTGGCACCCTGATCTCAGACTTATAGCATCCAAAATCATGAGAAATAAATGTTTGTTGTTTAAGTCACTCAGTTTATCATATTTGTTATGGCATCCTGAGCAGACTAAAACAGATGTCAGGGTCACTTCAAAAAAGAATTTGTTCATATGGCAACTAGAACTGATGAAATGAAATTAGTAACAGATGTAAACCAGTTAGTATCCTATAGAGAAATAAATCATTGTGTTTGGGGCTAGCTCTTCTGTAAGATAGAAATCGATGTATCTCTACTGAAGAAGATACATATGCATTACTATGGACAAGATTCACTGCATTACTACCAATTTCCAGTTTCTACAAAATAACTTCTAACCCTACAGAGCTATAAAATAACCTACTCAATAGAAAGACAAAGATATGTCTCCATCCTCATCCTCCACTCCTGCCATATAATCTCCAGAGAGTCTTGTAGAAATGCTGAGCACTGAAGCAACATCCACAAGCCAAGAACATCCTTGGTTTATGCTCCCACGGACCAAGTAACTATCCTAAGTTAGGAGTTAGGAGAGAGGGGCTTGGCATATATCCGTCCCTAGAGCCATCATCAGGAACATGATTCTGCCTACACCTTGGTGTTTAAACTGTAAGCTCCTCAAAATGGTGAGATATTAAACTCGGTGGTTTAAGCTACTCAGTCTGTGGTATTTGTTACAGAAGCCCTAGGAAATTAATGCACTAACCTATTCCTGTTCCAAATCCAAATTCACACTGACACTTAAGAGCTCTAATGCACATGCCTAAAAGAAATTAAAACAAATCAAATTTTAATATAAACCTTTTTTTTTAAAAGAAAGAAAAAAACAGGAGCTGGCTTTGGTTTTATATTCCATTGCTAGCAAAGAGCTGCTTTGTTTTTTGTAGAGTACAAAGGACTGCAAGTTTTTTGTGTAGTACTGCTTTGTAATGGGTAACACTGTATTTTAAGCAAACATTCATTTGTGGCAAAGTCAATATTACAAATGAAATATAGTCTGAGGAGAAAGGAAAATCAATATCCACCTTTGGGGTCATTACATTTTGATAAGGATTTTCTGCAAAAGCCAATATACTGCCAAATAGTTATGTATAGCAGGTTTTTATTTTTTCCTTTTATTTAATGAAATCTGTTTGGAACCCACTTGAACACACATATACACACACATAGTTTTGTTGTTTGTTTTGTTTTAAACAAATGTGTTAACAGATATCAGCCTTACCATTATAAGAAAAAAGAAGTACCAAACCAATCAGATACCTAAACCCACTCCAATATCTAAGCAGGCAGTTGTAGAATTAAAACAGTAAGCTAAAAAAAAAGCTAAAAACGATTAGAAATCTTTACTTGCCATATTTGAGAAAGATCTTGCTATCAAATAAAGAAGGAAGCAACAAGCTGCAGAACAATATCTGAGAAGAACTCAAGATGAAAACGAGAAGAACTAAATACAGTGTCCTAAAAATGCTGGGCTGGTCACCTTCCCACAGAGTTTAAGCCAGTAGCCAGAGAAATTACCATTTGACTGGGCTTGAATGATCTAAATTGCTTTTCCTTAATGTTTTTTTCCCCATTTTTATTAAAAAGTAAGCTTTAAATAACCCATTTCTAGGCAGAAGGAAAAATAGTGTGCTAAATTATGACTTATACATCTATTTGCTTGATTATATGTTAAAGAAAACCTCAGGCTTTCAAAATATTTTTCTCATATTTTTAATGCCATAAACCTACCTATATATTACTCTTGGCTAATTATCTTTTTTCCATTCCAGAGTTTGATTAACATTTCTTATAAAATAGGCTAATGGCAATTTGTATGCCGTAGGCCAGTAATTCTCAAACTCTTTGTTCATGCATTGCTTTCAAATATGTGCATGCTTATGCAACAGCAGGGGTGCATTTTTTGGACCTTGGAATGACTGAACAAATAAGTCATTAAAGCATAGTTACTATGGAAATGTGTGGTGCACCAGACACAGTATGTTTAGCAAATAGTTTTCCACTTTCTGTTAATGCCCTGAGGTCATCGTAGGCCCAGACAATACTGTTTGGAGATAATGTCCATAAAGCTGCAAATCCCTCCAATATAGAGTTGTGTTTATGATGTCCTTTATATTATAATGGCAAAGGGCTTTCACTGACTCCTGATTGCTTACAGTTCTTTACCTATAATTTCAGGAACATTACCTTTAAAGTAATTCCAGGTACCCTAAAACTTTTAAAATCCAGCATGATACTCACTCCCCTTAGCCTTTAAGACAGGGTCAGCACTGTTATTTGTGCACATTTTGTTAATCATATGAGATGAAATGGACCACCAAAATATAAATGGAGAGGCCATAGCTCAGTAAACAACAAACTGTGGAAGGCTCATTCAGTGGTATAGAAACTCTGTGTTCACACACACTTTCAAATGAGTGCATATCCACTCAAAGGAGATGCATTTTTCAAAATGGGAATGCACTGAACTCAGGTTAGGGTAAGATGATAATTACCCAAACCCAAGACCTTAACTGTGAATGGAGCTAACATCCACAGACAGAGACTGATCAATAATCAGAAGCATTTTATTTGCCAAAAGCAATTCATAGCTTCAGATCGCAAGGAAAATATAGGATTATGATGTACTCTAAAAGGCTACTTAAAAGTTAGAAATGTTAGTAATATGTTAATGATGCTTGGGCCCCATTAAAAGGGATGTAAATGACCAATATTTTTTATAGTACTGTTCATAGATTTAAAGGTTCTAAACAATATTTAAAAAAGTTGTAATGATTTCTATGCAAATGCTATTACATGCAAATAACCTTTCATGTTTTCTATTCAAGCATCCACATTTTCTTCTAGTTGACCTTCAGCAAGGAACTGTTTTTGTCAGTTCTCTAAAGGCTAAAGACTTTCACGTTCCAGTAGACACAATATTACTCTCATTTTCCTCCTACTCAGTGTAAGTTGTGCCATGCTCTCACCACATCATAGAACCTATTCAGCAAAAAGTTTCATCTAAGAAAGGTCAAAGAAATGGTATATAAATGTCCAGTTGTAGAAAAAATAAATTTAACAATTTGCTTACAATTTAATAGCATAACAGTGATAGGTCAAACATACCCAGTTAAACTCTGAAATATGGATTAGAATACACTCCTTTGGGATCAAATAAAGGATATTTTTAAAATGGTGTTTGAAGGGGAAAGGAATAGCAAAATAAAGTTAGACTAGAGAGGATTACAAAGGTTTAGCAATTTACTGGATACATTTTTGTATTCCCTCCTTATATTATTTCCTACTTTTTCCTCATGAAAAGACACTACACAGAGGGGTTATATGGTAATATACTTAAGGAAAACCAGAATGTTTTTATTGAGTTGATACACACTTGAAGTTTGCTAAGGATGGATTGTTAAGTATTGTCACCAAAAAAAAAAAAAAAAAGGAAAGGTAACAAGGTAACTATGTGAGCTGACAAGTAAATAATGTTAATTTAATTGCATTTCAAAATGTATACCTATATTAAATCATCACATTGTATACTTTTTAAAAATTAAGATTGTACAACACAAATATATACAATTTTATTTTTAATCATACTTTAATAAATCTGGAATAAAATAAAGTGAAATAAAATAAAGAACTCATTCATGCAGGATAAAACAGCGCACTCTTTCCTAAATCATTGAGTTTCTAATATATTCACCTGAAAAATCATAGATTGATACTATATTTATTTAGGGAGGAAATTTAAATAGAACATCATACCAAAAGAAAAATCTTTAGTCATAAATTATTTCAACCAAGAATAATTATAATCTCTTATTATTATTAAGAATTGATTTTAATGTTTTTTATTTAACACATCTCAGTCAATATTTACCTTTAATAAAGTATGACATCTTCCTTAGATTACAAAAGATAAAAAAATATTAAAAACAATTACCTAACAAAAGTTCTAAAATATTTGATTCAATAGGCAAAAGTTCTGTAATGTTTGACTTGCAATAGTATCATGTCTCTACTACTTACAAAATGGCAAACATATATCTCACTATGAGAATAGTGGGACACTATTTTTTCTAAAATGTTGCAATATAGTGAAATATTGACAAATATTTTAGGATTAGACAAGTATTTTAGTTTAGCTGTTTTTTTTTTTTTGGTATTGTTTTTATTTTACATGTTTGAATGAACCAAATTATAGACTTCCTTAAAAATATATCCAGATGACCCGTAAACAATATCTGAACTGTACAGGTACATTTAAGGTGAATTTTTTTTCTATAAATACTGTAAATGTATTTTCTCTTCTTTATGATTTTATTAATTACATTTTTTTCTCTAGTTTATTGAAAGAATACAGTATATAATACATGTAACACAAAAAATATTTATTAATTGAACTGTTTTTGTTATCAGTAGGGTTTCCAGTTAACAGTAGGCTATTAGTTCTTGTTTTGGGGAAATTGAAAGTTAGATGTGTATTTTTCACTGTGCCAGGGTTGGTGCCCCTAATCCTTGAGTTGTTCTAGGGTCAAATTTACTCACAAATATGGATTAGATGTGTTTAGGTGTGTTTAATGTGTTCACATGAAAGATTTCATTAATGGTATCTGCTAGTAAAATGGAAGCTGACAAATTTAAGGCTTAGAAGAATCATTAAAAAATAAATTTTCTATTTAGTTTCCTTGTGCTTTCAAAACAAGTTATATTAAATGAAAGCAAACACTTAAAAACAAGCAGCATGTAACTCTCTTATCTATTAAAATTTTTCCATTTTAAAGAAAACTAACCAAAACAATCACAAAAAAATGTACTTTAATTCTTCAACTAAGATTAAAGTTCTTCAGCTAGGATTAAAATAAATGAAAATATAAGTGTTTTTAGTTGTAAAGCTTTCATCTTTTTCTACCTGTTTTGTAAATAACATAGCTCTCAAATACTTTATCAAAAAATTAATCATAGATGAAAGGTAGATAGTCATACTCCTATAAAAACTTTCTGTTATGGACTGTTTGTTGTTTTGTTTCCATAAACATTTTTCTACCCCCTCCACTAAAAAATAAAACAACCCAGGAAATAATTTAATTTGTCCACTTTCAAATTACTAATAAGCAGTTGATTAAAAATAAATATAAAAATAAATCATTGCAGTTAAGGAAGCATTTTATACAATGACTCAGATACTGATTACATTGTTATAGTCTTTCCTATATAATAACATTGTTCTTATATTATTCATATCTTAATATTTTGCAATTAATTCTATTAAGAATGTATATATTTTACATAATTAGATATATGCGTGTGTATGTATATATGTATATATATACATATATATGTGTGTGTGTGTTATATATATATAAATGGAAGAAATTTCTGCATTTTCCAATGCAGATGGTGCCTTTTGAACTTTTCCAGAAATATGCTACATCTCAACTGGGTTCCATTTATTGTTATATTCCTTTTATTTTAGTTATGGAAATGTTTAAGAGCTTTAACTGAAAGTCTTTTTTGCCTTTGATAAAATGAATGGAATGTAAAAATGGGATAATTTTGCTCTACATGTTAAAATAAACTTTTGAATAATTCTACAAACAATCTAATAAATTAAAAAGAAGAAAGATCATGGGGAAACAAGACATCCATCAAGATAATAATTACTGACATTTTTAACTGAGTCATAACCATATTTTTTTGAAAGAATGAAAAGGTTCAAAATACTCTTGTATTTGTGAGGTTTGAGATGTTTTATACAGTATTAAGGATAAAGTATGCATGATGCCTCATTGAAACAAAGAAAAACAATCTAGCCTAGAAGGAAGAGAATGAAAGAATTTTGTTTTCTGCAATTGAGAAATAAGTCCCAAGAAACACACATTTTATCGTGTAATTGTATTTACTAGTTTACTATTAGTGTTGGAGATACTTAATTTAAATAACATTCTTTTTATATCTTCCTACTAATTTATAAAGCAAATGAACTTTTATAGATGAAAACAATAAATACTAAATATATATGCTTCCAGTAACACTTTGGGCTTCTGTGTGATTTGTTCATAGTGTTAATGGTTGTGTCTAGGTAAACGTCTGAAACAATATATGCTACTAATTAAAAGACTATATATCCTGTGGTGTGAACTCTGTGATCTAATTAAATTCTGGCTGCCCTCCATTATGAAAAAGGAAAGTACATGATGTGTGAAAATGTGCAAATTAAACTAACTAGATTACTAAGTCCTTGAACCATATTGAGTTGTTAAGGTTAGATGTTTTTGATCATCTAGAGTGTATGAAATGATAAATCAAGGGATATAGTTCACGGAATGCAGGTATGCATATTATGCCAGACGATTTCAGTTAGCCTGTTATAGTCAATATATCAAAAATATATTTTAGAAAAAAAAATTTAAGATGATGCCTTGCATTCTTGTTCAACAAAACATTAACCTAATTGAAACTTTCTATTCTTTTAATGTAAATAAACATAATACTAAAATTATAGATTCTTGTTGTTATTTCACCTTTTCAACTAGTATTTTATCAACCATAAATAATCACAAAATGGAAAAAAATAAAAATCTCATATTCATTTTAGGAAATATCTGTTATTCTAGAAAATTTGTCCACATAAATAGAAATTATAAGAGCACATATTTTTGTTCTATTCTCACACAATTTATGTTAATATTTTATTTTGTTTCACTTTACTGATATATTGAACAATGTTGGAAAAATTATTGAAGCTCATTATAACATAATACATTAGTGCTGAGTTGCCTTATGCAGAAAGAAATTTTTATTCACTAGTTTTGCTACTAATGTCTAGCTTTCAATGACATTTTAAATTTCATTTTAACTTAGAATTCCCAAATAGTCATGGTAATATCTAGAGTTATATGTCAGTTTGACTGGGCCCTGGTGGGCCCAAATATTTAGTTAAACACAATACTGGATATAACTGTGAAGGTATTTCCAGGTGCAATTAACATTTGAATCTGTAAACTGAATAAAGTGGATTGTTTTCCTAAATGTGAGTCGACTTCATACAATCTGTTGAAGTTCTGAATAAAAGAACAAAAAGTTGCATAGGTGAGAATTCACTTTCTCTGCCTAAGCCTTCAGACTTGGACTTCTCTTAGAACTACAGTTGTTCCCCATTATCCACAATTTCACTTTCCGTGGTTTCAGTTACCTCAAGTCAACCTCCAACTCCTGCCTTTCCCCTGCAGTTTCCCCTATTATTAACATTTTACAGTATGGTGCAATTGTTATTAGTAATAAACAAATGTTGATACCTTGTTATTAACTAAATATTTATTATCCATGTTATTTTATATTTGGTGCATTATTTATTTAGATTTTTTTAAAGTTTTTACCTAATGCCCTTTTTCTGTTCTAGTGTCTCACCCAGGGTTTTACATATATTTAATTGTCATGTTTCCTTAAGCTCCCCTTGCCTGTGATGTGGATTTTGTACAGCATTAAGACTGGTGCAACATGGATCCCTGGGGTAGGAGCAATGACTAAACTTATCCATTTGACTACAGAAGAGTGCTTCTGGTATCTATTTTGAAAGTCCTTAATAAAAGAATTATAAATATATCATGTATTCAGGTGATCAGGCATCGTTCTTAACACTAATTAGAATATTGAAATTATTACATGTCCTCTCACAATGCCTGGTGTGACTGTTGGTGCTTGCTTTAAACTTTTTATACTGATAAAATGTGAGACTGGAATACAATTTATGGTTATTTATCAAGTAAGAATTATTGAGTATCACTATGTTTAGTACTATGTACTAAAAATCTTGTAGCATTGAATATATGATAATAAATAAATTTTTAAAAAGTCCTTTCTTTCATTGAGTTTAGACCCTAGTTAGGACACTAAACAAGGAATTAAATAATTTGACAATATAATTTTAGATATTGATAAATATTATGAAAAAAAAATAAAGTATATAATTTGAGCTGATACTCAAATGACAAAATGATCCAGAAGAAAAGCATCTAGACAGACAGGAGAGCATATGCAAAGTTAAAAGGCATGAGCAAATATGGAAATTAGAACAGTGTGACAGAAACATGGTGGCAGAGAAAGAGAAAGTATTTGGAAGTCAGAAAAGCAATAAAGAACAGGCCAGAATAAAAGGGCCCTTTAAGATATGGATTTATGGAAGTATGGATTTATATCACAATAAATAAGCCATTGGAGAATTTCAAATAGAGAGTTATGTAGAAAGCTTATATGCTCTGATTTATATTTTTAAAATATTATTCCCCTGCCCTATGGAGATTAGATTTGGAGGAAAACAATAGTGGAATATTGATGATCAGTCAGGAAGTGACTGTAGAAATAAGAAACGATGTTGACTTGGATCAAGGTGGTCATAGCAGAAATAAACATGACTGGAAGACTTAGAATATCTTTTGAAGGTCAGTTAACAGGAATTGCTTCTTAAATGAACACTGATGAGAGAAAAAGAAGAATCAAAGAGGTTTTCTCGATTGTTTGGCTTAAAAACATTGCCATTTACTGAGATAAAAAGTGCGGAGGAATATGTTCAAAGGCAAAAATACTGAGTGTTTATTTTGACCCCCATAAATTTTAGGTGACTACATCTATATCCAAATGAAGCTATCAATTTGGCATTTCCAAATATGCTCAGAATTTGGGAAGAGGTCAGGGTTGATGATTTAAATTTTGGTGTTACGGGAACACTACTGTTCTTTGTGGGAACGGTGTTATTAAGACATGTGTTCCACAACACCACAAAGGCAAAGGAGGGGAAGGGAAAGAAGAAGGGGAAAGGAATCAGAGAAAAATTGAGTCTAGCTCTAAAAAAAACAAAAAAAAAAAAAGAAAAAAAGAAAAAGAAAAAAAAAATCAATGGGAGGAAAGTTGTCTATTTCTGTCTCATTGATTTTCACTGCCCCAAAGCTCTGCTTGCTTCATTATTATTGGTTGTTTCACTCTCTTCTGATTCCCTTTCTGTTGTTGTGGGTGTGCTACCATCTACTGATGCTTTGTTTTGAACTGATTCTTAGTTATCAGTGAATGTGACACTTTCTCTGAATATACTGTATCAACATAAAAGACAAGTGTCAATAAAGGTCATAGGCTTGCTTAGAGAAAAACACATTTCAATTCTTAAAAGATCACAAAGTCTGGGGGACAGGGGAACAAAAATAAAAAAAGATCACAAAGTCCTTACTTAATACGGCCTTAATTTCTATTTTGCAAAAATAACTGGCATGTATGAGTCATACTTACTATAGTAGATAAATCATGTTTTAATTCCCTCTTTTTAATATTTCAGTTTTTAAAAAGTAACTTGTAATTATAAATTTGAAAGAAAATATATTTTTTTATTTCAGTAGACAAAGTAGAAATAAAAATATGCATGCTATCTATAGTGAAGGAACGTATCCACAGAGAACCAGGCATCTGTTTGATCAATTATTATCTTTTCTATACTCTCCACTACCTTGATGTATCATTTCATTATTAATTAATATAATATTTATAAATATTCATTTGTAAATTGTGTACTTTATAGATTACAAATGCAATGACTATTTAAAACTATCTTTCCCTATTATTGCTGAGAATGTCCTATGAAAATATTTGCTCTCAATTAAGTCTAATCTTCCTTTTCTTTTAGTGTAAAGAGAATAGCCACTATACTTTTTAAAACCCTCCCTAAAACCCAACCCTTAAAAAATTACCTATTCAAAAAAACATAAAAGCAAAATTCTGGAATGTATCCTAAATACTGGCGTGGGCATAATGTGAATCAAGGAACCTTAATCCTAACCTAGGTTACCAAATCTATTACATATCACAATCTTTAAAAGCTCTCTTAGTGATAAACAAATAACAGTAATAATAACAATAACTTTTACTGCTTCACATATAACTTTTGCAGTTGTCACTAGTACTTAATTAAAATCTTTCAGAAATATCTTGAAAATATCTCCACTTCCAGTGATAAAATAAAAAAAAAAAAAAATGAAATGTAGTGTTCCTCTAAACATGGGCTGTGGAAAATCACTGTTATAAAAATATTCAAGCTATTTATTTTTGAGTTTGAATAACTATATTTTAAAAAACACCATTAAATTAGTATCTACCTGAGGCACAGATGTCTCAATCTCTGAAAGCAATTAATGCTTTAATGTATTATTTCTCTAACAATACTGATGGTGGCTTCATTTTCACTGCCATGAACATATATTACTTTATTTCCTTAGCACTAAAAAATAGTGCCTTCAAGTCTCATTCGGAGTTGTAATTTATCTAAAATAATGAGTAGATACCAAAACTAGACATTTTAATAAACCATTTTTATAAAACTCCATTATCAGAAAGTAGTTCACACAGCAGATAAAAGAAAAATAAAATGAAAGTAGTTACAGTTCAGATATGTGATTATATATTGTTTGTAATAATTTTATAATAGGCTCCACTGATATCACTAAAATTGGTTACACTGAAAGACTCATTAATTCTCTCTTTCAAAAGTATTATTGACTTTCTGAGTCTTGAAACTTTATTCCAAAGTCAAGACAACAAAATGACCCTTTATTTCAAGAGCAGGTGAAATCTAGACTAAGGAAAAGCATTAGTTTGTATCGAGCCCTTAACTTGGCTATGACTAACCAGTTCCCAGGTATTGCTGTTGCTAGTCTGGTATCACACTTGAAAAATCATTGTTCTAAAAGAAAAAAAAAAGCACAACAACAACAAAATATGATTAATGTTTCCATCTGGGTTTTGTGAATGATACAGTCATTACTGTAAGCACTGAAGTAATTGAATCTAAAGCCTTGCCTTTTAGTCCCTTCTGTGTTTCGGGATCACCACAGCTATGTGGGCCTGGACACTGTGTCGTAAAAAGAAAAGAACTACTAAAGGTTTTAAGACTGCAATTCTGGTTCATTCTATGATTTTTACCTCTTATTTTCATAAATTTCTTATGCTTGTCTATCAGCCTCCAATCTCACTCTCTTCTGTGATCTTCCCTTTATCTAAGGTACTTGAACCCTGGAAACTACATTTCCTATCCTCCCTTGCCACCAGAACTCTGGATTTGTTTTAGGTTCTGCCAATGAGATGCATGCAGGTAAAATTTGGACAGCACAGAGAGGTCAAGGGCACCCTGCCTCTGTAAGGGATGATAGCTAACACAGAGGCTCCAACACGTGATCTCATGGTCTCCTGTGAAGTCATTTCAAGCTCTGGATGGCTATGATTGTTGGCGTTGGTTTTCTGCTGCTCTTTGACGTCTGCATTTCAGCTGTAGTGGCGTGACTGAGCAATGACAGGTGGGTGACTCCTGATTTCCAATTCAATAATCCTTCCAACAGTTTTGTAATTTCTTTTTTTTTAAATAGTTTCTGATATCTGTGCTGAGATTTGACTGATAACACCCCTGTAATACTTCTTTCAACTCCTTATCCCTTTTCTCTTTATCTCACAATCAGTCAGTAGTATAACTTATTAGCTGTCATCTGTGCTATTTTTATTCAAATTTGTTGATTCTCTAGTTATCCTTCTCTATGCTAAATTTGTCCCTTCTTAGCAATATACATTAAACCTTCTGAAATCCTTTAATTTCCAAAATATGTCCAAAGTTTCTTACCTGCTCCATCCACATCTATACAACTCATATGCGCATTCCTCAGTCAGGTTTCAGATTAAGCATCATTGTGTCTACAAAATGCTTATTCTAGAATATTGTTTTCATCAACTTCTCTAAAATATCTCATTCTCCTTTAAAGTCCACTACACAGTTAGTTCCCCCCTCCCCATATATTTGTTGGTCTTTTGTCTGCTCATACATGTTTCTACTGAGAACTTTATCACATGATCAAAAGTTTTCAGTCCCTTAGCAACTCCAGCTTTCATCTCAGGGGATTTTACCTTCTCTTCACCTTTCTATTCTCCTTCTAACCTTGAACTCTTCCCTTCAACGCCTTTTGATTCCACTTTAGTTAGTTTTCCAGGCTCACATGTACAACCTGGACCTTACCATTGTTTGGAATTATGTATTCTCCAAAATACTAAACTCAGAAATCCAAATCTTATTTTATATATAATTATCTCACCTACTTTCATAAACATACTAAAAGATTTGCTCTTTCTTTTATCCCACACCTGGAAACTCTCATTCCCCAAACATTGCTCTCACACAAGATCTGTGTCTGTGTCTGTCTTTGTCTCTGTCTGACTGTCTGTCTGTATCTCTCTCTCTCTCTCTCTCTCTCTCTCTCTCTCTCTCTCACACACACACACCCACACACACATACACACACACACACATTTTTTCTCAATGTGAACAGAACACCCTTGGCCATTTCACATTTGTCTTGAGAAAGAAAAACAAAATATAAATTACTTCAATTCTTGCTGTCCTACTCCTGCTGTCTCCTTATCCCCGGTTTTTAAAATGCACTTGGTCTTTATTATAAATATAACACATGCTTATTGAAAGAGAAGAAAAAGGCAAGATAAAAAGGAAATTTCTCAAAAGGAGAAATACATACTTTTCAGCTAAAACTCTTCATGGTCTAAACCAGGCTTATCTTCCAAACCTCATCCTTCCTGAACATTCCATTTACATTCTTTCCTTAATTTTACCCTCCACCTGGAGAGCCACATCTTTAGAGCAAAGACCTGACCTGTTCAAAATCTTATGAAAATATCTTTCCCTGTGGCCTTTTCTAACCCCGAATCTTAACAATATTTTGATGTATCTTGTAAAAACACAAATATGATATTCACTATTATTAAACAAGAAACCAGATTTGTAAAAGATTAAGAGTTATTTCTGTCATTCTTTAATCACCTCAATTACCTCTCCTTTTTAAAGGATCTTCAAATGCCCCAGACATCTGACCCTCTCCTTTTGACTGTAATCTCAGTTCATTTATATTTCTATTTTGTAATTGAATGTGCAGGACAATAATTACTAATTTACTTATCCCTCAGCCTCCACTGGACCAGGTGCTTTCCCAGGTGCAGTGACAGATATCTCATAACTGAACAAATGAGATGACAGTAAATTTGTTCAATACGGATTCTAATTGCTGGGGCAAATAGGAATATAATAGAAAGAAAATAGCTATTTTTATATGCTCTTAAGATAAATTTTTAAAAAAATAGTTATTTCTAATTTTTCAATCTTTTACCTATTTATTATGTGTATTATCTATTATCCACTTGGCTAGACTGACTTGTTTTTAATCAACCAGGAAAAGGAAACCTAGAACAATCCAGAGTTAATTTAAAAAAAAAAATCCTTTGATTTAATGCATATTGTTTTTCAATTCTAAATCTATAAATCACTATGTCGCATGGAAAGAGAAGATGAAGGGGCAAGAGAAGGAGGTAAGTAAAAGGGCAGAAATATGAAGAAAGGGAGACAATTAGAAATATGTAAGAAACATGAAAAGTAGGATCACTTCTCTTTAGAGTGGTCAATTTAAGAAAGAAGTTAAAGATTTTGACTTTCAGTTTTCTATACCTGCTTTCTTCTTTATCCTGCAAGCCTCATTCCCCATTCTACTCCTATTTCTTCTCTTCTAAAATCTATATGAAATCTATTCTGAAGAATCAGTCACCTTGCCATCTTTGAAATTTTTTAAAAATTTGTGTAACTTCAAACCTGATTTCAGATGAAGAATTTGAGGAACTACTTTAGTATTTTATTTTTAAAAGACATATTATAACATAAATAATTTGAGAGTGTGTTGTACTTACAGACATAAGTCACCTAGTTATTATAAAACCTCTAGGTTAAAGTTTTTTCTTTTAATTTAGATTTTTCTTCTTATAAAGAATCTAATATGAAACATACTCAAATGACATTTAAAGCAAGCTATTGAATAACAGCTTTGAACTGTGTAGATTGGATCTACTTATATGCAGTTGTTTTTTTTTTTTTTTTCAATAAATATACTGCAAATGTTTTGGAGATTTCCTTACTACTGTGAAACAATCATATAGATTCCATTAGGTTACCATCAAGTAATCATGTTGTTGCTTCTTTGTTAGCAATGCATGAATTGTTATACCTGTAAATAAATATAAATTTCCTTTTCACATTATCATTTAATTTTTTATGTCCAGTATTAATAATACATGTAACATCTACAGTGTTTTGTATCACATAAGACAATAATGACATAGGTACTGACAATTCATTTTGTAAGCAGATGACATAAACTTATGGTATCAATAAATACAGTACAGTACTATAAACATATTATTTCTTCTTATTGCTTTCTTAATAACATTTTCTATTCTCTAGCTTATATATTACAGAAATACAGTATATAAGACATATAAAAATATGTTTTAATTGACTATGTTATAGATAAGGCTTCCAGTCAGTAGTAGTTAAGATTTGAAGAAGTCAAAAGTTGTACATGAACTTCAAGTGTGTGGTGGCTCAGGCTCCTAACCTCCACATAGTTCAAGGGTCCACTGTCATTACTGTGATATATGTAAAAATTCAGACTGGCTGATTCATACTATGATATTTAACATAAAAGAACAGATAGGATAACTGCGACATGCTGTCATTTATGAGCCACTCTTTCCTAAAATAATGAAAAGCCCAGCATCAACAAGAAACAAACCTACAGATATCTTATTGTATAAAATATTTATAAATATAAACATATTTTATAAATATTAGAAAATTATTTTTTCTAAAATAACTTGGTTATCTTCATAAAATGTAATTTGTATTCAAATATTTTAAGATATTTAATATCTCATACCTCAGTAATTAAAAATTAACATTTTTTCCTCCAGAAACAAACACAATATAATCTTTTAGATTATAGAATAACTTTCTCTCTAGTAAATTTTCATATTTGAAATCTTTATAGTACTTTTAGAGTTTATTTAATGAGTTAATATTTTATTTTGTCTTTTAAAAACTTAATATTTTATTAAAATTAATTTTTTTAATATTTTATCCATCTTTCTGATAAAACAAGAAACTTAAAAGTGCTATTTATTTCTTGTAATAAATAATATCCATTCTGTTTAATTGAAAGTTCTCATTTTACTGTTTTCTAAATGATAAGCAAAACCAAAGGCTAATATATTTCATTAGGCAGCTTAAGTTTTATTTTCTCTATGTAATTATAGTGAGATGACATTATGAGGTTTCTCATTTTTTTGTTGTTTTGTTTTGTTTTGTTTTGTTTTGTTTTGAAATTACAGATAGCCATATTTCACTAGTGTGTAAGCACTTCAAAGGCAGGGACAATGTTTTAGTCATCATGTTAAGAATATCATCTTGTGCCTAGTATAGAACCTGGAGCATATTTATTGAGTTGGTGTAGAACAATGAAAAGCATTTGTAGTCCAAAGGAGTACCAAGTCTGAAGAAAGACAGACTTTGAATTCTAACTGATGAATAGTCACCCTCAAAATATGTTTCCAAGTGGTAACCCAATTTATTATGTGACTTATTTGAAAATAGGGTCTTTACAGATGTAATTAAGTTAATGATCTTGAGATGAGATGACATCATTTTGGATTTAAAGTGGGCCCTAAATCCGATGTCCTTATAAGAAACAAACAAAAATAAGGAGGCTAAGAAAGGGAAGATCATGTGTAAATGAAGGCAGAGTTGGAGTAAAGAGTCTACAAGCCAAGAAATACCAAGAATTGCTGACAGCCATCAGACGCTAGGCCATAGCCCTGGGACAGATTCTCCTTTGCGCCTCCAGAAGGAACTAACCCTGCTTACCTTTCAATTTCAGACTTCTGACCTCCAGAACTGAGAGAACAAATTTCTGTTGTTTTAAGCCACGATGTTTGTAATAATATTTTATGGCAGCCATTGGAAAATAACACAAGCGTATACTCACTAAGAGAGTTCAATTTATCCTTTAAAAATGGGGCTAATGTGCATTTAATTTTCTGTTAAGATAACTTAAATAAACCACTTAACCTGATGTCTGATATCCAGCAGCACTCACACATACTGGTTCCCTTCCTGACAACCACTCAGGATTTCCCAAAGAAACATATCTAATATGCTTGTCATAGCAAGATGTAGTTTAAATACACTAGTCAATTAAAGATAATTTTTATGTATATTTCCTGTATTACTGATGATTTAGAAATTAGCATAAGAAAATTTAATTAAATGCAGTGAATTTTAGTTATCGTGGTATTATATAATACTTTTACCTCTTGTAATATCAGAAAGTCAGATAAACAATTTTCACCTTCTTCCCTGAACATTTACTGTTCCATTACAGCTACCCACATCAACCTCAACATGGAGCACAGACTGTAGGAATAAAAAACCAGGGAAAAGACTCTAAACACTTAACTCTTGAAAGGCCGGAGAAAACCTTTTATAGTCCACAATTCGATGAATAATTAAATTTTCAAAATTTTAGAAATTTAAAGAATAATGTAATTTTTAAAAAATTTAATTTTGACAGCTTAGCCCCACATAATTTTTTATTTTTATTTTTAATGTTTTCACTCTTTGGGTTATTTCTCTATATGAGAAAAAAGTAATACATTCTTGTTAATAGTAAATAAAAGTCTGGCCCAAAAAGGCTGACTGTGTATCACATTTTCTAACAAATGATATCTTGCAGAAAACAAAATTTTAAAGATACAGCGATTACAAAACTCAGAACTACTCCAAGACATGCTCTGAATAAATTCTGATCAGCAAGTTTTTATAAAAAAATCTCAATGTCCAATGCATATTTATTTACAAGGAATAATTTTTTTCTTTTTTCATGTAAATTAAAAAGTAGTGGTTAACAAATAAGTTAAAATACTACCTTACTAATTTTAGATAGCAATTGAAAATACCTCTAGGGAAAGACACTTGACTTAACATAAAGATTTATTTTAATCTGTTGACTAGAGATTGGTGATAATAAGTTTCTCAATCAAGTGGGTTCTATAAATATTCATATAAATATTTCAATTTTTCAAATACTATAGATTTCATAAAACTAGACTTGAAGAAAATAAAAGTTCCACTTATAAATGTTCACAATGCCTTCTTAGTCTCTCAAAATTGTACCTTTAGTTTCTCAGATTTGAAAACTCACCCAGAGTAAATTGATTTTAGGAACAGTCTTATCTGAACAATGTTCATGTGAAAGTTTTGTAAAATTCAATGTAAATTTATCTATTGATTTCCAATTTTAATTGTTACTGCTAAGGAAACCAGATGCCTAAGCCCTCAGACCTTAGCCATACATACATATTTTTTTCTTCTGTATATATTAATTTAAAAAGCAGATCACAGATCCAAATAAGAAGGATGCACATGGAGCATTGAATAATACAGCAAGAAAATGCTTGAGCTTTGATTGAGCTAAGTGCAATAAATTTATGCAATAAATTATACCTACTGCAGGAATCCACAATGCAAGTGTTTCCATGTTGTGCACAAAAGAATACTTGAATGCTTGATCTCTTGACATTTTTTTTTTGTGGAGTGTTGTTTTAATGACTACCAAACCCTCCACTTATGATTATGTCTGCTTTCCTTAGATATTAATATATTGAAGCCTAATAAGCCACATTTTAAGGGTCATGTAGATTTTTCCAATTTCAGGAAATTTGCCTCTATAGACCCAGATCTATTATGTCATTTTATTTAACTGATATTTTAAATTTTAAAAAACTGTAATTCTAATATTTATATGTGACATTTTTATTATGTATTTTCCCCTTGAGGGCCCAAGTAATATATTTAGTACTCAAAGGAAGATTTAAAATGATATTTCTGACCTGTGGTAAAGGAGTTAAATTCCCTGGTCTATTTGTTACTTAAAACCAAAAACAAACAAATAAACAAAAACTGTTTTGACCCGTATTCATATCCAATCATCTATAATTTCCTGACATAACTTATCTTGGACTACCAGTCTCTAGAACCATAAAAAATAAATTTAAGCCATCTAGTCTGTGGTATTCTTGTTATAGGAGCTGGAACAGACTAAGATAATAATTATTTTGATAATTCCTTAGTAGTAAATATTTAATCTAATTTAAGATTCACAGATCAAACCATAACATGTCATAAGTCATATATGAACATAAATCTTTCTCCACATTTTTAAAGGCAGTTTGTTTTTTGTTCCATTTATTCTATTTCCAGTGCTTTTTATTACTTTAACATTTCTTACAATGGAGGTCTGCTGGCAATTAATTTTCTCAGTATTTGTTTTTCTGAAAAAGTCTGCATTTCGTCTTCATTTTTGGAAAATACATTCACTGACTATAGAATTCTGTGATATCAGGTTGTTTTTCGTTTTTAAAATTTTAAAGGTGTCATGTCATTGTTTTTTAGCTTGTAGGGTTCTTGATGGAAAGTGTATTGAAATTCTCATCTTTGTTCCTATGCATGAAACACATTTTTTTTTCTCCTCTGGCTACCCTCAGACTGTTTTTGTGTTTAATTTTCAGCAGTTTGTATATGATATGCCTGGGTATGTTTTTTGTTGTTGTTACTACTTTCCTTTATCTGTTTGGTGTTCGTTAAGCTTCATAGATCTGTAATTTGGTGTGTGCCATTAATTAAAAAAGATTGTGGACATTATTTCTCAAATTTTCTTCTGCAATGTTCTGTCTTTTTCCCCACTGAGATTCTAATTACACATGTTAGAACATTTGATATGTTGAATGGTCTTTTGTCCTCTCCCTGCTACTCTTTTTTCCCCCTTTTGTGTTTCAGTTGAGTAATTTATACTGACCTATCTTCAAGTTCATTTATTCATTCCTTGGTTCTGTCCAGTTTTACAGATAAAAACACCACAGGCATTCTTCATTTCTGTTTTGAACTTTTAATAGCTAACATTTTTATCTGATTCATTTTTAAAACTCCGTCTCTCAGCTGAAATTGCACATCTGTCCTTGTATGTTGTCAAACTTTTCCATTGGAGTATTTAGCATATTGATTATAGTCATTTTATTTCCCCTTTCTGATATTTCTAACATCTGCATAATATCCGAACCTGATTCTGTTAATTCTTTTGTCTCTTGGCAGTATGTTGTTTTTCTCCCTTTTACTTGAGCAACAATTTTTGTGGAAATCCAGACATCTTGTGTAAGACATTAGAGATTAGATAAATTAATTGTATGGCTAAAATGGGCATGCCATGCTTCTGCTAGGTCTTTAGTATGAGAAGGTGGGTCAAATTGGTCAGAATTGAACTGGGTTTGTTATAGTTGCTATGGTTACCCACGGTTTCAATACCCACGGTTTCTCTAACCATACCTTGTCTTTAGGGAAAGGACTGGTTTACAGAGAATTTTTCTAAGTGTATGCTCTACCTTTAGATTTAGTCTCTCCTTTGCACTGTGCCTCAAAAAGGGTTTCTCTCCACACTCTTGTAACATTCCCATCCACATTCCACTATTACTTATAACTCAGTGCTTGCTAGCACTGAGTTATAAGTAATATAACTCAGTGCTAGCAAGAGGAGGAGGCTTTCTCTACAGCTCTGATTAAGCCTAAATCTTAGGCAGGCACTGTGTCCCTGATATCACAGATGTGGCTTTCTCAGTGCTTTGGCCTTCTCCTCTCCCCAGTAGTTCTGGGCCCATTATTTATTCCTGAAGGGCCCCAGGAATAAAGGACCTTTTTCTGACCCCTGCCTACAGCTGCAATGGGTTTTCACTAGTATTGCTTCCCTCCCCTGTATTTTAGGTTTCTGTTCTAAAAATAGGAAGAGTTCTGTGCTTTTCCTTTAGCAGCTACTATTCCCTTCTTCAGACTTTTAGCTCAAGGTACATTTTTTCAGAAATCTTGCCAATATTTTGTGATTGAATCGAGTGAGGTCTCTAGAGAAGAGCCCATAAACGTGTGCAAATTTTCACTGGAATGATAGTCTCTTGCTAGCCCGCATTTGACCCTTACCAATTTGTAAACTAGAGTTTAACAGAATTGTGCTGTTATCTGTCTGCTACTTCTGGTCTCTCCTTGCAGGGTATCTATCTTTTCACTTCCATCTAAATTTAGTTGGTTGATCTGTGACTTCACTCCTCTGACAGTGCAAGAAAAGTTATGAATTTACATTTTTTCCAGTTTTTTTTTGTTATTGTAAGGGTGGGGACAATACTCTTTCCAGTTTTCTACATCCTTGTAGAAACTAAAACATCTACATGTAGTTTGAACATACATTCACTACTTCAATATATGTAATAGCCTAGAATGATAATCACATCAAAGAAAATACCTTTTATATTTTCTTTTTATTGAAACTGAGCATAGCTTTTACTTTTTAGTTGCTCTAAATTCAATTAGATGTAAAACCATTACTTTGGTCTCAAAAGACCAAAAGGAAGACAACATTAAAAATTTTCCTTTCATAGGATTATAACAGAGATTACATTTTTCTTTTGTATCTTTTGTACTTTCTAGCAATCTATTGTATTACCTTGTCTTTTACTAGTGGTATATTGATAATTTCATCATGCCATTTAAAGTTCTTTCTTGTTATTTTCCTTCTGACTGAAAGCTCTCTTCTGGAGAATGAAACTGCCTCAATCCTTGATATGTATGTACATTTAACTTTGAACTTATAGACACAATGCACTTGTCTTTGTTTCCTAAGAATGAAGCATCTTTACTCATGTAAGGTTTAAAGCAACCCTACCAGACATGGCTTCTGAGGGTATCTTTCAAAGAAAGTGATTGAAAAGTTCTGTTGATCTTCATTAATGTTGAACCTGATCCTTTATTATATCTAAGCACAGAAAAAAATTTAAAAAAATAAAATAAAAGTTATTCCTAAAATAGGATAATAAGTATTGTCAAGATATTGTGTAAAATAATAGAGATAGAAAAAAAAGGGAAATGACAACAAATAAACTGATAAACAAAGAAAGGGAATAAATTATGACATAGAGAAAAAACTAGTTTGAAAAAATCTGTTCTTACAAAGAAAGCCTACAATCTAAATTATTCCTTCTGACTTTGAGATGAATATTATTGTAAATAACTACTTTGCTTTCTTTCCTTTCCTCTTGAATTTCTTGTTTTTCATCACTTGCTGATTAAATCTGATTTTAATTTAGAAAGTGTTATTTATCTCTAAAACAAAAGAACAAAACTTGGTTGAAAATTAGAGGAGGTAAGTTAAAGCAAATGAGAAAAAAAATTACTTTGGAAAATAGATAATTTTTAAATAAATTTAATAAAAATGATTGTTATTTCATAAAATACTTTTATATTTTCAAGGATGGATTAAATTGTTCCATGCATTTTGGAATATGATACTGACAATTTTTGTAGAAAAAATATATTTCTAGATTATTAACTTTTTAATTAGTTTAATAAATTTTAGAATATGTTTTGAAAGATGCTAACAAGACACATGTCTGTTAGAAATAATGGTTCTATAATTTGGTACTCTTAAAGTAGTTACTGTTAGGTCTGCAGGGGAAGGACCAGCCAGATAACTGCCTGGAGATTCCCCAGCTTGATACCTGGAATCCAGACCTTCTCAATAGGGCCCACCCTAAAGCCTTAGGCGCCACCACCCTAATCTAGAGGCTCAATTAGCATTCAATTAACGCTCCCCACCTTATACCCCTACCCCCACATAACCCCATAAAAGCTGCGTCCTCCCAATTCAGGGGCGACTTCTCTGGCCCCTCTCCTCTCAGCGACCAGAGAAACTCACCAGAAAGCCCTCTCCCAATAAAGGCTTGCTTTTAAAACTTCTCTCGGTATGTCACGCATTTACCTTACAGTTACTATAGTCACAAAACGGAAAACAATAATCAATGTAAAATCAGTTCTTGTATTTTGAAGTGATGGATAGCACTTTGCGGGTTAAAGCTTTGCAAAAATTTTTCAAATATTATACACCACAATTCATACAAATTTAGAGTTGGTCTTACCTGCATGTGAGAGCTTCACTCACTGAAATTAATTTTAATTATTAACACATAAACCAGTAGGAAATTAAGCAGTCAATATCATTTGAATAGAGCCTTTTCAGCATTTAAATAAAATTTGTACTTTTAGTATTCAAATACTTTATAAAACTTAATCTTCTCCATGTTAATTATTCTACATTTCTCTGAAAGTGAAAAATATTATCTGCAAATTAACTTTGATCAATTGTTAGCAACAAAAAGACATATTGAAATTGGCCTGTTGATTAAAATACACAAAGTGTTTTCTAGGATGAATATAGGAATCCTATCATTGTAGATTCATAGCCTTACTAATTATGTCACTATCTAAGCAGTCCCTCTTTGTTGCTAGATTGTTTTGGGTTATCAGCAAAAAAAAAAAATGTTGAACTGGACATATTTTTGAAATACTTAAAATGATTACCATAAAACAAGGAAGTCATTAATACTGAACACACACACACACACACACACACACACACACACACACACACAGTAAACCTTGGTTAGTTGTAACCACAAAAAAGAATTGGCTACTACTTCTGACTAATCATAAATATAAAATACTGGAATCAGGAATCAAGTTAAGATATCTAGGTGGGTATGGATTTTAGAAAATAGGGTAGAAATAAAGATATTTGATATCAATATTCTGATGTTTGTATGTAGACTAAAACATTCACTCTTTGAATATCACATCTTGATAAGTACCACAATTACAAATACTTAAAGACTCTTAACTAGGTAACTCAGAGACCTAAGACTTGATTTGACTAAAAAAAAAGATAACTAGCATCCCAAATTCATGTCTTATAAACATCCTATTTTTAAGTCCACATATTTAGGGGAGTACTCTGCATTTTATGGTCTTATATATTGAGGCACAGGATACACATCAATTTTCAATCCTCAGATTTAGTGAAACAATCCATCATTTTTTCTTTTTGCTTTTAGTAAGGTTAACTCTCATTCAACCAGAACCAATGATCTGAAATCTCAAATAGCCACTATAATTTTCATATTATGCACTTTGATTTGTGAAAATGAGAAATATGTTTAACCTTAAAAGCAGAGCATACTTCCATTTCTTTTTTTTTTCCACTCACAATTTCAGGACACCCACAATAAATTAATACTTCCAATATGTTCTAGAACAATATTGTCTCTCTATAACAATAGATATCCTTCTGTCTACAATGCAGTATAATATATATGCACAACAGTAACTTTTTACTTTAAAAAGAGGCAAATAAAAATATTTTTATCTCTCTGAAGTTCTTGCTATATTTTTTCAATTTTTATTAATTAATACTGCACCAATACCTACATAAAAGTATACCTTCTATGTACTTGAAAGTTAGATGACTGAGAAATTAAAAGAAATAGCAGCAAGGGATAATTTGAGACTTCTTGATGATTTTTTAACTTTAAGGAGATATTTAATATATCTAAATCCCATCTTCTATTCTCATTAGCAGTTCTTTCTGCCACAACTTCATTCGTAAGAATCTAAACCTTCAACATTCTTGCATGACAAAGGAGATAGTAAAGCACATATTCATATTTGTTGTTTGGGCAGCTTTATACAGGTGTAAAGTGCAGCATTTAAAAAATCAATTTAGATACTTCTCAGTAATGTCACCAAATAATGCTTTTTTCTGCCAACAATGAAGAAAAACATTATGTAAACAGGACTGTACCTTTGAATCACCTTTAACATTGTATCAAGATGTGGCATTTCTTGTTAGGTACAACAATTAGAATCATGTGGTGTACTGCTGTAGCAGTCTGTAACTGAAATAAACAACCATGATCTTCTGATGGATGCTGGTGTGGGAAAAGGGAAAAGACGTGAATGGAATGGGCAATGAAAATAGCTCATTCTCAAAGTCTGATGGCACTTTGGAGATTCTACATATTAAACTTATGTGTACATCCCTCACTGACAAAATTCACCTTAAAGCACACAAGTTGTCACAGTCTGACTCTTTGCTGAGGTGCATGTATTTATAATACAGCTGAGCAGGGTTGTAAAACCTGGGATTTCTACCTAAAAGTGCATAGATTATTTTCAAATTTTCTGAATATTATGACAGAAATAAACTAGGCTGGTAAGAAAGTCAAATTTGATTTAAATTCACTAGAAGATTTCTTTCAATGGATTTTTCCTCTTCAAGGAAAGAAGTCTCATTAACTGTGGCTAAAACAGCGGTGTAAGATATAAGTTGAATAAGATGTAAAAGAAGTATGGATTTAAGAAAGCTTACCGATTCAGCGGACAAAGAAAATACTATCATTGGTGCTAAATAAAAATAAATAAGGGCCACTTCTATCTTTGCCCCAGACTTTGAGCCATTACTGAAGACTCAATACACTCAGCCACATTGCAAAGCAGTGTTCTTAAATGGGCCGTATAATGATAAACAGATAAGGAAAAAGCGAAGGGAACCATTTGCTACAAATGTTATAGGTAATATACAACATTGAGGATTGCATATTGACCTTAGGGCATTTGGTCTCAATCAGCATGCCATGCTACAGCACAGGAACACATAGCCATGTTTACAACACAGAGCTGAATTTAAGAGACTCACATAATTGCCTGCGAGAAGGTACAGGAGCACTTCCATAAGCTGTGCCCTGTAAATAAAACAAATTTTTTTTTGGAGCAACTGATCATTAGTAACAGTAGAAAATGGTGAAAAAATGAACAAAAAAAAAAGAAAAGAAAAGAAATACAAAATAAAAATGGTTTAAGAGTTTTTATTTAATAAGGCTTTTGAGTTACCATGTTTGGCAGACAAAATATTTGTAGGAAATTAAGGAAAAAATATGTAATTCACCAAAAATAAGATAGCAAAATAAAAATTAACAACAAAAGATGGGAACATTTAATTTTGACAGAAGGAGTTTTGTGAAAAGTAGAACGCACATGATATTTATGAATTGGCCTCCTTAAGAAGTAGGTTCCCTTGCGCCAATTCCTCAGCTGATGCAAACATTTTCTCAAAGTCTTAAATTAAGCAGTGTATTAGTAGTTGCTCTTTCTTTTTCTACCTGAAACGCTGTACAAAACAAAAATAATGACCTCAATAAAACGGCCCTAATCTGTGCATCAATAAAAGTTAATCATGGAAAAACAGCATAATTAAATGGAAAGAAAAAGTTTTAAATAAAGATATTGTGTATGATAGTTATAAAATTAGAACAACCACATTCTGAATATTTGCTATATATCTCCAGTCGAAAAAGCTTTGCATAAACATATTGTAATTCAAATTGTATATTTATATTCCTGGCACTGATCTCTATCACAAAATTACATTATAATATACTCAAGGAGAAGTTTTAAAGTATTAGATAAATATAGATCTCTGTGAAAATCAATTGTTCATAATAAGTATAACTTCCAAATAGTAAGAATAGTTGAAAACATTAACTAATATTTACTGAATATTTACTCTCTAAAGGTGCTATGCTTAGCACATGAACAGCATTATCTCATTTAGTTATCCCTGAGATAGTAACAATTTGTGAGTTTTATTTATTATTCTTCCCATTTTTGCTGATGAGAAAACTCTTTATAATTGATTAAGTAAACGTCAGATTTAGTTTAGAATCAGTTAAGGAATTACCCACTTTTTAAAACGCTAGTTAAATAATTAAAATGAGAGAGCCACAAATGAATCCCTGTTGCTGGCATTTAATGAATTTTCCTTCTGATGAGAATAGCAAATGCTAGTGTTATGGCCTTTGTTTCTATAAAGGTATTCCAAAGAGGGAACTTACTTTATAAAGTATCTGCATGCTTGGATTTAGGGATGATAAATAAGACATGCAAATCCCCTGCTTAAATTTCCTAAGAACATGTTTATATCTCTAAATTTACCTAGGAAAAGCATATTCTTTTGTCTACAGTTTATTGGGATTTGCCTGGGGTAGGTTTAAATGCATTTTGCCCTAGATAAAGATGTGTGAGTAAATTTAATTAAAAGATTGCCTCCACTCAGAAGAAAACATAGCACTCCAGAAAGTTGCTATAGAGATTGTTAGCACCAACCCATCAGTCATTCTTCAAGCACTGAGCAATGCAGCCACAACCTCGAGTACACTGTTATTTTCCACCTTTAGGCCATGAGCAGAAATCAGGACATCATATTTAAATACTGCTCCAGTTTTGCATTTAAGATGAAATAAAGTTCATCTGTGTTATTTAGATGCAAAGATATTTAAAAAAAAAACTAAATCAGAGAGATCTAAATCTCCCAGATTCTAAACTAGAATATGTACACATAGGTTTCACACTAAACATGACACCATTATTCACCAAGCAAGTTGATTTTTTAAAAAATCATTATTTGTAACAAGATCATCATTGTGAGAAATTTGTTGAGTTTTTCTATATTTCTATATTTCTATATTTTCTATATTTTTTCTATATTTTTTTATAATTTTTAAGGATTTACAAGTTCAGGTAACAAAAAATAAAATAAATAAAAAATAAACAACAAAACAAACTTTTTTTAAAAAGCTGTTTTGTTGAAATGGAATAGAAACTAAAAATCACATTAATTTTTCTGTTTATTAAAAAAATATTTCCAAGTCTTGCTACATGTTAGGACTTGTCTGTATTAGATATATAGAGAAAGATGTATATTCAAATTCATTCCTATAATAAATCAGAAACAAGCTTACCATTGCAACAAAATATAAAATATGGGCAAGTAATACATCATTAAAATACTTTGACTTGAGAAGCTAGAGTGTTAACTTCTAAAACCTCTAGTTGTTCTGAAAATTGGGGGTGTGGGGAGGAGTGAATGTTAGATTAATCCAGAGTAGTTCAATAGAATTCTAAAGGAGAATATCTTGGCTCCAAGAAACTTATTGCATGATACTTCTTTCATTCTAATAAGACACTTGATGTGTGGTATATACATAGCATACAATTTGTCTTCTAGATCATCTTTCTCCCCTCAAGTTAGCTACTTCTGAATTAAGTTTATTTTGATTGCACTTTGTACAGGTGATTGCTGTGTATTTATATTTTTCACTACACTTCTCAGTCATTTAATTTAATTATATATTTATGCTCAATTAACTTTTTTTTAATAGACTTTAGTTTTCAGAGCAATTTTAGGTTCACAGCAAAATTGAGTGGAATGTATAGATTTCCCCTATATTTACTGCTCCCCACACATGTATAGCCTCTCTCATTGTTAACATCTCCCACCAAAGTGGTACATTTGTTATGAATGATGAACCTATATTAACACACTATCATCTCCCAGAGTCCACAGTAGTGGTGTGCATTCAGTGGATTTAGTAGATTCATTATATTACATCATCATTCAGGGCAGTTTCACTGTCCTAAAAATTTTCCGTGCTCTTCCTAGTCATCTCTCCTTCACCCCCTAACCCCTGACAACCACTGATCTTTTTACTGTCTCAAAGTTTTGCCTTTTCTAGAATGTCTTATAGTTGGAATTACATAGTATACAGCCTCTCCAAACTCGCTCTTTCACTTAGTGATATGCATGTAGGGTTCCTCCATCTAATTTTATGGCTTGATAGCTCATTTTTTTTAACACTGAATAATATTCCAATGTATGGATGTACCACAGTTTATCCATTCACTTATCGAAGAACATCTTGATTGCTTTCACATTTTAGCAATTATGAATAATGCTGCTTTTATACCTCTGTGTGCTCATTTTTTGTGTGGGCATAAGTTTTCAGCCCATTTGGACAAATATCAAGGAGGGCAATTGCTGAATTTTATAGTAAGGGTATGTTTAATTTTGTAAGAAACTGTTAAACTTTGAAAAAATCTTTTACACATACAAATACTATCAAATGTCAGTATAAAGACCAAGTATGGATAAAGCCATTATTTTTAATGGATGCCAGATCTAAGACAGTGTATTTCTAAAGTCTTTGTAAACTTTATATGACTGTATAAACCCTGATGTAAACTAATATATGTGTATCAGTTTAGAACAAAAGAGAATAAACATTGCTATTTTTTAAGTGAGACTTGGAATAGGGTAACAAATTATTAGATATTACCATAAGACTATTGTTGGAAAATACCATTGTTAGAAAAAAAATTACTATGCTTATGAAAACTGCTTAGCATAAACAACTTAGAACCAGAATATTTAGGAAGATATGACGATAAGCCTAGATTCTCCAGTTTACCCACATAATTTTCTTTCTAACCCATTTTCTCTCTAAAAAGTTGATTAAAAATTCTGCCACAATTTTGGACTACAAATTGAAGCAACCATTAACAGTAATTAAATATAATAATATGTCCAAATCAAAGTATTGAACTTATTCATCCAAGAGCTGGTTACAAGAACAAGCCTGTGTTCTGTTTAAATACAGAAGCTTAGTAAATCCAGCTAAGAACTATTTAACCCCTGGACTTCTTTTTCACACAGAAAGTATTAGTTCATGGATATCATTAGGCTTATTTAACTAATATTTTCTAAAGTGCTTTATAGCAGGACCTTATTTCCGCATGCTGAGACTTTGTGATCAAGGAAAATATGAAGACAGAGCCACATACTTGGAGTCTATTCTATGAATTATGTGGATATGGTGATTCTCATTACAAACCAACTTAGCTGTAAATAAGACTTGAAATGAACACGACTTTGGAACAGAAAAAAATATGAGAAAACTAGAAATTCATGAAACAAAGGTAATAAATGCCCTTATAAAGCACCTCAAAAAGTGATGAACCTCTTTAATACTTTTCTACTCTCCTGGAAGCATTTAGTAAAAACAGATTGTAGGTGTAGTCCAGAACACAGAGATAGAAAAGAGGAATATACATCTACAGTCTGGTTGGAGTGAGGGTCAACACTATTTTTACCTGAGAAAAATGTTAAAATAATATCTCAATTATGATTGAATAACAATTCAGACCTTATTCACTGGCCCCAGGCACACACACCAAAAAGAAAACAACTCCAGACACAGAATGGTAATATGAATATAAGAATATTCTTAAGTAACCTTTATTGAAAAGCCTCAGGTCAAGTATTTTTCAGAATCCAGAATTATTCAGAATTTACAAAATAATACTCCTAGCTAAGCATTAATATTTCTACAACAAAAATATAATAATCCCATTGTGATGAAAAATATATATAATGACCTCTTTGGGATTTAAAGAGTTTCTTGTCAATGTAGATTAGGTCAGATTTGTTTACCAAATAAGTCATAGAAAAAGTTGGGGTTTTCAGGGAATTTTGTTTGCCTGTTCTTTTTTTTTATCTCAGAATTGCAGAGGAGAAATTAGATAACTATAAAATTATTTAAAATAACATAATTAGAAAGTAAGGAGGTACCAAATTTTTAGAAAATTAGAATTTTAATTGCCTTATCTTAGGTCCCCATGATGTTGAAGTTCTCTTGAAGAAGAAACACTTTAAAAAACAATTAGTTGGTCAAGAATATAGATTTAAGACTAACATTTACAGAAGAATGCTCAACTTCTACAATAATCACACACACACACACACAAAAATGACCTTGACCCATCATAATATAAACATGTGGAAATAGTAGAATTTAGTATAACTATCTTAAATACTCTAAAATAATATGACTTTAAATGATGACTAGTTGTTCTGATAAACATGTCAGTATTCTTACAATCTTTCATGGTTTTTGGTGAAATTTCTGTTTAAACTCAATTTACATATACTCAGAACTATCTTCAAGAACTAATTAACAGAGATGGTTAATCGTTCAGAAAATATGTAGATTGTAGAATGCCTGGTCATTCCTTGAAATTGAAAACTATGTAGGTGTGTGTACTTTAGGTATTCAAATTATACAAGAAGCAACTTTACTAGTTTTGTACTTATTAAGATTATTGTATTGATATGTATTTTAATCCTTTATTAAAGCACCCAAATTGAACATATTCAAATATTATCTCTTTTAAAATATCTTTTGGATCATAAACCTGCCCAAGGCATGCCCTTGATCTACCACCTTGGATGACATGGAGTGATAGAGTTACTTGCTCATTAATCAAACCAGGAAGTGAACAGAACTTGTGAGGCAAAAGTATCTTTAAATAGACTATACTTTTTGTACCCAGTTTATTATCTTTACGTGACCCAAACAGTGATAGTCAGCTGGATATCTGCTGTTAGCATTTCAGAAGGTAGTGCAGTAAATTTGAGACAATAAAGTAAGCAGGATTTGATGTTAGAGTTTTTAAGTACTGGAAAGCAAAAAAGAAATATTTCTTTAATGACTAAAAGAAAAAATAACGAGATTTTGTGAGATACTATCTTCTATTTTCTCAACAGCCTCGTGGAAACTTGGAAATGAAAATCTATAATGATGACTCATATCCTTAAAGCTTTCAAATAATGCTACTGGATCTAAATATTTCTATTTCTATTAAGAAAATAACCATAGTGGAATGCACTGAGAAAATTAAATTTATGCTCTTCTTTTTTACCTACCTCTAACATTGTATATTTACCATAGTTATATACACAGTAATAAATTTACTATACAATTTTAACAAAAAATTTGCAGTACAATTTTTATATCATTAATTTTAAAATATTACCAGTTTTATGAGAGATTTAAATACGGCATATAAAGCATAAGTTTTCTCCATAGGTATAAACATAAGGGATTGTAAATGGACAAGGTCCTTGCAATCTGTGAGATCAACCAAAGGTTGCCTCACCTAAATTATAAATTTGAAAAATTTAAAAAAAAACTAAGCTTTCTTTCATGAACTTAGCTTTATATTTCTTTTTCTTTTCTTAAGTGTTGGAAATTATTCTTCTGCAAGTTTCAATAATACATCTCCTAGAATGTCAGTAAGAAACAGAAGAGATGGGTATGAACTCTGAAGACATACTAAGAATATGAAATGTAATATCACCCATAAGAAAAACACAAATTTTTCTGCATGCTTTATATCATTTTAACTTATAATAGTAATCACAACTTACTGTATTTCCTGGGGATTTCCCAAGGCATAGCTAAAGGCAATCAGTTCCTCCCAGCTAGTCATAAATGTCCTATGTTTCTTTCATTGCTTAAATATTGCCCTAAGCCCTTTTCTTTTATTATATGCTTTTGAAATGGAGTAAACAATTTCCCAAAAGACACTTATCAAGAAGAAGGTTGACATTTGCAATGATAGGAAGCAGCATGCACTGTGTGTTAATATGAGGGCTGGAAAGACTTGACATGTGCCCCTCTAATGATTTTAGTCTTCTCTGGCAGTATGTTCATTTATTATCAATATGAATTAAAATCTTGTAAATGTCAGTACTCTTCACACTACAAAAGTAGAGAAAATAAGCTAACACTGAGGGCAGACTATTAATTTTTTTTTTCTAGATGTAGAGATACATATTCTTTTTAAACTCTCTTTTATTTTTCATTTGACACAGATGTACCAATTACAGTAAATGATACACTTTTTACAGAGAAAGAAGAGGATAAAAAAGACCCAAAAAGTAATGAAAAACAAAGACTTAGGAATTAATTTAATAACCAAAACATACATCTAATACATAAAAATATTCATTGATAACCTTGAGTGCTTCCAATTGGTAGGCAGTTAGGTAGATGTGAGCAACAAGGGAACAAAGGAATGAAGGCCTCTCCCCCAAAAACTCCCTTAGTAGTACCTCTCTAGAACCCACATTTCATGATAATAAATTACTCTTACATCCTAAGACATAAAGGTGTAAGAAACCATAAATTAGTGGCTGGTTTAATCTGCTGCGAGTGTTTGCACAGTCCTACACTAACCTCCTTGTGACCTGGCCTTATTATACTATCATTATAATATCATGTCTATGCCTGGAAGTTCATAAATCTAATTATAATAGGTTGGATTCTGGGTAACCACATTCAGCATAGGCAAAGTGTTAGATAATAGACAAATGTCAATCAAAATGGCCTCACATGCCAAATCATCTAGCAGCATCTTCATAACTAACTTCCCATGATGGCCCTCGTATGATGCAGACCTCCCCACGTCCATGCTATTATAGCCTTCTTAACTGTAACCTGCCCCTCCCTTGGAGTGTGCTTTAATCATACCTTTGTTTCCAGGCTGCCATAGCCCTCTTTAGCATAGCCTGTTTCTCTCCTGAAATAGACTTTAATAAAACTTACTTTTCTAAATCTCACTCGTTTGTAATTCTTTCCTGTGGAAGTAAAAAGGAACAAGGATCCTTCAGTATTACCATGGCACTGATGGATTTTATATGGCCCCAAAGGTGACAGAATGATAGCAGAATTTACCATCAGATTTGCTACAAGTTCTCGTTTACGTACTCTTTAAATCAGCCAATCACTTTCCCAAATAACACTCAGGCTGGCTGTTAAGTATAATTGAAAAATATATAGATTGTGAAACACAGGAAGGAAGGAGATAATTCTGCAAAGTTTAGGTCTTCATTGGCTAAATTTGAACTTTATCTGAGTAAGGTATAGTAATATTTCAATTACCTAGAAGTAGGTATGTAATATATTCAGAAGAATGAGAGAAATGTAGACCTGAAAGGAAAATGGTCCATAAGAAGTAAAGAAGATATTGTAACACAGCACTATTTCACAGCTAAAGAATATAACCTTCCTTAGCCTACAACATACAATAAAACACATTAAATCAATGACCTCTCATTTGCAAAATCAGGGCCAGTCTATCAGCCACTGGAATAGTCTAAAAATAAAAAAAAAATCACTAAAAAAAATGACTTTCTATATGTTAAACAATTTATTTTAACTTAAAGCACACAGAAGTCAACTCATTCATCCTTACTTTAACACAGGTAGAAGAGGTCTTTCCTTTGAGTGAGGGTCTTTTGCCTGTCACTTCCCTTCCTTTTTCTGCAAAACTCACAGTTAGGAAACTTCCTCAAAATCCAGATTAAGTTAAAGTGGCTTTAAAGCTTAAAGTTCCTTACAAAGCAATGTGAATGTTGATTCTTGCTATGGATTTGCTCATTTTTCAGTGTTTTCAAGAATTTCTAAAATATTCAACTTGGTTTTGCTCATTATTTTCACTTGCATATTTTATCTTTTTACTTAATATTTTACTAGTTTGTCTAATAATGATGACATTTAAAATAATAATTACAACCAAAATAAACATGTTTAGGGGCAAATAAACCAATAGCAGAGATGCCCATCACCATCAGCTTCAGGGCTTTGCAGAAGAAATGGGACCTTTGAATTAATTCAGTGAGTAGTTTAAATGGTATCATTCTATGACCTGGAATGATCAAATGAATATTGAATTAAGTTTAGTAAACATTTTTTAAATTAGGCAGAAAGTTTCACAGGAGCTTGTGCTATCAAAAAAAATTAATTTTATGATACTTATATGACAAACTTTCATTATGTGGGAAATTCCATAATCACAATACCCTTGTATTGGGAGACAAATGGGGTTTTTGTACATCTCAATATGCAATAGGTAATGATTATATAAATCTGGATTTATTCGATAGTTTAATTTTCAATTCAATTATTTGTATATTCAATAATATATTCACTAATTTTTTTATACTGAAAAGTTCTAAATTAATCATAATTCTTAAGAATGATTTTAAATACCACTATCAGATTTTAGTGTGTAGTGAGTGAAATCAGTTATAGGCAAAAAGTTGAAGTCAGGGGCTATTTAAATTCTGCTGAAATCTCTAGGAAACTGTTATTAAATTATATCAATATTTCCTTCTTATGGTTTCATAAGATTGAAATTAGGAAATATCAGTTGACATACTATTAACAGTAACTTTGAAGTTATTTCAGCCAAGCTCAGAAAGAAAAACAAACGTAGAAGATAGTAGAAATACATAGATTAGCTGTATATGTCATTAGATAAATATTACATTCTTCATATAATTTTAGTAAAATTCTTTATGAATTGGGATTTTCTCTCTTATTCATGAGATTTTATACTCAGTAGTCACTAGATTGAACTAGTTAAAAATTGTTCTCAGCATTCTCCAAATCTAATAATGTAATATAAAATTTTAAAGTCTATTATGCTTTTTAAAGTATAATTGTGAGACAAAATTCTATTGTGAGAGTGTTTCATATGGGAAATATCAAGAATTGTGCTTTTTAAAAAGCGAAATAAAAAGAATAACAAGAACTTTGAAAGTGAGAGAACAGTAGATAATTCTTTTTCAGAAAATGCTCTATTTATAGAAGAATAAGCAAGTTGAGAATAGTTTTACATAAACAATTAAACAAAGGATTTATTATTAAAAAATGCCCTATATCTTTAAAATATTAGCAACTAGAAAAACTACAAACAAATACATAATGTTAACTACAACCACAATTTATTTACTGTACAAGCAACTTTTTTTTCCCATGTATTAAAATTATAAAACTGTAGGAAACATTTAAGCTCTCAAAAAAACCAAAGATAGCAGCACTCTTTCCTTAGAGTTCTTTGTTAATAAAAAATAATTTGTGCTCTCCTGAGGAAGACATTCCATAAATGCAATAAAAATGGGTGTTAGGAAAATTACCATTCTCTTGCTTTCCCATCATTAGTTTTTCACCCTGGTGGTTTGCTCAAGTCAGCAGGGAGCATATTTATGGTTTTAGTGCATGTTAGTATAATGATTTCCCTTTTTCCTTAATTTTCCTACATTTTAAAAAGTAAAACTACAGTCTGTATTGAAAATAAGCATATTCTCATGAAATGGATTGAGTTGGAAAGAGCATCCAGTTGTCTTTTCATTTTGACAAATAGTACAGATTTTTAAAAATTGTATCATCATGTTTATATTTTATATATATATTAAGGTAAAGAAAAAAGTACCCTTCATCCCTTGAAACTCCTAATATGGAACCACATAAATTTCTCTAGTATGTATTTTTAAATGGTTTTTCAATTTTAATGATCATAATTTTTCTATCAAACTTTGCTTTTCAAACTAAATTATAGGGTTTTTACTTTCTTTTAATACATATTAATTTTAAAATCTTCTAATGCTTAATATTTAGCACCATTTTAACATATACTTAATGATATCTTGGCTCATCAAGTAGAAAAGTAGAGGCAGCTAGATGGCTAAGTGACTCATCAGAGATGTGCACTATGATAACAGCTATGAAAATGTCAGTCATTCATTTTACAGAACTCAGCACCCTTTGAAATATTTTCTAGTCTGTGTGCTCATTTTGTGATAAAATTTTCAGGTGACATATTTAGGAAAAATCAATGCTTTTAGATCTTACTATAGGCTGATAAAGCAAAATTAGTAAACTTAAATTTTAAAATTTAGCACTAGTCCATAAAAATTTAACTGCAGAATATCATGATTAAAATTAACTTCCTCTAGCCTGTTATTAATAGAAAATGCAAGCACTTTATTCTTATACTAGCTATATTTCAAGCAAAATAATCATTCTAAAATAGTCGGAATGCTCAAATTATTGAGGCAAATCTCAGAACTTTAGAAAAAGAAACTTTAGTTACTTTGTCTTTTGTCTAGAATATGCTTGAACAACAGCAAATACACACACACATACAAATATATATAAAATATATTACATATTAAATATATTAAATATTATGATATTTTATATATTAAATATATTAAATATATATACATAAATATATATTATATTATATTATATTATATTATATTATATTATATTATATTATATTATATTAATTATATTGTATTGTATTGTATTGTATTGTATTGTGTATATTATATATTATATCAATTATATTGTATTGTATTGTATTGTATATATTATATTATTATATTATGTTATATTATATTTATTATATTATATTATATTATATTATATTATATTATATTATATTATATTATATTATTAATTTCAGGATATTTTCCCCTAGGCCACTTCATTTATTCCTTAAAAAAATCTTCATGAGCTAGGTAATATTATTCCCATTTAACAGATGATAATGTTAAGTCCCAAGCTTCTTAAATGACTTGCAGAAGGCCTAAATTTTAATAGTTACTAGAGCAAGTGAGTTTGAAAGTAAAAAGATTCAGGCTGTTCAAAGCTGAGCTAATTGAAAAACAGCCTCGGTATTATTTTTTTCATGCAATAAGAGCCTCAAGATAGAATCACAGGTATTAAAATTTAATAATCATACTGTTGTATAATATTGAGTTATATGAGAAATGTTCTTAAAAGTTTTCTTTTACAATATTACCCCATTCATTGAAAGAATACCCTCTCTAGAAAATCATAAAAAAATAAGAATTTTCTAATTAAAAAAATTTTTAATTTAATTGAAATTTAGGTAATTTAAAAAGAATGAAATACAAATATATTTTTAGTTTACACTAACTAGAACTGTGAATGTGCACCTATAATGAAGAAATTTATAATCCCTTTCTATACTTCATGAATGACCACATTCATTTATTCTTTCAACATATATTCATTGAGCACCCACAATGTTCAGACACTGTTGTATATTTCAGTAATGTGTTCAACTATGGGCACCCCACTTAAAAAAAAATTATGCCAGCATACCTGGAAGGCCTACCAAGTGCCAGACTTTTTTATGTTTAAATTATTACCTTAATAATGACAATAATAGTTAACATGAACTGAAACTTTATTTTGTGCTAAAAGAATTTAAAGCATTAATTATTTATAACTCACAACAACCTTACTAGGTGGATATATATTTTATCCTCATTTTCCAAGAAGGAAACTGAGACTCAGACAGTACACAATTTGTCTAAGTTTTCAGAGCCCTCAAACTTGAAGCAAAAATTTAAACCAAATAAGTTCAGCATCAGAGCCCAAGTTCTTACCTACTATACTGTACCTATCATTTTTAATCACTTAAAAGTACTTTTTATACATCACTTATTTTAATCCTGAGATCCTCATGACCTTCACAATAATCCTCCGAAGAAAATATTATCTCCATTTTAAAACTCAGAAAACTGAAGTTTGTGGAAGAGGTTAAACAACTTGCCTAAGGTCATATATGTCTGCACTCCTCTCTATCTATCAGGCAGAGCTGCATTTGGGCACATAGCACAACATTACCCAGGAGTAGGTTCACAGTATCTTTGGAGCACCAGCAAAATAAAGGTTGTATGCTTACAGTTTAATAATTTAAAAAGTCTACATAGTTATCAAAGGAGGAAAATATTAGAATTAGATTCCTTTCTTATAATAGTGTGATTTATTGTTATTTTCATTTGAATGTTATATATGTGGTGTGAGGTAGGCAATGAAAGGCATTACAATTTACATTGCTCAGGGCTTCTAAGGATCTTACTCTGACTCTGTATGTTTTTACATTCATAAAAGTTACATGAAATAGCCTTATTTGTGGCAGAAGGGAAGCTGAGAAAATTCAGTAACTTGCTCAAGTTCACAGGACTAGTGAGTAGCAGCTACGTAACATAAACTAAAAGCATTTTGACTCAATAATCCCAGTTCTTTTTAAGATATCATGTAAACAACTAGTCTAGTCAAAAGAAAGCTATTTATATAATAACAAGACTTGAAATCATGTCAAAGGTAAAGTAGTTAAGAAATAAATGAGTTATCCTGGATGAGAGAAAATTCAAGGAACTGTAAAACTGACTTCCAATGAATATATTGCCATATGTAAAATGAATATGAAAATTGTTTTACCTATGGGACAGGACCAGCACCAAAAGATGGAAAGGAGAGTGGTGGATGAACTTATTAATTGTGTTGACAGTCAAAGACATTACTAGGGATGTTTGGGTAGAGCCTAAATAACTATGTTGGTGTGATGGAGATTAAAAGCATTAACGACAGAGAGAATGGTATTTAGAACATTGGCTCTCAATTATAACTATATTTTGAAACCATCTGGAAAGTTACAAAAAAATATACAATTGTCTGGGTACCACCTCCAATAACTGTGATTTAATTGGCATGGGGTTTGACCTCAGCATAAGGATTTTTAAAAACTTCTCAAGTAATTAGTTTTAATGTTTAGCAAAGTGTGCTAAAGTGCCTATCACTCTTGTGAGGCTCAAGGACAATGTCATAAGGTGACTCAAATCAGGAATCATGTAGGGTCATGAATAACAGTTTTGAAAACTTGTTTCTAACAAGTGAACATCTTCCATGGCATAATGAACACATATTCAGAATCAGAGTGGAGACTTGCGTCTGCCAACTAATCACTCTAAAGCTCAGTTGCTTTACCTACACAGTGAGATACTATAGTTCTCCACTTATGGAATGGCTGAGAGAATTAATGTAAGATAAAAAGATAATGTACGACAGCACAAAATCTATACAAGCAATCATTACTTGTGTAACTAATTTCAGTGAGGTAGAAAGAACTACAGAGAACTTTATTTTTCTTTCCTCAAGCTCATGTGAGGGATTATATATATATATATATACTGAGGGAGTGATGGGTAGGGAGAACAGTGTGTTAGGCTTTTGGATAATTATGGTCTTTTTTTGTCTTCAAGTTTCCGTTGCATATTTTTCATCCCTTTAAAGCTTACTCAAGTCGCTATTATTTTTAAAGTGAAAGCATAAGCTCACCAATGTGATTAAAAGTAATACTTTATAGGATCTAATATCATAACATTCAGCTGTACAACCACAGCAATTCTAGAAAATTAATCCTACTGTGAATTGATTTAATTTTGAAGTTTATGCCCATATGAATCTGACAAATAAGATGCATGAAAGTATAAACATATTTGAACACTGAACTATCCATGCTCTTTTTTTTTCAACCTTTTTTCAGCTGCTTTCTATCCCCAAATGCTTCTAAATTGAATGAATTCTCTGTTGTAAGATTACCAAGGTCCTGATCATGTTTGTATGAGAGCATATTCTTTCATGAATTTCACAGCCTCTTTGAGGACTATAAGAAAAATAAATGGCACAAAATTTGCTCACATAAATGTTTTGAGAAAAATATACTGACATTTTTTTCCAATACAAAATATTTAATTAAAACAAAACCATAAAACTAATGTTTGTTTTCAAATAAAGAAATATGCCAAAGAATTTGCAAATTCCTTGAATATGTATCTTTAACATTCATCCAGAGCTTTCAATTCTATCATAATGCTTTTGAATCTTGCTTCCATCTAGACTATTTCTGAGAATGTTGTTTTATTCATTAATTGCTTTGATATTTTTACATTTTAAACTTCTTTTAAAAAGTTCTTTTTTAATTTTCTCAAACCTTTCTTTTACTTATTATGTATAATTGTTTTTGTAGCAAGTTTAATTTAGATTTCATCTGCATCCTATTTTCAGAATTTAAAACCATTTTGAGAAATAGTTCTCAGGTTCCTGTTGCATAGACATCTGAAATGGATGAAACATATTATTATAATTAAGGATGCTGGGTTCCTATTCTGGCTTCATTTATCAATACATTGGTGACCCTAAGCAACTTAATCTCTCTGCCATATTTTCTCCCCTAAATTGATTAAATAAATTTTATTTATAAAACATTTAGAATACTACCTGGTATTTAGTAAGGACTATGTTAACAAGAACAATGGATGTATTTTTGCATATTAGCATAGGTACTAACATAATGAGGAGTCAAAGAATAAATTTAAGGTCAGTCATTTATATCCACAATTCATTGCTTGTGGGATGTCAAATAATCACAATCTCCTTGAGCTTCAATAGCCTTACATTAAACACAAGGGTTATAGTACCTATTTTGTATCACAGAATTGCTTTGACTATCAATCAAATGTAATATGAGAGATTAGTTAAAAGAAAACTAAAGTGCTTTAGAAATATGTTATTACTAAATGTATTAACTCAAGTTTTCTGTAATGTATTTTTATGTGTCAGGAAGAAGAGTGCTTGCTTAACCCAGGAAGCACAGAACTGGAAAGAGTTGCAGGCCTCCCAAGGAGAGTATGTTCTGTTCCAAAGGTACTGCCTGGAAATAGTGCTGACAAAAAAGAATTCTTTTAAATTACAGCCTATCTCATTTTATTGCACATAAAATATTAGCTAGTTTCAAAAGGGTTAACTTAAGTAGCTTTTAGTGTATTAAAGTTTTGTGTATTCTATGTCTTGGACTCTCACATTATGAAAAATTACATTTCTACTCAGCTGACTCCAAATGATTACGAATTCTAAATTACTGACATCTACAGCAGTAAAATTAGCTGAACAACCATAGTATTTATCCAATATAAAATAGACTTATAATTGACATTTATAAACTTTAAAATAGTAGTTATCATGTCTCACTTCCCACTGATAATCTCACATATTTCTTTCCTTTTTTTCTTTTGGAGAATGTTGTCTTACTAAAAGCAAAATAGTTAATCATGAAAAGCCTCCAGTTAAATAAAGAAATATTAAATCTTTTCTTTCTAGAAATACATTTCAGAGTGAAGTTATAGCTCAATAAGAAAGACATATTTCCATCTTAAAGTTAGTACTAAATATTTTACTTGTGGTCTCTTGACACATTTGCTGCTCTAATAGAAGAAATATTTGCATTTTCTGCACTGGGCATTTAATACTAAAGTGAACCATTCTATTCAGAGCAAATTTAGTATTTTCTTCACAAAAATATAAACATTTAAGCATACTGTGAGGTTACAACACACACACAAATTTATTCTGATTATGTGCCTTTAGTCTTTTATTTCTGTTAATATTTGGTGGTAAAAACACTAAATAGGAGATAAACTTCTCTAAAAAAGTTTGTGTACAATACACTACTATTAACCAGAGGTATAATATTTTACAGCAGATCTCTAGAGAGAGTCTTTTTATTCTTTATTATACTTTCTGATAAAACTTTTGGTTTGTTTTATTTTAAGAGGCTATTTAACAACTTGGAATAAATATGCTTAGCTGCCTGCTTTACATTAGAATATGGTTCTATATTTGCAGAAATGTGTGTATGTGTATGAGTATGTGCGTGTGTGTATTCAAACCTTGCTGAATCCACATGATTCAAACAGAGTAGGCAAGTTGAATCATGAATATTAAAATGTATCTTTCATGTTGAGCTCAGCTTGATGTTAAAAAGTTTAGGATTATTTACTGTAAAAGTTTTCTTTTTGAAAAATGAAACAAATATTTGGTTATGTCTTCTGTTAACTTCCCTGCATCAGTGGGCCACCATATCAAAATTTATTAGGTAAAATAAAAGCTAAAAAGAAACTGATTATTTTCTCTAACATAATAATCTTAAGTATATACCAATAGTTTTGTTGTATGTTTTTAGTAATAATGCTTTATTCATAGTAAATGTTATTAGTATTTGGAGGCTACAGAGATGCTTTTACCCACATAAGAACTTAGACTGAAACAGGATTTCTTTCTTAAAATGTATAGACTGAAATACTGAAAAGTTTTGATAAAATGATAGAAAATATTTCCAGGCCTTTAGAAGTATATAATAATTGACATTAATATACCTCATGGAAAAAGAAATGTCACCCATAAGGGAGCTTGTTTAGCTCAGGAAGCACAGCATGGGGAAGATATGAGGTCCTTCCAGGGAAAGGCTATTCAGTTCCAAGAATACTGACTGGCAGACTTATTTTTTAGCCTAATGTTACTTGACATAAAAAAAATATATATATATGTATATATACAATAGAATACAACACATCCATAAAAAAGGATGAAATAATGACATTAGCAACAACATGTATTGATCTGAGAGTATCATACTAAGAGAAATAAGAAAGAGATAAGAACCATACAATTTCACTTACATGTGGGATATAAAACAGAAAGCAACAAATAAACAAACAAAGAAAACAAACTCGAAGGTACAACAACGTTGGCGGTTATCAGGAGGGAAGGAGGGTGGAATGAGGGTGAAGAGGGTAAAGGGGTTCACAGATACGGTGATGGGAGACTTTGGGTGGTGAGCGCACAATGCAACATACAGACAATGTATTATAAAATTGTACACCTGAAACTTATATGTCATTAACCAATGTTACCTCTAATAAATTTAATTAAAAATTTAAGAAGTCAAACAACTGATTTTTCTTAAATTAACATGTCAGTAAGCCAGTCTGATTATAATTTGGCTGCCTTTGTGCCACCCATATGGAGATAAAGTTAAATCATTTATCTTCTTCTCTAATATAGTTGAAGTTCTTATTGTACATGGATAAATTAGAATCCTGAGTTTATACATCAGTCTCATGAACTAATTTACTTGTGAGTAAGCTTATGAAGTTTTCATTCTGCAGGCTGACAATTAAACATTAGAACTTCTGAAAAATCACTATCAACTGTGACATGCCCTCAGTAATGATAATAAAGTTAGCAGAGACTTCTCCATGTCTATTGTGTGAGATATCATTGTAAGTTCTTTACATATACTAACACATTCAGAGGTCATAAAAGTCCTTTGAGTTAAGGATTTTTATTACATTTCTGTTTCCATGTAAAGAAAATGAGTCAGAAAAGTAAATGGGAGAGGAAAGCATCAAACATCTGGTCCAGAAATAGTGCCCCAACTTCTTTGTACTTTTGGAGTCTTTATTAATATTAATATGATCATTAATGATCTAAGGGCTTATTAATATCACTATTAATATTACTGCCTATTTTATCTTTCTTCTTTGAGATTTAAAAAATATTCCATAAAGCTAAATACAGTTATTTTTAATAAGGCAAATAGAAATTAAAATATTGTTTTGTTATCACTTGATAATTTATCTGGATTCTAAAGATCCTATAGTATGCTACTTCCAATTAATTTTAAAATTATTAGAAAGTAGAAACAATTTTTAAGTATTTTGGGGAAAATCAACATAACACTTTTAAAACAATGCAGAAAATTAAAGAAAATAAATTATGACATTTCAAACAAATTTTTAAAATAAAGTACTCACCTACTCTTATACACAATATTATATAGAAAAATTTAGCTTTATAAAACTTAAATGACATTTATTAATTATTGCTATTATATAAGAGCAGCTGTATGTTAATTGGTCTTTTTTGTATATTTAAAATTAATGGACAAAATGAATGTCTGCAAGGATAATTCACTAAATCTCTAATATTAAATAATCTTAATAAATCCTTATGAATATTTGCTTGTAATAAATCTAGGGAACACAGATTAAAATTCTTACTGTAGTCTGATATATATATCAGGAGAAAAATTAAAAGTTATCAACTATATAATATAGAAGGAAGCGATGTGTTCTCTTATTAAGTAGGATAAACAAAGAGAACTCATGAGGAAAAGATTCCTGAAGGTTATTTATTGGAGATAAGATTGTTTAGCTGAAGGATGAACAGCAGATTAAGAATAGCTAAATATAGTTCTTATAAAGCAAAGTTTCTTTGCATTTTTATGAAATATAATTTAAACAAAATCTTAAAGGATAAATAAAATTTGGGTAAGAAATGGTAAGAAAGTAAAATTATAAGGAGATACTCTAGTATGAACAAAGGCAGGCTATCAAAAAACAATGAGAATATTTGGGGAATGGGGTAGTATTCAGCTAAATTGGAAGTTGTGCATGGAAGAAAAGGGAGGGTGAGGCTGAAAAGAAAAGTTAAAATGTGTTGCATGTATAAGGACTTTAAATCTAGTGGTGGCAGTCAAAAAAGAGATATATTTGTAAAATTCAGAAGATAGAATTGATAAGATTCTGTGATTGGTTTGATCTGGTGGCAAAGAAAGATAAGGTTAAAAGAAAGTTTGAAGTTTGACCCTCAATATAACTTTTTAAAAGTTATATTGTTATTCATAGAAAAACAAATCAGAAAGAAGACCTGAATTGGTAACATCTCCTGAGGGACAATAACAATTATGTTAAAAACTCTCAAATTATAATTGAAAATATGACCTCTATATTTGAAAATTATATTGAATTTATGACCATATATATGTATATATACTATGCTATAATTTTAATCAAATTAAATAAACAAATATAAATGAGAAATTTTATGTAAAAATATGTTTGAATTAAATAATAAAACTTAATATCTAATTTCAAATATTACTAAAATTTACGTGAGAATCCACAAATCTATAAGCAGGGCAAGTACCTATTGAGTAGATTACTTAATAATATATCAAATTTTGGGCCATTCTTATCTTAAAATTACATAATTTTTAACAGGATTATCTTTATGCCTTAGAAGATGTATAGCATGGTGTTCATGACCATGTGTTCTAGGTCTGACTTCCATTGTTAAATTTTGCCTTCGTTATTTTAGCTGTGTGACTTTTGACAAATTCTCTTCAGTGTTCTCTCTGATACTATGGGAATAATGGGTGTGTCTACTTCATAGATTTATTTGGAAAATGTAAGGTGTAAATCTATCTAAAGTACTTAGCATTATGGCCAGAGCACAGCTAATTCTCTATGATATCACCATGGTTAATACTAATGAGATAGTGAACATCTTATTTGGAGTTTTTCTTATTATACATACAATTTTTTGTATTCTGTTGATATATCACTTGATACTTCTATTTTTTCTTTAACTGAAAAAACCTAGTATGGCTAGAAATTTGAGAGGAAAAACAACAATAACAATTCCTATACCATTCATTTAATATAGGACTGCATTGCTTTTTTTAATTCTTCAAGCTGAATTTTATCACTTTGGAAATACATTGAGAATTGAACAATAAGAAAAAAAATGTCATTTAAATGTCTAGGATGTGAGCAATGTTTAGACTGCCATATACTGGAAGTAACCTTTCATAAAGCCAGACTACACAATATTAAAAATTTGTATGCATGCTTAAAACACACTTCTGAAATTTGGAGAATTCAGATGAAAAAAATATTCTCACTTGACTAATAATTTATCAACCTTACACTCGTACATTTATAATATCTATAAAATTAAATAGGAGTTATTTAGAAAATAATATTTTATCACTTTTATTTTATATATATTTCATATATAGCAATAAACATACTTGTAACAGAGTAGCATCTGTTTTTAAACTACCTTTAAGAAATAAAACTTCAATCTATTTAATAAAAGGAGGAAAGGATTTCAATTTTTTCTCAAGGCATTTGACTATGAGAAGAATCGAATTCCACATGAATTCTCAGACATAATGTACAAGATTTGGGCAACCATTTCATTATTCTATTATATGAGGTAAATTTATCTTAAGGGCCTTCAGAAACAGGGCAGAAACAGGGCAGTTAAGAACAAGGAGTTTAAGCAAAATCATAGCCTGAGAGAAAATTATGTATCATGGAGTCATGAATATGAGTACATCCCTAAAAACCTTGCAGTCTCAGAGAACTTTTCTTCATTTAGAATCACAAAGTTTTTTTTTCTTCTAGAACACATATTATATGCCAACAACTCTGCCAATTCTCGAGGGTTAAGATTAAATGGTTAAGATTAAAATGATCAACTCTGCCCTTGATAAACTGACAGTTCTAGCTCAGAAGCCATGAACAGATGCCCGGCATATTGAATGCATGATATCCAGTAGAAGCTCAATAAATATTTGCTTACTCAATGAATGTTGATTATATGAAAACTACCAAAACAAAAGAAAAAGTTATAAAACAACCTTAAGACTTAGGAAAGACTTTCTTACAAAGATGAAAACTTTGAAGAAAGGGAAAAAAGAGACTTCCAGGCTGAAGAAACAACTTAAGTAAAAGCCTGGAACATAAAATTTAGTATATTCTGATTGATCTGCTCATAATTACAACACTGTTAAGTATGAGGTAAAATAAAGCCATCACACCTTTACGGGCAGAAAATGAGATAAGACTGAAGGGCAAGTGGCCTAAAAAAAGCCAACTTTCTAGAAATGGTCATGGAAAGTAAATCTTAGAGTTCTGGGTTCCACCAGCTTTTGGATTTTGAGACTTTCTAAGATTAAAGTAAGGATATAGATTTTTTTTTTAGCCACATCTCCCACAATCCCTTTTAAAGAGGAAAACTTAACTGAGAAAAGGAAAAGACATTTCCCTTCCCTTCGTTACAATAATAGTACTGTCATAGTCTTCCAAAACATGTGACACCTCAAATTGTAGAAATAGCTTAAAATGTCAACTAACTCAAACCTTCAAATTTTGGAAAAACTATAAAACTACAACCATGGATTTTTAAAATAAACATTTAAATAAAATTATTCAAATATTTTTAAAATAAATTTTATTTTAGAATAGTTTTTGAATTTATAGAAAATTTTCAAAGATATTTTCTTGTGTGATTTAAACTATAATTAAATTCACTCCAGAGTAATCAGAAACAAGGGCAAAGGAGAAAACTGCAACCATAAGTAGCTTCTAATACAAAAAATTCTCACCTGAAGTATGTCAGGGAGTAAATGCAGATTCTCTTTTTTTCATATTCATTAGGCACTGTGACTGCCTTTTTTGTTGTTATTTTTTATTTTAGGATAATTGTAGATTTATAAAAAAAAGCCATGAAGATAGTACAGCATTACCATATGCCTTATACCCATTTTGCCCTTATATTAACATCTTACTCTAGTGTGTTTGTAACAATTAATAAACCAATGATGATACATTATTTAAGTAAAGTCTATATTTCATTTAGATTTCTATAGTTTTTACTTAATGTCCCTTTTCTACCAGGAGCTTATCCAGGTTACATTTACTCCCCATGTCTTTTTAGGCTCCTCTCTGGCTGTAACAATATCATATACATTCCTTGTTTTTGAATGACTTTGACAGTTTTGAGGAGTATCGTTCAGGTATTTTGTAGATTGTACCTTAATTGGGATTTGTGTGATGCTTTTCCCCTGATTGAACTGAAGTTATGAATTTTTTGGAGAAAAACTACAGAGGTTAAGTGCCCATCTGATTACATCATATCCAAGAGTACGTAATATAAAATATGACTTATCACTGTTCATGTTGACCTTGATTACCTGGCTGAGGTAGTGTTTTCTTGCTTTTCCACTGTAAATTTAGTTTTTTGTTTTTTTGTTTTTTTCCTTTCCAGACTGCTCTCTTTACAAGTGTTACCATTGGAGCAATTGGAGTTCCGGTGAACACACACCTCTAGGTCTTTTTCACTGCTGGAAAAATGCATTTCAGCTCAGTAAATATGACAAATGTTCATTTATTAAAAGTATGTTATGAGGTAGTAGATGGGTCAAGCCTAAAACCAGCTAATCACATGGAAATGAGGTTACATACGCCTAAGGGAGAAGGTATGGGTTACAGCCAGGGAAGATGGAGAACTGTAACCCTGGGGGAGAAGAAGGTCCACGTTATATTTGGGGCTGTGATGGTTACAAAGGATCATTACAAAGGCATTCTTAGGTGATTGGCAAGTGAGGTCACTTTGATCAACACTTGGCTGCTATATAACTCTTTGCTTAGTGTGCATGTTTTGTCCAGAATTCAGTCTGTTACAGATTCATGAACTCCCAGGCATAAATATAGTATTATAATGAAGTTTAAAGTATAGGCAGATTTGGTAATACCTTCTTCATAGGTGTCTGTAACCAGATTAGACCAGCTAAGGTTATGACCCTCCTTTCCTCTGTTTCTGGGAATGCAAGGGGAATTCCCTACCAGTAGGGTGTTTTTTGGGTGGTCTCTAGGCTAGGCCCTAGTCCTTTGTTTCCCCTGTCATTCCTGTCTGACTATCTATCTAACAGCAGGAAATTTCTACCACAGTCCATGCTTAAATTTAAGGTATCGGGATTATGTTCCACCTCCTGATGTGAATACCTACATAAATTATTTGGAATTCTTCTGCAGGAAAATGTCTTCCTATTTATTTGTGTAAATATGCACTCATGAATATTATTTATACTTTGGGTAATAATCCAGTAACACTATTTATTTTGTTGTTTAAACTGTTCCAGCATTGTGCATTGGGAACTCTTTCAGTTGGTTCCGGTGCCATTTGACACAGTCCCATCAATATGAGCTTTTGTTTCTGTTTTGTTGCTGTTATTTTCAAAGCATGCTCTTACTTCTGATACTATAATACAAGATACTCCAGGCTCCTCTTGTATAGTCCTTTACCAATTCCTAGAATCAGCTATTTCTCCTGGAAGTCCTGGTTCCTTTTATTAGAGAATGGTGTTGGAAATCAAAATCTGAGCTCTAGGGACACTTGCTGAAGTGTTGTTGTAAGACCCTCTCAGCTGACAAAGCAAGCCAATATGTGATTGTATAGTAGCCCATCTAACTAAACCTGAATTCATATTGATGTCTCAAACTCTAATCCATTACTACGCAGATCATTCTAGAATATTCCCTTATCTTTAACCTCCTACTCAGTACTGAGAATTCTGGCTTCCATCATTAACCATCTATTTATTTAATTGTTTAATTCATGTATACATATATAACAGTTTTTAGAATTTTTGAGCTGTATATCCTTGGCAGCAATTTGTATTATCAAGCTTTTTGTTTACATTAGCCATTCTAATCGGTATGTAGAAGTATGTCATTGCTGTTTAATTTTCATTCTCCTAATGTCAAATGCTGATGAGTGTCCTTTCATACGCTTACTTGGCATCTTTGATGAGATATCTTCAGATCCTTTGTACATTTTTCAACTAGGTTACTCTCATTGAGTTTTAAGAGGTTTTATTTGTATATGTTGGATATAAATGCTTTATGAGATAAATAATTTGTAAACATTTTCTCCCATTCTGTGACTTGTATTTTAATTATCTTAACAGTGTCTTTTGCAATGAAGCTTTTAATTTTAATAAATACTAACATCAATTTTTTTCTTTCATAAACCATGCTTTTAATGTTGTATCTAAAACATCACAAATCTAAGGTCATGTAGGTTTTATTGTGTTTTTTTTTTTTTTATAAATTCTAAGTTCTGCATGCTGTATTTTTAGGTGTATAATTCATTTCAACTTAATTTTTGTGAAAGGCATAAGGTCTGCATAGAAAACTGTAACACTGAATTTTAAAAGTAAACCCAGATGAAGGTAATCACTAGATAGAAGACCAACTTTGTTATTTTTGTATTTGTTCTTCTGCAATACTGAAAAGAAAAATCTCTAAAACTTTAAATTCCATAGCAGGTACACTGAGTTCTCTGTAAATGGGATTTGCTTAGCTTCCAAATCCATTATCTCGTATTCTCTGACTTGCTCACAACTACCCTTTAATCACACTGCCTACCTTTGTAAATGTCAACGGTTTCTAATCTCAGAATCCTGATACATTCCATTTCCTCCATTTCAAACATATTTCCCTGCTTTTCAAATGTCTGGTTCTACCTTAAAATTTTACTTCTACCCTAATCACCCACCATTTAGTCTAAAGTAGTTTTCCTCTATTAATATTTTTCAACAAGTTGGTTCTTTTTCTTTATATGACTCACTGAGGTACATAATTATATGCACGCTCACACACACAAACATGTGGACTCACATACACAGACATGTACATACATACAGAGAGCTTTCTTTTAGGCTAAAATCTACCTCATGATATGGATAATATGTTTTTTTATTACAATATATCCACAACCTAGCACAAGACCTAACATATTCCAGAGCTTCAATAAACTTTGGTATAATGCTGAGTTAATTCCCATTCAATTTTAAAAGGCAAAAGGAGCAATAATGTGTGAAATAAGATTTAAAATGCAAAATGTAGAAATGCATAATGGAGACTATATTAGAACCAATAAGAAAACATGTATAGATAAGATAGTAGTTACACCTGAAATATATAAAAGGTATTTTACTAGTAAATATTTAAGTATTCTACCATTTTAAAACAGATATGTTGTATTGACTACTAGGCACAAGAGAAAAATGATTACTCTCCAAATATTTTCTAATTCATTGACAAGGCCACACTACTATATTATAATTAAATTGATAAATTATGAAATAATATTAATAAAAATTATAATGTGTCCTCACTTTTCAAATTGATTTTTTCTTATGCTTATTAATTTATAGCAATGAAATGCTTTAGCATAGAAAAGAACAAGACAGTTAATAATATCTCATTATGACAGTTTAGAAAGTTCTAAAATAGAACTACAATCCACACCATTTGTATTAATATCAGATTTTACTTGTGAAAAAAATTTTCAATATTAAAAACCTTGTGAAATGCCATGGCATCTAAATTTTTCATAATTTCTTCTTATTGGGAGAAAGATTTTCTTTCTATGTGGAATTTTAGATAATGGCCATTCAGAACTTAGAAGTCTTGTTATTTTTAATAATACCCATTTATAAGCATACATTTTCAGAAGCACTGATTTTCACCTGGATCTCTGAAAATTTCCTGAGAGCTTCCATCTTTGGAATGGGTACAGCTTCTCACATTAATCAATGTGAGGCTTATGAAATATTTCTTAAGCAGTAAAAAAATTCCTCACACAGGGGAGCATCTGGATCTTACCAGAGATATTAGAAACATTCTGACTACACAGTGATACATCCAAATGTGGCTAGGACTTTTTCAGGTAATAGTCTCAAAAGGTGTCAGGATAGGCAGTATGCAAATGCTTAAACTCACCTAATCTAACACCAGACTGCCGGGATTTTCAAATTCCAGTTTTTCCACTTACTAGCTGTGTGACCTTGAATGTATTACTTAACCTCTCTGTGCCTCAGTTACCTCAGCCATTAAGTGAAGGTTAATTATAATGGCTGTGATGATTAGATGAGTCGATACATGAAAAAATTCTTGAAACAGTATCTAAAACACAGCAAAATCTGTTAATGAATTATCTGGTCTAACCAGAGCACCAGATTTTGCAAGAATGTGGCTAGAAGAGTCCATTAACAAGTATTCAGTATTGGATGATTGCTGGCCAATGAATTGAATTCTCTCATTCGATTATTTAAAAATGATAGTAAGATTAATAATAATAATAATAATAATAATAATGATAATGATGATGATGATGATGCAGGGAATCAGGAAGACACTGAGAGTAGGCTGCAAGAACATGTGCTAGATCTCTATGGAATAAATTACCACAATTTGAGCACCTTAAGAAACAAAAAGTTACTTCACAGTTTCTGTGGGTCAGAAATCTGAATTCTCTGATAGTTTTACAAGGCTGAAATCAAGGTTTCAGCTAGGTGCATATACATCTATAAAATTTCAAGCTATCTCAAGATTTTGGAAAAACTTAGTTCCTCAAAGCCATATGACTGAGGTCCCCATTTATTTACTATCTGTTTTCTGAAGACCACACTCAGCTTCTAGAGGCCACTTTCAAGTTCTTGCTATGTCTCCCTCCAGAGAACATCTCATGCTTTGAACCTCTTCTTTTAAGAAAAGCCTTGTCCTTTTTAAGAGTTCTTCTCATAAGGTCAGGCCCATCTTCCTTTCGATTACCTCAAAGTTAATTGATTAATAACCCATAAATAGGAGTGATATCTCATCATATTCATAGGTCTCACTCACACTCAAAGGGAAGGAATGTGAGGGCTTATGTTTCTGAGTGTCATCTTTGAATTCTGCTTACTATACTGTGTGAGAGAAGTACTTTGAACACTTCTATAGCCTCTCTATTCCCGAGACTGCCTGGCACATATACACATTCAAGAGATGTTTTTAATTTGTATTAAAATTAACTCAAATATTAGTAGGTCTATTTTTTAATGCTTTTAGTGTTCTTAATAAATTTACTCATGCACATGCACTGATCAGGACAGCAGTTTTCTAAAGATTCCATGGGAAAGAAGGAAGAGATTATTTATACCAGACACTTCACAGTGAACTGAAATCCTTTTCCCTACTTTCAGTTCTGTCAATTTCTTTCATGTGAATTAATGATGGTTCCTGATCAAACAGGTCTTGACACCTTATAGACATTCCCCTGAACCCAGATATCTTTATTAAACAAATCAATTTGCTCTCCTTTAGTCTCTACTTTAAAAGCCCCAAATAAATATAAAAAGGAAGAGTTAAGTGATATAAGAAAGTAGATGTCACTGAGATATACTATATACCACATAGTTTTTGAAGAATGGAATAATTTTGACAGAAAAAAAAAACAGGTTTTGGGTTTTTTTTTTTTTTTATCTATTGTAGGAAACAGATGTTGAGCAAATTTCTTAGTGGATAACAGGCCTTCATTTGAATGTTAACATTTATAGATTGCTTTTAAGCTGTCTCTTTCTAAAATGGGGTGAGTGGGGGAATACGTACTAAACCAAGCTATTTGTACAAGAAATATAAAGGTAAATTTAATTTTTGATAATGCCTTCTCAAGTTTGTTGGTTTCAGAAATCAATTAGAAATAAATCAGTATTTCTTCACTAATTATAATTGTCTAAATATCTCTTCTTAAACCCTGAGGAGAATAATTCTGATTTACAGAACAATATAAATTGTTTTTTACATAAGAATTATCAAGTAGAAAAATAATCAAGAGAGAAAGGACACATGGTAGTCATTAATTTTATTATAATCAAAACAAATTAGTTTTATGCTAAGTATGATGAACTTCTAACTACAGGGAGTAAAAACCTTGATTTTAAAATAGATTCAGTCATAACTTTACATAATTCAATATTCTGTTTAGGTCCAAATAAAAATGTTCAAGAATAAAGGTAAAAATCCTTAACCCAGAAATCAAAGTCCTACAAAATTTGCCCTAATGAGTCTGGTCTTGTTCATGTCAGTGACATTGCAAAGGTACAACCAATTATTTGGAATACTAATTTCTCTATTTAAATAAAACCTAAATTTCAATCTAGCTCATACCCACTGCTTTCACAAAACCTTCCCAATATCTGGTAAGTTGGAAGGCTTCCATCACTCTTTGAACTTAGATATCAACTATTATCTATCCTCTTCAAGTAATAAGTACCATATATTGACTTATAAAATTAAAATATTTGTATATATTTTCTTTTTTATGTATCTCCTTATAAGTGATAGAATAAACTAAAAAACTAGAGAGTGTGTCCTACACTTTTTAATGTGTACTCACTAACTAAATATGCATTAAGTAGCTATCATTTGTTAGGTAGGAAATAAAATTTGAAAGACATTATTTCATTTACCTGAGTTCAAAGGTCAGCTTATGAATTCCCAAAGCACAGAGTATAATATTTTACAAATAGTAAATATTTTTAGTTAAGTGTTTGTTAAACATAGATAAATAAGTGACATGTAAACAAAATATTTGGATTAATTTCTCCAATGTTTTTAGATAGGATTGCAGTAAATATGCTTATTTATATAAAACTCAAGTAATTTAATCTAATATATCACAACATCTAGTCCACTAAGTCATTTTGCCAATTCTTCATCATTGTGAATTTCTCTGTTCTGAGTGAAGTAAATTATAATTGTTTCTATGGACAAGTTTACTTAAACTTTGACTTAAAAAATACTTTTAGTATTGTCCATGCTGAAATTTTCTTAAGAAATGGGTCAGGGTAAAAGCTGTGAAGTTATGTCACTTTAAAACTATCTTTAGCTTTGATAATGGTTTGGCATTTTACATATTTTCCCTTCTGGCTCCTTAATGTGTCATATTTAAAAAAATGAGCAACTTAATTCATGAGATTTGGATTTGAACCCAGGTCTGACAAATGTGTCACTATAAGCAAATCACCTAGTTCCCTCTCTTATAAGAGATATGCTTTAAACTCAATGATTTGTAAGATTAGTTCTCAAACGCTGAAACTGATTTAATGATATAAACACAGTTTTAGGCTAAGGACTAAATAACTATCCTATGTTCACAGTACGAGATAAGCTACTTGATCGATTTGGGTTTTTAACTTGTCTAGAGACAAAAGTAATCACATAACTTGTTTAAACTTTGAAGTTCTGGCTTCCTTTAAGCCATTCTTATCCATGAGTAAATGTCACTTAAAAAAAATAAATTTCACTGGTAAGGTATCTTTCAAAGGGATGTTGAGAAATCTTAGACTTAAAGTTGTAAAATCACTTATTGTGGATGAAATTGTCTGAAGAATTCTTTAGGGCAGCATTTTTCAGAATGTTGTCTCTGGCCCCCTTATCAGAACAAACAAATCTAAAATAAGTTTCTGAGTGAATCCAATATAGAGTCTGAAAACCACAGCTCCTGGAGGAAGGGTTGCCTCTTAAATGATGGCAGAAGGAATGATACACATTATTAATCACATCAAAACCTAACGCAGCTAAAATAAAAATAATTTAAACAATTGCATGACCATGTCATATCTAAAAAAAAAATGTAACAATTATCTGACTGGAACCTAGAAAAGCAAAACTATAGGAGGACAGTGTTGACAGATGAGGGTAGTTGGCAAAACAAGGTGATTCTAGTCTATTTTGCAATTATATTCCTACAGTGGAGATTAAGTCATGAGATTTTCATAGCACAATACACCAGCCTTTAAGTTCATCCAATTTTACCTAAATTACTTTTTATTGTGACTCAATTATCACCAAATACACATTTAGAGTTTTATACAGAGAGTTATGTGAGTGCTGTTTTTCCTAGCAATGATATTTCTCTATGTCAGTAAGTTATCACTCTGGTTTAGAGTTGTTATAACTTTTATCATAAATTAATCACCAAAAAAGTTTTCTGACATTCCTCACAAATTGGAAGATTTGAACTGGGACAGTGAGACTTCATTAAGGCAATATCCCCAAGTAAAACTTTGCTATTTCTATGTTAAGTTCTGACTAAATGTACCTATTTTAATTTGACATATATCTCAATATCTAGATCTACTCAATGTTTCCAAATATTGCAGAACTGCCCATATTCTCTCTTACTAAGGATAAAAGCACAGGTGTCAGCACTGTTCTTTTGCTCTGTAAAAACCTGTAATTATTTTCTTACATAGACATGTAGGGCCAGTAGTGTGAACATCTGTTCACTAGTTCTTAAGCTGGCAAGAAATACAAAGAACTTTTTAGACAAACTACATGTCACAGGTTCACTTCTGTATTATTATTGGCTTTACAATGACTTCCTGACCATTGGGGATCTGGATTTTATATCACTTTAAAATACTCTATTTTAGGTCCCTATTTTGTTATGATATCTGTGTTTTTGCCTTATTTTTTAACACTAGATAAATACAGCCCTAGTCATTTCCCAGATGTTATTCTCAGACCAAAGAATCTTCAGACTCAATCAATATATCTTAAAAAGAATCCCATGAAAGTACTATATTCTTGTATTTTTTTTGAAAGAACTTGATTACAAGATAAATTATAAATTCTTTAGATTCATCATTGGTATGATCAATGTTGAGTCATGCCCGCCTCTTAAAAGGCACATTCTTATATGGTCTATCTTGCCTGACTATTCAGGGAAAACGACATCTTGCTCATGGCTGTGTCAGGAAATGCACTAAGAAACTCAATTAATGAAAATATTTGGGATTTCACTAAACTCATTAAATAGATTATGCTTATCAGAAGGTTCATTTTTTTATCGTGTATCAAGCGTACTATTAAGGGTGAAATACTTATGTAATATTGAGGATGGCAACTTGCATGACCTCGACCCCCTTAAATTAGAAATAACTCAGCACTTTCTATACACAGACTGAAAGTTTATGAATATATAGAGCAATATCTAAGACTGCAATTACTTTAATATTTCAACTTTCTGACTCAACTACTAAATGTTTCTAGGTAATAAAGACTCAAGAGTTTAAAGAATTGGTGAGGCATTGCCCTCATGCCCAAAGGCCTGCTCTAGTATAGTTACCACACTTCTCTAATTGTCATTCTATATGACAGCCAGTTCATCAAAGCAAAACTAACTGTGGGGCCTGATTTTCTTAGATAACTTTTTTTTTTAAAAGAGGTCCATAGCTACCTGTGAAACAATAAACTAGAAATCTTGTTTAAAAAGAAGATTGCCAGATTCTTCTAATTGGTAGAACCAAAGTTACAGAGTACGATCCATTGTATCTGCATGATTACCTGCTCTCAAAAGAATTTTGACTCACACCACACATTTAAAATAAGTCTAGAACTGAATGCCAGAGATTGAGATAATTCTTTCACTTTAGCTTCCACATTGAGAACAATCCATGTGCTGACACCATGGCCTACTTCAAGATTTTGACAAAGAAAAAGTTTGTCTCTTGAGCAGATTTTTATCTTCGCATATAAAATAAATTTTATCAAGAAAAATTGGGTAAACAGGGAATGATAAAATAAGAAAAGAGAAAAGGTAATAATAAAGTGATGGTGGTAAAAGCAAGAAAAATTATAGAAAGAGACGTAAGTTATCATTTACCCAAGAGTTAATACTACATGAAAATCTTTTTGTATACAGGATGAGGCTGGGATTGATGACAGTAAGCCTCTTTGGCAAAGTGAAAATTAGGTGAAATTTACTAATTCTATTCATAAGAGATTGTATGCTACTTTGGGAGAACCTTCATCAATTCTCATCACCTTTACTTATCATTTAGAGAAAACACTCAGCCCACTTTAATAATTCTGATTCTTGGTTTAATGTCATTCCAAATGTGTTTAACTCAATTAAAGACAGTTGTCACTATGGCAACAGAAGTAATCATCCTATTGATAATAATTATGATTCAGCCATTATAAAATGCAATTACATATTGTTTCAACAGCACCTGAAATAATCTCTCTTGAATATTTCTGATCATTCTACTCTTAGGGAAATCATAGTTTTATTTGTTTCTATAGTTAAATATTATCAAATCAGAAATAAGCAAACATTTATGCAGAATTAAAAAGATTATTTTCTAATATTTGACCTGATTACTCCTAAATAACAGTGCAGCTCCTTCATCAGGCCTCTCTTCTATCAAAAAAAAAAAAAAAAAAAGTAAAAAGAAAAAAAAAAGAAAAAGAAAAATAGGCTGCCCTACTTTGGAGAAGTACAGGACACGAACTTTGTTTTAAACTATAAAAAGAAAGGTTGATTTTTGTCCCAATTTAAATCTAATCCATCACAAAGCTAAAATTGTAATAGACAAATAAGATCAAATAAAATATAAAATTTAGTCTGTTCCATATATTTCTTAAATTTCAAGAAAGTGTAGTTATCAAATCTAGGCTGGATTATAAATACCACAAATACTCCAAGTGAATATAGATTGTAAGTTTTCTATTCCTTCTGAGTATATCAAGAATTACACACAATGTCAGAGTGTTTTCAAAAATTCTTGTATAAATTTGAGGAAAAAAAGTCTTGGCTTATCAGTAATTTGTGTAAAAATGTGCTCAGAATTTTAGCTTTTTTATTATAAGTGTATCATGAGTCAACATTAATTTGAGTGTATACCTCTCTTCCAATAAGGGGGGGGGGAGACTATGATTACTTTAGCCTAGATTTTAGAAATTAAATAGCTAGGACAACATATAACATTGAAGGCTTTTATAGTACTTATTATGTAGTGAATACTGTTCTTAATACCTGATTTGCATCAACTCACTCAACCTTCACATTGCTCTAAGGAGGAAGGCTCTACGTTTGTTTTTCCATTTTACAGAATAAGAAAACATGGCTAGAACATGATGGAACCATGACTCAAAGCCTGTCAGTCTGACTCCAGAGTTGGTGCTTCTATCTTCTCAAAAGGGTTGACAAATTTTATGGAATTCTGTACTAATCATATTACAAATGATTGTTAAATTCCATGTGCAATTGATTACATACTAAAGATACATGGTGATAAGCCTAGAAACCATTACAATTGAGCATTGGAAGAACTGAAAACACTCTGATTTTAAAAGGAAAGATATCAGGAAAGAAATGATTAAAGTTTTCACATATTTGAAGGAAAGATTAGTAGTAGGAGAGAGATTAGATTTATTCAAAATATAATATCACTAAAACATTTTAATTTTCTCCCTGTAAATTCTAGAATTCCATTTGGACTTATAAATGGCAAAAGGAGCCAGTTATACTAACATAACTGTGTAGTCTCATATTCGACAGTGTTTTATAATATTGGAATTTATTTTTTGGTATTAGAATTTAGTTATACTTTCTAATTAGATAAAAATCCAGCCTATATCCTAAAAAATATAACTATTCTTGGCTTTTAGGCCGTATTAAAACTCTGCTCTGGGGTTAACTTAAGAGTGTTGGTTTTTGTTAGTTAACCTCTAATGGAGCTATCTGCTCAGACCCCAGGATTTATTTTTAATTGAAACATCTATTAGAGCAATGGCAGAATACAGGAAAAAAATCTAACTTGATGAGCGTCTTCAAAGAATTAAATTAGGATCAGAGTAAATGTTGAATGGTAAGTTTGAAATTTAAAAGTTTACAATTCTTATTTATTAAAGCTAATGGAAGAAGAAGGATGAGACTGTGTGAACAAAGAGACCTGGCTAGAAAACTAATATGAAGCTGAAATTCTCAAGGTACTTCAGACAGATAGATTTTACATAATTAAAATTAAAGGTACTTCCCATTTCTTTTAAATTTCCATTTTGCTATTGCCTTTTTATATAATACTTCAAATGTTTGTACTTTATGTCTACTGTTGGAAAATATATTTTTAGGGATACAAGATGAGGAAACAACATATTTGCATTTCTAGACAAGTTCATTGAATGCTTGACAAAAGAACACGATATTCTAAAATCGTGAGTTTAATCTGAACGTAACGAGTAGTATCACTAAATTATAAATTGTTTTTGAAGATGTATGTTTTTTGTTCATTTATGGAGGTCAAAAGCTACATCTACATTAGGTGAAAAAAATAATACCTTAAAATACACTTTAAATGATATATGTTGACCATGAAAATAAATTTATAAACTAAAAGACCTTTTGTTGAGACCAAAAGATATAATTACAGTTTTCTTTTGTTCAGTTTATCAGTTGGACTTTGATTTCAGTACTTGAGTAAAATGCTATGGTTCAAACTATCAGCTTTTCCACAAAAAAATATTGTTCAATGTTTCAAATTAGTAAAAGGGAAAGTTAGCACAGAGCAAAGCTTAATATCATTTTAATGGTATATTCTGATAATGACCTAATCAGCATTCTACACAAACTTATCCTTTAAACTGAGCATTAGGTTTTGTGCTTGAGAGACTTGAGGAATGCATTTCATTCAATAATGTAAAAAAATTCATGCTCAGCGACTCTTCCTAATTCCAACAAGATGTCCTTTAGTGAGGGTACTTATCTGCGCTTCATTTCACCTTCCAAAGGTGTTATCTCGAAGACACATATTTAATAAAATAAAATAATGTTGTTTTCTTTAACAAAGACTGCCAAGAGAACTTAGACAAATGAGTACAAATTAGTCATTTACAAAAGTTTGGTCTCTTGGAGAAGTATATTTTCTCATTGTTTTGGAATAGGATAATTCACTGTCTCTCCTCCTCCTTTAATTTTCCTTATCTTTTCCCCTTTATTTCATAAAAGCAAGACATACCTCTTATTTTAAAAATTCAAACACAATAGAAAAAATATCTCTCCAATCCCCTCAACCCTAAGTAGCTGAGTTTCACTTCCCAGAGACTGCAACCCTTAAAAAAAAAAAAAAATATATATATATATATATATATATATATATATATATATATATATATATATATATATATTTAAATTAGTTTCATGTATATTGGTTAGTTGGTAAAATGATCCCCGCATTGCTCCCTCCCTTCCTTGGCCCTCCACCTAACCATCTTATTAATGCTAACTGCATTCTCTCTGCCACCCTCCCCATCCCCATGACCAACTATCAGCTAATTTGTAACTCTTAATACTTTTCTGAATATCATTTTTGAAATTTTTAGGCATACATATCTATGTGTATGTATACATTTTACACAGTATGAAACTACATATCTCCATCTATATCTTAATATTTTTTAATATTAGATAATACAGATCTATCTCAATTTTCTACAGCTGCATAAAATGTCTACTTTAAAAACAGCCTTTTCTTAGGTTCTTTTCTTAAAAGGGTCAGCTTTGAGAAAAACAAATATTGAGATATACATAGAGATACATGTTTAAAATTTTTAACACAATTACATATTTAAAAATTAAATCATCTTAGTTACATTCTGAATAATTTAATGTATGTTCATGATACAAAATTCAAGCTACAGAAACATAAACCATGAAATATAAGTTTCCTTCCTACCTTTGTCTCCTAGCCACACAGCTTTTACCCAAAGCAACTGGCTATTACAAGCATAGTGGTATTTTTATATATTTGTTTTTTGTCAAAATGATAGCTAATCGAAAACACTATTCTGCACTTTTTTCACTTAATTAGTTTCAAGGAAAGTTCTGTATCAATACATATGATCCATCTGATCTCTTCCAAGAATGCAGGGCATTCTACTATGTAAATGTTAACATAATTTATTGAAACAGTCCCTCATCAATGGACATTGAGATTTTTCTAATTTTCACTATTGCAGACAAACACCACACTAAACATTCTTATAAACACATAATTTTACAGGTGTGAAATGATCTGAAATATAAATTCCCCAAAACAAAATTTTCGAAAACGGTTATAGTACATTTTTAATTTTGAAAGATGTTATTGAATTGTCTTCTATAGAAGTCATACAATTTAAACTTGTACTAGCATTTTCCACAATCTTGCCAAAACAGTAAATTATCAAGCTTTTCAGTGTTTCATAATCTGAGCTAAAAATTTCTCTCTAGATTTGTCATTTATTTTTAATTATAAGTGAGGTTTTTAAGAACCATTTTTAAAGGCCCAAAAGCATTTGTTCTAAATTCAAGAGTGAAATAGGAAGCCCTGACCTTTTTTATTTCTTTTTCTTTTTTTTTTTTTGCAATTGCTTGGCATGACTTTATCTAGATATTATTATAATTCTAATATTTAAATGCAGATATACCTACACATATAAACTTTATGTGATTTCATAGTTTGGATTGTATCATGAAAGATGTCCCTGAGAGGCAATCTTTATCTGTTTTTCCTTTTTGATTGCATCCCTGTCATCTATCCTCCCATAACAATATTCATCTATAATAACTTCTCCACCCCTCAGCACAGAACCCAATATATCCTGTTTTTTCTTCCATGTTTCTCAAGCATATTTATTCTTTGCGCAGGATGAAACTACACATACCCTGCCTCTCTCCCCATTTTCTCTTTCTTTCATATAAATGTGTGTGTTTATGTATTATATACATAAATATGTGTATATATAATATATATGTATGAAATAAAAAAATCAAACAAGTGTTAAACATTTTGGCCACTTTTATACAAATAGAATCATTCTATATTCAACTTTCATCTTTTGTTTTCACATAATGTCTTATGGAAAACCCCGAGTCAACTGACATACCTGTACACTAATTTTTAAAATATTGCTGAATAATATTCCATTTTGCAGATAAGCCATCTTTATTCATCCATATCCCTTTTAATGGCTATTCACTTTTATTTTTTATTCTTTTCAATTAATACCACAATAAATACACTTGTATATTTGAGTACTTTTAATTCTATGGTAAAGATTTCCAAGAATAGGATTGCTAAGTCAAATCTTTTATTTTATTAGAAGTTGCCAGAATTTTTTCAAAAGGGTGAAAGCAATTTACATTTTGACCGGAAATATATGATTATATCACCTTCTTTTCACCTTAACAGCAACAGATGTAAAATATCATTATTTTATTTATTTTCTCTGAACACTAATGACTTTGAGAATGATTTTTGTGTTTTGTAAACCATTTGTATTTTAATTTGTGACCGCATAAGAATCATCTTCCTTTTATGAATGGTGCTACTTATTTATATATTTGAAGTTGGTTTGATCATAAATCTGTATTAATATTTTATATTTCAAATGCCGTTAAAATGTTTTATTATATTTCATCTTCTAAGCTTATTTTGCCCTGTTCTAAGTGGGTTTTAATTATGTGCAGCAAAAAAAAAAAAAGTATTAACAAAACAAAGAGGTAACCAACTGAATGGGAGAAGAGATTTGTAAACAATGCCTCTTTGATAAGGGGCTAATCTCCAAAATATGTCAAGAACTCATACAATTCAACAACAACAAAATAATCCAATTAAAAAACGGGCAGAGGACCTAAACAGACACTTCTCTCAAGACGACATACAAATGGCCAATAGACACTAGCTGTTATGAAAATGTAAATCAAAACTACAATGAGATATTATCTCATACCTGTTAGAATGGCTTTCATTAACAAGACAAGTGTTGAAGAGGTTGTGGGGTTGGGGGAAAGGAACCCTCATACATTGCTGATGGGAATGTAAATTAGTTCAGCCACTATGGCAAACAGTAGAAAAATTTTTGGAGGTTCCTCAAAATATTAAGAATAGAATTACCATATGAGCTAGCAATCCCTCTTCTTTCAACCTCTAAAATTTGAAAACATTTATCTGTAAAAATATATGCACCCCAATATTCACTACAGCGTTCTTCATGGTAGTAAAGACACAAAAACTACCAAAGTGCCTTTGATATATATTGAATAAAGAAGATGTGGCATTTACATACAATGGAATTATACTCAGCCATTAAATAAAATTCATGACATTCACATTCATGACAAAGTAGTTGGATCTTGAGAGTAACATGCTAAGCAAAATAAGTCAGACAGGAAAAGGTGAGAACCATATGATTTGACTCATATGTGTGATACACAACTGAATGCAACAAAAAAATAAAGACAAATGAAAACTCACACACACGGACAACAGTTTAGTAGTTACCAGAGCAAAAAGCAGGAGTGGTAGGTAGATAAGGGTAAAGGGAGCCAAATATATGATGATGGAAAGAGATCTGACTTTGGGTGGTGAACATACAATACACATATGACATATTATTGAATTGTGCTTTCAAAACCTGTATGATTTTATGAATCAATGTCACTACAATAAATTTAACAAAAATAAAAGAAAAAGAATTTATCCTAGGTGTCCAAAAGAGTTATCTATTTTATTTATTTTTTAATTTGGGGGCTTAACTCATGTTTCTAGAAATAACATAATTATTTGTGTTCTCTTGTGCTGATTTTTGTGTTGTTTTGTTTTGTTTTTGATACAGGTGCCGAGGTCAGGGTAATATTGTTGAGCGCTAGCAGTAATTCTTCCCATTTGATATTTTTTCATTAAATTTATTGAGCTAATATTGGTTAATAATATTATATAGGTTTAAAGCATACAATAATACATCATCTATATATTGCATTTTGTGCTCACCATTCAATGTCAAATCTTTTGTGACCATATATATTTGATCCCCTTTTACCTTTATCTACCTCCTATCCTTCTCCCTTCCCCTCTTGTAACTGAAGTTTCATGTAATACAGGTTTTATGTATTAAAACCTGTGACCAGGTTATTTTAGCCTTTACTTATCCTCAGCAATCAGAGATTGGCAGCCACATGCTGCTCACACTGCAGATGTCTTATGTCTGCCACACTGATGGTGATTCAACATGATTTATTTTATTCTAGAAAGCTTGTTGCCAAATTGGTTATAGAAAGCTCCCAAAGCTAACTTGTTCAGCTTCCTAATGTTCCAAATAAAGGATTGTTGTCTTCTCTACTCAATATTTATAACAAACTTTAAAGAATGGTGCTCTGCTGGTATTGCAGGAATCAGCATCCCTGCATCAGCTTACAGCTATCCTCATAATCTCATGGAACTTCTCATCTCTTCCTCATTTATTTTGGTTCATTGATACAGATGGACTTTGTTTTATACATATTTGTATATATATTTTTCTTTTTCTTATTTTTTGGCTATAAGGAGAAGAGAGAACAGATTCCATCTTATTCCATTTGCAATCAGATGTTAAATTATAAAAAGGTTTTTATAGGCCATGCTGCTAATAATGAAATACTTTTTGAAATAAAAATGTAAAAAAGTGACCTATTCCTTCTGCTTTGTCATGGATTATATATTTGATTTATACTGAGAATATAGCTCCAATAGAATATACTTTTAAAGAAGTATATTTCCTTAAAATTATTTTTGTTTATTTTCAGATTGTTATGTTTGACTAATCAACTTATTTTTATGTAAAATTTAATGTTGGTATACTTTACATATATATGTGTGTATCTTTTGTAAACAGTCTGGTATATATATTTTTCATTCCTTTAGAAAAAAGTGTCTGTTAGTTTTCAAGAATACTAGAATACTAGATAATCGTTCTATTTAAAATTACTTTAAGAAACTAAGAAACTAAGAAAACTAAGAAACTAAGAAACTAAGTAGCAGGATTCTCCAGCATAAGTTTACTCAAATTAGGACAATTTTTCAATCTTCTCAAAATATTCTCTGTTCCTTTGTCTGTTCAATCAAGGACTCCTTTAATGACTGGATAAGAGTCAGAGGAGTTCCCTGGACAGGTGAGTAAATCTGGGGACAGACATGGTAAAAAAAAGGTTCACAGAACTGTCTGTCCAGATGAAAATACTGACTGGCTAAAATTTATATTCTAAAAATAAAAACCAAATAATTGATGAATCTGAATATTCTCTTTTTTTTCTGCTTATTTATACAATCTGTGTTATTCACAATGATAGTGTTATAAAATGCATAATCCTTAACTATCAGAATTAGAGGGTTCAAGTCAATTTGATTTCTTAAAATTGATTAAATATATGGTATCTTTTAAAGAAGCAAACAAAAAAATCATACACACCATTTTGAGAAGTTGTATATAAATAAATATATTATGAAATGGCTTTTGGTTGCAAAACAGAAATATTGTCTACATGTACAACAGGATATTATTGAAATCAAAACACAAACTTAAAAATAAATGTTCTCAATTTCTTCTGAGTTAATAAGTATATTCCTGTAAAGAGAAACCACTATCATTTTTTCTCTATTTTTTACATGCTGATTATTAATTTGTTGATTTTCTTTATTTCTTATTAAATATTATCTGTTTTAAATTGTAGCTGTTTTCAACTAAGGTATAAAAATTGTGAACTAGTATATAAACCTAGGCTTAATGTGTTTTTAGATAACTAAAAATAAATTGTACAAAATAGTTCATTAGTACAATGAGGTTCCTGATAAAATAATAGGTGACTATATAAATTATGTTATAACATATAAAGTTAAGGGGAGTAGCCTTGGGGCACACAGATATGCTAGGTGCTTTGCTAAAATCTTAATGTAGATCATTTTATTTAATCCTCATATCCATGTGCTTGTGCTAAATTATATCTATTTTTGTTATGGACATTTTACAGATGATGCAACTGAGGCTGAGATATACTTGTTCAATGTCAAATGGCTAATAACTGCTGAAGTGATAGACAAACTGAGATAGTTTTGATTTAATATCTATAATGTTCTATCTAAAGAGCAAGCTCCAATATGTAATTCAAATGTACTTAGACTTATCCAATAACTTCACATGGAGAAAAAAAGAAAGAAAAAAATATATTGAACTTTGTTCAAAGTCACATAGCCAGTAAATGTTCAGTCACATTTGCACAGTCTTACTGCAAAGTGCATTCATGGCTTTAATCACTAAACTACAAAATTATTTATTGTTGTTGGTCCTGTGAAAGACCACCATCTCCATTCTCCAGCCCAGATGTACTTAGGTCTATTCATTTAAATCACTACTACCAAAAAAATGTAAACCATGTAGAATTGCGACCTATTTGAGTTTTGGAGAATAATTTTTAATTTAAATCATTGGCACAAAAATTTTCTTGTACTTTAGGGTTAAATTCCCAACATTCTGTATTTTTCTCTTTTACAAATTCCAAAGGTTTTTAGATAGCTGTGCCTTATAAAAACTATGCCATAAATTTAAACTTAAAAATTATCTATCTACATAAATTCTTCCAAATTAATCAATCCACCTCTCCATATGTTTTGTGACATCTATATCTGAATCATCATCATTTTCTACATTTTCCCTTGACTAATTCTTTAATATAACTTTCATTCTGTTCTTTCAGATTTCCTAATTATTTTGGCTCATGTGATATAAATTAGCCAAATACATAGACAAAATTACATAACTTACACTATATTTAAATTAAAGTTGAATAAAATTAAAAATTTAGTTACTCAGTCACAGTGGTCACATTTCATATGTTCAATAGTTACATGTGACTAGTGGCTACTGAAGGACAGTGCAGATACAAAATATTTCAATCACCACCCAAAGTTTTATTGAACATTTTGAATTAAATATTAGAACATGAGCCTCATCTCCTTGCCTCCTATGGTACACTTACAATTTTATTTTCTTGTTGGATTTCCGCATGCCTTTATACAAAACTATCATTTCATTAATTGTATGTGAGCATCATGGTAGATCGATGTGAGAGAATTTGAAGCAATGTTAATTCATAATATTTTAGTTAATTTGTTTTCTAATCAAGGTAAGGTTTTGTCTGTTTTTTTTTTCTTTTTAAATCACATTTGCTAAAAAACTATTTTCACAAAGAGCCTTATCAAAACACTATATCCGACCAAAAAATCCAGCAACAAAACTTTAACCAACTTCTGAAGTGGCTACATTTCAGGCTTCCTTCCAAATATAAAAAATTGTTTGTAAAGCATTTTTTGTGTGTGTGTGTTAAAAGTAGTTTGTCATAAATTTTTTATGCTTGATAAATATTTTACTTTTTAAAAACTCACCTTTATTATTATTTATGAAACCAGATCTAAGTTACAGAAAAAATTCTTAAGAAACCCACAGTAGAGATACTAGTTACACCTGCATCTGGTAAATGAGAAACCCTAGATACATTGGCCTATTCTAACACTTTCTAAGGCTTACTTTGCTTATGTAATAAAGTGTAATATTCTCAGTATTCCTCAATAAATCTAGTATGTGTCTACAATCTTCCTTGTCCAACCTTTCCACCATTGGTGCCTGTATATCCCTACAAATCTTTTCACTATCTATCCTCTATGTTTTCTTTTCTAAAAATACATTTCTCACCTTTCCAATTATCTAGATCCTAAATAAATTTTATTTACTCATTTTTAAGCTTCCTGGGCCAGAGTGATTTTTCCTCTTTGGAATTATTATAGCACTAATTTTTTAAATCACATTTCCTCTGTAATTATTACTTGTTTCATTTATTCTAAGTCCTATTTTTAACCAGCTCTTGAGATCAGGAATAGTCTAAAATTATTTATTAGTTATATTTGCCAGTGATGATTTACTAACTGCAATGTACTTTTCAAACATCTTCAAAAATTATTTGATTTTTAAATAAATAATATTTCCTTAGGAAATAGTAGAAACTCATTATCTACTGCTAACTCTTTGATTTGTTTTTGCCTTTTCATTCTTGCTTGCTTGATTGATTTTTTCCCTACCATTTTTTGTTGTTGTTGTTTAATAAAACTAATATTATTTGAGGTAGGAAACAGACTCTGGATTTTGTTAAAGTTTTCTAAATTTTTGAGTATATGATAAGCTACACAAAAAATAGAGATTAAAGATTCCACCTGTGACATAACTTCTAAAATCTCATAAACCAGGAGACAGCCAATGTGTATAATAAAATAAGAGACGGTCATGATTTTGGACACCGGTATAGAATTGATTATATCTATACTGTTCCTAGGTCCATACTAAGGCTGTGCTGTCTGATATAGTAGCCAGTAGACACAGTTAAAATTTTAAAAGTTCCCCAATCACACTAGCTATATTTAAGTGCCCAATAGTTAACTATGTTTAGCGACTATCATAAAGTGAATATTTTCATCATCACAGAAAATTCTATTGGGCAGTAGTGCTTGATGACTGTATCCTGTAATTCAAGGTGTTCCCCTTAGAAGAACAGCCTTCTTAGAGACTCAAAAGTAGCAATTTGGCTTTCAAGAATTTAGAAATTGTGGACACACACACACACACACACACACATATATAAAACCAACACTTGAAAGTATTATAAATATCATGATAAGAGAGTTGTTTGAGGTAATTAAGAAAGCTCATCTGCAAACTGTTCTCAGGCATCAAAAAGTATAGAGCAGGGCATATATAAGATTATACAGAGTACTAATTTCTACTTTTCACCTATTTGTTAAAAAATTGTCTTGTTTTAGTTAAAGCTATTTTGACTACAAGTAATAAAAAAAATTATGTAAAAGAGGAGTATCTTAAGAATTCAGTGTGAGGTTTTACAAAACTCAGGGGTGGTAATTTTGCCTATTGGACTTAAGAGGAACTGGCTGCTTTTACGCTCTCAGCCTTTCTTTTCATCTGGAGCTACATCACTCTCTGCTCTCATTCATGTATGTGCTGCTTTCTTTCTGATGCTTTGCAGAACAGTATTATGTGCTTCTTTATTCACAAGATCTAAACAACCAGCCCACAATAGCAGCTGTGCTTTCCCTCCCCATGTATTCTCTTTCCCTTTCTACATATTTCTGTGTGACTGACAAAATGCTAAATGAATGTATATTTTCCTGCTTTTCTTTATAACAACTTTATTGTGTACATTTTCTTCACAATACACACATAAGAAGGCACATCTAAAGGATCCGTATTCATAGTAAAATACAATCATTTATAATTTATTTATTTGTCAATTTCCCCATTGGACAACATGTTTTATTCAAAATTTGCTTTTATAAATAATGACATATACTTATCACACTGTTTATTGATAGTTTCTAGCATTATAACATACATACAGTGAGTTCTAGGACTGCATGACTTGGTCATATCTATACACACAATGCTTGGTGATGAAACTGAACATCTTTTAACTCTAATTTTAAACTTATGATTGAAATATCTGATAGAAAGCACCTACTCTATAGATCAGTTCAAGCTACATGTATTTTACCTAATAGAACATTATAACAATAAAGAAAATATGAAGGTATTACAATTTGATTACCTGATAAACATATTATTGAATTTTATTTTCTAATTAACATAAGAGATTTTTCATCTTATTGATAATATACAGTATTAATTGTACTTAGAAAATACATAACATTTTATTTGAACCACTTAATATTATAAATCTGTTCAATAAATATGTGTGGTAAAAAGGTGAAGGGTTAATTAAGAAGTATAAAGTGGTAGTTACAAAATAGCCATGGAGATGTGAAGTACAGCATAGGGAATATAGTTAATAATATTATAATAACTATGTATAGTACCAAGTGGGTAGTAGACTAATGGGAGGATCACTTCATAAATTATATAAATGTCTAACCACTATGCCATATACCTGAAACTAATATAAAATAATACTAAATGTCAAATGTAGTTGAAAAATAAAAATAAATATGTGGTTTTTACACTGTTTATTTATTCTAGTAATGGAAATAAAATAAATTCTGAGTTATATATTGTGCTCAGCCAAACAGAGGACTTACACTTCAATATTTAAACAGTTTTCTGCAAAGAAACCCGTGAACATTTGCTTAAAAAATGTTATTTTTATACAAAAATATGAGAAACTTATTTCTTCTATATAATAAAAATGAAATAACTTTATGTAATGATTACTAAGATGTAAGAAATCATTTGTATTATGGTAGAAAAAATATTAATAATAAAAATAATTATTTTTTATTGCTGTGTAATATTCCATTGTGTGTGTATATATGTAAAAGTGTGTATATGTGTGTGTGTATAAGTAGATAGATATCTCACATATTCTTTTTCAATTTGTCTATTGATGTACACCAAGGTTGCTTTCTTATCTTGGATATTATAAATAATGCTACAATGAATAGGAGAATGTAACCCAGAAATAGAAGGAAAATGGTTTCTTGCCATGTGAGACAATATGGATGGATCTTGAAGCTATTATACTAAGTGCAATAAGTCAGGTAGAGAAAGATGAATATTTAATGGTTTTAGAGATATGTAAAATCTAAAAAAACAAAACAAACAAATAAAAGAAAACAAAAAGCATAGAAACAGAGACCAAAGAGAGAGTTACCAGAAGGGAAAGGGTGGGGATGAATAAAAAAAGTGAAGGAGAATATAGTCAGTAATATTGTGATAGGTTTGCATGGTGACAGACAATTACTAGAAGTAGTGGGATGGTCACATTGTAAGGTATAAAAATATTAAATCACTATATCATACACCTGAAACTATTATAACCAATATTGCATACCACCTACACTTAAATTTTTTAAAAAATTAAATAAAAGTAATAACTTGTTAAATTATGAAAAGGTTGACATCAATTTGAAAGATCATATAAAATAGTGGGTAAAATAACATGATTCCATTTCATACCTTTATACATTTTTATCTCATAGAATTTTAGGGATTTATCACAGTGGTAGCTTCATCTCTTAAAGATATTAATTTATTTACCTAAATTCAATATCTTAATTGAATATGTTAGTTAATTTTCAGCCACACCCAGTTTCTCCCACATGCCTTATACACTAATTAACTGAAGACTAAACAGCTGATTCATCATGAGATCATCTATAGCATAAATTAATTTCTTCAATACTTGTAATTAATTGACCACATAGATAAATATTTTCTGAGTGTAAGTATCAATGTGAACCAAGATTAGTCTTTTAGCCCCCTCCCTTGGGTGACATCTTTGAAGAACAATAAATAGACAATATTAATTTTACTATCTATGTGTGTATATGTGTGTGTGGTATGTAGGTATGAAGGAAATAGAAGCTTTGTGTCATGCTGAGCTCTCAACAAGAAAGAATAGTAGAAGCTGTTTGGGTGACAAAAAGGAGAAAAAAAAAGTTCCAGAATTAGAAAGTTGAGGACTTTAGAAATAGAATTGTAGTATCTTATGGGAGAACTTGACTAAGTTGCTGTGCAGAGTGGAATACGACCACCTTTATCATTATCTACATTGCATCCCAATGATTTTAGAGACAGATTGCTTTCTAAGTTGATGACGAATGGTGACAGCAAAAGCCACTAATCATCCCAGTGACCTTAGATTATTCTAGAATGGATAAAACATTTCTATTCAATGCTAGAGTGAGCAACATGGAAATCAAAGCCATGCAAAACAAAAAGGTTCACATTTTAAACATATAAAGAAAGACAGCCTCAACAAGGGACAATAGATCAGAAAAGCAGAGAGAAGTAGAGGCCAAAAGAAAGATAATCTTCTAGAAAGAGTAATATACCTAGTGCATGCATGCACATCTGCTCCCCACCACCTTTAAATTCTCATTTCCAGATCCTGGTTGTATGAAGCCTGCCTGATTTTTTGTCCTTATTGAGCCAACTTATTGAATTTTTACAATAAATACTACTTTTAGTTGAACCAGAAAGAGTGGTTTTCTGATTTTTGCAACTTAAGAGACTTAATAAAAACAATAATTTCTCATCAGGGGAAGACCCGGGAATAGAACTTAGGTTTTCATATGCCCAAACTGGATTCTCTCCATGTTATAATGCTCTTAGCTAGATCTTTTTTCCTTTATGGCACAAACAAAGGGGACAGATCCTCAACTTTAGGATGCCTCAGAATCAGACATATAAATTTTGTAAAAATGCATTATGAAGAAACTAGTAAAAAAAATAGTAAAAGGCATATGCAAGTTTAATTTCTGATACTATTTTATTTCCTAAAATATGGATACTACTTTGGATAAAAAATTATCTAATTCAAACCAACACACTATTGCTAGACTACTAAAAATCAACTTTGTTTACATGTTTTCAGAGTATTGCACCAGGAACTGAAACACAATTTTTATTTGAAAATTATTTTATATTGCTTTAATAATGAATATTACTGATAGTGTCTCATTTTAAAACAGCAGTTCTTAAGAAGGAAATACATTATAAACATGGAAAAACAAAAAAGAAAGAGTCAGTGCTAAATCTGAACACAGATCACCATTGGTTACCTTTGTCTGTGGAGCTATGATCACCTGAACCATGTCCTCCCAGACACAAATGCATTAGGAAATGTGAATTGTCTATAGAGTGTTTGAGCAAAAACAAAAAATTTTTTTACAGAGATGTATATCATGCAAGTTATGAGTACTTTAGGAAAAGGAACTATTCCTCATACCAACTTCACACAAAAAATTTTTTTAAGTTGAATCCAGAAAATATATCAAACAATATCCTTATAAAAAATAAATGAGTTGAAATAGAAAATATTAGTATTTATCATTGTTTGTTCAATTTTTTCATGAATAACTAACACACAGTTGATAAAATAGAATTCCTCTTCCCAGTACCAGCAATTCCCTCCCTCCACTGAAATTTTGTTTGTATCTTTCCTGTGATAATTTTATTTTTTGAACTCAGCAACTTACAATAATTAAGGGACCCAAAAAGTTTTAGTTTATGTTGTTTATTTGTATTTAAATTAGAATTTGAAATCGAGAAAATGTCTTAATTGATTGTAAGTACATAAAGTAATAAGTCCATGACATGTTACCTTAAATAGCATTTTTATAAAAAACAACTAAATTTCCAAAAGAATAAAATAGTGCTGATTTTTTTTTTTACATTTTTTAAAAACATTTTTTAATATTTGGCTAAATTGAAGAAAGCAAAACTCTCATTTCTGCTTCTGCATTAAATCTACTCTGATATGTAGTTTTATGAAAATATATGAAGAAAATTTGGCTGGCAAGGAAATGTAAATGGGAATAAGGATTTCTCAGACCAAAAAAAATCTCGAGGGCCCAGGAGTTTTCAGACTGTATATTGAGAAACACTGCTTTAATCATTTATTTATAAATAATGTGTAGTATTTCTTTGTATCAATTTAAATTTACTTAAATGTTACTATGTATAATAAGCCATTTCCCCTTTGCTCCTAGAATACTCGCAGGTGGCGCTTGCAGCTGCAGCATTTACCCCCTACATAACTCAGGTCACAGTCCTAACCTATTCCCAAAGTTTGCCATGAAATATCTCACTTTTATTATTATTTTTTATTGTCTTTGGAAACAAATGACATCATTCTATTTATAGCATTATGTTTTTCGTAGTGGTATTTCCATTTACAAAATATAGTAATTCTCAATGGCTAAAATGTCAAATACTAGAAAACATAGCATTCCTACGCATGATGTTAACATTGTTCTCAAGCAGTCGTTAGCCGAAGATGCATTCGTTGAATTTGATCTATGTATACATTCTGTTACATCAGGACTAAAGACAAGTTCTGTTTAGAAATAACTTCAAAAATAATTTTTATATTTTATTTTCACATTGAAAACCAGTCAGATTTGATTCAGCCTCAAAGAGTGTATTTATGTAAAATTAATGCTGGCAGTGAGCTGTACTTTTTTTTCTAAATGGGAAATGGGATAAACCATTAAGCAACTTTTTTGAGGTCCTTTAGTTTGATACACATCCATATTCAACTATTTTAACTTTTCTATAATAACTCAAATACCAGGTATTGTTGGAAAGACAGACACAGGTATCAATGAAACAGAACAGAGAATCCAGAAAGAGACCTAGGCTTATTGGGAACTTGGTTTATGAGAGAGGAGTGATGGTTTATCTCACTGCCATTTGTATACTCAGCATCACAGTGCTTACTAAATGTATGTGCTAATCTTTAAGGAAGAATGGAAAATGTAGATTAGTGGAAGAAAAAAATTTAAAGTAGATCTAAAAAGAAAGATGGAGTAAATAGGGCAGATAATGAAGCTTCTTGCCAGATTAGCACCTCTTCTGTCATTGATGAGAGCCACTAGTAGATGTGTAGCATCCCAGCTGGTGAGTAGTCTTATGTAAAGTATAACTTCTTCAATGTCTTTTTTATTTCCTGCACATTCTTTAAGGAGACTGCTTATTGGGTTATGTAACGTTGGGCAAAAATAAAAATGAATGAGTTGCTCCTATAGTTGTGAGACTAGTAATTGTTTACTGAACATTAAACTACTTACCAAAAGAAAATTTTATATGCCAATTCCTTTAACCCACTTCATTTATTTTAGATGTTTCTAAGTTATTACTTCATTTTAACACATAAAGGAACTCTTCTAAACCATCATATTCCAGCTCTTAGCAAACAGTATTTTCCAAGGTTTGCTCTTATTAATCACCTAATCACAAGAACCAATTTTTTAATGTACCATTAACTCTGTGATCACTCAGGCAAAACAAATTTCTTGTCATATCTGTCAAGTCATTGACACTTTTTCAGTGGGCACGCCAGTATGCAAGAACTGCATGCATTTCCAGAGGCAATTATTGGTAGAAAAACTAAAAAGGCAAGAAAAACTTGCTTCTCAATTTGTGACATTTAAAAAGATAATAGCTAACAAATGATGTAACCATGATAAAAATATGCTACCTGGGGGCAATACTAAATACTTGTCACCCTATCACTTTGGCTGACATTTGTAAAAATCCTAATGAATTTAAAGAGTTTCATTAAGCCTTCCCAAAAGTGGCACCAGAATGAAGTGGTCAGAAAGGCCAAACTGGATCCCCACTCTCACCTCCATCATAATAATGGCAAGTTTAACTATAATAATAATTTATATCGATTTACATTAATAAATTAACTTAATAATTTATAAACTTTTGGGTAAGTTAACATATTAAAAAGTTTCTTTTAGATTAAAAACTTAAAGTAATACAAAACGAAAAACACTCATCAAGCAAGGGTATGAGGATTGCTCTGCATATGAATTTCCACCTATGTAAGTTTATAAAAGACAGATACAAATGCTAGGAAGCAAAAGCTTGTGACTAAAATTAGTAGGTGCAGGTTGGTAAAATATATATAATTTTTATAAATGTATTGTGTTATTTTAGAAGCAGCACTCCTGATTAAAAATAGCATGCTACCAACAGGGATCTTGACCTAAGCTGATGTACCCTAATGCCAAATTCTCATTGATCATTTCTGTCTTTCCCTTCCATCAACAGTTTAAATAAACATTACTGTTTAAAGCCAATGTATAAACATTTCCTATTTACTTTTGTTCTGTTTTTTTTTTATTTTTTCAATTACAATTAACATTGAATATTATTTTACATCAGTTTACTTTTAATTGCCCTAAGAAAATTGGCCACTGTAGCAATCATCTGTGAGGTGGGATGTGTACTAGCTTTGATAATAATTATATGTAAAAATGATTTTGAGATGTATTTTGAGCAATCATTGGAACAAATTTAAGAAACTTCATATTGTAGGACATCAACTCAAATTAGCTTAAGCTAATAAAATTGATTCATGTAACTGAAAAGTCTAGGAGTATTTAGGATTTATTTGATCCACGAGTCAGAAGGAGGTCATTGGAACTTTTTTGTTTGCCCTCTATGTTTGCTGAATTCTTAATCAGGTATTCTGGCAAAATAGTCATAGTAACTTTAGGCTTGCAGGTATTTAGTGTAGATATTAGGTCGATCACTAAGAAAAGAATTATAATTGGCCTCGTTTGGTATTTGATAATCTGATGGGCCAGCCTTGACCGTCTGTGGAAATATAGGTGAAGCAATATGATACACATTTGTTACCTGGAGAGAAAAGTACAGTGTCCCAAGGAAAGAAGGGGTCTGTCTTCTGAACAAGGGGGAAAGAATGCTTAATATACAAAAACAAAAGATATAACTAAACCTCAATGAAATTTTTCAAAGCATAAAACAGATATATATCATTAAGTTCTCATACAGTTTTATAAAAATTAGGTTTATTAACCTTTAGTGACACATCTTAAACACTGGCTTAATCTAGTTCTATCTTTTTTTTTTCTTAATAATAGTGTTGTATTCTAAACAATAACAAGAACATGATAAAAGGTAATATATACAGGTGTTGAATTTGTGTATTCACCTCATTCATTCATTCATTCACTGGTGAAATAGACAAGTATGTAAATTAACAAATCAATATTTAATTAGAATGTGTAAAAAGTATTATATGAAAGAAACAGGGTAAAATAATACAGAAAAGGAAGGGTCCTGTGTGTTCAGAAGTGTGCTAAGAGAAAATCTCTCTGAAATATAAAAAATGACAATAGGATAATATAAAGTCAAGACAACACATATAATTAGTGTTTTCCTACTTAATTACATCATGTTTCTCATAGAAAATATATAATATTACGTGCACACTGAGAAAAACTGACAAGATTGCCAATAGCCAGAGGCAAGCCCAGAGGCTACAGTCATGGAAGGTCCCTCTTGATCAGCTGAAGGTCTAAAGAATCACTCCAATTGAGAAGTTTCATCTCATTTGACATGTTTGAGCAGAAATTTAGTGAATGAGTTGAAGAATCAAGAGAAGGTTGTTAATCCAAGAAGTAAAACTCTTTAGAAGGAAAAGAAAATAGGATTTAGAACATAGGCCTTTTTTGTTATAAGAGGAAAAGAAAGAAGCAGAGCTAATGAAGTCATATTGAAAGGTGTGGTGATGGAAACATAAGTAGTTTCCAAGTCTCTAGAGAGTTCTACCACCTCAGAAATTCATAGGACAACAAAAAACACCACTGTTTTTAATCTATCAGAGAAATTTAATAATTACATAGATTTTAATTGGACTCTGAAGAATTAACATATTTAGCAAAAGCATATCTTCTTTAGAGTCACATACATATATATTTATATATTCCTTTACCAATATCAATAAAATTTATCAAGAAAAATCTAAATACAAACACTTTATCAGTTGTCATTATCTAGTTCAAAGGAGTCTTATTTTTTAGTGTTTGAATAAGAATAATTTTAGAAAACCAGTAATTTTTAACAAGACTCACCAAATATAAGGTACTAAATTATTTACATCATAATAAATAGGATAAAGTAATTAAATATTTTAACTAAAGGACACTGAGTATCCTTTATATATAAATGGATTACTGATAGTAAATGAAATTTAAATAGTTTCATTAACCTCTAAAACTTTGTTAAATAAATTTTAATTTTCTTTAGACAAAATATATTTTAGGATCTTGTGATTTTTCAGTATTTTTTTAATAATTTAATTTACCATTGTAGTATATATATATATATATATATATATATATATATATATACACACACACACACACACACACACACATACATACATATTAATTTCTGGTTAACAGATGTCTTGGTGAATAAAATCCTAATTAAGGAGGATTTAATTGAAATGAAAACAGAGATTTACTTTAAAATTACTAAAATAAACATTTTTGTAACATAAATATTCTCTTCTCATAATGAGTACTAGATGAAGAAAATTCTCATTTTTCCTCAAAAACAATCCCTTCTGGAACATAAAACCTCATTTTATTTAAAGGAGTCTGATTCTTTATTTATTTAAAATAGTGACTATATTGTCTTTTAGACAATGTTTTAACCATAGTTGCTTCAGTATGGACAAGGAAGACAAGTAGTTTCCATTCTAATGAAAATTGGTAAAGTAAGATGAACAATAAATAAGTAGAACAATAAGATAGTTTCAGCAGGCATTAGAGGATATAAGGATATAAAATATATGTTAGAGAATAAGAGGGCAGGAATCACTTTAGTTGGCTGATGATACCTTTATAGAGAAAAAGTACTAAAATTAATTGAATGTTCAGGTATAAAATAGGACTTTGTTTCTTATTTAATCTCAAATGGCAACCAAAATATAAAATGTACAACAAAAAGACACAAAAGTATTGTAACTTCATTAAATAATACACAAATGGGCAATTTTATTTCTGTAGTAATGAAGATTATGAAACTGAAGATAACTACTCTTTATTAAGTCGATCGAATAATTTAAATAATAAGAAACGTGTGATTTCTCACTGACTCTGGTCTTGTTACATGCTTTTCTTTGTTACTTCTGGCATTTTTTTGTTAACAGGCATGAGACAAATGATATGAGTGAAATTTATGCTCTTTTCTAAACCCAAAGATACCCAGCAAACTCACATACAAGATCTATTTCTCTGAGGAGTAGAAAGGTCTTGTCTATAATTCACACAGACAAACCCTCTATGGCATCTGCATGGAAATAGGAAGGCTGCTACTGCTACGTGAGACAACATAACAAGCACAGTTGTAAACAGTTAAGGGTTTCTTCATGAAAGAATCTGAGAATCTGTAACAATGTGTTTGGTACAGAGGGCAGAGATGGCATCATATACCAACCTGACAACAAACAGAATTAGTATAAAGCTCAACATCAGGTTTAGAAACTCGAGTTCCTGACTTCATTAAAGGACCATATACTCCCATTGCTGCAAAGACTTTGGTATCAAATAAATTGAATTTTGTGAACTCAAGTTATAAATCTGGCCTACAAACTATGCACTACCTTGATTGTTTAGGTTGACTCTTGTATTAAATTTACTCACAGATTCCTCCTTTTCATAAAAGCCTTGTAGCTGTCTAGTAGCCTGCCTAGAATATAGTGCCCATTTTATAGGGGGATTCATTCTATAATTGTCATATTTGAAGTTACAATAGTTAAGAAATTTACAAAAATTATATAAGTACCAAGAATTTCACCTAGTTTCAACATGAATGTATGTAATACTAACTCTTTCTATTGTATCACAATGAAACTACTTGGCGTCTTTGAGGGTGGAAGACCAAGTATGCTAAAACTATAGCTAAAAAGCAGACTTTAGGCTCTATGAAAGTGAGACTATGTGTACATCATCCCCAGGACCCAAACAAATGCTTGTAACAATATAGGCATTCACAAATAGTGAATAAATGTACAAACATCCATCTAAAAAGTTGAAATATTGCAATTTTTCAAAAGCAGTCCAAACCTCTTTGTGGGTTCATTATAATGCTCATGTAATTTATACTCTTTTTCTTTTACTAATTTAATAGTTGGTGCAAAATAAAATATCAGAAGTTAATAATTAGAACTGGAATTTCTCATTTTAATTCTACATTTTCTCTTGCTTTGGTAAAACATACAATCCTGTTGCTCCTGAATTCTCAGACACAGGTGGCATTCCTGCTGACATAAGTAGTGAGAACACTGCATCAGTCATTAGAAAATTATATCAGACATATGCTAGAACCACTTAGCAGCTGAAACACTGAAGAGACAGCATTAGAGAGAGAAGATAAAAAGAACTGGCAGAGAGAGAATGTGGATGCATCCCCACATCCTAAACCACCAAGGATTTCAAAAGCAGCTAGGCAAAAACTTAATGGGGAACAGTTTAATTGCACAATTAAGAACAACTGTTTTCAAATGAGTCTTAGCATAATGATTAGGTACAGTAATAGAGAATACAAAATTGTATTAGGACACTGAAAGAAGTATGTTCTGTTCTAAGCAACAAGAACACCTATCTGGAGTGAATTATTGTACCAAATAATTGTATCTAAACTATTTGAAACACTAATATAATTTAAGGCAATTTTCCTGTACCAATGTAGTATTAAAATTTTTAAATACTTTTTTTCATCTTTTGACTATAGCTACAAAAAATGTGCATAATTTAAGAGATTTTAAAATATAGTTAACCATTGTCACAAATTTCAAAGATAATCCTTGATAGTAATTCCCATATGTCTTCTATTTTTCTCCTATACATTTTAAAAAATAGTTACTTTAAACAAAAAAGAGCATCTGTTAAGAGTGTTTGAATATAATACACAATGCTGCTTCTACCACTACCATTACCACTAATAATATTGACTACAACAACATTTAACTCAATTCTAGCTACTTTTATTATCAATTCTTATACAATTCTATAAGGCAGATATTATCCTTCGCTTTACATATAAAGAGACTGAGTTTCTATATTTTAAGCAATTGTCCAAAATTATAATAGGTTGAGCTAGAACCTAACACCATTTCTAATACCCTAATACTTACTCCAACCATTATGCTGCAATGCTTCCCATACTCCTGTTGACAGAATATGAACAGCAAAAATCTCTGTTGAGGCTTATGTAAATTATGCAGTTCTATAACTCATGACTACTTTATTTCTCAATAACTTAAATTATTTTCAGAATATAGTTGCAGTATTACCTTACCTTTAAGACATTTATATTAATTATATTAATTATATATTTTATTAATTATAGTAATATATTATATTATATTATATCATATCATATCTATTATATCTATTAATTATACATATTATATTATATTATATTATATTATATTATATTATATTATATTATATTATATTATTATTAATTATATCATTTTATTTTATTTTATTTTAATTATATTATTATGAATTTGTTTATTGTTTGTTCTCTTGAACTGGAATTTAAGCTCTGCAAGAACAGAGATTTTGTTTTATTCAGTGCTGTATTCTCAGCAGGCAAAGTGGTTTGGTATAAAATATGTAGTTCCTCAATACATTCTTTAAAAAAATAAGTAATAAATGGGACCCCTGCCCCTAGCTCAGTCTTCCAAAGGGCTTTCATTTTTGAACCCTTGTGTTATGCTTAACTTACAGCTGCAAATTCTTTGTTCTGTCATTACAGTTGTGTCTGCTCAGGCCTGCTTGGCTGACCTGGGTTACTGGACTTCACATTCCAGTTTCTAGAAGTACCTGTATGGTTTTTCCTTGGACAGCCTAATCTCATTTTTTTCTCCATGGAGCTAATGAGTTCAGCTACTATAGTTGGCCTAGAACAGATACCACCAAATCATTTCCATAAATGTGTCCTTTCTAATATTCTATTCATTTATACCAGTGTTTGTTTACAAAATTTTCATTGCCTCATTTATGCCCACCTGTGAAGTATTTGTCAAAAACAGAAAGATTAACATATGTTAAAAATGTTATAACCAACTTAAATTAAGCATGAGATTATTCTCCTCTCAAATGGTCACTTTGGGCTCAAATTAATGCTGAAACAGCATTAGCATTTACTAAAACCTCATTATTGTCATGAGGAGCTGCTACTGCTCTACTTGTGATGCCTTTCTCTTTGCAGAGGAGCATCCATTAGTGCAGCTCGTGGCCTTTATTCACCCTTTGCTCTTTTCCTCTCATGAGAAACTGACTGATAGCATCAGTAGTAAATCTGGAAAAAATAAACCAATCATGGTTGGCTCAGCCCTATGCTGCTTCTTCTTTTAGGGATCTATTAATTTTCTCATGAAGGAGAAGTTTTTTCTGACCCCAATTTGCTTGCTCTTAGGTGGGTAAATGTGCCTGATTATAAAGACCAGTGTTAGAAAGGTGGTATTCTGGCCCTTTTACATTCATTCGTCGTATATCTCATATCGTTTAAACTGAAAGCTGGAAACTTGGCAATCATAATCTTTTTAAAACTTTTCTTGTTTAAGTAGTATTTCCACCCCAACTGATTCTTAGTTAAAAAGTGCAAGTTAGGTAACATGCTCAAAATATAAATTAGTTTAAGTTTAGGAAGACTCCTATTACACAAATAAGTGAGCTTAGTCATTTTTTAATGTGTACTTGTTGTTTTAGTGTATGTATAATGGCTTTGCAACTATATTATTTTAACAGAATAATTTACTGACTTATTAGTTTGTGTTTTGATCTCTTTGCTAATAAGAAATTCAAAAGAAGGAGACGTATTTTTCCTTCCTCAAGACCACAAAGTTGGCTAGGCCTTGCTTTGATGAATATGGAAGCCCTTGCTTTAAAATGTTGTAAATAGCTTTTTAATTTTTTTTTCAGATTAAAGATAAAGGTTACTGGGGACTTGATGAGAGACAAAGAGAATGTATAACTGGCCAATCTTAGGAAGGAGAAAGTAAGTTTCCTGCTACCAGAAAAAACAGGAGGATGTAGAAATTTCATCAAATGGCATATATCTTGCCCTCTCTCCACCATAAAAAGAGAACCAGGGAGGCATGGCTACAGCACATCTTTAAAGGCTAATAATTATGACCACACCTTGGCATGGTGTCTATGAGTCCACTCAGGCAGCAGCATCCAAAATAAAATGGAGGACCAGACGTCATAGCAATATAGCAACCACATGAAATATTATAAACCACTGGATGGTTTGAACCAGGATCCTCTCTCATTTTATGACAATCATGTAGATTCCTTGAATACTGAAATAAGCTTCAGGAGCATCGTAAAAAGACCTAAGATGAAATTTCTTGTTAAATGGTAAAGATGCAACTCAAATTAAATCTCATTTAAAAAAAAGTACATTTCTTTCACCAAAATATTAGAGCATTCATACCACTACTTTAAATTCTTTTTCTTTTTTGTTTATAGCTCCCTTTTTTCTTTAAGTTAAAATTACTTATAATGAAGTACTTAAGTGTTTCTAACCTATAATGTCATCACAGAATGTTAGATATAAAACATTTTCATCCCCAAAGTTCCCTGATGCATTTTCCCTTGCCTCCACCCCTAGAGATTACTGCTATTCTAATTTTTTTCATAATAGATTAGTTCTACTTGTTCTAGAATTCAATATAAATGGGATAATATAGCACACAATCTTTTATGTAAGGCTTTCTTCTCTCAGAATAACATTTTGTAATTCATCCATATTGTTGCATGCATTAAGGATTCATTATTTTTTACTGCAAGTAGTATCTCATAAAATATGCCCTCATTTGTTTTTCATGCTATTGATGGAAATAAAGTTGGTGTCCAGGTTTTTAGATATTATAAATAAAGCTACAATAACCATCCCAGTACAATTATTTAGAAACAAAGTTTTTTTCTTTTACTGGTAAACAGCTAAAATCAGGTTTGCTTAGTCATCAGGGATATGTGTATTTTGTTTTACACAAAACTATTAAAATATTCTTTTGAAGAAGCTCTGCCATTTTCACTTCCACCAACAATATGTGGGTTCTGGTCTGGTTGATCTACATCTCAATCCCAATACTGGTATTGGTCTTTTTAGTTTTCGTCATTGTGGTGAGTATTTCAAATAATTCTAAAATTTGAATTTAATATAAGCTAAATTATACAAAATGAAAAATTATAATAAAGGCTAATGAGTTTATATGTGGTAAGGGAACATATCTCTTTTGCTTATCATGAACATTAGTGTTTAGGGAATTGCCTGACATAGCAAATGAACCATTAACATTTGTGAAGTAATGTAATTATGTAAATATTATCTAAAATGTTTTTTCAATTATTTTCCTTTGCACTAAAATTGCTGAGGTAAATTGAGTAATTCAGTCCTTTCATTTCTAGCCTCTAAATATTGTATTCATTTTTAATCACAAATATAATTGTCAATTTAAATTCATATCATTCATTTCCTAGAATATTATCAAATTTTGTTTATTGATCTCCCAGGTTTTTCTTTCAATCATATTTGAACTCTCAGAGCTTTTTCTTTCCCCTAATTAATAGAATTAATACTATCTCAACTCTGCCACCCAATTACATATCTATTTATTTTCCTAGTACTCATTATGTCTCCATGCTTTTACCCATTTTGTTTCCTTTATGTATAATGTCTTTTCACTGGTCCATCTTGTGTCTGTCCCACTAAGTATTTATGTACATATCTAATTTTCCTTTCTGGATAGAAAGAGTTAAAGAAAGGAATTATTATACTTGCAAATCTGGTTGTTTGGAACTAAAAGTGAGTACTAAAATGTCTAAGAGGAGGCACAAAATACATTCAAATAGAAGATTCTATGGACTGATGTACAAAAGGCACATCAAGTCAGGAATAATTCAATAATTTCCCAAGATATACTCAGAGCAAAGTAGAAGTCTTTCTGATATCCATAATCAGACAGGACAGAGTCTGGGTGTTTACTATAGCCAATGCTGCCAATGTTTCTCACCTCATCGAAAGTTGCTGTTCATTGTTGGTGCTCTAATCTATGACCAGATATGCCTGTCTATATATATATAGGTGGTTCTATTCCTTAAACAGGTCCTATTCCTTAAACTGTTAAGTCACCTCTCATACTCTTCAGTACTTTTGGCCACTTATATTGTTTCTCCATAGAATTTCAGTTCCAAGGGAGAAAGGCCTTGTCCATATTGTTGTGACTTTATTGAAAAAATATTTGTTGAATACAAATATCCCTATACTGGTTGAGGTCCTAGGAGTGAGTTTGGGCTTCGAAATAAAGTTTTCTTTTACTCTAAAATAATCTCATTTTTGAGGAACATTTTCTTATTTCATTACTGTTCAGGCATTGGAGGCTAATTGCTCTTTTTTTTCCCCTTCTAACACAAGGACTAATCTATTCATTAGAGGCAGTGGTGTTTTTAATACACAACAATTACTGACCCTAGTAAGTGGATGTGGTTGTAAATTTATGAGTCTTTTCATCTCTTTATAGAGCAAATGCAGAAATATAAAATTTAACCTTCAAGTAATATTCTGTTATAAAGTCACAGCAAAATTCTTTAATGTTTTCAATGGACAATATTCTCTGCCTTCTATGCTTTCATACATGTTGTTCCTTTTCCCAGAACATTTCATATTTATCTATCTATTCCTTCAGATTTCAGTTTAAGCATAACTTCTACAACTTCCTTTATTTGGATACTTACATTATATTGGGTATTTTTGCTCTACTTTCTCTGAGCTCTGTATCATCAGATGCTACATTAGTTCTTTATTTAAAGACTGTCTTCCTCAGTAGAGCTCATGTTGATCTTGTTCTTTGCTCTCTTCCTAGTACTTTTCACTGTGCCTGGTACAAACTGTGTTCAATAAATGTTTGTTTAATAAATAAGTGAAATGTCTAATTATCTTTTTAAAATGTTTATTGTTATACCTCCAGAGACTGCAATGACAAAATAGAGAAATAAAGAGAATCTAAGAATGATTTTGGTTGAGAGAAAGAAATAGGGGGAAGAAGGAAAAAAGAGAAGAAGAGATTAAAGGGAGGGAGGAAAGAATATTTTGGTATAAAAAAAGTATCAGTGAAAATTTAGAAGTAAAACTAGATTGTCCTCTATTCTACATCATCAGTATACATGGAAATGATCAAGATTCTTGTCACTAGTTGATTTTAACATCACTAATATAAAATATACTTAGTTTTTACTGACCCTAAGTTAAAGAGGCATAAAATATCTATAATTAAAATAATATTTTAAGTGTTTCTAGCATTATTTAAAACATATCAAATAAAGAAAGCAATATTAGTAATAATCGAGGTCATGTATTTCCTCCTGAAACAGTCTGTGTGTGTATTCTATAGATGGTAAGCAGCCTAAGTGCTTTTTAATGAGCAAAATTTCAGCTGAAGGTTTTCATTTTAATTTAATATTGAAGGAAAAATTTAATTACCTATTTGAGTATATTCAGAATCCCTCAATAATTTAAGGGTGCCTTCAAATTTAATTATGAGTAAATATTTCACCGTACATTTGATTTCCAAATAAATTGTCTTGTACATCATAGAAAATTTTAAGCAATTTTTATGTACAATAATGAGAATTATTTTGATTTATCTATGTGGAAAATTTAATGGATTAAGAATACTAGGTTAAGGGGAGAAGTTTTGGTCAAGGTGGTGAAGTAGGTAAACACATTAGAATTATAATGAAAATATAGAATAATCAACCTGGAGAACCATCCAAAGACTGGCTAAACAGAACTCCTATAACTAAGAATATAAACACCACACTGAGACTGGTTGGAGGGGTGGAGAGCTGGAATGGTCTGGTCCCACACCCACGTGTGGGGTTTAACCATTGGGAGGGATATCTCAGGTGCAGAGATCCCCCCCAGAGGCATGGGAGACCCTAGCCCCACAGTGGGGTTTCCCAGACAAGGGTTTCAGTGCCAGGAAAATGACTCTTCACAAAAATAAGGCTGCAAAAATCAACAGGGATTGCAACCATGAAGCTGAGACAGAGGGCTGCTGCACACCCCAAATATCCTCTTAAAGGACTCATGTACAAACTCACTTGCTTACAGTCACTCATCTTGAGCTCACGTGAAGGGACAGCAGCTCAGGAGGCACCAGAGACAAACTGAGTTGTGTGGCTTCAGGGAGAGGGCTGGATAGACAGCAACCATTATTTCTGCATTGAGCCCTCCTCCTGTGCAGTCTATGTGCAGGCATCATCTTTCCTATGTAGAGCCCTCCCCCCACAGAGCAAGATATGAATCTGAAATTGCCAGTGAACTCTGCTCACTCCACCCTGGCGACTCCCTGAGATTCTACCCAACCCAAATGTCCAGCACATTTGTAGCTGGACAGCTGGCCTTGGCTCATATACAGCAAGAAACTCCTTCAGTAGCGTTCAACAGGCCTCAGTTCATGCACTTCTAGAGACACTTTTGGTAGTAGGAAACCAACCCCAGCCAAAGTTGCAGTATTTCTTGAACAAATCTTGGGGTCTGTGAGCCTAAAGCAAACAGTGGCCTTGGTGTAATCTGAGACTTTTGTGAGTAGCCACAGGCTCAGCACCAGCATCAAATTTGAATCTGTACTAATCTTGTAAACACCACTTGTAAAGGACCACCTGACTTACCCACAAGCAGAATACCCAAAGGGTGGTCTTGACAGGCACATGAGCCCACTGGTAGCAATTCCTACTCTGTGGGGTCAACCCTCACACAGCAGCTCATATGCTGTGGGTGTGGCCAATCCTCATAGCCAATCGGCCCAGGAAACAATCCCACCCACTGATGTGCCAACAGCAATCAAGGTTCAACTATAACAAGAGAGTACATACAACCCACATGAAAGACACTTCTGAAGTACCTAACACAGGTGATCAGGGAGACTATACCACTAAGCCACACAGGGCACCTACTAGATAAGGTGACCCAGCCTTCTGTAGACTGAGAGATGTGGCAAATCTACCTAATACATAGAAATGATTACAGAGAGGTAGCCAAAATGAGAAAACAAAGAAACATGTCCCAAATGAAATAATAGGAGAAAATTCCAGATAAAAAATAAATGAAATAAAGACAAGAAACCTATTGGATAGAGAGTCCAAAACCCTGTTTGTAAGGATGGTCAATGATCTTAGAGGAAGAATAGATGATATTCGTGAGAATTTCAACAAGGAGATAGCATAAAAAAGGACATAGAAATCATAAAAAAGAAAGAGAGAAATGAAGAATGCAACAGCTGAAATGAGAATACAATAGAAGCAGGAATCAACGGCAGATTAGATGAAGTAGAGGACTTAATCAGCAATTTGGAAGACAAGGTAGGAGAAAACACTTAATCAGAACAGCAAAAAGAAATAAGAATTTTTAAAAAATGAGAAAAGTTTAAGAGATCTCTGGGACAACATTAAGCATAACAATATTCACATCAGAGGGGTACCAGAAGGAGAAAAGAGATAGCAAAAGATTGAGAACCTATTTACAGAAATAATGATGGAAAAATTCCCTATCCTGGTGAAGGAACTGGACATACATGTGAGGAAGCCCAGAGAGGCTAAAATAAGATGAACCCAAACAAGCCCACACCAAGACACATCATAATTAAAATAGCAAAGGTTAAAGATAGAAAACACTAAAAGCAACAAGAGAAAGGTGGCTAGTTACTTACAAAGGTACTCCCGAAAGACTGTAGGCTGATTTCTCAATAGAAACTTGGCAGAACAGAAGAGGTTGGCACAAAATATTCAAAGTGATAAAAAATAAGGACCTACAACCAAGACTACTCTGCCCAGCAAAGCTATCAATTAAAATTGACAGTGAGATAAAGAGCTTCCCAGACAGGAAAAAGCTAAAGGAATTTATTACTACCAACCAAGTTAGTACTATAAGAAATGTTAAAGGGACTTCTTTAAGAAGATGAGATTCTAATCAAAAGGCATAGGGTAGCTAAATGGATAAGACAAGACTCATACATGTGCTCTCTATAAGAGACCCACTTCAGAACAAAAGATAAATACAGACTGAAAGTAAAGGGAAGGAAAAAGATATTTTATATAAATGGAAATGAAAAACAGCTGTGGTAGCAATACTTGCATCAGACAAAATAGACTTTAAAACAAAGGCTATAATAAGAGACAAAGACATTAAATAATAATAAAAGGATCAACCAACAAGAGGATTGTTTACCAGATATAAGCCTATGCATCATATATAACCCTAGGCAACTAAATATATAAAGTAAATACTGATCAACATAAAAAAAAATTGACAGTAGTATAGTCATAGTAGGGGAATTTAACAACCCATTGACTTCAATGGACATATATTCCAGACAGAAAATGAACAAAGACACAAGTATCTTAAACGACACACTACACCAGATGGATTTAATAGATATTTTCAGAGCATTTTACCCCAAGGCAGCAGAATATATATTCTACTCAGTGCACATGAAACACTTTCCAAGACAGACGACATGTTAGGCCACAAAACAAGCCTCAGTAAATTTAAGAAGATTAAAATCATCTCAAGCATTTTCTCTGACCACAATGGCATAAACTAAAACTCAAATACAAGAAAAAACTGAAAAATACACAACACATGGAGGCTAAATAACATACTACTAAACAATGAATTGGTTAACGATGAGATCAAAGAAGAAATTAAAAGATACCTTGAGACAAATAAAAATAAAAGCACAACCTCAAACCTATGGGACACAATAAAAGCATTCTGAAGTGAATAATTCATAGCAATACAGGTCAACATCAAGAAACAAAAAATTTCAAACAAACAACCTAACATTATATTTATAAAAACAGAAAAAAATAGGAAACAAAGCCCAAAGTGAGTAGAAGGAAGGAAATAATAAAGATCAGAGTGGAAACAATAAGTAGAATCTAAAAAAAAAAAAAAAAGGAAAAAATACAAAAGATCAATGAAAGCAAGAGCTGATTCTTTAAAAAGATTTTTAAAAATGATAAACATTTAACTAGACTCATCAAGAAAAAAAGTGAGAGGGGCTCAAAAAAAATTTTAAATAAAATCAGGTATGAAAGAGAAGTGACAACTGATGCCACAGAAATACAAAATTTTATTTAAAAAAATGCTATGAGCATTGTATGCCAACAATTTGGCAATCTGAAAGAAATAGATAAATTCTTAGAAACATACATTCTTCCAGAATGATTCAAGGAGAAACAGAAAATCTGAATTGATTGATTACTACTAACAAAACTGAATCAGTAATAAAAAAAAAATTCCAACAAATAAAAGTCCTGGACCAGATTTCTTCCAAATTTTACCAAAACAGTCAATCAGAAATTAACACTCATTCTTCTCAAAAACTATTCAAAAATAAAAAAAAAAAACAAGAGAAGGGAAAGTTCCCAAGCTCATTTGACAAGCCCACCATTATTCTAATTCTCCAAATAGACATTACAAAAAAAAAAGAAAATTATAGGCCGATATCCCTGATGAGTATAGATGCATAAATCCTCAACAAAATAACAGCAAGCTGAATTCAGGAAGACATTAAAAAGATCATATACCATGATCAAGTTGGATTTATCCTTGGGATGCAAGATTGGTTCAATACACACAATCAATTAATGTGATATACTATGTAACAAGGATAGATAAAAATCATATGCAGAAAAGCATTTCACAAAATTCAGCATTCATTTATAATAAAAATTCTCAATAAAATGAGAATAGAGGGAACATACCTCAACATAACAAAGGTTGTATAAAACAAGCCAATAGCTAACATCATACTCAAGGGAGGTAATCTAAAAGCATTTTCCTTAAGATCAGGAACAAGACAAGGATATCTACTTTCACCATTTCTGTTCAACATTAGAAGTATTAGAAGTCCTAGCCATAGCAAAGAAAGAAATAAATAAAAGACATCAAAATTGGGAAAGAAAAAGAAAGTAAAATTGTCATAATTTACAGATGACGTATATTATTATATAGAGAGAATCCTAAAGATTCCACCAAAAAACTGTTAGAATAGTTTTTTAATTCAGTGAAGTATCAGGATACAAATTAATATTCAGAAATTGGTTGCATTGTTATACACCAAAAATAAACTATCAGAAAGAGAAACTAAAAAACAACTTCATTTACAATTACATCAATAAAAAATAGCTAGGACTGAATTTAACCAGGAGGTAAAATATTTGTACTCAAAATGTTTTAAAACACTAAAAAAACAAAGCAAAACTGAGATTCAAATAAATGGAAGCATATACTATGCTTATAGATGGAAATAATTAACATTGTTAAAATGTCTAAACTACCCAAAGCAGTTTATAGAATCAATGCAAACCCTATCAAAATATCAATGGCATTTTTCTTTTTCTTTTCTTTTCTTTTTTTTTTAGGTAAGGCAACTCTTGGTTGACCTCACAGATTGCAAGGATCTTGTCAGCTTACAATCCCTTGTTTTTTTTGTATTTTTTATGCCTACAGGAACTAGTCTTCCTAGGTGGTCTCCCAGCCAAGTACTAACCAGGCCCAACCCTGCCTAGCTTCTGAGATCAGAAGGGATCAGTCTTGTTCACGGTGGCACGGCCATAGACTACTGAACTAGAACAAATAATCTTAAAAATTATATGAAATCAGAAAAGACTGTAAAAAAACAAAACAAAACAGTAATGAGAAATAAAGACAAAGTTGGAGGTATTACCCTAATGTCAAACTATACTACAAACCTATTGTAATCAAAACAACATGATACTGTCATAAAAACTGACACATAGATAAATGGAACTGAATAGAGAGCCCCGAAATAAATGCAAACCTATATGGTCATTTAATCTATGACAAAAGAGGCAAAAATATTCAATGGAATAAAGACAGCATATTCAATAAATGGTTTTGGAAAAATTGGACAGAAACGTAAAAATAACAAAACCAAACCACTTTTTTCCATATACAAGAATAAACTCAAAATGAATTAAAGATTTAAATGTCAGATGCTAAACCATAAAACTCCTAGAAGAAAATATAGGCAATAACTCTGACATTGCTCTGAGACATTTTTTTTCTGATGTATCTCCTCATGCAAGAGAAACAAATGAAAAAGTAAACAATGAGACTACATCAAACTAAAAAGTTTTTGTTCAATAAAGGAACCATCAGCAAAAAAAAAAAAAGAAAGAAAATCACACAGCATACTGAAATGGAGAAGATATTTACCAGTGATACATTTGATATGGAGTTAATACTCAAACTTTATAAAGAACTCATAAAAGTCAACACGAAAAAACAAACGATCCAATTAAAAAATGGGCAGAGGATCTCCAAAGCATTTTCCCAAAGAGGACATACAATGACAAAGAGACATATGCAAAGATGTTTAACATCACTATTCATCAGAGAAATACAAATTAAACCACAATGAGATATTATCTCACATCTGTCTAATTGGCTAGCATCAATAAGTCAAAAAACAAGTGTTGGCCAGGTTATGGGAAAAGGAAACCCTGGTGCACTGTTGATGGGATTACAAATTGGTGCAGCCACTATAAAAAACAGTACAGAAGTTCTGCAAAAAAATTTAAAAAAGAACTACTATAAGACCCAGCAATTCAATTTCTGTATATTTATCTGAAGAAATCCAAAACACTAATTTGAAAATATTTGCATGCCTATGTTCACTGCAGGTCTATGAACAATAGCCAAGATAGGAAAGCAATTAAGTTTCTATCAATAGATGACTAGATAAAGAGGTGGTACATATACAATGGAATATTACTTGGGCATAAAAAAATCTTACTATTTTGCAACCCTGTGGACAGACCTAGAGAGTATTATGCTAAGCGAAATGTCAGAGAGAGAGACAAATACTATATGACCTTGTTTATATGTGGAATCTAAGGAACAAGATAAAGAAAATAGAAACAGACTCATAGATACAAAGAACAAAGTGATGACTGTCAGATGGGAGGGATGGTGGGAGGCTGGGTGAAAAAGATGAAGGGATTAAGAAGCTCAAATTGGTATATACAAAATAGTCATGGGGATGTAAGGTAAAGTGTAAGAAACAGTCAATAGTATTATAATAACTATGTATAGTGTCAGGTGGGTACTAGAATAATCAGGGGATCACAAATGATATAAATGTTTAACCACTATACTTTTACACCTGATACTAACATAAAATGATACTGAATGTCAACTCTCATTGAAAAATAAAAAATAATAAAAAAAGAATACTGAATTAAGGAACAATATTGAATAAAGAAACATTACATTCTTATATAATAATTTTTAAATGCTTTTTAAAAATAAAGATAATAAAAATGTTTCATTTTATTTGCAAAAGTAATTTATTTTTAAATAAATAGTAGTAACTGTAATTTCAATATTTTTATTTATGATTTACATAAAAATAACACCCCTTACTATTTTATTAAAGAAAATATTTACAGCAAATAATATTGATGGAAAATTTAGGAAAGTGCATATTGTTCACAATGTTCATGTACTGCAAGAAAAGCACATTCTATAGAAACCAAAATGCCTTAATTTTATAAGAATGTGTTAATGATTAAAATAGCAGTATTTCTTTTTCAGTTAATTGTACAAAATCCTTATAGAAAGCAAAAAATTCATATGTTGCAAGAAGTTTTAAATGACTGATTGAAAATAAATTAACCAGACCGGACTTTTTATATAGCAACTGAATTTTTAGATTTTGTTTTGCTTATGGATAGTAATCTGTCTATCTATCTATCATCTATCTATCATCTATCTATCTATCTATCTATCTATCTATCTATCTATCATCTATCTATCTATCTATCTATCTATCTATCTATCTATCTATCTATCTATCTATCTATCATCTATCTATCATCTATCTATCTATCATCTATCAATCTATCATCTATCATCTATCTATCTATCATCTGGACAGGGAGATTTTTCCTGAAATAGCACATCTAATTCAGACCCTCGAGACTTTTATAGCAAAGCAGGCTGCAGTTAAAGGTTTTATAGTCTTCTATGGTTTAAATCAATCTTATTCACCATTTATGTAAGCTTGCTAATGAGTTCAGAATCAGTTCAAGGGTCTCTGATCACATCCTCCAGGTAAAATTACATTCTCCATTGTTTGTGTCTACACTGTACCCTGCACAATTCTTTACTGTTCTTATTTTTTCAAGTCACCCCCTTGAGGACAGAGTCTATTTTGTAAATGACAATGACTAAATTGTCTCATGTTATAAATTGTGGTAATAATAAACTTGCCTTGACAAACATATTATTTCCTATTGAAATCTTTAGTTATTTAACCATAGTTATGAAAATTGTCCCAGTCAATAATATGACATCTAGACACATGAATCACATATTAGCTTACCATTAAATGTTCATAAATTTTTCTACCTAGCTAAGAGTTATCAAATTCTATTATTCAAAAAATTATTTTCAATCGATAATCTTATACCACTAATCACTATTAGACTCACAGATCTAATGCACCTTAGATTCAACAGACAGTAATAACTGTGGTGATAAAGTTATAGATTTATATAAATAATCAAGTTCTGGTCCTTCAAAATGATCAAATCTGCTACTCGATCCAGAGGGTTTATATTTTTATCAGGTCTCTTCTCAGACATCTCTTTGTAACAGAGTTCTTTATCCTCCCACACAAGCACTTGGTTTTCTGTATTTTTTTAAAATACAGAAAAACATCTGTATACATGTTTTAACAGAGCACTCATACATGCACACATACATATGTATATGTATACATATATGTGCATGCATGTACATGAATATACAGATATGTTTTTATTAATGTATATGTTTTTTATACATATGAATTATGTATATGGGTGTGTCTTTGTATGTATGTGTGTATGTGTGTTTACTGTCTATCTTAATTCCACAGAGACATTCAATTTAATACTATAGCTCCAACCAGGAACAGAAGAATACTAATAGGTAATGAATATTTGTTGAATAAATAAAAATCGGTCACAATGACATTTTATTTTTTGTGCAAAGGTGCCTTTGTCTCAGAAAGACATAAAAAACACTTATTTGATAAAATTATTATCTTATTAGATAAAGGTTAGTAGTTTGTAGTTATAGCAAAGTGTAGCAAAGAGAAAGATAAGCATAAACATTTATACATTTTAAGGTATACATCTTTGCTAGTTACTGCTAGGATTAAAAACTGAAACAACTTTATTTCAAAACTAATTAATATATGTAGTTGGTGTTTACTAATATCAAAATTGTTAATCCTAAATAACTATTTCAAAGCTCATCTCTCAGATAACTACATGCCTTTTTTGATAACCCATCAAATCCAATAGGATATGAGTTTTTAAATATAATTTTCTAACTGATATATATTGAAAATATTTTTGTGGACATAGAAACCAAATGGATTATATCTGAACAAAGGATGTAGGTGTTTTCATACCTAGAACAAATTCACACTGTTGTATGATTTGGACGAGGATATCTCATGGACACTATTAAAATTTTGAGCTGGATAATTTGTCTTGTGGGCTGTCGTGGGCACTGTAGGATGTTAAGCAGCATCTTTGGATTCTCTCTCCATTAGATGCTACCCCTCTCTGAATTGTGGCAACCAAGAATGATTCCACATATTACCAAATGTCTCTGGGGGACCAAAACTGCCCCAGTTGGAGAACTACTGATTTCTGAAAATAATTCCTCATGCAATGTATGAACTAAGGATCTTTAAGCTTCAGTTAATCTAAGATTATTCAGAAAGCCCTGTTAGTTTTCCCCATATTCTTATGCATATTATAGAGTTATAATTAAAGATATTACCTACTATTACTCAGTGTCCTAAGACAACTTCCAGTTGTTTTTTTTTTTTTTGACTCTCAGTGTTTACTATGATGTCCTGTGGATCCCTAATGCTTTCAGGCACCTTATAGCTTACATAGGTAAGAAGGGAAACGCAAGGGAGTATATTTTAAATATAATTTCTAATTCTTTTAATTTATAGATCCATGTTCAGTGATTATATTTTTTGAAATTCAACATCAAAGTTCAAGGTCCATTGCCCTTTGTAGAAGTTATGTCTTTGAAATCTTTTTTAACAAAAAGAAAAAAATGCTATTCTATTACTGTAGACAACAGAGAAATGCTCTCAACACTGTGATAAAGGCTACTAGTTGTCTCCCAGCATTCATCCTCTCCTTTCTCTCAGAGTCATGGAACATATAGTTTTTTCTCTCAGAGTCATGGAATATATAGGCTTATAACCACACAGAATAAAGAGGACATTTCCTTGCTGCCACTGCAGAAGATGTAACTGTGATTCTAATTTGTAAATTGTGTCAACTTGCATTTTGTGTGCATGTGGTTTCCTTGAACCACACCAAGGAAGGCAATCCCTAAACTAAACAGAACAACTAGATAAAAGAAACATGGAGCCTGATTACTTTGTAGGGCAGACTCTCCTGACCATTTTTTGTTTGTTTTTTATTTGTTTGTTTTTTGGGTCTTTTTTTGGATGGCTATTTTGGATCTGTAACAATAACCAAACTAATATCTTAACTGATAAAGGCAGAGCACCAATAGAGATAAATATCTACATTAGGTGCATTTTCATTGATTTACATTTATGAGAAAAAATTGCTAAAAATAAGGTAAGGTTACTATATTTGGAACTGTGCCCTGATGAAGCAAAAAAAAAGTAAAATGAGCTATCTGAAATCTGTTATGAAGAGAATCTGAGCAACTTCATCAACGTCAGCAGGATGTTATGCCTCATTAAGAATTGTGAAGATAAATAAGTACCAGGGATGTAATATGTATATGTGAATATTGTTAAAACAGTAAATCCTGAGTTCTCATCACAAGGAAAACAAATAATTGTAAAATCATTATTTGACAAATTGTAATATCCTGTTGTTAATAGTCATATGATGCCTGATCTCTTATTTTTACAAACCATAGTGCACACTTTCATTATCTTAAGGAAAGTACTTCATCTATTGAGGTTGCTTTGGAAAGAATTATTAAAATCTTTGCATCATAGTACTTATGACCATATTTAAGAATACCCTTCCCACTATGTACATACGACACCAAGGAATACACTAAAAATACTAGAAATTCACAAGTAATCAACCTTATAATCCCATGTTATCACCAGCCCATAGTTTACAACAATAGTTTGGCTAATAGGAAAAAGAAAAAACTCTAAGTATATATGATACTGCAAGATTTGTCTCACTGGTACAATCTGTGAATTTAGATGTGAGTTTATGACCTATATAAACCTTCTCTTTGACAATGACAGCTTGCACTTCCAAGTGCAACAGACATTTCATTTTAACTTATCTCTCTCATCTACATGAATAATAGTTGTAGGTTTTGTGACTGAGTCCTGGATCCTCTATACTTCAGCCTGATAAGAGAAATCATTCATTTGTTTATTCACAGAAGCTGAGCTTATGAGGTATTTCTATATATAAAGTGGAAGATCCATTCTCACTGTGCTTTGATCAAGATACAGACTTGAGCCAACGAGTTCTAGTAATATTAAAAATTGATTTGATTAGCACACCTGGGAAAAATAGATAAGTGTAATTCTTACAATGTGTGGCATAGTCATATAGAATAGTTATTTGTTGAGGACCATTATACATAAGGATGCTGGAAAGTGGCTACATCATTTGGCACTATAAAGATTCACTAAGATTGGTATATTTAGAGTGTTTACCATAGTGTCAGGTGCATAGTAAACTCAGTAAATATTGCCTATAAATTGTTATTGTTAATACTTTTCTGCTCTATTTAGAAGACAAGATACTTTTTTCAAAACTTGAGATTTTAAAACCACATCTTATAAAAATTACAAAGTAGTTGGTTAATAACTGATATAATTTTATGAAATATACTATATATTGTTTATTAACTAATTAAATCAAACATCAATTATATTTATATGAATAAAATTAATGTACATATATAACTATAATATAAATTTGTCATGAAAGATATTTTAATATTTCCTACCTAGGCTTCTTTTTTTATTGTCATTTAATTTTGTGAAATGCTTATTCCTTGCCTGTGTTCAAACTGATACAAATGATCCACTCTACTTTTTACATTTCAGTAAAACTGTTTCTGATAGATTATATACTAATGCAAAGTTTTAAAAATCTTTTCTATAAGGGTAGATTATTAGGCATTAACATATAAAGTTTTCAGCAACAGTTTTTTAAATATAACTGTAGTATTTAACATTTCTGTTTGTTGAGTTACAAATTTATAATGATGCTGAAGGGTCCAAAGGCATGGTTCTCCTATAAGTTTGTTCTCACTTATGCTGACACCTAGATATGCGAACACTTAAAAGAAGGACATGACTTTAATAGAAAGGGAAATGCTTCTGGTTATGCTCTGCTTGAAGACATACCCAAATTACACATTTCCCCTCAATCTTTGCTCCTGCACAGTACATTTACTAGAATGCATTGTACTATTTGATTACTTTTCTTAATCATTTAGAAATGACTAACTCTACTTGCAATGTCAATGTTTTTGCTGCTTACCTGGTTCATTTTTACTCCATATGAACATTTCTGAAGTAAGTTTTATTAACCTCACAGAAAATACTTGTCCAATTGATCTTTCAAATTTAATTAATTTAAATAATGATATATAACTGTCTTAGTTAAATACAAAAATGATTTGAAAATGTATTTCCTTTGCAAATTAAATATTAATAGAAAAGACCTGAGACATAAAAAAAATGACAGTAGAAATAAAATACAACAGCAAGGAGAGTAATCATACATACTGTCAAAACATTTTGTAAACATACCATTTGGAGGAATATTGGGCCTGGACCCAATTAACTAAATAACTCTGCCTTTAGTAGCACTGAACATAAAATCTTCATTTACTATTATTGAATCAATTTAGAATGATAATATAATGTAGTTTTTTAATGTTTCATCAATTAATAAGTACAAGATAACTCAAGATTCAGAAATACATTTTAATTACACTAACAAACAAAAACCCTTTGCTTAAATACCAGAACAAATGAAGCCTAAAATTAGCAAAAGAAAAAAAAATAATCAAAATTAGAACAGAATTAAATAAAATTGAAAACAACAATAGAAAAAATAAATGCAACAAGGAGCAAGCTGCTCTTTGAAAAGTTTAATAAAATTGACAAAGCCCTGGCTAGACTCGCTAAATAAAAAAGAGAAAGAACACAAATAAACAAAATCAGGGATGAAAGAGGGAAAATTACAACCGACTTCACAGAAATACAAAAGATCATACAAGAATACTATGAAAATTATATAACATCAAATTCAATAACCTAGAAGAAATGGACCAGTACTTAGAAAAATACAACCTTCCTAGACTGAATCGAGAACTGGAAAATCAAAATAGTCTGATCAGCAGTATAGAAATTAAAACAATCATCAAAAACCTACCAAAAAGTAAAAGTTCAGGACCAGACAGCTTCACCAGTGAATTCTACCAAAAATTCAGAGAAGATTTAATACCTATTCTCCTCAAAAGCTTCCAAAAATTCAAAGAGGAGGCAATACTTTCCAACTCATTCTATGAGACTAAAATTACTCTGATACCAAAACCTGGTAAAGACAATACAAAAAAGAAAAGTACAGACCATTATCTCTCATGAGCAAAGATGCAAAAATCCTAAATAAGTTACCAGTGAATCGAATACAGCAACACATTAAAAAGATTGTACACCATGATCAAGTGGGCTTCACCAAGAGGCACAGGGATGGTTCAACATGTACAAATCGATTAATGTGATACACCACATAAAAAAATTCAAAAATAAGAATCATATGACCATATCAATAGATGCAGAAAAAGCCTTTGACAAGATACAGCATTCACTTATGATCAAAACACTTAACAAAATCAGTATAGAAGGAAAGTACCTTAACATAATAAAGGCCATATATGACAAACACTCAGCCATCATTAAACTTAATGGTGAAAAACTAAAACCCTTCCTTCTAAGATCAGGAAAAAGGCAAGGCTGTCCACTATCACTATTGTTATTCAATATAACATTGGAGGTCCTAGTGAGTGCAATCAGGCAAGAGAAAGATATAAAAGGCATCCAAATAGGAAACGAAGAAGTCAAACTATCACTATTTGTGGATAACATGATTCTCTATATAGAAAACCCTAAGGACTCCACAAGAATACTACTAGAAACAATAAGCAAATACAGTATGGTCTTTGAATAAAAAATAAATCTTTAAAAATTCATAGCATTTCTATACACTAATATTGAAGTGTCAGAAAAAGAAGTGGAAAAAATAATTCCTTTGGCAATTGTAACAAAAAGTGTAAAATACCTAGGAATAAATCTAATGAAACATGAAGGATCTATATAATGAAAACTATAAGACCCTATTATAAGAAACTGAATAAGATACAAAGAAATGGAAAGATATTCTATGTTTTTGTATTGGAAGAATCAACACAGTTAAAATGACTATATTACCTAAAGCTTTATACGTTTTTAATGCAATCCCAATAAAAATCCTATTGGCATTTTTTACATTTTTTAAAGAAATAGAACAAAAAAAATCATCAGATTTGTATGGAAGCACAAAAGATTCCAAATTGCCAAAGCCATCTTGAGGAAAAAGAACAAGGCTGGAGGCATCACGCTGCCTGACTTCAAATTATACTACAAAACAATAATAATCAAAACAGTATTGGTGGCAAAACATGCACACAGACCAGTGGAACAGAATTGAGAGTCCAGAAGTAAACCCATGTTTAAATGGGCAAATAATTTTTGACAAAAAAGCCAAAAACATACAGTGGATAAAGGAAAGCCTCTTCAATAAATGGTGCTGGGAGAACTTGAAAGCCACCTGCAAAAGAATGAAACTAGACTGTTGCCTATCACCACATACCAAAATTAACTCAAAACAAATTAAGGACCTGAATATAAGACCTGAAACAATAAAATGCATAGAAGAACATAGGAATTCAACTCAAGGACCTTGGACTTACAGAGGATTTCATGAATTTGACCTAAAAAGGAAGGGAAGTTAAAGCAAAAATAAATGAATGGACTACATCAAACTAAAAAGCTTCCACACAGCAAAAGAAACTGTCAACAAGATAAAGAGACAGCCATCTAAATGGGAGAAGATACTTGCAAGCAATGCTTTCAATAAGGCCTAATAGCCAAAATATACAAAGAACTCACACAACTCAACAACAACAATAAAAAAAATTCAATTAAAAAATGTGCGGAGGAACTGAACAGGCACTTCTCCCAAGAAGACATAAATGGCTAACGAACATATGAAAGGATGCTCAACATTGCTAGCTATTAGGAAAATGCAAATCAAAACCACAATAAGATACTGTCTAATAACTGTTAGAATACCTATTATCAACAGGACAAGTAATAACAAGTGTTGGAGAGAATGGAGAGAAAAAAGAACCCTCATACACTGCTGGTGGGACTGCAAACTGGCACAGCCACCATAGAGGTTCCTCAAAAAACTAATAATTGATCTATCATATGATCCAGCAATCCTTCTCCTGGGTATTTACCCCAAAGGACTTGAAAACTCATATCCAAAAAGATATTTGCACACTGATGTTCATAGCAGTATTATTCACAGTGTCCAGGGCATGAAAGCTACCCATGTCCTACAATAAATAACTAGATAAAGAAGCTGTAGTACATATATACAATGGTATATTACTCAGCCATAAGGAGAAGTGAAATACTGCCATTTGTGACAACATGGATGGACGTCGAGATCATCATACTAAGCTAACTAAGCCAGATAGAAAAAGTTAAAAACAACTTGAAAATAGAACAAACAAACAGAGACCCATGGACATGGACAATAGACTAGTGTTTACCAGAGGATAGGGGTAAAATGGGTCAAATATGTGGTGACAGAAGGAAATCTATCTATGAGTGGAAAACACACACAAACACACATATACAAAAAAATACCATACTGTTGAATTATACACTTGAAACTTACTGGATTTCATTAACCAATGTCACCATAATAAAAAATAAATTTAAAAAATTAGGTTATTTTAAACTAAAAGTTTTAACTGATACATCATTTTAAATAGTCTAATTTTAAATTTGATCTTAATCGTTTTCTGGTAAAATGTCCTATACTATGTTTCTTAACATAAACAAAATTTGAAAAAAAAATTAATACTTGTATTGCCATATTTGTCCCATAATTTTCAACATTCCCACCTTCATGTTTCATCCCTGTGGATCATGCATTAATGTATTTATATAATATATGTGATGATATAGATTCTACTTCATTTCTACTCTTAAGATACTAAGCAATAGCTTCCTCTCCTATTTTTATTAAAGCATGATAATTTTGAAATATTATTTTTTAAAGAGCTTCCTCATTGAAAAAAGAACTTCCTATAAGAGTTAATCACTTTTCTCTTTATATTTTACTACATTATGAAATAACTGTTTTAATCTCTCATTTGTAGTAAAATTAACACTATAAATTTACACTCATATTAAAACAATAAAATATGATTTTAAATTCCTTAAGACACTGTAGGTGGCATTGTGTTATGTCACATTGTTACATCTATATGGAAATCTATTTTTAAAATCATAATCCTGGTGTGATATCTTTAATGAAAAATCCCAGGAAGTTCTTTTTTCCCCCTCCATCTTTCTTAGAAAAACAAACTAATAGAAACTAAAACAATGTGTTAAGGGATGATACATTCAATTATCAGTCTTAAATTTGGAATTTAAGCAACTATGAAAATTAATGATCAATCTCCACAACTTACTTAAAAATAATGGCTTGTATTAATTTAAAAAGAATCTTAAGACAGAGCTTACCTTAAGCTTCATGGGTTCCTAACTCTTTTTATAACCATCAGTTTTTAGAGTTATTCATTCATTCATTTGGTATAATTTTATTGTCTATTTTTTGAGGACATGTGCCAGGGAAAATAAAGGCAATAGAAAAGATATAGTATTTCTATTCATTAATCTCACAAGCTAGGGAAATAAGACATATACAGTAGCAATCATTTAAAAACCTGTGACCATCAAAATTTGGGAAATATAGGTACTCTGTGGACACATAGTGAGGCCTATACCAATTCAGGGGGTTCGAGTAGCAATGTCTAATGAAATTATAATATAGAGCACTACATAATTTAAAATTTTATAGTAGCCACATTAAAAAGTAAAATATAAATGCTCACTAGGATTAAGCAGCAATATTTTATATAAAGCAACAGCTAAAGTGAAATAGTTTTCCCAAAACAATAAAGTAATGTTCAACAGAAAAATATTCTGTACTGCTTCAATTACTAATCTTAAATTTAAATAAATTAAAATTAAATAAAATAAGAAATTCAGTTCTTCAGGCATATTAGCTATATTTCAAGGGCTCAACAGCCACATGTTGCTAATAACCACAATAGAAGGCAAGTATAGATGACTCTTTCAATTTACTCTTTCTACTCCCTTTCAAACTTCCTTTCTATAAAAGAAGATGGAAATCTTAAAACTTTGCTTCCAAGTCTCCCCAGAAGCTAGGATGAGTCCTGCACAACAAAATGTATTCACATAAGGCTTGGATTCAGAAATGCATTATGAGAGAAGAAGGCAAGAGCAGATGGCAGATGTTTTACTGACATTGACTATGGTAGGTGTTGAGTAGTTCTGGCACCAGGAACTTTGGTGGCAGCTTTCTGATAATGAAGCTTCTTGATTTGGTGGCAGCTTCCTGATAATGAAGCTTCTTAATGAACCCTCCCAACAGAGGACACAGTTCTTCTGGCAGTACGGTTCTTTGGTGTGGTTTTGGGAGTGGTTAAAAGGTCAGCCTAGTGCCAGCTACTGCAGCCAATCTCACATTTTCAAGAGTTAGCACTTCTCTAATAAATCCATTTGTGTGTAAAACTGTTAGATTTCTTTTCTGAATTGGGATCCTTGATCAATTTAGAAACTAAAGAAGATTTTCAGGAGAACTATTTTCTAAGCCTGTCTGTATCTAACAGTAACAGAGCAACAGAGTTTATTTGGCAGAATAAGAATAAATAAGAGGGGATGCTAATTAGAGCTCAAAGGAGATGAGTATGATTAGAATAATAAGAGGAAGATTGTATTAAAACAGATGGCTCAAAGCACTGAAAGCTGCTTCATAAAATGGGCAATTTACTGAAAGCAACAATTCTTTAAATGATCGATTCATCAAATTTACATATTTACCAAAACCTTCATTCTTATACTAATTTATAGAGCTCCTAGGAATATCTATATGGATTAATAGAGTGTGGACATGTGGGTTATTGTGACCCTCTTGACTTTTCTCTTATGCCTCTGTCTCCCCTCTCAGTATCTCACTTTATCTGCCTGCCACTCTTAGCCACTCAGACTCTCCTTATTATGAGGTCAGCATCCAAGGCCGTGCTGTTTCTGCAATGACAGAGGGTGACCTCTCTCTAATTTCCTACAATTAAAATAAGAGGTATATGACCTAACCCAATCTAAATTATTCTTTAAATGCTAAGATTTATGATCATTCATTACTAAAATATGTGTATAATTATACTTGACTTTTAAAACAAAGAATATATGTAAAATGTATATATTTTCTAAGAAATAAATCTAATCTGACTCTTAGCTCTTTACAGTTTAATGTTCTTTTCCAATCTTCAATGTTGAATACATCATTGACTATAATTAAGAAGAATATCTGTAAGTTTTGAGTAAATTAACAAATTGGGTGAATTTAGAAAATTGGTAGATTCATCTTATAGCTGCACTGTCCAGGTAAGGCTGGAAACAAGGGAGAAGAGAAATGCTGAGTCTTTAGAGATCCATATAAAGAATTGGGGTTCTGTCTTAAGGGCAAAAATATGTCACAACAAAGTTGTAGGAGGATTGGTGTGAATCACAAGTGGAAAATGATTGTAGAGGGAAAGCAATGGAATCTGAAGATTGGGTGGCTGTGACTCCACACAGGTACTCCAGTACTCCACATAGATAGATCTGAGAGATATAGGAGAGAGAGATATCTTTGAATACTTCTTATACTAAGTATGAAGATTAATAGTATTATTGTTTATACACTAATGAAGAATCATGAGAATAACCAAAATGGATGCATTACAAAAGTCTTGAGTAGCAGAGCACATGGGTAAGTCACAGTAGGTTAAGAATCTTAGGCATTTTACGATTTCTGAATACAGCTTCTCATAAAATCAATTTCTCCCATGTTTCTAATGAATTATATTAATATTCTCAAATAGACTATAAAAAAGATTTTATAATATCATTTGTAACACTGTCCCCCAAAATTTCCCATGAAGTTAATAAAGGGTAGTTACCTGCCTGTTTCTAGCAGATGTCAAAAATATCACTGTGCCTGCTAAAACAACAAACAGTACTTTTTGTATTTGAGTTCTATGCTAGGTAGAGTTTGAGCTACAACCAACCAATCAAACATTTAAAAATAATTAATATTGGTCATACTTGCTTCGACAGAGTACATCCATGCTGCTCCACACATTTTAAAAAAAATTTCTGATCTTTATTTTCACTAATTAGCATTGCAATGTTCTTAACTGCTGAAACATTTGCATCAAGGTCAAGTGTCAATAGCTCTCTTAGCATAGATAATCTATACCTATTATTGAAAATCACTATAACTACTGGTCAGTCACTGAGGCTTAAAAGCACTGACTACAACACCTAACAATTTATTTTAAAATATTTCAAGTTTTATGATTAGGAAAATGAAGAAATAAATATAGCAGTATCACTTTCTTCCTTTCATCCTCTATTTAATGATATTCAAGTGTAAATCCTCAGATAATCCAGTTTTTTTTTTTTTTGTAGATAAGACATGTGAACTAATTTTTTAAGGCAATGAAAACATTTAGATACTTTCCTGTGACAAAGACTTCAATTGATTTCATGGATATGAGTAAGCCATAACCTGTAGAAATATGTAGGTTGCACGTCTGACCTTATTCTGATAAATATGATGAAACTTCCTCATAAGATACAGCATAAACTACTACTCCACTGAAACCACAGTGCACTTGCAGACGACTATCTGTGTATGTATATGTGTGTGTTTCCAACTACATACATTTGTTATAATAAAATAAAGGAAATTTGAGATATTGATGAAAATTATTTCTTTTTTCACATTTAAGTGACATGGTTTGCTGTACTAAGAACTCTTATGAGAGTCAATAAAACTTTTCTCAATTTTTGAGACCCATTCCAACTGATTTTATGCAGACTTTCATGACCGTTATTAGTGCCTCAGATTTGTTTTCTTTCTATTCTGAATCCTTATAGCATTTTATTTTTACTTTTTACAGGCATTTACTAAATTTTTCTTTGTACTGGATTTATATTTTGGCTTGATTAATCCCTCATTCTCATAAGAAGCTATCATCTATAATACCTTATTAGGACCTTTCATATTGTTCATTTTCATATAAATTGACTATATTGATTTAGAATCAACATTCACTTAAAATCAGAATAGAAATCATATAGTTTGGGTTCTTGCTAAGTCAGTCAAGAATTGCCTCAAACTAAGACAATTATAAAATCCCTATCATCAAAAACATAGCAACCAAAAAGGGCATCAGGCCAGGAGCCTCTGAAGAAACTGATAAAACAAGCGGGAAGATAATTCTAAAGTAAAAATGAAAATATAAAAGCAATAGGACATTGCTTTTAGGGGTCAGGATATCTTAGAAGTGACATTGAATTCAAAATAAGGAATTAGGAGCATATTAAGAAGCTTTGATTAGTGGCAATGACAATGGTAATAATCACAAATATAGTATTTCATATTCATATAATACTTTATAGCTTTCATAATAATTTTGCTTATGATATCTTTTAAAAACATTTACAGTAATTCTCCTACATTTGCCTCTATTATTATTGTAAGTAAATTTAGAGTTAGAGAGATTAAATGATTTATCTGAGGTTAAAACTGAATGCGGAGCCTGAACTAGCCTGGTTTTCTTTCCATATTGGAGAGAAGAACTTCTTTTTGATGATTTTCCTTTATCAGCCTTTATGATATTTATAATATTAAGAATAGAAACAAAGTTGATTTTAATTTCCTATGAATAATGGAATGTGGGTCCCACTTCCATTATTTTAAGGAAAATTCAGTTATCATGGAACTGCATTATTGTAGGAGATGTTTGCCATTAACTATATATATATTTTTTTGCAAAGACCAGAAACACTAGGATAAGAAATATATGTTACTCTGGGCAGAAATTTATTTATATTCAAATAACACTGAGGTAAAAGGTGATACCTAGGAAAGATAAGGATAAGATGCAAGAATTAAGAACAAGATATAAATATTGATGTAAATAAATTCCATGAGAAAATAAAACAAAGGAAAAATGAATTCTACATGTATAATTTGGGGAATCACTTAGAAAAAGTGGGAATTCAGCTAAGGTTTTAGATATGTAAAAGGCTCTGAAAGGTTAATATGAGGGAAATGACATTTTAGTTAGAAAAAAAATAGCTTAATCAAAAGATGCATGCTAGAAATTCCTCTTTTAGTAGTATAAATTTTATCAATATACCAGGGACACTGTCCATAGTACACACTATTAGTAAGTTTAAGTTTAGAAATTTAAGAATAAATTAGACATTGTTTTGTAAAATCTTGATTTTTTTTGACTAGGAAAGAAATATCATCACAGCTGTATTTTAGGAAGATGATGCTGCCAAAAATGTGGGAATGGATTCAAGAGAAACAAAGATAATGGATTCAAAGATAACAGAAGGCAATTAAAATATAATGAGAGCCCAACCAAGGTTCTGCCAAGGGGATTAGCAAAAAAGAAGTGATGCTTTAAGAAATTCCAAGGATAGAAACAAGTTTTGTCATTAATGAGATGTAAGGGCAAAAGGAAAAGAGAAAGGGAGCATTTGATAAATATCAGTAATTGAAAACATGCCATTAACTAAAATAGAGAATTTCCAGATGGAACAGGTTTGGTGAGAAGGTCAAATTTGGGACATATTGAGTCTGAGGTACCATATGGGGTAGACAGTTATTCAGCAAACACTTTGAAATCTGGGCATAATATTGGGCATGACATCCAATAAAATTAAAAATAAAACAGTATAAATAAACAAAACAACAACAACAAAAAACTCATGACTTGTGATTTGATGTTGGAAATCTCAAAGAGATGCTGAAGTTGTGGAGGTAGAAAAATTATCTTAAGAAAAATGTAGAAATATGGTGAGAAAATCGCCAAATCAGGGAACACAATTAAAATGCAAATCTATGGAAAGAAGGCAAAGTATAATACTGGAAGGGAGGAGTCGGGGTAGAAAAATAATCATGAGAAGATAATGTTTTACAGAAAAAAATAACAAAGTTGCCCTGTGCTACAGTGAGTCAGCAGGGTTAGGAGTAAGGCTTTTTTATTTGGCAATAGTTAGGTCACTTTGCCCAGAAGAGACCAACTTTAGTGCAGATGAAACCTGGTTGGGAGTAAGTTAAAAGTAGAACAGAAAGAACGGAGATGAAGCCACAAAAATAAGCTACTTTTATTTCTATCTGGGTTCTTGGTTGCAAGCAATAGAAATCAACTCTGACTGATTGAAGGAGAAAGGAATTTATTAAAAGGATATTAAGTAGTTAACAGAACTGAAAGAAGGGGTGGGTAATCAAGTTCAGGGCCATGCACACCACAGTCAAAATCCTACAAGGACACAATGCCGTCACATCTCATTACTACACAGTAAAGTTTGAGCTTTCAAGCCAGCTAGGTCTGGACAAAGGATGGCACCTTTAACACCACTGTCCTTCAATCTCCTTGAAACTGTAGAAACGGCCTTGAAATTGACTAGCTATGACCATGTCTTTGGAATATGAACATCAGGTAAATGATGCCTGGGTCGTGTCCCCGCCCTAATGTAAAAAAATCTGGGAAGTGAATACCTGGCATTTTCAGCTTCTCCAGTGAGAGATGCTCTCTTTCCTACTTGAAATTTATAAGGTAAGGAAATTCTACAAAATTAGTAAGCTCAAAGACTGGGAAGTCACAAGAATGAATACACATATCCAATATGCATCCAAAAATTTTGGCATTGGAAAGAAGCAAGAAGAAGTAATTAATGATTAGAGGAGATCTATATATGAAAAGACAGAATCAGCAGAGAAAAACTGAATATATAATATAAATAGATACTTAATGAAAACAGGCCTATTTAGGAGGCAGAAAACCATATTACTCAGAGCAAAAGGAGTTGACTTTGAAAATAGAAAGGGCAGCTAAAGAAAGGTAATTAATTTCTGTAATGAGCTTTCTAGAAGCTAAACATGGTGCTTAGGATTTACCTATAATTTTAACTACAACCATTGAACATGTAAGTACTAGATATTAAATACTAACTTCATAGTAATGTAGTAGCATATATTGTAAAATGTTTCAGACATCATTCTAATTAATTCATTTAATCTGATAACATTGATATTGACATTATATAGGTGGAAAAACTGAGGTCTAAGTATCCATGATGTTAGAATTCAAACTAGGTTTTATTTGATTCTTTTAAGAATAAAGTAATAAGTAAAATAGTACAAATTGAGAGGGGTTATTTTGAAACTATGAAACAAATGTTCTTTTTACTCTCTGTAAATCATTTTGGCCTATTGCTCTCTACCCTTTACAATGATGACATTCATTCCTGTAGGGAATAGATGTGGGTACAGTCTCAAATGAAGAAGTCATTGCCTGGCTCTAAGTTTCTTTTTAGATTCATTTTTCAAGTTATTAAAAGGCATGATATTGAAAATCAGACTTTGTGAAAAATAAAAAAGAATTCTTAAGTTCCAAAAATTCCCTTCATGTATTAAGAGCAAGGCTTAGATTTCTTCATCAACAGTATTGCAGTAAGACACTGTATAGAAAGGAAGGAAGATATGATATATAAGAAGATAAGTTCTTGCAACATGGGAAGAAAAGGCACTTTGAAATTTGAAGGAGCTTGCAGAGATTTGGAAGTGATCAGGGTAGGGATGAGATGTTGTTAGAGTCCTTGAGGTTACTAAAACTCTCAAAAGAAATCTGATAATTGAAGCAAAACCCACTAACATGTATCTGGTATTGCATATGATTAGAAAGGTACCCTTGAGATTGTGACTTTTGTTCACCCTAGCTAAGAGATTTTAGTGAAGGAAACAGATGGCCATAGAGAGGACTTGGCTTAGGGTAAGAACACCATGGTGTGTAGGTACTTTAGCAAATGAAGGCTATGGAAGAGGCCTTAGATTCCAACTATGGGTGCCAAGGAGATGTCCATGATACTAGACAAGAAGCATAGCACCCAGCAGATATCTGCATGGGTCAGCATGGGCTGGGCTACTCGGTGACTTGCACCTGACTCAAAAATGAAGATAATTTATGTTATACACCCTTAGCTTTCAGTTGGTAAAGGTAATAGTTAACATTGAAGAGGACTGTGATTGATATGAGAGGCTGAGGAACGTAGAGATTTAAAGTAGCTCTTAAGTGAATTAATTGGTCATTTAACCCCAAATGAGGAAAAAGGAAGTGCTTCTAAAAGGTACTTATAGCCTAGAAAAACATCCATCACTAAAATTTTAAATGAATTCAATCCTTATAGTTAATTTGAACACATAGCAGATGTTAACTAGTTAAAGTTTTCTAAATAATATCTTCTTGTTCTTAGAAAGAAATCATCTGGAACACAATTTTTTTGCATTTGTCACTTTAAACTGAATTTTTATCTTTCTAGATATTTGATATTGAGACTATATCTGCATGTGAAGACTAGATTATTCTGTTATTCTGGATCTTATATTTTTCAATATTTAAAATACTTTTAATGATTAAGATAATTAGAGTAGAAAATAAATAAAACCATTTAAATTCAGATACTGTTAAATTAATAAAAACTTCAAAATCAAATCTGCTTAGCTTATCTTTTACTTCATATTTTAAAAATCCATATATCTATAAAGCACAACCTCATACACACACACACACACACACACACACACATACACACACACACACATAGAATCTTTTGGGAAGGAAAAAAGTATAAACTGAATTAAAAAAAAGAATTAACCAAATTGTATTTCTCTGTGGTCCTCAGATACTTCATTTTGATTCATAGAAATAATGAGCCAAGAACATCAGAATATTAAGGCAGTTTCCAGATGAATTTAAAGAGACTTGCTGTATCAATGACTGTAATTCAAATGAGGTCATACAGAACAACTTCCTCAACTATTCTCAAATTCAGGTTAGACAATGTCTCCAGGCCACCGGAGACTAGATGCTACAGGAGGAGAATTATTAACTTTATCACTAAATAAATTTTCAGCATCTCTTGTCCTAATTAAGAATGAATACAGCAACATCCAAATAAGTACATCTACATTCTCTAAACCTGATTTTAAATCAGGGCACAATACCTCTTGGAATACTCGGTTTCTACCTGTATCAAATGAAGAATAGGTAACAGTTATAATTACAAAACAATTTTGTTGATAAAAACAAGATTGTAATGACATGACTATTAAGCTAAATTTATGGCAAGTTTGAGAAGTTACTTTTTATCTACATAATTTTAAAAAAATCATTTGATGTTTATTACTCTAGAGACGCCACATATAGATCTAAAATCATCATATACACAATTGGGGAAGTTTGCAGATAACTTCTAGAAAAGTGGAATTCTAACAGGTTATATTTCTAGATATTCTACCTATAACTCTTTTACTCTATTACTCTAGTAATCTGTAGAGATTTTTGGACACAGAAGAGTGACGGATCTCCTTTCCTGGAGCACATATAGAAAGGGATGCTAGATCTAACTAGCACAACATCAACTATTATATATATATTATCATGGTGAACTGTTCTGACAGACATAAAACGCAGTTAATATTTTGTTGGGTCTACATTTTCTCAGTATGAGTATAGTACTTAAATCACAAACGTATTAAGCATATATGTAGTTAGATTATTCATTCATTCAAGTGATATTTATTGAGTATTTACAGAACACCTACTCAATGTCAGGTAACATTCTAGGATAAACCAGTAATAAGGCCAAGTCCCTGCCACCATTCTACTCTAAGTCCAGGATACATTAAAAGGCAGTTAAAAAAATTTATCAACAATTATGGAAAGCATCATAATAGTCATTTACTAAACATTAGCTACCCTGTAAATATGTAATACTTGGAGCAGGTTGACCTTATTATGTTTGCCCTCCATATCTCTAAACAAGATTTTATTCAGCTTTCAGAATATTTAGCAAAATAAAATAACCAAAGTGGTGCTAGTTTAAATACAGTTAGAATACAACTGTCTAAGAAAACCAAAACATAACATTAACACTGAGAAATAACCACTACTAATAAAGTTGATATAGTATTGTTATAGAAAAGGTTTTCTAAAAGCTGAGAAGACAATAAACATTGGTAAGTACTATAATTACAGTATTAAAAAAAACTTTATCAATCTTCACAAAACACTTCTATAGGAGCCAAGTGCTGAGTTTTTGTTTGTGTTTATGGCCATCATATATGTGTAGAGGGAGATACACTAATATTCGTTTTCTAAAATGGCTGTTTCAATAGACTTTTATGGCATGGGATTATATTTTATGGGTTGTGTTTTGATCAGAGATTGATCTGATCCACATAATAAGCAAATATTCTAAAGGGAGATATTCATGCTACATGTTCCCTAAGCTCTTGTTCTGAAGTAGAAAGAGGATTACATTTCCATTTAAGAGAGCGAAGAGTCAAATTGTGAAATACTAAAGGTATGAAATTTCCCTGAAACTTAGTTTCTTCATCCGGAAGATGGGGCTTTGAGACACAAACAGAATGGTCTATATGTGGAAGTGTTTGTAAACTGTCAATCTTGTACAAAATTGGCTACTTGAGTTCCTTCTACCACTTCTAAGCTTCCAGTCTCTGTATCTTTAGCACTTCAGTATTTTTTGTCTTAAGTAACGCCCCTTCAGCTCCTAGTAATGTTGTGTTGCATCTAAGTTCCAATTGTCTAGAATTCGATAAATAACAAATGTCTTCTCTTCTAAGAATGTCACATGTGTCATCTGATCTTCACAACTTTAAAAGAAAGAGATTTAGAAAGGTCATAAAACTAATATAAGGCAAAGCTTGAATTTAAACGTAGACAGACTGTCTGTAGGCTCCTTATACCACACAAATTTACAACTAGTCACAGAACTCTCCTGTTTATGAAGTCTAGTTCTGTTTTGCAGTAGGTGTCCAATATGTTTGAATGAATAACCCATCCACATGTCTAGTTTACATTCCTCTTTCTGTAATCTAAGCCCATTTATTATGGTTGTGATATCAAAAGAGGTTTTAAAATTAAAACATAACTTGGTTGGTTAACATTTTTATATAAGTCCTCTGTGATGTTTGTACAGTATCACCATTATTTTTTTGTTCTCCTTTTTAATAGTTCTTTTTCTTGAATTTTATAAGTTGGTTATAATCATAGGTTCTTGCCTTCTACACTTTTTTTCTAACTGTTAATGGAAAAAAATTTTAGAATTGTAATATTTTTTCCAAATCCCCTTTTTCCCACCCCCCAAAAAGAAGAAATAGAAAGAAAACTAATCATAAAATATTTTATTCATTTATATCATTCTTGTCTAAAATGGAGTTAAGGCAGTTTCCAAAGCAAAATATAACATGATAGAAATAAATTAAAATTTAAAAAATGAAACAATGTGAAAATAATGATAAAATAAGATGTGGCCAGGAATTACATTATATATAACATGTAGCCCCTGAAGTTCTGATGCTTGGTTTAAATAAAGTAGGGTCACAGAGCTTTTGAGAAGAGGGAAAAAGATCAATTGTAGTGTTCATGAATTAAAACAAACCAGTTGCCTGAGTCTATTTCTCATGTCAATATTAGGGAGGAGTCTTTTTTCCGGGGGGGGGGGGCTCATAGGAATATACTATTTAATGTAATAAACAACCCTCTGAAACCATTCTTAAGGTAAACATTGTGGTGGGTTTTATGGGAATGCTTCTTATAATGCACCTCAATAAAGGTTAATGGCTTCTTACCAGAACATAATGTTATAAAAGGAATTTCACAGAACACCAGTAGATGCAGTCTAGTGTCAACTCTGGTGGTCTGCCTTCCAAGAAGATCTTAGAGTACCTAGGGTAGGAGTTTAGTTTTCAGAAAAATCTGTGAACCTCCTGACAGCTGCAGTGTGCCTGTGTGTGGAGGGGCAGTCTGTGCATGCTGTAGGTGTGTTTTTCTCTAGAGAGCAGAAAACACCATTAGCCTTGATAAGATTCTTGAAGAGGGGGCTCAAGAAATGGAAGAACTGTGCATATTCCCTCAGACAGAGTCTGTAAAAGCTTCTTATCAACAGTGAGTTCAAGGTTATGGTTACCGAGAGAAAGAAGTTCTATTAGCAATTCACTGCCAAGTCAGCATGGAATGAATTTCATTTTTAGAAAACTATGCTTTATAAGGATTTCCACTAAGAGATCCATTTGGCAGGACTAAACCTTCTTCAAAAAAAAATTAGACATTCATTCTAACACAGAGGTAAAATAGGCAATAGCACAAATAATAAACAATTTTTCTAAAATTAATTAAAAGAAATAAAGAAACATTACATTTAAAAATGACAGAGCAAAATTTAAAGACTTAAATGTTTGATAACTTTGCCCCTAATTCTTTTTATTTATAACTTAAACCAACAATTTTATTTCTAAACCTGAATGTACTCATTTTTATTTACAATTTTTTACTTATTTTTAAAATTTTTATTTAATTTATTTAAACTAAAACTAAAAAATAAAACCAAAAATGACTCATCTAAGTGATATTTTATGCAAAGGCAACACTAGATATAAAGCATTATGATGGATATTCTTTAAGTTTATATATTTTTATAAGTATAATTTATTTTGGTCCTTTCCTAAGCTTAGCTTAATTTTTTAAAATCTTTTACTTTTTGAAACTATTGTAATTACATTAAAATAATTCTATTGAGAAATTATGAGGGTAATCATTAAAACAAATTTAAATAAATTAGGGGGAAACCTGTTCACATGATTAAAAATCATCTCGATTACATACAATTTTTCTTCCCTTGCCCACTCTAATAATTTTAGTTTGATTTTCTAGAAATAACCAAATTCCTTAATATCTATATTCATAATTTACTCTTATTTCAGAGAGGTTATCAAACCTCTGGGGAAACTATTTAAGTTCTCATGAATTTTTTGTTATTTTGTTAATTTTTATATTCAAAATGAGAAATTTGATTTAGATTATAATTTTGAAAATCCCCTCTAAATTTTTAAATTGCATTTACTGGGATGACATTGGTTAATAAAATTATATAGGTTAAAGTGCACAATTCAATAATATGTCATCTGTATATTGTATTGCATGTTCACCATCCAGAGTCAAATGTCCTTCCAACACCGTATATTTGACAGCCTTTACTCTCATCTACTTCCCTCACCTCTCTTTTCCTTTGTAATGACTAACCTGTTATCTGTGTCTATGAGTATTTGTTTTATTCATTTGTTGGTTTCAGTTTTATATCCCACACATGAGTGAAATCATATGGTTCTCAACTTTTTTCTGTAAGGGCTAATATCCAAAATATATAATGAATTCCTACAACTTAAAAACAAAAATCAAACAATCCAATTAAAAAATGGGCAGAGGACCTGAATAGACACTTCTCCCAAGGCATACAAACAGAAAACAGACATTTAAAATGATGCTCAACTTTACTAACTATTATGAAAATGCAAATCAAAATTACAATGAGATACTACCTCACATCTGCAAAAATGGCTATCATTGACAGAAAAAGTAATAAATGTATGAGAGGTTGTGGGGAAAAGGGATCCTCATACACTGCTGGTATGTTTCTACTATGGAAAACAGCATGGAGGTTCCTTAAAAATTAAGAATTACCATATGAACCAGCAATCCCTCTTCTAGATAACCCCCCAAGTTGAAAACATTTATCTGTAAAGATATATGCACCTGATATTCATGGCAGCATCATTCATGGTGGCCAAGACATGACAAATCCCCTCTATATTTAAAAATTTATGATTATTATTACACATGTAAAACGTATCTGATAGACATCTATAAGACAACTAACATGGGGCTTATTTCCTCTGAAATAAGGAAGTGCTCAATAAATGTCTAAAATAACCAAAATGTAAGTTTATTTTGTAATCTAATTTTATCAATGGCACGACAATATTTGAACATTAGATAGTAAGATAGTTTAAAATACATTTAGTAGTTCCAATTATAAAAATAGTAAAGTATACTAGTTTGTTAAATTTTTGTTTTATCGAAATCTCTTGTTTCTTGATAATGGGTCATAATTATTTTCTTCTATAAAAGAAATGTATATCATAAATCAATAATGCCATATTGAAGCATTAAAAATGTGTACTAAATGAAGATAATAATGATAATATAAATGTCCTAAAATATGAAAAGCATAATTTTTATAATACATTTAAAAAACAGGAAATGTAATAAAAATTAGAATATGTTGTTTAAAGAATCCATTGACTTAACTCTTCAGTTTAAATAGTTTTCCAAAATGATGTGGTTTTAATGCTTATAGAATTATCATCAGTATTTACGTCTTTCAATTCTGAAACATCAAATGTCTTTCCCTTTAACTTAGTAAAATTTTGACAATAGAAGCAGTTTCTTTTTGCTTTTTCTTATTTGTGAATTATTCTCAATATGTGTAATTACGAAAATAAATTCTGTTCCAATATATAAATAAAAACTCTGTAATTTTAAGATAATTGAACAATTAACAAAATCAAATACACCTTTAGCTTTACTTTTTTCTCCAATTCACTTTGATTCATTTAAGATTTGTGGCAGAAATGGAATTACAACATATGTTCATTGAGAAGCTCTACATTAAATTATTTTCTTCCATTTATCCTTTCTGTTTTTTGCCTTTTTTGAGTGAATACGCAAAATAGGAAGTGAAAGTAGACGAAATAACCTCCCCAGTACTCAGAAATAGAGGCAATTCCAGGCTTTCTGTAATGAGCAGAAATATGGACAATGAAGTGTTTTCCTGGAGTGTACCAAAGACTCCAAATGCCTCTGAAAATTTATTATCATTTTTATATATTTATTTATAAGATTTTCCTTGACTAATTTTTATTGAGACTAGAGATTGCTGGGTGAAAGAACAAATGTACTAAAATCATCATTTTAAACCTCATATCTAATTACTTACTATATAGCTCTTTAAACATAATCACTAGACAATAAATAAATGTTGATTCCAGGAACATTTCATTTTGAAGATCAACAGGCCAAAGTAAATGTAGATAAATACCCTTTCCATTTAATTATTTTTTCATTAACCTATATTTATTACTAGAATAGACCAAAATATTAAGTAAAATATGCTATTAAAAACATACAAAATGCATCCTGGATCCATAATTAAATATCTTTATTTTTTAACTTTTATATTATTGATATCTATTTTGGGATATCAATGTTTAATATGTTTCATCCATTTGTATAGATAAGCAATATTTTTTAAATATGTATATCCTTAATATTCCAGATTACTTTGACTCTTTAAACCATTAAACAATGAAATCAGATAACAGAATCTAGAGTTCTTATTTCTAAACTCAAATCTGTTAATAATATGTGACATGACATTGTGAGGGTGATGAATTTTCATATGTTGCTACTATATTTTATATGACATTTCAAAAATATTAATTTATATCATTGAAACACTATAAAAGTTAGGGAAAAAGTTTGTAAAATGTAGTTTGCAATGTAAAATGTATCAGAACCTAGAAAATTTTATTTTATTAACTATAAAGAAAACAAGAATATTTTATGGGAAAAAAAACCTGTACCTAGTAGCAAAGGTTAACCCTAAATTTCTCAAAGAGAACATCATAAAAATATAAATGGATTAAATAGTAAAAAATAATATTAAAATAAATTAAATCTGTCCTATCCAAAATTATTATTTTTCATAGTGACAGTTCTATCATTCATAGGTTAACAAAATAATTTTGTATACTAGATTATTTCATAACATCTAATTGTCAGGTGAATATCACATTCAAATTTTGCCCAAATATTTCACTATTTTATATGAGATGTATAATTTAGGTAAAAAATGGTACAGGAAAGTGTCATATTCTTTAGAATGAAAAATTGAGCTCAGTATAATAAAATTTGAGGCCTGAGGCACTATTATAGCTTAGACAAAACTATGAAAACAGAAATTTAAGGATATTGTGTATATCTGAAAGTGAGAAGGTGGAAAATAAGTTAAGATGACAATTTGTTGAAAGTCTATTTCAGAAATATTTCTATGATTTTTAATACTTCCGTGGCTTCTGACTATAATCAATGTTTATTTTGCTTGCTTTGTGACTTAGTCAAGTTTCAATATTAATTTACAAGGCTAGACTACACAAGAGAAGGTTCTCTAAAATTAAGCAGATGTTTGCTGATATCTCTTAATTATTTACATTGAATGATTAGTTGAACTTGTGTAAACAATAACTTACTTTTAGAACTCTTGGGATGATTTTGTAGCTTAAATATTCAGTTATGTTTACCATCAGATAAAAGGGAAAATATTTAAAGATGGAATATATTTAATGCAATATATGTCCACATTCAGAGCTTCTTTTTAGTTATAATCGTCAGAGTCCTGTTTTTGGAAGTGATAATAAGCTATTATGCTGATTACTTTGCAAAGATGTTTCTATTCTGCCTATTTTGGAAAAAAAGTTTGTCCTAGATTTAGATAGATATGAAACCCACTATCTCAAAGAATATACCATGTTTATATGCAGCACAGTAACACCCAGAAATCATTTAGAAATCCAAAGGGGCATGTGGTCAGCAGCTCCTCATTTCATGCTCAGGCATGGCATCCAAATGTGCTGAGGCTGGGTTGTGCCTAGGAAAATGGTTAAATATTATTTAACTTTATCATGCTCAAAAAATGTATGGTACTGGTAGTTGCCTTGGAAAATGGATATTTATTTCCCAAGCAGAATATTGTGGATTGCTTGTAGGTTGGTGTAGGGTCCAGGCTTGAGTTATAAAAGAAGGGAATAGTTCAATGCTATGAATTTCCCCCAACTCACCAATAAATATCAGTTACGGGAAAAGTGTTGGCATATAATCTTTACAGTGATTATCCATGAAAGACTCATTAGGAAAACTGGTGTTGCATTTCTTCTATTTGTAAGGAGAAAACATGAATAATAAATTTCAAAATATCAATCCAGATAAACTTAAAAAGTGGCTTAAACCCAGAGCTGCCTTAAATCAAGTTCCATTACTAAAGAAAATTTCACACCCAACACATGAGACATTTGAGTTTCTCCCCCTTCCTATTTGGTTGTTACCCACCATTCTTCTCATTTTATAACAAGTATCACAGTCATGTGTTTCCTGGAAGAGGTACAAGTTCTTTCACACATTTTTTGTGTGAAAATTTTTTTGATCAATGGTATACATTTTCTTACTCCTTTTTATTGGATATGTATACAACACATGATCCACCATTCACCTATAAATATGCACTACATTTAATAGCTGGGTTTGTCTTGATATAACAAAATATACTAATATCAGGGTCCTACACATAATAGGAGTATGATATTCTCTAACATAACCTTAAGTCAGAAAGCAGGAATTCAGGTCTGAAGCAATGGCTTAAGATGGCTTTTTAGATCATTTTGGCTTTTCCAAGTCTCAGTATGGGTCCTGCAGCTTCAGCCTCCATGACTATTTTTAATGCAGAATATAGATGGATGTGTGAAAGTCAAAAAGGGCACAGGCCAGTTGAATCTGTCTAATTTTTAAAGAGATTTCAACTTGTATTTAATATACATTAATTATGATGGCAAGGCATGCTCAAAACTACTTGTAAAAGAGGTTAAGGTATGGCATTTTTAATCAAACATATTAACTTACTCAAAATAATGAATTTAGGGAAATTATGTGTATTCTCTAAGCCTCTAAGCCTCAATTCCCTCAGTTCTAGATGTTTACTCCTTCTACCTATAGACGCTAAATTGAAAATTTAATTAAACTGTCCACAAAATGCACATATAATCAAAATTCAGTTTAAGTATTTATGTAAAGTGAGTTTTATGTTACAGATTGATTTGTGTCTAATAAATACCATTGCAACATGACAAATGCCATATTTTCCAAATCAATTAAAATGAATAAAATATTAGTTATCAATTTTAAGCAGATTCCTGTCATGCTTAATTTTTATATCTTTTCAAATTTTAAAAATAATCATAATATCAGTAACATCTAATGCAAAATACATTCATATATGAAACAATTTATATTTTATATATGTTCGTATTTATACCTTAGAGGGTAAAAACTAGCTTAATATACTATCAATATTTTAACACTATTAAATTTGCTGTCATTTTTTTATATGCACCATTTAATATATATAATTTTCTGTGCTTTAATATTTATCTTGTCTTTGGGAAGTATTACAGAAAAGTATTAAAACTAGCAAACTAAAAAATAACGTGTATTTTCACATTTGTTATAAGGAAATATAATTCAGGTTTTTAAAAATTATTTTTGTCTGGCCCAGTAATTAAAAAATTAGACCAAAGAAATAAATGCATTAATTTGTATTTCCATGTCAAAGGTCTCTTTATGTAAGCCTTGTTTTGTGTTAAAGAAGTAAAAAAAAACAACTATATTTTTACTGAAAAAACTTTCTCATTCAACTTTCAAATACTGCTAGTGATATGCCACAAAATGGAGAAAGAAAACAAATACTAAAAATAACTTAAGATGTCATTCTGGAGTACAAAAACTGACATAAATCTGATTGATTATTAAAAATGCATGGTACACTGTTTTATAAACTTCATCTTAAACATAATTTTAAAAAATTAAGTTCTCATAACATGTCAAAATTAATTATTTACTTATGGCCGATTGAAAGCTAATTAGACTTTCTGGGCAATAATTCCTCATTAGAGTAACAACCATCAGTTTGAAATGAACATTTGGGTAATGTTAAAGAGGATGTCTATTTTGATTACTTTTTTATTACCAGAATGTAGCATAGTTTGTGTCTGGCACATAGTGCTCAATGAATAGTTGTTAAACAAACAATGACAAAATTTATAAGATTTGGCTTTTTAAAAGGTTGTTAATCTTTGTATAAAACAATGCCTTTTCTCAAAATCATTCATCACTGAGATGCAATCAAATTTCATTATTACATTTGATTGCTTCACCTCGTTACTAGACCTTAGCTAATATACCTTTAAAAAAATCTCAAGATTTCAGAATTAATGATTTTCTTAAAATCATGATTATATAATCAAAATTGATGGTATTGAAACTTTTTTAGAATTTTGTTAAATATTCTTAACTTTTTTTCTCAGTTGCATTTAAAATAATATTTATATCCATACATAATAGAAAACCTCTAACATATATATTGTTTTTAATTGTCAAAATTATTCTCTGCTACATGGGCTTTCTAACAAACTACTAAAGAATAGACGGAATATATTTGCTCCCAACTAGAAAAGAATATCACTAGAGGGAATCCTTTTACTATTAGAGGAGAAATTAGACCTCAGCTATAATCTAATAATTAGTAACTAATATTTCCAGTTTCCAAATTTATTTTAAAATAATATGTGTACTACTAACAAGCATAATATTTTATTTTTAATACTGGTATTTATCTAAATTTGGAAGGTATATCTTATCAAGATATATAATGACAAGAACAGAATGAGTTAATATGGTTTCCTTTTTCACTAGGTGAGGAGCTTTTGTCATGGCACTAATTTAACATAGGCATTAAAAAATAGTTGAGATTTTGACAGACTGTGTTTTAAGAGGGCACATTATGATCAGTGGAAATAGTATGACCCAAAGTAGAAAGTGTGAGCTCCTGAAGCCCAGGGATCATACAAGATGAGAGACAAATTTAAACCTTGTCCAGACACATTAGTAATATCTTAAATGCTAAAATTCAGGTAAGTCCTTAATTTAACAGGCACTGGGAAATCACTGAGAATTTTAAAATTGGGAGACATATGATCTGACCTGTATTGCAGGAAGCTTAAATTACATGAAGGACTAGAGAGAGGATCAGGCAATGACAAAAGCTGAAAGCTATATGGTCCTGGAAAGAAGTTTAAAGGGGGAGATATTTTCAAAATAGTAAACCAAAGTGGTTTTTTTGTGCCCAGTAACTCCTACGTTCTAATTTTCTTGTGACTATCTCATTGTTTTAAGGGCATTTATTAATTTGTGGGAAATCGCAACATCAAGCCAGGAATAAGGGAGTTACTAAAATAAAGAAGTCACTGAAGTCATGAAAAGTTGTATGTGTGTGCATGCGTGCACACCTGAGAGAGAGAGAGAGAGAGAGAGAGAGAGAGAGAGATTTTTTACCCATTATAAATATATATCAATAAGCTGATTATAAAATTTTACCATGTGCCATATGGTATAGGATGTAGTGTGTGTGTGTGTGTGTGTGTGTGTGTGTGTGTGTGTGTAATGATATTAGAGCAGAGTTTTTTCTAATGATAAAAGGAGGAAAAGTTTATGAAGCAGGAAGAACGTGAATAAATTTGAAGACAATAGTTCTAGAGCTAAGATGATTGTTGATTTTTCGGAGATGGGACCTGCCGACACCATCTTTTTCCCCTGAGCTGCAAAAGGATTCTGCCTAGCAGGGTGCTCTATGCCAACAAGGGTCACCCTCATGGAGTAAAAATATTTTTAGGCATGTGAGGAAATAAGAGGACACTCTGAGTATTTTAACTCTCAAATAATATATTTTATATTGACTGATGGATAGTCAAATGACTTAGAAATACAAGATACTGCTCCTTTGCTGTTCTGAGTGAGAAGCATTTAATACTGGTGCCCCTAAAATTTTATCTGATGTAATACAAATTCTTCTTTTATTTCAAAAAGACAGTAGTACCAGCAGATATAAATATCAGAATTGACATCACATCTTACCAAATCCAGCTTTCTGAGAAGTGGATTATATTACTTTCAACTCTGTTCGGTAACAGTACAAATTCAAATATAAGTAAAGAATAAGATCCTTCTATGTCTGAAAAAATGCTCCAATAACTTTAATAACTTTTGGATCATCTCTGTCTCCTTTGTCTTATTCTCTGCTAAGTAAAAGAAGACTTTGAAACAGGAACATGGATAGTCAAAAAGACCTTTGACTACCTATAAAGAACATGCATATGCCAATAAGATAGGGTTCCCAGATTCTGTGCTGTTTTTAGACCATCGAGTTTGACATTTCATTTGCAATAAAAGTTCCAAAAGCTGCAAAGAAACACCAAGCTAAGTGGGAATAATTTTCTAAGTGCTGCCCTGACATTACCATTTACATGGGGATATAAATATAAATGAAGCATGCTATCACCTGTTGAATCAAATTGTATTTTGATGTTCAATTTAATATTTCTGTATAGTATTAAAATACTAAAAGGAAGTATCTGTTATCATTATATTACAGGTAACACATTTAAATCCCAAGATAAAATCCAAGAAACATAATAACGCTAATAAATATAATACAATACTACATAATGAGACAAAGAGAAATGCCTTATAAAGCTGCTCAACTCATATGAAAAGAGGGAAACTATAAATATTTTATTGCTTATTAATTTCAACTTATAAATATTAAGCATTTCCTTCTCAGTATTTTCTTAAAACAACTATTAGTTGTTAAGTACTACAAGATAAGTCTAGTTTTGTTTTATTTTTTTTAGGCAAGGCAACCTTTGGTTCACCTCACAGATTACAAGGCTTTGTCAGCTTACAATCCCTTATTTTTTTATTTTTATGCCTAACAGCATCTGGTCTTCCTAGGTGGCCTCTCATATAAGTACTAACCAGGCCTGACCCTGCTTAGCTTCCAAGATCAGATGGGATTAGGCTTGTTCAGAGTAACATGGCTGTAGACATAAGTCTGGTTTTGAACAACAACAATAAAAGTATTGGAACTCAAGGATATCAACAAAGATAAATATGAGACCATTCTGTCGATAATTTTTTTTATTTTTTCAAAGGGCAATGTTACACAAGAATTAGAGTGAGGTTAGAAATTAGAGGGGTCTGAGCTAGTGGTAGGTTAACTATGTAGCACTCTCCAGCAGAGACTGAACTCTTTATGTAAGGAAAGAGTGAACACACTAGAAGAGAAAGGCTCCAGAATAGGGGTTGATAAATTTTATCTGTAAAAAATCAAAGAGAAAATATTTCAGCATTTGTGGGCCATCACTATGTAGTAGTTGCTGTAACTACTCAACTCTGTCATCCTAGTGTGAAAATAGTCATAGACAAGTCTTCAATAGATATATGGGTCTGTACTCCAATAAAGTTTATTTATGGATGCTGAAATTTGAATTTTATATAATTTTGTGTGTTTTAAAGTATTTTCTTCTTTTTTCAATCATTTAAAATAGAAAAGTATTAACTTTGTAGGCGATACAAAACAGGCAACAAGCTATGTTTAGCCTACTGGCTTATAGCTTGCTGACAAAGATGAAGATAATAAGTCATTGTCATCACCATCCTACTGTGAGAGGCAGTTTATATAAATTAAGAGCATAGATTATAGAGTCTGACTACCTGGCTTCAATTTTCCCTACCCTTTATTTTGGACAAGTAACTTAAACCATACATTTCCATTTTCTAATCTATAAAGTAGGAATTACACCTGCCTCAAATAGTTGTGTAAAGATTAAGTGAATTAATATATGTAATACATATGGAAGAGCATAGCAAGCTAAGGCATATAGGCATTTTTTTAGTATTGATATAATTTTATCTACATATTTTTGTGTCTATGTAATAATAATTACTTGGAGAAAACTGTACTTTTTTAATACTTTTCAGATTAGAAAATTAGATAAATGGAATATTTTTTATCCTTTTATACATCTATAAATTCAGTAATAGTAATTCTAAATTTTTTTAATCAAAATTTGTAAAATAAACCTAAAAATATATTGACAAAACTATACTCAGATATTATTTCTTTAGGTAAGATAAATAAGGAACCATAATTTTGTTATCAAACAATTTGATTGGTTTATGTATCTTCTTGAAAACTCAACACTTTCTAGGTTAAAGAGATATATAGTTTTAACCAAAAGGTTATTTTAAAAGTATAATGTTATTTTCTTTTAAGAGTAACCTTATACAATGGAAATACTAAATAAATAAGAAACAAAACCAACATTTGATAATTAAAAACTAATTTGATTACTACACAGTGAATCTCGATTACGTACAGGCACGGGCACCCTGAAAAGGGAATTAGAGAAAGAAAAAGGCTAATGCTGCAAATCAACTTTTTGTTAATTTGAATTTTATTCTAAGTAAGTGGGAAGTCACTGAAAAGTTTTAAACAGATGAGTGAATCAATCTGTGTTTTTAAAAGATCTTTGTTCTTCTAAGCACTGTAGTCAGTAAGAGGCTGTTATGGTAGCCAAAGTTAATTAAAGATGATGGTGGCTTGAATTAAGGGAATAGAAGTGAAAATGATGAAGAGTAGTTGCATATTAGATACATTTAGGAGACCCATTTTTATATGTGACCAGGACTTGATGATGGATTGAATAAAAAGATGATGATGTAATGTACTGAGTTCGGAGAGATCATAAAGGCTTGAGGGCAAAAACCAAAAGTTCAGGGTCAATCAAGTTAGTTTTATAAATAAACAAGATCTACCAAATGGGTGCTCTAGATATAACCTGGAGATAAACTTTTGTGAATAGTTGGCATACAGATTTAGGGTTGCTTAGGGTAGAAAGGAGGAATGGCAGGACCACTAACATAGGTCATAGCATCTTTTCTTGAAAGATCCCACTACAATAAAAGATTAAAACTGAAAGCAGATCCAAGTGACTAAAGAGTAAATTCCAGATTGATATGTGGAAGAAAATATGAGGATGAGGAGGGACTTTTAAAAATAATATTGGAGACATGTGTTTTAATAAAAAAAAATCAATAGAGAGAATAAGCTGAAGATGTAGAAGGATGGAGTGATAAAATATAAAGACATCCTAGAAAAGGTAGCTGTAAATAAAATTTAGGGCATAAGTAAAGAAATTGTCTTGACAAAAGGAGGAACACATCTTGCATTTAACAGACGGGAAGACAGAAAATATGTGCAAATGCAGGTAGATTTATAGATATGGCTTCAGAAAAATGAAGAAGTTCCTGTTTTATAGCTTTTATTTATGGTTAGTCTTCTCATTATTGCTCAATATTTCAGAAGATTTAAAGATTTTCTTAAAGTGTATTCTTTTGATGTCTGTAAAAATACCTTGAAAAAAGGAAATATGTAAAATTATGGGGAGACAAAATCTGTGACACAGAAAAAGTAAATTTCCCCAAATCAGAACAATTATAAGATAAAAGTGAGAAATTTTTCATTCTTAGAGAAAGACAGAATGAGTGATGATGTAACAGAGATATTATGCAGCAGAAATAAGCATCTAATAGGCAATGGGACTAGATAACATCTATGGATGATGCACCATTTATTAATTTTTAAATGTAATCTATTTTGTTATAATCTTTTTTTTTTAAATTCTTATAATGGAAAACTCCAAGTGTACAGTAGAATAATATAACAAACTCCTAGTTGGCCATCACCCAGCTTCAATAACTACCCATTTATAAGTTAATTATGTATTTATATTCCCAACTACCTACCATATATTATTTTGAAGTAGTCTAGGTATTATATTAATTCACCTATAAATATTTCAGTATTATCTCTAAAAGATAGGAATCTTTAAAAGAAAGTTTTATTTGCATATCTTTAACATATTTATAATTGAATAATATTAAAAATACTAAAATATTTTTTAATACTAGTGTTCGATTTCTAAGGATGCTTTTATAAGCACAAGTTTCTAACTTTTTTAAGCACGTGATTCTAACCAAATATAGTCTTGTTCATGAATTTTTTATTTGAAAATTATCACTCATTCCAAATTCTATATGTTAATATTTCTTTAATTTTGATAGTTTCTAATACTCCTTCAATGTCCTATTCTGCTTACTATCTTAGTGATTTTTTTGATACGCTTCAATAAGAGACTAATGGAATTAAGGGAGCTATAATGAACTATTTTAAAGTATGTGAGGACTTAACAAGTAGAAGGGAGTGCTAATTTGTTTTATATCAGTCCATAGACAAAACTGCATGTACATGAGTCCCAAACTATACCCTCATCTCTGCTATCTCAACAGAACTACAGGTTCATATTTTCAAAGTTCCTAATATCTTCAAATGGATACGTGGTAGGCATCTCAAATTTACCATGACCAACTATAAAATTATGGAATAATTTTAAGCCTTTATGTTTTTAGGATTTCTTTTTCCTTCTTCTTTCCTTCCATCTTTCCTTCCTTCCTTCCTTCCTTCCTTCCTTCCTTCCTTCCTTCCTTCCTTCCTTCCTTCCTTCCTTCCTTCCTTCTTTTTGTAATGCCACAAAGATCAATGGAAATATATAATAAACATGAGCTCTAAAGCAAAACTGCTTGCAATTGAATCCTGGATTTGCTACTTAATAGTCATGAGATTTTATGTAAGTTATAGACCTTTCTGTATCCCTATTTCCTCATCTGTAAATTGGGGATTAAGTTAAATAGTATCTAGCACAGTTAAAGGAATAAAATGAATACTTAAAATTATGCCTGCCATAGAACCATACTAAAGAAACAATCATGTTTATACCACCAATTTCAATTCTCTATAAAGCCCTTGTCATCATTTAGCATTCACCTTATATGTGTAATTGTTTATTTATTTACTTTTTTCTATATTTTTAAAATTTATTTTTGATACATGTCTGACACTTAAGAGACTTTATAGGAAAATACAATTTAAATCAACTGATGTTTAAGGAACATCTACTCCCACCAGAGTCAAACTCCTCAAGGGCAAGGGCCCAGTCTGTGGGGCTCACTGATAGAATTCTAGCTCTCAGAACTGTGTCTGGAACATCTCAAGAACTCAGTAGACCTATCATCAGTGAATAAATTAGTCTCAAATAAAGAGAACAATTAAAGGTATATAAAAATGGTGTAGGCTGCCTTGAAAGATAGTATCCCATTGTTAGGCAGATAGATAGACATGAATGCCTGGAGTTGGAGGACAATGAAGGCCCGATCCAGAGATGCCCCATAAGACTTCCACAAAATATCCATTTTACAGTTAAAAATTACCATTACATCCTGGAATACATGGAAGTAAAAGTCACAGAAATAACCTCTGGTTTAGTCACAAGGGTTTGTGCAGTTAGTGCATACACTGACGTTCCTTAACCATCATTATAATATCACACATATGCCCGGAAGTTCATAAATCTAATTATAACAGACTGAATTCTGGGTAACCACAAGAACAATAGAAAAAGGGTTATCTAACAGCCAAATGTCAATCAATTGACCTTACATACTAATCATCTAGTACTACCCCTGTAACAACCCATCCAAGGCCAATACAAGGTATACTTTCCAGATTGTGCAGGGCTATGGCCATCTTTGGCATAGCCCATTTCGCTCTTAAAATGTACTTTAATAAATCTCACTTTTCCTAAATTTCTCTGATCTGTAATTCTTTACTGCATCAGCAGAAAGAACTGAACTCTCTCTGCGCCCTCTAGTAATAACACCATCACTGATGTAAGAATTATCTGTAAGGGCTGCTATGGTAAAGATTTTACACTCTTTATATTGATAAATAATAAATTTACTTAAATTATGAAAGACACTACAGGAAACTTTTCATTTCTATATTCTATAATATTACTTGTATTACCCTAAGAGTAAAGCAATCAATTAAAACAAGTCTGAATTCTAGCTGGATATACTTTTGTTTTCAACCTCAAATTAACACGAGAAAATGTATGGCAGGTATTAGAAAACTTTATGTTTTAAGGAATGGAGTAGTTCCATATAAAAGTGCCATGCCTAGGAATTTACTTTAGCTGTCAAACTTTAAAATAACTTTTAAATAAACATTTTTAGTATTTTACATGTAGTATTTTGTCTCTCTTGGCAGGCATCACACTTTGCCATGAATATATTTAATTATTTTATAACATTTTCTGATTTTCATTTGTATTTTATTTGCAAAAAATTAAAATAGAACTTAATTACATGACTTCCTCAATAACAGGCTATGTTAGAAAATCACCTGGGAATGGAGTGTAATCATTAAAGGCAATCAATATAAAAGTGCGGTCTGCAGCCCCTAATTTTTATTGCCACAAATGATGTCAGTCCAACTGAATAATTAAATTTGTCTTGGAGGGAAGATTGTATGTAATGTTCAAAATTCCATCCTTGATCAAACATGATAAATTAACACTTATTTGAATTCCAAAAGGTTAATATTTTATTTTTTTTGACTCAGACAAGAAGAATATAAATATATTCTAATACCAAAAATATAGGGTAACCCATAAGGCATAGTTTCTAAATATTATCATCTAAAATCTGAAAACTAAATTAAAGCTTAGAAAATAATTATTGAAATTCTAAAAGACCATTATTAAATATCACTAAGTTAAAATATTTTAAGCAAATATTATTTAAAAGATAAAACAAATACTTCAACATGAATTAGTCTTTTAATATCTCCTTCTCTATTATCTTTTCCTCATCAGTATACTATATTTTCAAATATCAAATGGTGTAGTATAAGGAGTATGATATTATGATTTATAAGAAATATATATATTTAGTCATTTAGATGATCAAAACATATTTTTCATATATATTTAGTTTTCATCCATAGTTCCACCTCACCACTCACAAACCTTTGGAATTTCCTGAGGAATAAGAACAATGAAAATATTTTTTGTTATAACATTTGATTTCTTGTCTTTAGTTCTTGAAAATGCTTCAGAACCATAATGTTGAAATGGCTGTCTTGTTATTCATAACAAGACTTTACAATCATGACTGCGTTTTTTGCTAATTAAAGTGACTCCTGCAAAGCACCTAAGGATGGGAGCTATTAGAGAAGCAACCAAGAATAGGGAGTTAAAACTTTCAGTCCCATCCTCTGTTTTCTAGGAAAGGAAAAGAGGTTAAGGGTTTAATTAGTCACTAATATGACATGAGTTAATCAATCATGTCTATGTAATAAAACCTCTATAAAACTTCCAAGAAAAGGAGGTTTGAGGAGTTTCTACATGGGGAAACAAAAGACTTTCACATGCCACCTTGTAGGACCCCAAGCACCATGACAGAGGTCCCTGGTTTAGGACTTCAAACTATATATCTCTCTATCTGGCTGTTGATTTGTATCCTGTCTAAAACATTGGTAATCTAGTAAGTAAATGGGTTTTCCTGATTCTATGAGCTGCTCCTGCAAATTAATAGAATCCAAAGAGGGGGTTGTGGGAATGTCTGATTTATATCTAGCAGGTTGTGGGAAACTCTGATTTATATCCAGCCAGTCACAAGTACAGATAAAATAACCAGGGGTTGCACCTAATGTCTGAAATGGGGGACAGTCTTGTGGGATTAAGCCCTTTACATGTGGAATCTCTAGCTCTGGGTCGATAATGTCAGAATTAGGTTGGTTTTGTGCAGGATGGCCCACACACACTTTGAGATTGGGTCTCAGAACATCAAGGAAAGATAAAAACAATTTGTCTAATATGCAAAAAGAGCCTTATATCTAAATTAAAAAATAATTTTATATTCACTATTGAACGAGCTATTACAAATAAAGCTCAATTTTTCATCATTTCTGTATATCTATGAAGGAACTATATAATTAGAGTAATATCTTCTTAGCTAACTTTTCTCATAAACGAGAACTTTCTTATTTTTCAAAACAAGAAGATATAAAACAAACTAGTTTCATGGACCAGTTGAAAAATAATAGATGGCAAATTTATACAAAAGGGAATCATTTGTATTGTCCTTAGTTTTAATCACTGTTCTTCTTGCCCACCACAAATCTATATTAGAAATTAGATAAGTATCTAGATTAACATCATTTCCTAATTTAATTTTCTAGGTTGCCCTTCCAAAGTCTGTTCTTAAATGTTACCTCAAATATTTGTAGTATTTTCTATGTATTTTGATGGAGGTTTTGAAAGAGATTTTATTAATCAGCACAATTCAGACTCCAACATTCCATTTCTACTAAGTTCTCTAGTACAATGGATACATTTATACCATTCTCAGGATTCAACTACCCCTTTCTTGTTCCTCTTTCTATTTAATATACTCTAAAACAAAAATACAAATCTCAGGCAGAGCATTTAGATGTATAACTTAAAGTTTCCCATTCTAATTTGCTTCTTTCACAAACTGAGGAAAATAAATCCTTCTCTAATGGTTGTTCTGAGGAAAGCATGTAGCACAACACTTAAAACAAAACAGACAATAAATAATGCTTGGATAATTTTCCCTATGCATATGTGGTAATACCAAAATCTAGCATTTTTTATATGGGTTCCTGGCCATTTTCCCTGAGGTCTTCTCCACATAATAGGGAAATTTGCAAGAGGCTTAAAAGGACAATTCATTAATGATATTTTTTACCAAGACTTCCTTTTCCCAATTGCTTTATCTAATATTGATGTAATATTATCAAATGTAAAAAAAAAAAAAGAGTAGGATCACTTGGTATTTAATATACAGATTTTTATGATAAAAATTACAAGTGATGGCTTTAACCATCACTGCAAAGTATTATTTTTCTCTTTGTAATTAATAGTATTTCAGGGGGAGGGCTATTTTGAGTTTACGAATATTCTATTTTCAATATACTTTCACTGTTAGCATCCATTTAACTAAATCAAATACTGTTACGATTATACCCAAATGGTGACTGATTCACTATTACTTCTACATTAGTTAGCATTCTACTGTAAAAAAAAAAAATGCTCTCCTTTCTCTCCATTTATTTAATTAATGTTTATTTCTTTATGTCAGTAGTATCTCAAGGGTTTCTATTTTGTTCAGTAGGTAATAATCTGTTATTATTAGTAGTTATTTTGATGTTCAAATTGTCCTAGATTTGTTCAGCAAAGACTCTTCAAGATCACTTTTTTTTTCTTTCTTTTTACAACAACCCATTAACTTTTGAGGGCTGCCTTTTAAAATAGGCCAGAACAAGCTCATCTTAGACTTTCACTGTCCCATCACTTTGCCAGTCATTTGATCCAAGAGCCCTGGTATCTCAGCATAGAGAATGGTATTAAAGATCTGTCTATATCTATATTTCTTTCTTTCTATTAACAATCAAAAGTTTATACCAATATCTCCAAGCCCAACCCAACATCACAGATATCAATCTGCCTTCTCTATTTCCATATTTGTCTTCTTTAATACTGAGAAATTGATGTACATTATCATTAATATATTTACTTTTGTGCTCATTTCTTGCATAACCAATCTGACTCCATTAGCTGCTTCCTCTACCCAATGACTTTTGAGGCCCACTGATGAACAAGGTATCTCTTAGATCACGAATCCTCTTTGTTTGGCACATAAGACTTAACTTCAAAAGAATGGAAGGGAAAGGAAAAGGAAAAGGAACAGGGAAAGGAAAGAGAAAAGAAGCTGGAAGGGAAGGGAAGAAGAAAAAAAAAGGAATCAACTGACTTTTTTTTTAAAGAAAAGAAAGGAATGAATGGGACTACATCAAACTAAAAAGCTTCTGCATAGCAAAAGAAACCATCAAGAAGATAAAGAGACAACCATCCAAATGAGAAAATATATTTGCAAGCAATAGCCCCCAATAAAAGCCTAATATCCAAAACGTACAAAGAACTCATACAATTCAACAACAATAACAACAACAACAACAACAACAACAACAACAAACAAATGATCCAATTAGAAAATGGTCAGAAGATCTGAACAGACACTTCTCTCTAGAGGACATACAAATGGCCAAGAAATATTTGACACGATGCTCAACATTGCTAGCTATTAGGGAAATGCAAATCAAATTCACAATGAGATACCATCTCACAGCTGTTAGAATAGCTGTTATTAACAAGACAAGAGAATGTTGGAGAGAGTGTGGAGAGAATGTGGAGAAATAGGAACCCTCATACACTGCTGGTGGGATTGCAAATTGGTACAGCCACTATGGAAAACAGTATGGAGGTTCCTCAAAAAACTAAGAATTGATCTACCACATGATCCATCAATCCCTCTACTGTGTAATTACCTCAAAGACTTTAAAACTCATATCTAAAAAGATATTTGCACACCAACGTTCATAGGAGTATTCTTCACAGTGGCCAGGACATGGAAGCAACCAAAGTGTCCTATGATAGATGACTGGTAAAGAAGCAGTGGTACATATATACAATGAAATATTATGCAGCCATAAGAAGAGATAAAATACTGCCATTTGCGACATGGATAGACCTCGAGATAATCATGCTAAGTGAAATAAGGCAGAAAGAAAAAGTTGGAAATCACATGATATGACTTATATGTGGAATATAAACCTAAAAGCAACAAATGAAAAGGACAGATAAAGAGAGACTCATGAACATAAATTATAGGCTAGTGGTTACCAGGGGAGGGGAGCGGGGAGGTAGACAGGTAAAGGGGGTCAAATATGTGGTGACAGAAAGAAATCTAACTATGGGAGGTGAACACACAATGTAAAAATATATATACCTTCCTGTTAAAATGAACAGCTGAAACATCAATTTTGTTAACCAATGTCACCATAAAAAATTAATTAATTAAAAAAGAAAAAAAGAAGAAAGGAGAAGACTAAAAGACAAGAAAGTAGAACAAGGGGAAAAAAAGCTTTTATTTGAATTACAATATCCAGGACTCTTAAATATTTTAAATAAGATTTTAAAATTTGTAAAAGTTTAGTTTCAATATGGTCAAGAATTTGTTTCAGACATCAGTAAAGCCTTGACCAAATGGGGCAGGAAAGATTCCATCACCAAGAAATACAAACATAAAGTTTATTAGAAAGAAAAATCATTTCAGTATATATTTTCTTATTATTTGTTGACCTAGAACTTACAAAAACTAAGAGTACAGGAGTTTTAAGTCTCTTAACAGGTCATATATTTTAAGATCAGAAATAGTTTTATGTTTTTCTTCTTTTAAATTTAAAATTACCTGTTCTAAAATAAAAGTTACATCACAACTAAATGTTATTACTTTCACAAAACTGTCCCAATACTCCAAGAAATATTTAGATGCTGCTTCAAAATAAGCACCTAAGTAGCTCCAGGGAAGACGTAATTATAATTGTCTACATATATCTGTTACACTTGACTGAACTTCTTAACGGGAGAGATGTTCATCTCATTTGTTTTTATATTGCAGCCCTAAAATGGCGCTTAAAATTAAAAAGATATCCAATTAATATTTTCCCACAGAATGAATTAATTAATTCTTTAAATCTCATTCTAGTTTGGGGGCAATTGTGAAATCAATCTGAAGTTAAAGGAGGTTCTCTAGTGCTATAATATCATTTACATATCCTAGAGTCAGTTTCCTAATTTAGATTAAGCACTGCATTATTCATGTTTACATTAATGCCCTCTATGATCTTTTGTACACTATAAATTTCTTACTCATCTTATATTTGTGTGATTTTTTATTGATTTCCTAAATTAATTAACTCTGAACTAGTCACTCTTGAACTTCATTTTATTTTTAGTCACCAAGGTCATTTGAACCATGCAGAATTCATTTCTCTAATAGAACAAACCAATTTAACCTTCTGTCAATTTTCAAAAAATGATAAATATATTCCTTATTCATTTCCCAGGTCCTTCTGTAAGATATGAGAGTGTACTGGGTTTCCAGTTTGAGAAGAATTTGGTTGTTTTAGTATTGCTACTTTAGGGTTGTTTTAGTATTTGATACCTAGCTATCCTGTGTGAAAAGCTCTCATATTGGTAACTTTTTCTGATCTTTAAAATGACATTTAAACTTAGTATTTCCATCTTCATTTTAAAGTTGAAATATATGAACTCATATATTTTCAATAATTTATCCAAAATCACTCAGCCAGCGAGGGGCCGAATGACTACTCTACCTCAGTGTATCAACTCTGTATCATGTGCCCTTCACTATCTCACCCCATCATTTACTAGCTTTTTATTCTGAAATGTTTTAAATCTACTGAAAAGTTGAAAGATTAGTTCCACGATCATTGGTATACTCTTTACTTAGATTCACCAATTGTTACCATTTGCTTTATATTTTACTTGTATCTGATTCTCTTTTTCTTACATTCTCTCTCTCTACACACACACACACACACGTATTAATAGATATACATCTGTATCTAGATATAGTATACATATAAGCACATTGATATTTTTCTTTTGAAATATCTGAAGTAGCTGCATATACTATACTTCACAAATAATTCCGCATGTATTTTCTAAGTATAAGTGTATAATATGCTGTTTGTACACACATCACCTACATAGTATTTTTGCAACAAATAGTTAACTTGAGTCCAACAATGAGGAAACCATCAGACAAAGCCAGACTGAGAAGTGGTCTATATAACAACTGAGTTGGAATTTCCAAAAATATTAGAATAAGAAGATACAAAAAGGAGAGGAGGACTATTCTAGATGAGACTAAAATACTGTAAAGTAATTATAATACATCATTCTTAACTGAATCTGATGTTGACAAAATAAAATTAAAAACTATGAATAACATTTTGAGGACAGTTGAAGCATGTGAATACGGGTGGCATATTAGGTAATATTATTCCATTATTCATAGCATTGCTTTTCAGTACCAAAATAAGTGCCTCTAAAACACTTTTCTCTAAAACGTATATATATTCATATTCACAAGAATTGTGCATATGTTTCATCTAATATGCATACATATATATACCAATCCACAGAAATTATGCATTTTTGTTCTTTTTTTAAGCATAATATATGAATAGTCTATAGTGCTTTTCATGATGCACAAAAGTTTTAGATAAAGCTATCTAATGAAATCTAGATATGTAAAATATTTTACTCTAAATGGTATGCCTAGTAGAATTTAACTGGGAGCAATTTAACATCCAAAATTTGTCTCATGTTCAGATCTTTAACTGGTTACTATTAATATTAGAAGTTTATGTAAGACAGTAATTAGACAATAGATAATTGCTTCCTTTACAATATAAAAGGCCTTTTTGGTCAGCTAATCAGTCACACACCAAGCAAGCCTTTCAAAGGATCAGAGGGGTATGGGTTAACTTAGACTATTACATATATTAATTAAATTGTGTTGATAGCATTTTAAATACACATATTTTAACTATATGAAATATGCTATAACATAAAGATAAAAGCTATATGAGAAATATGACAAAGAAAACCAAAAAGAAGGGAAACTACAAAGAACAGGGTTTTAAGAAAAGTAAATCACTATAATAAATGTTTAGGGTTCCTGAGGACTTGTCCAGGTATAAAACAGTTTCCTTTGTTATCTATTCACAGTGGGAAATATAATGACATTTAGGTGTAAATTGGGAAGTTTGTAAGTTCAGGTGGTACAATAGCATGAATGTTGGTTAGTTATACTTATAAAGAAAGGTTTAACTGAAACAGTAATTCTTTTGCTGCTGAATATTAATTTATGTACTTGAAAGAATAAATAGAATAAGCCATTTGAAATTTATTCTTTATAAAAATATTTTCTCCAAATCATATTATTCTCTTGTACTGCTAGCATACCAGCTTGATTTCTCTTAATAAATATTTAAAAATGTGTTAAAATATACTGAGAAGAGTCAGAGCTTTGTTTATAAAGTTTACTGATGTAAACTTCATTAAAATAATTATTTAAAATATTTCTTGAACTGAATCTGAAGAGGTATTTCAAAAAACATAACATATAAATGAAGGATAAATTCACTTCTAAGGGAAAACTTCACAACCAGAACTTAAACATTTTTAATCAGTACAATCTCTAGTTAACTTTCCCCACATAGATAAAATAGAATGGACTCATCACGTATTTTGTCAAGGTTAAGATCAGCATATTGCTATATAGATAGTGACCATTCCCTATTCTATTCTTGTTGTCATTATCAGTTCACTTAATGATATTGCTAAATTTCTGTTTTCAATCCCAGCGTTATCTCTATCTTTTCCCCTACTCTTCAGGTCCAAGAGACACAGGTGATGTCTCTATTTCATTTGACATTGTTGGTTCTATGCCTTACTTTACATTACCATGATCTCTTACATCATTATTGTATTAAACACTTGTATCTTTGCTTCTTTTCTTTATATCCTCTAACTTATCCCAAACTCTACTTTCATAAGTTAGGCATTTAAAATGCAGATCTCATTTTGTTATTTCTTTGCCAGACTTAGTTACCTATCCTTTCCCTAATTTCTTCCTTGCTGATACAACCCTCACATTTTTCAGCTATCAGATGGCCTCACATTTTAGGGAATCTGGGCATCACAAGTCATCAAGGATTTGGTGAGTCCATTTCCACGTCAGTGATCATTTTCTGAATATGCTTATGGAAAAATTTTGGCCATTGATATAAGGAGGAATGAAATTTTTAGGCAAGAACATGAAAAAACAAAATAAAAGTTTTAGCCCTTAGCTTTGGATACTATTGACAGAGAATGTGATGCTTGAAATTAAATCAACCACACAAAAAAATGAGGAAAAAGAATTTCCAAGAAGTAGAATTGAAGCAAGGCTTTTATGAAATGATTGAATTCACTATCCCTGGATCCATCTTATCTCTATACTTTCTTTTATGTAAAATAATAAATAACTACTATTTAATAAATATAAATGACAAATAATAAAAAAGACTTTTTCTTTTAATTATGCCCTCCTCTGTTACTTAAAGTAAAAACACATTACTCCATTACTCTATTCAGAATTCTCTATTCAGATGTCCCTAATTACCCACCTGAGAAAATTCATTTTGTTTGGTACAGAATTCAAAGCATCACAGCCTGGCTCTGTTTTCACTAACCACTTTTTTCCTAGCCTGCCATTCCAAGAACACTTAGAAATTCAGAATTACAAGTTCTTTCAATTTTCTGTGTCTTCCTAACATAACTAGAGTGAATAATGTTAGCTGCTCCACTTTCCTCATTCAAAATTAACTTAAAATCTGACTCCTTCATCTTCCATGTAAATGCTATGCCAAGCCTTCTTTAATCTTTAGGATTAGAATCAAACATTTTCTATTTATTTTTTTTTTTGATCTCCAAAACAAGTTATTTATGTTTTACCTTAATAATTGCATCATGCTTGCATCTAGTAACTCCTCAATTAAACCACTAGAGTATTAATATTTTTTTTAGTGGGAGAGGCTTCGGTTGAGCTGAAGAAAATTCAGGATGTGACTGATGAGGGATTAAAGTTTACATTTTTTATCTTTGTAAAATGTGCACATTATTTTATTAAGTTGAAGGAGAAAATAGAATAGAATATAATAGCTTCACAAAATGAAGGAACCACTAAGGACTATAAAAGACTGTAATGAATTTGATTGGTTTATTTTTGTTTTTGTTGACCCTGTAGAGAGGAGGCATACAGAGGCAGAAACTGAAGAAACTGATTCAAAAGGAAATGTGAGGGACTGGGTCAGAAAGTGGAATATGACATTGAGCAGCATTCATGCAGCAGAGCCTGGATGACTGACATGGCAGGGACCCATGGTTTCATGTGGGAGAGCAGCAAAAGCACTAATAAGATTGAACTCATGGTTGAACACTTTAAACTTCTGGGACTGCCAGGAATACTTTATTGGAGCCCTTTTCAAAAGAGCTAAGAGTCTGGGAGTATTTAAGTTAATGTGACCTCATATGTGCCCTAAAGGAATATTATTTTTGACATCTGAAGCACATCTATATTCCACTGCAACTATAACAATCCCTTATACCAAATAGATGTGCACTAACTATTAGCTTGATTGAACCAAATACATTTGTCTAATTCTTATACTAACTGTGGCCAGTAAATATGTCTTTGGTCATTACCCAGAACAGAGAACTACCCTATGTTAGAAAGTATTTTACTAACTTTAAAAGAACTTTTTAAAATAAGTACAACTGTGTAATTCTTACTTAGGAAACAGAAAAGTTTTCTTTTTTTTTTTTTTAGGTGCAAAAATATATAAAATGTAGTAAAGGTAGTAAAAAGAAAATAATGATGACATTCAAAATCTCTAATTTGTAGAATTTTTTTAAATTACCGCACTGCAAATGCAAATTTGTGCCTGTAATACTTTTCTGTCAAAAGAAATTGATCTCTGTGTGAATGATAATACTTAAGCTAGTGGCCTTTCTGAGGAAACACACCTGCAGCAGAATGACAAACGAGGGGAGGCCGATTGTTTGGCACATGGTCAGTCTGGTTGCTGAACAATGTTTCAAAATAGAAGCAGCACAAGCTCCTGAATACTAAAACTGATTAAATTCATGTTTTTCATGACCTCTCAGTTCTATCTCATATACTGCCTGGACTTATTTTATCCATATGGTACCCTTGGTAATTTCAGAGAGGAATCATGGGGATTTGCAAAGCATTTGCAGATTTGTCTTTGCAAACACCGTAGCTTGTTGGCCCACCATATTCCTCTGATTGTACTTTGTATGAGATGACACACAGTTTAGCTTGTTGCTATCGAGAGGATGATGACAGAAGCAGGAACTGAGTAAATTACAAAGAGCTCTTCCCAAAATGAGGATAAATGCTTTGTCATAAGAACCTTTCTGGACAATCTTGCTCTCATGACTATATTTTTTCTTCCTGAGTGACAACAAAAATGTACCTTGAATAATCTGTCTTGTCCACTTTAACTATATCTTCAATCGCAGATTTATTTCTTACATTTTGTTATTTGTATCTGCGTTCAGTAATTTGCTGTGAAGCACAGTGCTACACAGTAAATAAGTATACTTGATACTACAAATTTGTGACAGAATTGTTGCTCTTATCTCAATTATTTTAACCACTCTTCAGGAAAATTCACATGAAAATACCCACTCTCATCTTGTCTATACTGTAACTGAATATGTGAAACATCTTTAAAAATATTCCATCATTCTAAATTATGACTAACTCTTAATAAATAAAATGGTATATATTTCATCTTATTTTAGGGCCATATAATTGCATGCATGCAACCTTCATTTATTTTTCATGATTATTTAAGTTACTTTAAGTAATAAGCTACTGAAATATTTCTTCTCATTTAATGTGAAAATTTATAAATGTTTAGAAACTTGTCACTGTAAAGTATGATTTACAAATATTATGACCATATACGCTATGCACACACAGACAAGTAGAAGACTAAAAAAATATGTAGAAAACACTGAAAAATAAACAGTGATTAAATCAGTCTTATGTGTTGGAGTTATGGTATGTTGCTTCTTCTAAAATTGATTTTCTAAATTTTTTGTTCAAGAAAGAAATAGAAAGTAGCCTCTTATTTAGAAGGTTAACATAGCTACCTTTGGATGTTGAATTTTATAAATATATTTATTTTATTCATTTTTGTTTATATGTATTTCCTAAACTTATGAAAAAGAACTTGCATTAACCTTTATTATTAGAAAAACAAAAAAGTTTTAAAATATTATATATGGAAAATTTATTTTAAAAAAATTAATATGCATAAATATTTATATTTATCTATAGCTTTCTCTCCTATAATCAAAATAAACAAATAGATAGCAAGTGCCTATGTATTAGAATATACTCTTTCAGTCTATTCACTATCTGAAATATCCATGAAAGCAATTCTTTTTTTAAAAAAAAAAAGAAGGTACATTTAATACATCTGGGTTTAAACCATGACTTTCATTAGGCCCTTTGTGATTCATTGAGGCTCTGCAAATGAAGTAAATTTTAAAACGAGCTAATTCTCACCCATGGGTTAAGTAGACTGTTTTTTTATTTTTTTGTTTTTTAAATCTAGTAGGTAGTTTTTTAGATTTACAATTATGTACAAATGTTTTCATTTCTCTGGGTTAAAATGGAAATATATACAATCTTTTAATTCATATTTATTTATAAACTATAAAATAGATTAATTCTATATGAATCTCCTAGGCTATGTTTAATGATACATCTGTGTGATGAAACAAATTTCTGAAATTTTGTGTATTTTTCTTAAATTTAAGTGTTTTGTAAAGGCAAGAGGGAAGCTAGATCAGTAAGAAGTAGATTCTAAAGAAAAAAAATGCTCCTGAAAAGCAAATACATCTTAATTAATCTGCTTTATAAACACAAGTGTTCACATACTACATATTTTATTTTCAAAGAGTGATATGCATGGATCTCTAATGCTGCATAAATTATACTCTTTACTATAGAAAACTCTTGATATGTAATGTTTATAACACTAATAACTAGAAAGTTCCTGAAGTATGTTTTTTTAGTAAAAATGTTAGATTTTACTGTAAAGCAATCTTCTATGTATAAATTAGTTTTAATGAGAATTTATTCCCTGGATACATATTATTACACATGATGTTTCATGCAAATAATATACAAATTAAAATATAGCATACTACATCTACTTATATACAATAAGTAATAATTATTTCATAACTCTTGATGCAATGCATTTTTAAAATACTACTAATTTAATCTAAACGTATAATAAAATATGTACTAATTTTATGTATTGACTGAAATAGAAGCAATGCTTAATTCCATGTAATAGTTGTAAAGCATAGAAGAATTAAAATGTAAGTTTATTTTAGAGAGAATTTAGCTAAATTCATTATTTCTGTTTACATTTACAATCCACAGAGGAGTTAACTTTTATAAAGTTTTAAAAATATATTAACCTTGCTTTTCCTTAAAAACAAGTAGCATGAAGAGAAAGGAAGATTAGTTTAAAGCATAAAAGAAGGCTGTGTCAGTGAAAAAATTTAAAGTTGATCAAGCTTTTATACCACAATTTAAATCCATCTAGGACTCTGACTCAGCACATGATGTTTAACTTCATACAATACTTCCCAACTCTGGTTACTGAGACTTAGCCAACCATGAACAGTCTGTTTACTTATTTATTCATCCTTTCGTACACATCAGTGAGTGACTACTCCTATGGCAGAGGTTGTTCTAGCTGCTGGGATATAAAAATAAATATAACATGGCTCCTATATTCAAAAAGTTTATTGCACTGTTAAAAGATAATATGCTAAATTAGGTATTTTCATACACTGTAGTATGTATCATGGTTAAGAAAAGAAAATAGTAGATGGGAAGTACAGATGAGCAGCAGCAAAATCAGTTGGAATAGGATGAGGGAAAGGGTGATGAGTAAGTAGTCTTGAAGTATTCCTCAGAGTTAGCCAGATGGAAACTGTTGATGGGGTAAAATGGACAAATAGGCTGCATTTTGGGCAGAGATAGTAGCTGCATATGTAATGGCATGGAGGTATCAAAAGTTACATATTCAAGTCAGTAGGAAGAGTCTCATAGGAAAAATACGCATTACTGAATTTTTAAGCCAGACCTAGTATTTAAAGCAAACAATGTAAGATTTCTTATGTTATAGTTATATTGCATTTCCAGTTGCATAGATGTATTTTCTTTCTGAAGAGAATTAATGACAACATCTGAATTTTTTAGAATAGTGATATTCTACTACAGTTTAATAATATTTAGGAAAAATATGTTAACAATTAGTATGCAATATATGCCTCAGGAAAAGATGCATTAATTTTACTTTAAGGTATATAAATATTATATTTTTGTAAAATGCTCTAGCAATTTAATCCATAGGAGTCCTGAAAAAGACAGATGCCATCATATACAGCAGTTCTATCATTGCACTTTATCTGTCCCAGTGTGTCTTGCTCACAGTGAATATGAGCCCTTTATAATGGCATATAATTAGATAAACAAAGGAATAGACAGCAGAAAATATTGAAGCAATGCCAACACACTAGTTTTGGGTTTAATTAAATTAGGTTGACACTATATCAATGTTAGCTACAAAACATTGACTTTAATTTTATAAATACATAAATCTATCTTAGTTACATACAGCAAATTCTAAAGTATTCTTTTGTAAATTATTACAGTGACATAATTAAACAGCTAAATGTTGACTCCCTTCAACTAATACAAAAGCAACTGTGAGAATTAGAATATATCGTATTCTACAAGAAAGAGTCTCTGCCTTACAAATGCATTTAGTAATAAGAAAACTAAGTCATTGAGGATTTAAGCAACTTTCCAAGAGTCAAAGCCAGAATTCATAAAAGTAAGATATATTTAGTGGGTGCCTGGTCTGTGCCAGACTACATGTCAGACTTCAGGCTTCCTGACTCCATGCTATAACTCGAGATATTTAAATGTCTTAGTCACTTAATTAAATACAAAGGTGACTATCTCATTTTATATTAAGTAAATTCCTATATTTATTAGTAAAACAGTTACTCTTACATCAAAGTTCTGATTACTAGGAAAGCATTTACATTAAAACAAAGAATTAAAGTATTTTGGTAAATATTTTTCTGTTTTTTTTTTTTTGTATTTTTTATCATGAGTAATTCCTTAAATGAAAAATGTGTTTTAATTGCAATGCTGTAATGAATTTAACTAATCAAACTACAAAGTGAGTAATGAGACAAAATGTGACATATTTAAAAATAATCATGCTATTTGAAAGAAAATATATTTGTTTATGAAATTTGCAGGTATGCTCAATGGCACAGATATAGTAAAAGAGGTGAAATGACTCATATCCCCTTTCAATAAAAAGATACTGTTGAGCAAGCTTGACTATAACATAATATTGGCCCGACTATAACTTTATCACACTGTTCCTCTGATATTTATTCCATAGAGTAGAATTCTCTATTGGCTAGGTTTCTAATCACATTTCAAGTCATGCAAAGTAATAAAATAGCCTTGATTAAGAAATTTAAATTGTCCATTCCAAGATGTGAATCCACACCACAGTCTTCTTCAGGTAGGATTTGTTCTCTCACATGTCTAGATTGGGCCTGTATTTGGTGGCTTACATGCCTTTGGGAGAGAAGGCTACTTTAGTTAGATCCTCATCCTTTTTATATATGCTCTCTTTCCTAACATGCTAAGTCAGAGGCAGACACCTAGAAAAATATTGTCTTTGACCTTCTTGGTAATAAGTTAAATGTACTATTAATTCTTCGGAATAAGAAAGCAAAAACTCTCCCAAAAGAATATGATTTATATTTACAATGATGAGTTATGGTTATCTCTTGCTTTAGATTATATTTGATAGGTTTTCTCCTTCTAGTTTTAGTTTGTTGTATTGTTTCAAAAACAGGAATCTTCTGAGAATGAAGTTTAAATAAGAGAAAACATGTTTGATATTTGCAGGTTGTTTTCCAAGTTGTGCAATGCTGAGGCACCAAATATGTGAAAGAGTCAGAAAAAAAAATGTCAAGTTGTTGAAATATATTATATATTAGTAATGAGTTATATACCTTCAAAGAAATGTTTATCAGCTCAGCAAATAAGTGTCAGTGTAAATTATCTTAAGTTTGGTCAATAATTATTCTGTATCTATAAATGTGCAAAGTTAACAGAAATTAAGCTAAGACCAAGTGAGAGCATCAAGGGATCCATTAGTATTTACTATTGAATTTTGGATCTGAATCTTAACCAATCAGAGTCTGTTTGTTATAGTTACTTTTAAAAACACATACATATTCCTGAGTAAGGATCAGTCCTTGAGAATCCAAATTCAATTCCAGTACCAACAAGAGATATGTTTCTAAGTGTTAAAAATAAATTTAAAAATTTTAAGTAATTTTGGAGGAGAAGCAAATTATACAAGTAATTTCTTCTTCATTCTCTCTGAAATAAGTGATAATCTTCTGCCCAAAATGATCTCTTACATGTAAAATGAATTGGAAAGATAAGTATTGTGGTATGTATGTAATGGAATTAGAAATTATCTACTTGTGGGTGTCAAAATAAATAAAATAGAAATATTTTAGGTGAGGTAACCATAATCATTTTCCAAACATGTCTCTCCAATAGTTTTGAGTAGAAGGATAATTTATATGTAAATGAGTGACCATAAAAAGAAAACAGGAATATATTAAATTTAAATAGCTAGCAATAAAAGTATTCCTTTCATTATAGGTTTAATTAAATACTAAACAAAAAAAATTATACATAAACTTTAGTTTTAACTAAAAACAAGTTTGGGAACATTTTAAATTTCAAATCTACCTGTTTCCGGAAGGTAAATATAAATAAAATATATGTAATAAGTTTATATTTTATTCTAAAAGAACCTAATGAAAAATGAAGCACTCGTGGGTTCTGTTATAATTTAAAGTGCAAAATAAAAAAGTTCAGTTATTCATTCATTAATTTTTTGAACTCCCGTAGATATTAGGGTTGTGACCTACAAATGAACTGCAAATAGTTTCTTTTTGAAAAAACTTACTTATGTTCAGAAAGAAAGTTAAAATAACTTAAAAAGAAAGAACTAATTTGCAAGTGATTGTTTTGGGAAAGATGGTAGCTAATGTATATATGAAAAAATAAACAGATGTTATAACCAAAACTTTCTCAATAATTCAAAGTAATTGTATTGCTAGCATAAACTAACTTTTTTTAAAGCACTTTTTAAAAAAAATGGTTTATATTTTTTAAAAAGCATTTCTTGGTATAAACACATATAAAAGTTAAAAACATTAGTAAATATATTTTGGCCCAAGATTTATATTTATGATTAGATATTAAAATTAATAATGCATATTCTGAATACCTGGGAAAGAGATTTTAATTCAGTTTATGTAGATATATTTTAACTTAATTCATATGCTGTGTCACCTGTCTATAAAAGGAAGAAAATATGGACTACTTTCCTTTTAATTAACAACATCAGCTGACACAGGAGGTAGATTCTTAATGGGAGATTCTGCTAGAGGTGTCAGAACTTTGACAAATCTTTTTCTCTCTATTATTATTATTATTAATTAATATTAGTATTATTAATATTTAGGAATGTAGACTAGTAACAAAAACAAGTCATTTTTCAATATTATTTTGATATCATGACACCAATCATCAAATGGTAATAGTAGGAAAAAGCTTACAAGAAATAATTCACACTACTGTGTTTGATGCTAATATAAATATCCAATGGGGAGCAGGGGTGGGACAGATATTTAAAGCCTCCACAGGAAGGCAAAAAATATCACAACCACTTTATATAATACACGCATCAAATTTAGTTTAAAAAGTCCAAATAATTCAAATTAAAATATCAAAGCACTTTTATTAAATACCCATTTCTGTATGACCTTGTTTTGAATCAGAATAGGAGAGAGAGCAAGAAAGAGAAAAAGAGAGAGAGATAGATTTTTCTATTTTGAATCCAAAAAAGAGATCAGATATTTTTGAGGTATTCATTCTTTCCTCTTGAAACTCTTCCTCGCTCGGATTGCTACATCATCCTGATTTTCTTTTGTTTATTTTTGGTTGGCATTTTTCTATTTCCAACTCAGGTTCCTCTTCTTGATCGATCATCTTGGACACAGAAATATAATCAATTCCATCCACAGTGATCTGGTTTATTTTCTCAACATCTTGAAGATCTCAGTGTCCCTCCTGGATTCAATTATCCCCTCTCTGATGATGATATCCAAGGACTATCCCCAAAATTGTTCTGTCTCCTGAAATAGTCCTCTCATGAACTAAGCAGTGAACATTTTCAAAAGTACCCACTTTATCTTATCAAAAAATTTAAAACTAAATTATCCTTCCACTTTTAGCTTTCCTCTGAGCTTCCCTACATTTATCACATAGTTAGTGCTATCAGACATTAAACCTTTCAATGATCTTTCAAGTAACATTAAAACAATCTCTGAAATATATCAAATCATTCTTCGTAACCCTGCCCTAGTGTCTTTCAGTTTTCATCATCACCATATTGATATATGAATAAGTAAATAATTACATAGTGAAACCGTCTCTCTATAGTCTGCTTCATAAAATTATCTTTATAAAACAGAGCCACATTTTGTTCCAACTATATTTTGTTGTGTTCAGGTATCATGTTTGAAAGTTTATTTAATTCTAATAGAGTTCTTTGGTCATAGCAAGAATTTACTAAATACTGAATTAATGAATAAAAACTAGTATAGTCATTGATCCTTGCACATTATATGTAAATTATTATGCAAATTATTATTAAATAACATAAATATCCCAATTCAACATGTCTTAAAATTAATATTCCTTGTATTAAAATTAAGTTTAAACTATATTAGTCATGTAAATTCAGTTGTACAAGTGAGTTTTATCATCTTTGAAATTACGAAAGTCAAACTAGATAATCTGTGAAAGTAAAGTCTGGAAATACTATAATTTTCTGAACTTTCCCAGTCCCTAGAAATTCCCTTTTAAAAAACATGCTATACACACATATTTATAAATGTAAATTATACAATAGACACATCTATTCATCTATCTATCTACCATATACCAATTTATTAATCATGTATCTCTATTTGAAGGCAGTCCTATTATTCTATTGGGTAATAATAAATATTCATAATTTGTTAATTTTTCTATTTTTACAGAAATGATTAGTACAAATGACTTATTACCAGGTCTAAAGTTACCTCTGCTTAAAAACTGACATAATTAACCTTTTATTTTGATTATAGAAAGTGTATTTTGAATGTTAATGAACTATTATTTTAACTTCTTTTTAACACATCAAAACTATATTTACAGGCAACATGAATTCTATAACTATGAATGAATATGAATGTTGAAAAGTTGGTCTAGGAATATTCTCAGGGACTTGATATTGGCCACATAAATTTTGATTGCATGAATGTAATTTAAAATGATAGTTCATTTTAGGTTTAATACAATGAATCAAAAAAAGTTTGTAAGATGGGAGAGGCTAAGAAAAGGTTGAAAGAACAACACTACATTCTAAATGGCTAATCTTCTTCTATCCTTTGTCTACCAATTGAGTTTAATCACTGTTTTCCTGAAACCTTCTTCCAAGGCTTGGCAGTAAGCATATTCATCTCTGAATACAGGGTAAATGTATTCTGGGAATGATTTAGCAGAAAAGAACATCTGCCCCCTTTTATATATGCATATCAAAACTACAGATTGCAACTTCAATAACTCACTTCTTCCCATATCTTTTAAAGAAGGAAACTTAAGTTATATTTTAAACACAGACTGACATGACACTTTCATTGAGAACTCTAAAGCATATTTTTCTTACCTAGACTCTTTGTAGAGGAAATGAGGCTATATTATCAAGGTTTCTAAATTTGAACAATTTACCTAAATTTCCTTACGGAAAACCTCTACATACACACTCACACAAACTATTGAGAAGAGTTGTTCATACCACTCATTTCAAAATGAAATAGTCTAACACTTACGGCAACCAGAAGTTGCAAGTTAGATATTATGCAAAGCAGACAGAAAGAACACTGGAGTATAATTATAAATAAAACCTTTGTTCGTATAAACAGAAGGCATGCTTTGGAGTTGTATAAAAAGGTGTTTATCCATAAAAGTTTATTTTCCATTTTGTGCTTTAGTTTTTTATGAAGTTACCCAGTTTAAAACAAAGTTTAAGATTAGTTTCTATAACTATAGTTGTTAGGTCTTCCATAACCAGATTACTAAAAAAGAGAAGAAAAACAGATCTTTTGTTAATTACCATTTTCTAAAATTTGGACTTTTATTTTTAGAGTACCCATTCATACAATTACGTGCATCCCTACTTAGAAGAGTATTAATATTTAGAAGTAAATATTGAATCTTAGAAGTATCAATAAGAAAAATATTTTTAGATATACATAATGTTTTGCTATCTAATAAATAATAAAATGATCTAATATATACAAATATAAAATCCAATTTTATTTTATATGTATACCTATACATATAAAATAAAATAACAGATTTTTGGCCTGTACTTCAAAATACCAAAAGATGGCAAGTCTTCATCACTTGGGTAATAGAGAAGTCTGACTTATGTTAGAAAGTCAATAAGAATAATACCGATTACAAACATTTTCTTTTTTGGTTTTACTAAAATAAGAAAATTGGCTTTTCTTATTTAAAGAAGTATATTATTTGTCCAAGTTCATATAATTGATGAATAGCAAAGACAGGATTTTTTAAGTGTAGTTAACACCACAGAACTGATGCTCTTAACCATTTTTCTTTTGTGCCTTACAGTGTTGTTTGATTGGGATTACATAAAATTCCTTTTTACAATACGAAGTTAGAAAAGTGAGGTACTCTTAAGAGCTTTGGCTTTGTTACTGCATATGAAACACCTGGTGAAACACTAATCAACCTTTAGAAGATTGTTTTTGTCTCATCCTATGAGCCCCACTAAAATGAATACACCATAAAGGACTTCTATTTACTCAACACATACTTACACAGCACTTACTCTGCATCAGGTCCTATGCTAAGAATTTTATAAATATAAGCTATTTAATGTACAATAACCATGAGGTAGGTACTAGACAAGGAGTCTGACCCATGACAAAGTTAAGGATTTGCTTAAGGTCAATTCAACAGTTAAAAACAGGTGAAGTTAAGATTTGAATCCAGTCTGACTGAGTTCAGACATCACACTGTGATGCCTTGGAAGCTCTCACATTCAATTACCATATGCAGAATCCCCAACTGTTTTCTAGTCCTGCTAAGCCTCAAGGCTCATTTATATGGAACCTAAATGTATATAAATAAATGTATGTTGCAGTAATGAATGATACCTTATTGATTCAATTAGTCAGGTTAGCAGTAAAAGCTGATTGTTTCTGTTTAGCTATTATTTTGCAATTAGAACATTCTGCCATCAGGTGGTACCTTTTTGTGGCTCATGACTGGAATGCAGAAAGTTTCTTTATGTATGATTCACTGACAGACTCACAGACTTTGTATTTTTTTTTAACAAATAAATATAAAAATTTGATTATTTAAAATAGCTAAATAAGTATAATGAACTCTTAAAATCACTTATCTTTCATTTATATTTAAATCATTTTAACTTTCCTTTTAGAATTATTAAAAACAAACAAAAACCTTCCAAAACTTCCCACTCAGTCAATGTAATTCTTTATGCAGATTGAAATAAAAAAGGACTCCTGTATTTTGTTTATCACGTGAAGAGAAAACCAGGAAACCTATTGCGTAGTTTGTTTCTAATCTCTCTGAGCTGCAGTTTTCTTCAATAGAACAGTAACAACAACCAACACCTCTAAAGCATTCATAAGCTACGTATTGTTCTAATGGCCTTGCATATTTAAGTTCACTTATTTTTCACAATACTCCTATGAGGTAGATGCTATTACCCTCCTCCCTCATTTTAAGGAGGAGAAAACAAAAACACGGTTCTAACTGCTTTGCTGTTATACTAGAGCTAGTTAGTAAGTGACCAAACTGGAATTTGTCCCTGGACATTCCGGCTCCATAGTCCCTGTTCTCTCACCATTTAGCTGTTCTGTCTCTCTTGTATTCATTCAGTCAGGGTGCAAAATAAGTACTATGGATTCCTGGAGCTTCCATTATTGTGTTTTCTTAGTGCAAAATGCCAGGGATGGGCAGGGAGCAGAAGGAAACCACTGAGTAACCACCAAAGCTTCCTCTAACTTTCTTGACTTATCCAACTATCATCTATTTATACATCAACATCTCAAGAAATAAATTTTGAGAATGCACACTGTGCCAGGCAAAAGTAGAAAGGAAAAGATGGAAGGCATACACAGAGATCATTTCTTTGGACTTTATCAGTTTTAAAAAATATATATTGATGATATTTTCTGGTAAGGAAGGAGTACAAACTGGGCACATTTTATCTGAGAAACATGTTGCTGTTGACTTCACAAAATTTTAAATTCTCTTAATACAAATATTAACAAAGGTTGATGGATATTTTTGCTTATTTTCTAAAGAGATACTCCTTTGTAGAAATAAAGTAAACACAATTTATTATCCACTCGGCCTTCAACTTGGCATTAAGTTCTTCTTTATGGATTTTTCATATAGGGGATTGAAATTATTTCTAATTTTTAGAATAAATTGAAAATGTATCATTATTTTATATTTCTAACTTTCAAATCACATGATTTAATTTCACATACCACATATAAAATATTACTAGAGGGAGATAAATGGTTTCCATGAGTACATTAATTCCTTATCTTTAAATATATAGAGAGAATATTATCATGTTGTATATAAATACATAATTTTAAATTAGTTGATAGTGTTTAACTCCTTTAATTAACAATACTGAAAGCAAACATACTTAAAACCTCCACTGAGTTCGGCAGAAAGTTTAGTCTGATATGATACTGAAACTGACTAAAGAGAAGCTGTAAAATTTATGGAGATGCATGAGCCACCACCCTCCCGCTCTTATTCTTTCATTTGTATAATGGCTGACCACTTTTGGTGCCACCATCTGCACATGGCATAAAGCATGATGATGGGTTCTGTACAAATACTTGGATTGAGATTAAAGCACCATCCCATCATGGTTTCTTATAACTTTTCTCTGATTAGAGCATTCTCAAATATCTCTCCTCAGGTTCTGAACTTTGTTTGAGACTCTATAAAGGCAGAGCTGTGTCTAACAACATCAAATAACATCTAGAAACAAATGGACTCTCAGCATATATAGAGATGTGCTTCTAAATATTTAAGGTCTAAGAATAGATGAAGTCACATTATCAAAGTGACAATAACTCTAGATATTATTTGGAATTCAGAGTCTCATATTAGATACACTGCACAGTAAGAATATCGTGATGTTCCTGAATTTGAATCAAGGAGACATTAAAGGTTTATAAGGTGCTAGAAGCTAACGACTATATTTATTCATATGTTCAGCCCTAATTACAAAATCTATCACCTTACAAACTGTAGATATCAATTTCCAAATATTAATTTAAAAAAGTACTAGTACTATAATAGAAATTTAACTACTCTTGTTCAAAACCTATATTCTTATGTTTAATTAAAAAATAATTATCTAAATGGTAGTTTGTTCTTTAACCAAAGAAAAGGTAATAGAGAAGCAAAGTCACTGACTTTTAACTTGAAGGATCTTAAAGAGTGTCTAGCAGAATAATAGTCTATTTTGTCAATAAAGACTTAATTTGTTAACAACAACAACAATAACAACAACAACAAAAAGCTGTTTATCTTTTGGCGGCCAGAGCCTCAATCATAAGAAAAGAAATAGAACCGTAGCTGCCACTATGGGCAGACATGCGTAATTTTCATCGCACCTCTACATCATACTAGCTATATGGCCTATTAATAATTCTAAGCATCTGTCTCCAAGGTAGATTTGTGATAATAATACCTACTTTAAAAAGTTGTTAACAAGGGACTGGTACATAGTAGGTACTCAGTAAAGACTGGTTCTCCTTGGCTCAGAAATTGCTATTGAAATGTGCTAGTGACATCTAGTGGTAATTCCAGCAAACCTCAAGAGGCCACCCTTGTAACTCATGGAGCCTTCCAAAAAGTTGGCGCATTCATTTCTATTCTATCTCCTGTGTTCTATGCTCCCAAATCAAGTTATGAGGGTGACAAATGTGTAAAAACACAATACCTATACTAGAGAAGCCCTGGCTTTAGCAGAGCAGACACACGTTTTTCAATTGCTATAAAAAATGTAATTATTTGTACAATATCAGTAAAGGACAATTTCAAATATACTAGAGAACTGATAACTCACTGTGCCAAAGGAGATGCCATTTGTACTCAGTCCTAAAGATAATTAATAAAATTTCCCATTATAGTTGAACTGAAGAAAAAATGTAGAGATTTTGAGATTTCTAAGATGGTAAGTTATGGTCTAGTTGCTGAAGCCTTGGTTAATGTGCTAAGGAGGTTAGCCCTTATCTTTGTGTGACAGGAAGACAGTAAAATTACTTATCAGGAAATCTTAGTGTAAAGCATAGACTAAAAATGGGAAAGAACGGAAGCTGGAGAATCAGTTAAGAGGTTAGTGTATTTCCCTTGATAGGTGATGAAGATCCAAATTTATTCAGTGGAAATGGAGTAGACAGGAGAAATATAACTGAGAGACATATCTTAAGTAGAGTGGAGACTGTGGAAAGACCTTGTGGATGTAGAACATAAGGGAGAAAGAAGACATATCGAGTGTATGTTTTCTGGAATGGGTGACACTTAAGAAGTAAAGTCATTAAATGATATAGAAAACAGAGCAGAAGGAACTGGTTTATGAAGGAGGGAAGAACAAAAATAACTATAATAATGAATTAATTGTCTCTGTACATATCTTTAAAACTTAAGAATATTTAAGTAAAAATGTCTAATATGTTAACAGATGGTCTGGGGAGAGACCTGGACTACAGAAAGAGATTTAGGACCGTCAGCATGTAGTCAATGCGACAACCACCAGAGTGAATAAGATGACTTAGAGAAAGAGATGTCAAAAGAGAAGGGGGCTAATAAGTAGGGCACAAATTAGAAATGGATTCACCCTTACTTTGTTCAGAACAGTCCCTTAGTAAGTTACAGACACCTGCTTAAACCTGCAAATGGCTGTGAAAATAATTTGGCAATAGGAATATCTCAGCTATACGAGGGCATAACTTTTAAAAAAGCATTTATGCTGAAGTTAAGGTCTAAAAGCAAAGCTATAAAGTTCTTTCTATGCAATTTCACACGATAAGTTGTATTTGAATTTTCCCCTCATAACCAAAAACTGTGATTTATGCTTTAAGTATAGTTCTTCCTAGGTTAGAAGGGACATTTTATTAGCCTGACTATAAAATGTACAGCTTTTCTACTTATCCCATTAAATTTGGACATCTAGTTTTCTTTCCATTTTTTCTTTTATTGTCTTCTTTTTCCTCTTTCCTTTCTCTCTTCCTCTCTCCTGATATATGTATTTCTTGTTTCCATGACTTTCTGGGAAAATAGCCCATTTAATTGAATTTTTTTTTTTTTTGTTATAGACTACCTCACAAATTTAGGATATTAAACTTGAAGCATTGTCAGCTTGAAAGAGAAGAGCTATTCCTGTTGTTCTGTCAGTTAAATACCTACAAATTAATGGCTTCCTAAACTGTATATAATCTCTATTTTATTTTTAAAATTCTAATTCTTTCCTTATTTTTTATCTCTTATCATGCTAGTGAAAATTATAAAATATGCCTATTTCATCAATTAATTTTATTGCCCCATGACTAATATTTTCTACATAGTAATACTTAGTGTCTTGCTCCTTATAGTCATATGTCACTTCATTTGTATTTTGAAGAGCATTCATCCTTAATTATCACAGATTAGTTTAAACACAATTTAGCTATGTCATTTTGAAATCTATGTGCTGGATTTACATGCATTGTTTAACTTTGAGCAATAAGTTAATCCTTTCTTTACCTGAAACAGCCTTTTTTGTTCAAAAGGGAATTATTATGTAGGGTGGTGATATTAAATGAAAATAATAAGTCTTAAATACTTTGCATAATGTATTTCTGACAAAGAATAATGGGTAATTTAATCAGTGAATTAGCCCCATCATACAAGAGCATAAACATACTTTAAAATTCACTTGGACCACCAGCTTTGAAATTATGAAACTTGGAAAATTAAAAAATTCAAATACATTAAAATTTTCCCCCACAATTAATACTTTATAAACATTTATATTTCTTAGTATTTCAATTTTTATATCTCAAATTTACCTAAATTTTGATCAAACATTATCATATTAATCTCTTTAAATTATAACTGAAATAAAATTAAATATACTTATTAACCTTACTTTAATATTTAATTATAAATGAAGCCAAAAAAGTCAAATACATGAAAGGTAAAAGGAATAAATGAATGATCTATATAGAAAAAAACTTGCATAGATATTTTAAACCCAACTCGTACTGATCCTAAAAAGGAACAAGATTCAACTCAACAAACATTTATTGGGTGCTTGCTCCGTATATCAGGAACTAAGAAGGTTCTATGGGTGCACACTGAATAAGACCTCGTTCCCTAGGAACACAGTCCATGTGACAGACTGATGAAGAAACACACAGAGTCACAATACAGTAACATAACAGAACTAAGTATCAAGTAATATTTTTGCAAGTAGAAATCCCTGGGAAATTTTTCCTTTAAATGGCAACATTCAATTTGAGATGTGTTGCTAACTAAGTGGATTTATTCTCGGAGAGTAGAATATCTACTGCTTTTTATTAATTTAATGTCACAGTAACAATAACAAACAATAACTGTATTAAAAACTGCCATATTGGGTATTTTTATTGGCACCAGCCATTGAGATCATTGTCTATCAAATGCAATCTCATTTTCTCTATTCATAATAATCCTCTGAGTTAAGGTACAACTACAAATTTTATTTTAAAATGAAGAAATTGAGATACAGATGGGTTATACAACTTGTTCAACATCACATTGCTGAACAAAGGGCAGAATTGGCATTAAAAGCTCCAAAATATGTGTCGCCTAAAAAGCTTACTATCCTATACTGCCTCTTATTATACAGTCAGTTCTTGTTTAGGAAAAATTTAATGAGCTTTTATGCCACTGATGTCTTTGTCTGCAAAACATATTTAAAATTCTGACAACTTATTTTATAATCCTATTGAAGCCACTGGCTCCATTAACATCTAAATCATTTTTAGTTTTCTTTGACCTCAGAATTATCTGAGTCTATACAAAAGCATCTATGAAGTCCTCCATTCTCAAGAAATGAATACTGGAGTTACTCTGTTCTCCAGGCAGCACCTCATTGTTGTTTTAAATTCCTTTCACTAGCCAGGTTCTTAAATGTACTTTTTATATACATTTTCTCATTGCCAACTCAAACTATTTTCAACATGGCTATCACCTCTTTTATTCCATCAAGTCATTCACTGGTTGGCGGACCTTCTCCCAGGTCCACATTGAAATTACAAACGAATTATAAAACAATCGATGTAAACAATCACCTGAAGTCCAGATGATCATATGTACATCTGATAATATAAAGAAGGAGCCACATTGAAGCCAGTAGAAGAGGCAAAATCACGAATTGAGGCACCCACACCCACAGATGATTGATCACCAGGAGGGAGAGCGAGGCTGCAGAGGCTCTCCTAAAGGAGAGGTGGGTCCTGGCCTCATTCACAGGCTCCACAGCCCAGGGAAGAGAGGATTCCAATTATTCTGACTAAAACCAGAGAGTATTCCAGCTGTCTAGATGAGAAGGAAGGAGACTGAAACCCTAGGCACCCCTTTGAAGAGTCTACGCACAGGTTCTCTGACCTATAGACACTCACCTGGGACCCTGGTGGTAAGTCAGAGTATTAAGCAAGATTCATCCTGGGAAAGTCTGTATTACCTGGCTCCAAAACAAGGTTTGGACAGGCAGCACCCCTACAGGGCAGTTTACTGATGGCACCAGCTTGACGGCATAGACTCCTCCCACAGGGCCATTTGGAAGCTCTGGCCTAGGAGACCAGCCCAGCCCACCTACCCTGCACTTTTCTTGCAGGATGGCTGCCTCACCCTGCACCTATTCAGGGCCAAACATTCACAGCTGGTAGCAGTGTTGTGAGCATGCATTTCGGAGACATTTTTAGGCGGATCACTACTGTTAACATGAACTTGGGCAGATCTCAGGGATCTGTGGGCCAATCCCAGACAGCAGCGAGTCTTACTGTGATCTGGGACTTCTGTGGGAAGTTGTGATTGTTACCGAAGTTGCAGGAAGACTGAGGTTGTATTGATCCGTTGCCATTGTCCTGGAGACCCAGCCACACCCAACCCACAAATTGCTCCAGGCAGACTGTTGACAGTCAACTGCCATAGCCCTGCCCCTTTTCATCTCACAGTCATCCACTTGGACAACAAACTTTGGCTAGCACTGGGTGGGCACAGCAGGGAAAACAGTTGTAGGCAGACCACTGCTGCCTGTAGGACTACAATATCTCATGGGGAAATCATAGGGGTCTGTGGGACTGCTCCAGATAGCAGCTTGTCTCCCTGTTATCTGAGACTATTGTAGAAACTTGCAGACACAGAAATTGCAGGAAACTGAAGCTATTGGCCTGATGGCCCTTGACTCCCTGAGATCCTTCCCAATCTCATACACAAAGTGCCCACTGCACATTGATAGGCAGCTGCCCTTGCCCTGGGATGGCAATTTTGCACAGTCAAAAGATCTCAGCCAGTGAAGTAAGCAAAGTGATAGAAATACAGTGGCGAAAAGATCACTGCTGCCAGCGTGAGATATGCTATCACTTGGGCAAATCTCAGAGGTTTTAGGGGCCCATCAGAGATGACAATATGTCATGCAGTGATATCTGACTTGGTGTGAGCCCACAGTGCCAGAGCTGGCAGCAAATCTGGTACTGTGTAGGACTGAGGACCCCAGGCCTCACAGAAATGAGCCCCACCTAACCCACAAATTACCTGTGGTAAGCCTGCTCCAGGGAACCCAGTCTTATCCTGTGCTTTCCTTGGGTCACAAATACAAAAGCAAACAATAGCACTCAGTTCCTGTGGCCCATTCAAAGTCCATTCATCCAGGAGAAGCATTTGGTTGTGGGCCACAAACTCATGGCCACAAGTTTCAGTAATTTTTATAACAGAGCTTGGTTGTTTGCAATCCAAGGTTGGCAGCAATTGACCTTTCTACAATTGGAAACTTGCACAGGCAGCCACAGAGACAGTGCTGGCATATAAACTGATACTGCTAAACTGATACTGCAGTGGCTGGAGGAAATTGACTCAATAGATCCAGGAGACTTCCAGGGTCCCTGCACCTCCCAACACACGTATCACCCAAAGGCTCTTCCACTTTCAGAGACTTACAAGCAACTGACAGGCAGTGTCAGGCCTTGAGGAGCACTGGTCCCTCTGCTAAACTGCCTTAGGTCAGGGAGAGGGATAATGACCTCTGCCTACAGCATTGTCTCTTCCATTTACCTATAAATCCAGCAGAGGCAACAACCATCTGCTAATTGCTTTATAGCCTCCACCAGGTAGCCCTGAGCAATCAAAGGCAGAGGCTGACCTTTGCCTACTGGGCATCCCCTCCCAAGGGGCCACAAAACCAACCCACCCAGAGGCTGGAACTAGACCACAACAGAACAACTCCTGACTAGTCCCATTAGGGATACACACAAAGGGTGGTTGCAATAAGTACACAAGCCTGCTAGGGCAAATCCAACTCAGTGGGGTCAGTCCCCACACAGCAACTCTTACCCTGTGGGTGCAGCCAGTTCCAAAAATGAGTCAACCTGAGCATTAATCCCATTCACTGATGTACTAACACCAATAAAGGCTTAACTACAACAGAAGATCACACACAACCCACACAAAGGTCACATCCGGAGGCCTTGGCACAGGGTACAGGGAGAGTATGCCACTGGACCACACAGGACACCTTCCGCATAAGGCCATCCGGCCAAGACTGAGAGATGAAACAACTTTCTGACACATAAAAATGAACACAGAGAGGCTAATAATTGAGAAAACAAAGAAACATTCCACAATAGAAACAACAGGAGAAAACTCCAGAAAATAAATGAAATGGAGGCAAACAACCTACCAGAGACAGAGTTCAAAATAATGATTATAAGGATGCTCAATGAACTTAGGGGGAGAATGGATGAGCACAATGAGACCCTCAGCAGAGAGATAGTAAGCATAAAAAAAGGACATAAAAACCATAAAAAAGAACAAGACAGAAATGAAGATTATAATAACTGAAATGAAGAATACACTAGAAGAATTGAACAGTAGATTGGATGAAGTAGACAATCGAGTCAGGGAACTGGAAGACAAAGTAGTAGAATACACCCAGTTGGAACAACAAAAAGAAAAAAGAATTTTAAAAATGAATAGTTTAAGAGACCTCTGGGACAACAGAAAGCATAACAATACAAAAGGTTAATGAAACCAAGAGCTGCTTCTTTGAAAGGATAAACAAAATTGATAGACCCTTACTCAGACTCACCAAGGAAAAGAGAGAGAGGATCAAATAAATAAAATCAGAAATGAAAGACTAGAAATACCTAGAGTCCACAGAAATAGAAAGGAAAATAATACTATAAGCAATTATATGACAACAAATTGGACAATTTGGAAGAAATACCTTCCTACGAGCATACAATCTCATAAACTGAGTTGAGAAGAAACAAAATCTGAACTGACTGATTACGACCAATGAAATAGAATCAGTAATCGAAAACTTCCCAGAAAACAAAAGTCCTGGACTAGATGGCTTCATAGTTGAATTTTATCAAACATTCAAAGAAGAATTAACATCTATTCTTCTCAAACTATTTCAAGAATTTCAAGAGGAGGGAAAGCTCCTTAACTCTTTTTATGAGGCCACCATTACCTTAATTTCAAAACTGGACAAATACTTTACAAAAAAAGAAACCTATGGGCTGAAGTCTCTTATAAACACTGATGCAAAAATCTTCAACAAAATATTAGCAAATTGAATTCAGCAATACATTAAAAATATCATACATCATGATCAAGTGGGATTTGTTCCTGAGATGTAAGATAAAAATCACATGATCATATCAATAGCTGCAGAAAAAGCATTCAACAAAATTCAGCATCTATTTATGATAAAAATTCTCAGCAAACTGGGAATAAAGGGTATGTACCTCAGCATAATAAAGGCCATTTATGACAAAACTACAGCTAACATCATACTCAATGGGGAAAGGCTAAAAGTGTTTTCCTTAAGATCAGGAACAAGACAAGGATGCTTATTTTTGCCACTCCTCTTTAACATTGTATTGGAAGTCTTAGCCACAGCAATAAGACAAGAAAGAGAAATAAAAGTCATCCAAATAAGAGAGGGACAAATAAAACTCTCATTATTTGCTGATGACATGATATTATATAGAGGGAACCCTAAAGATTCCACCAAAAAACTGTTGTAACTGACCAATGAGTTCCATAAAGTAGCAGGATACAAAATTAATATTCAGAAGTGAGGGGCATTTTTATATACCAATGATGAACTTTCAGAAAAAGAAATTAAGAATACAATTCTATTTACAATGGCATTGAAAACAATAAAATACCTAGGAATCAAATTAACTAAGGAGGTAAAAGACCTGTTCTCAGAAAATTATGTAATTGAAAAAAAGAAATTGAAGAAGATACAAATAAATAGAAGTATATACTGGGTTCATGGGTAGGAAGAATCAACATCATTAAAATGGCCATACTATACAAAACAATCTATAGATTCAATGCAATCCCTATCAAAATATCACTGGCATTTTTCACAAAGCTAGAACAAATAATCCTAAAATTTATATGGAGCCATAAAAGACTCTGAATAACCATGGCAACCTTGAGAAAGAAGAGTAAAATTATAGGTATCACACTACCTGATATCAAACTATACTACAAATCTACAGTAATCAAAACAGTATGGTATTGGCATAAAAAACAGATACATTGATCAATGAAACAGAATAGAGAGCCCAGAAATAAGTACATGCCTATACGCTCAATATATGACAAAGGAGGCAAGAATATACATTAGGGTAAAAACAGTCTCCTTAATAATGATGCCATAAAAATTGGACAGAAACATGCCCCCCAAAAAGAAACTGGACCACCTTCTTATACCGTATACAAGAATAGACTTAAAATGGATTAAAGACTTAAATGTAAGACCCCAAACCATAAAACGTCTTGAAGAAAACATAGGCAGTAAACTCTATATTGCTAACAGTAATTTCCTTTTGGATATATCTCCTTGGGCAAGGGAAACAAAGGAAAAAAATAAACATATGGAACTATATCAATCTAAAAAGTTTTTGTACAGTAAAGTAAACCATCAATGACCGGGTGAAGCTATTGACCTAAAATACATCTGATGTGGTTAACATAAAAAAATATATAAAGAACTCATACAACTCAACAACAACAAAAATAAAATCAAACAATCCAATTAAAAAGTGGGCAGAAGACCTAAACAGATATTTCTCTAAAGAGGAAATACCATGGCCAATAGATATATGTAAAGATGCTCTAGTTCAGTAATCATTAGAGAAGTGAAAATTAAAATGAGGTATGACCTGGTACTTGTCAGAATGGTTATCATCAATAAATCAAATAACTACAAGTATTGGCAAGAATATGGAGAAAAGGGAACTCTCATACACTGTTGGTGGGATTGTAAATTGGTACAGCTGCTATGGAAAACAGTTTGGAGGTTTCTCAAAGAATTAAAAAATGGATATACCTTTTAACCCAGCAATTGCACTTCTGGGTATTTATCCAAAGAAAACCAAAACAATAATTCATAAAGATTTATGCACTTTAATATTCATGACAACACAATTTACAATAGCCAAGATATGAAAGCAACCTAAATGCCCATCAACAGACAACTGGATAAAGAAGTTATGGTTCATATTTACAATAGAATATTACTCAGACATTAGCAAAAAAGGTGAAACCCTACCATTTGCAATGACATGAATGGATCTAGAGGTTATTATGCTGAGTGAAATAAGTCAGACAGAGAAAAATAAATACCATATGCTTTCATTTACATGTGGAATCTAAGGAACAAAAAGAATAAGCTAATCAAAAACAGACTCACAAATATAGAAGATAGTCTAGGGACAGCCAGAGGTGAGGTGGGTTGGAGGGCTGGGAGAATGAGATGAAAGGTTAAAGAAGTCCAGATTAGCAATTGATAGAGATCATGGGGCTGGGGATCATGGCTTAGGGAATGCAGTTAGCTTTAACAGAATGGTTAGGTGGAGAGCCAGAGGAGAGAAAGAGCAACTTGTGGGATCATTTTATAAATTAAGTAAATGTCTAACCAATGTACTGTATACTTGAAACTAATAAAATAAAATATTTTAAAAAGTCATTCGCTGAGATTAGTAATATATTTTTTAAGGCAAAATTGGAAGATTATTTGCTTTCCCTGATGCTTTTGACCTCTGTACACTTTTGACATTTTTGTACTAGGTACTACTTATTCTCATTATTTTTTGTGACCTTTACTTTCAGAAAGTAAACTAGAACTAATAAATTATTCAATATAGCTTGTTAGAGGGAAAAGCAACAACATCTTTGATAACCTACAATTAGAAGCAAGAAAGAGACATGAACCATTTCTCCATTTCTGGTAAAAGATGGTCAACAGATTGTATACAGTATGCACAAAATATTAAAATTGATTCCATGTGTTTCAACAAATGTTTTTTATTTCTAAAATTCCAGACTTCCAGAATATCAAGTAAATTTATATATTTCAACTAATTTTCACATAACACTCATGATTTTGTTTGACAATGGCATCAGTTATTAATAAATAAATTAGTTAAAATTAATATTAATTTATTCACTTCAAATTCACATTTTTGAATACTTATAAATAAGAATACAAATAAGCCTTATATTTTCTCTCAGCTGTTTTAGAAGCTATTTCTTTATATCCCACTTCTAATTGTCTACCCCTGGTGTCTTGCAGAAATGGACAGGCAAGTGTATTGTGAATTTTCTTACACAGAACATTACGATTCCCTTCCCTTTAGTTCACAAAAGATAAATTAAGGCCATGTTAATGTTCAGGATTCACATATCAGCAATGATTTGTTTTAAGAAATACAATAGATCAGATATACATAGTATTGGTAACATCTGCATGCAGAACTATTTTAATTTACTTTATTGCTAACATTTATCTCCCTTTATGGTATGTTATGCTTAATCAGTGAAAGTTAAGACCTTTGCCCCACTCCAGATGTGATAGATTTAGAGGAGCAAGACAATTGAGAAGCTAACTTTGTAATGATGATTAGAACCTAATTAAAAAGACTGAACCTCGATTAAGAGGAAAACTGTAAAACTGCAAGTTTCAGATAGGTCTGTATTTTCCTCCAGTTGTAGACTAAAAAGATGAGTTAAATGATGCTTGTGTCATTTGAACATGATGTGAGAGAGTGAGAGAGACATAAAGAGAGAGAAGAAAAGAAAAAGGAAACAAATCCTTTTTCTTATTCTAGTTTCTGTTGCTAAAGTATATTTATTTTGTTGAACCATGAAGACAAGCTAGAGAAAACTATACCACAATATCTCTTATTCGAAGTGATTGATCCAACTGTAGAGTAGATGGCTGAGACCATCGTCGGGGGTAGTTATGGGGAACCAAGTATAAGTGAAAAAAATAAAGAAGCTACCTAATTCACACAGAGAGGAATGACATAGAACTAAGGCACAGATAAAGAACTGATTATTGTTCACTTTCCAAAAGATCAAGAAATATTCCTGCAAATAAATGTTGCTGACACTATTCAGTTTAACATAAGTTTTAAGTAGGTTTCTATTCTTTGTAATCAGTCTCTAACTAAAAGAAAACAGTACCTGTGTTCATGTGCTTAGATGAGATAATGTCTATATGAAACAAATAGGTAGGCAGGGAGACAGCTAGGGAGAGGAGATAGAATATCAATGTTTAGCAATGAATAATTATTGAGAAAATTCTCCTGAGAAACACCAATAGTCTAAATCTATTTATTTCTCTATGATTTATAAGTCATAGTGTAATACTGAAATTTTACTCTGTAGTCATATTTCCTAGGTTTGAATCCTTATTAATTTTGAGACTTTAGAGAAGTTTTTTAAGTGCTTTTTTATTTTGCTACTTTTTTTTTTGAAATGAGAATGATAGTAGTAGCTATTTCAAAGGTTTGTTGTGCGAATTAAATGGGTGAATATGTGTTAAGTGCTTATGATAATAAGCACTTAGAAGCACAGGATAAGTACTTAACAAATGGTAATTCAAAATTTTTATGGTGAGGAGATGTGAAACCGTTTTTCTAGTGGTTTCAAGTGAAATGTATCCTAGAACAGATGTACAATTCCTTATCCAAAATTCTTAAGGTCAGATATATCTGGTAATTCAGAATTACCCTAATTTTAAAATAATCATACAGAACATGTACCACATCTTTCAAACTTACCGAGTTTGAAAGAGCAACTTGTACAAACACATTGATATTTCTGTAGCAGTACTTATGAATTTACCTATTAAGTGGAAAAAAGTAAGTTCAGGCCACCAAGTGAGCTCCCTTTGGAGTCACAACAGATCTTGTTTATGTATGAATAAATACATCTCTGATGAAAGCAGGGTGAATCAATTCAACCACCTGGAGTTTTCTTCCTTTGGGGAGAAAAAAAAATCAGTTTTTAGAGCAATTGAGATTTTAAAATTGCAGATAAGGAATTGTATACATGTGTTATCTTATTCTTCTTTTTAACTGTTGGTGGTTGGAATTTGAGTGTAACCAAGTTTCAAGGTTATTGAAGAGAATAACCTCATGAGTAAATAGTTAATGGAAAAGAGGAAGCTTCCCTTTTGAGGAAAATGGATGGTAATTATATTACTTGTAGCCTGTGTTATAAAGGTGAATTGTGTCTCCCCCAAAATTCATATTTTGAAGCCCTAGCCCCTATACCTCAGAATGCGACTGGATTTGGAGATAGGGCCTTTAGAGAGGTAATTAATGTAAAATGAGGTGACTTGATGCCTTTATAAAAAGAAATTTGGACATAAAAACAGACACTGGGACATGAGTACCCATAGGAAAGACCATGTGAAAACACATCAAAAAGGCAGCCATCTCTACAAGCTAACGAGAGAAGCCTCAGGAGAAACCAAATCTGCTGAAACCTTGATCTTGAACTTCTAGCTCCAGAACTGTGAGAAAATCTGTTAAAACTTCTCAGTATGGTATTTTGTTATGGTAGCGTTAGCATACTAATACAGTCTGTAATCACAATTTTACATAAAGCTATTGTTTTGAATACAACTGTTATCTGTGTGAATCTGAAATTCTCTTATCTTTACATTTCTAACCTGATAAAATTTTACATTTGTAATCTAATTAAAACAACTTTTATAATATTTCAACAGTATAATGTTTCATAGGAGGCAAAAAATCATAAGTTCATATATTTTTCTGTTATTAAGTTATCTTACTCAAAGCTTTTAGATGATGTACTGAGTAACAATTTGGTGATCACCAATAAGGGATTGAGCAGGTCCTGTAATATGGACTAAATGACAGCAATGGAACTAATCAGGACTGCCCCTATTCCATTGAGCTGATTTACCTCAATGTCAAGAGAACTGTTTCAAAGTAGATTTGAGGACAGTATACAAACAGAAAAAGGACTAAATGTTAAATAATTGTCTTCAACTGGAGGGATGACCAAAAAATTTAAAGAGATTTGGAGATCTATTTCCAAGCAAAGAGAAGGAAGGCAGTGAAGTTCACCAGAAAAGAGAAGCAGTGTGTTCCTGTTATAGCTTTGCAGGATTTTAATATATTAATCAGCAAAGACAATAACTGAACGTTTACATGGGGACTGTTTATTCCACATGAAAATATAAATCCAAACATAAAAGCAATTCTCTTACTAAGTTATAGATAAGTATCAAGTAATAAAAAATATATATTATTTTCTTCTGTATATTTTTGAGGTGGCAATTGGCTTCTATTTGTAATTAAGAAGCCATAACAGATCTCATTTATATATGAATAAATACTTCTCTGATGAAAGTAAAGTGAATTAATTCAACCCCCTGGAGTAGTATTTTTCTTTTATATTAACTGACACAGGTAAAGAGAAAGGAATACCTGCATAACCTATTGCACTCACAAATAAAAAATAACAATACACATGAAAAAAAGAAAATCCCCGAGTTTGAGACTATGCTTTCATATAAAAATATAAGGCCATAAAATAAAAATCATATTTTTCCCTTGTCAAAGAAAACAACTCCAAGATTTAACTGGTTCTAAAAATAATATATTCCTTATAAAAACCAGATATCCTAATTTATATTGATTAGAAAGGGAGTCCTACTTTAATCCTTCTTAGCTTTCAAGTTGTAAATCCATTTTAAAATGACAAATTCTTACTTATGTCAAAATATTTTAGAAAAAAAACTCATAAATGAAGAAAAATGTTACATTTCAGAACCCTGAAGTCAGACTCTTTACTCATTTTACCTGTTGTGCACTTCAGTGCAAAAGATATGGTATTATAAAGTCTGCCTACTCTAACTTTTTTACAAGACTTGCCTTTAATTCATCCTTCCTGGATCTTAGTATTCTTTAAATATTCTCCCTTAACCTCCCCTTTTAGAGACCTACTAAAACTTAGTTAATTTAGTGTTGTTTTTATGTTTTTTTGTTTTTTTAATTGCAGTAGGTCTAAAAACCTTAGTTTTACTTTGTGTGTGAGGTCAGTAGTTAAAAACTGGAGAGACATGTTTTATCGAAACCCTTGTACAACCTGATTTAAGCTCCTCTACTTGACACATGTCCCTCTGAGGCAGCTGACATCACTTATTCAGTAGTCATTCTGACAACAATAGAGGACTAAACCTCACCCTGTGTCTAAACTCAGTTATTTTTATTAACCTCCCAAATGCAGAGTTTCTACCTTCTAGGAATATGAATGCTTTTTAAGTAATTCTTCGATTATCTAATCAAATTTGAAAACTCTTATCCTAGATGTTTTTACCTGCAAAACTACTGTTGGTCTATTTTCATGACTCTCTTTTGTGAGTTGGTAAGAAGAGACCTAATTCCAAGCACTCCTGAGTTCAAAAGTTTTTGTCAGACTGCTATCCTTTAGACAATTACCTCCAGTAATCTTTCAAAACCTACACGAACTTTTCTCAATCTTGTTTTGGCTGGTTCTACTTAGTTTCATTTTGCTTAGAGTCAGAGGTTTATCAGGCCCCTGACCTGGTCTTAGGCCAAGATTTTTGAGACAGGAGGTATCCCAAGAAAAATTTTTATGTGTTCTTCTTAATATATTTGATTCTAAAGATCCAATTTTTTCTTTATATTTTAACTCATGTGCCTATGTCTCTAACCAGCATAATTCCACCCAGTACAATTCAAAATTGTAGAGTTCATTTTGGGGAAGTTTGTCATGAATGTGATTGTTGAATCTGTTGCTTGATGGAGTTCACTAGGGTTAAAATCATTCTTTAAACCTGTTGTAAATATTTTTGTGTGTGTGGCTCTCAATATACATGTGCATGTGTGTGCAATGAATTTCCAGCAGCTAACATTGAAGATTTCATGTATGTCCAAAGCTGGATCCTTCTCACTTCTGATTTTCCTCTCTCTTTTTTCTATTTCTCTTGGGAAATACTGTTCTGTTACCATGTCTATACTCTAGAAATTTCTAATCTACATAATCAAATATTCCCCCCCACACACACACACAAAAAGAAATTAAATGGTGTGCCCATCCTTTGGATTCCCCCTCATCTGTGATACAACTAAGAATGTGTTTTTTCTTACAGAAGTAGCTCTAATAAGCTTAGCTTTGCTTAATCAAAAGGTTTCTTTTAGTCATTTGGAATGCCAATGGTCTAAAAGCATAGAAGTAGATTTTGAAGATCACCTGAAAATATGGAAGATATGAAAGATAGCTTATAAAACCTAGAGGTCTTAGGCAATGCTTTCTGTAAATAATGCTTTAAGCAATACAGGTAATAATTTTTTCTCTCATCTGTAATAAAAAATATGGAATTAAAGAGTTTTGAGATTCAATGATGGATTTCAAGTAGATTTTTGTTTCTTATATGAAATTTGTAATCTCAGAACCAGTTTAGAATGTAAAACCCTTGAAATGTCAGGCTATGCCTTAGATATAATTGATTTCCATGATATAAGCTAGTCTGTGTACAGCATAAAAATCTCCCAAACATATGACACTCAAACAGTCTCTGACAGAAGAAAAGATGAAGGGAAGAGCAGATGACATGAAAAACAATAACAATAATTGCTGCCATTTATTGGGTTCTTCCTAAGTGGTAGGCACTGCTCAAAGAGTTTTGCATATATTAATTCATTTTATCCTCTCAAAATATTTTGAAACAGAAATAATTATGGTCTTGTAAAGCATAATTCTTTCAATTAAATGCTCATTTATAAGCACAACAATCTTTTCCTTTATTGTCTGTCAATCCTGATAAGGGAACAAAAAGAGGGATTCTTTTACTGAGTCCTTAAAAGGTGTCTTAATATAAAAATCAAACTGTAAGTCAGATATATCTTAATACAAAATTAAAGGCAGCGAACCAATGAATAATTCTAGTTATAAAAATAAGAATCTCAAAAAGAATATAATATTAGCCGATATCTATTTCCCAAAAAACTGTGTCATCACTGAAGTGATAATGAATCGGTTATTCTACAAAACTTTACAGCAACCAAAAATAGGATAGCTAAATATGAACAAAAGTAGAAATATTCAGTCTATTCTAAATATTAAACAATAAAAAAAACATGTAAATGGAAGTTTTGCAGAAAAATTATTAAAGATAACTGGTAATTATAATCTGTTTCTTAGTGAAGATTTATACTTGATGCACAAAGTTTATGACACATACTTTCTCTTATAATTTCAAAATTATATAAAATATTAGACTTTAAGAGCACATCAACACCTTTTGCTAATTCCTATTTCCAAGAACAATGCACTGTGTTCAATTTTAGTTATTTTCTTAGAAATCACATATTTTTCTTCTTTTATCCCTTTAAAAAACTATTCTCTCAGGTAGTCTGTTGGGTCTGGGAGAAATAATAGAAAGTTTTCTTAAGCAATAACCCAGACCCACTTAATAATCCTAATTAAGTTATAAATGGTAAGAAAAATCAATGGCATTTTTTGTTCCACTTGAAATATGCTTCTGCTACTATTCTAGATAGACAAGTTATTTTGAAATGTAAAATATAATTTATCTTATTTTTTGAATTTTCTCCTTTTAGGGGCTCAAATTTAAAAATGCCTTTCAACTCAAAAGTACAAATAAATAATCTGTTAGTGGATAAACAATAAAAAGTTTATTCAACTCTATTAGCAAAGGCAAAACTCCACTATTTATCACAATAAAATAATTTCTTTAGGAATATCATATGTTCAAGTGATACTTTATATAAATAGAAAATCTTGAATCATTTTAAATGATGAATACATTCAAATATAAAGTAGGGTTAAAAAACAGCATTCAACTAAACATTTAATACCCAGTCTACCTTTTTCAAATATCTCTTAAGAATTATTTCTTTAAATATTAGAATTTCTCCTCATTTATAATTTCCTATTTATGGTTTTTGGCAAAAAAAGAGAAAAGTTGAGAACACTGTAGTCCAATAGAGAAAGTTAGTGAAGCATTCTGGACTACAAAACAGATAGGCTGCAAGACATTCTCATGATTTTCTTGAGAATGACATTCATAAATCAGCTGTTTTAATAATTTGAAATGTCTACTTTTTCCTATGTGTCTATCAGAATCTATTTATACTTGCAATCCACAATATAAAAGTGTTTTTTAAGTGTCTTGGTCAATTATAATCAACTAAAAATCTCCAAAACACAACAGAAAATTTTTCTAGTAAAGGGATAAATATGTTTCCAATGTTTTTTTGCTTACATACCTAAGAAATGCTTCTAGAAATTATCTGAAACATTCATTTTCCTTTAGATATTTAAGAAGCATATTCATAATTTTTTATGAGTATAAAACTAAAGTATTTAAGTGTATTAATATTAATCAATATTAATCTTGTCTTCAGAATTACAGGTGAAGAATAGCAACATGATCTATGCTTTTCTATGCATCACTTTGGGAGATCTGAGGTTTACAATTGTATAAAAGTGATTTTTTGATCATTACACACTGGCGCTGAATTTCCATTGCCTTTGCGGTTCTGAAATCTATATCACTTCCAACAACATGGCCATAATCTAAAAGTTCCATTAACTGTTAACTCTCACATTAGCTTACCAAATTCAGTACAATTTCTGAAATTAGATGTTTGACCATGATTTAGATATCTAACCATAATAATTAGTTCTCTTAACCCATGATATAAAGTTAAATTTCATGTGATATAAAATATCCACTGTACAGATAGTTGATCATATTGTAGGTAGTGTGGAGGTAGAAACAATCTGGCACTACAAATCAGGATGTACACACACATGTTCTCACACATATGCACACATGAAAACACATGAACACAGAGATGAACTTTTAACTAATAAGTTAAAAAAAATTGTACTTTGGGAAATACAATAGTATTTAAAGCAACAAAACTATATAATATTTTAAGAAAACTGGTAGTAATTTGGCTTTAATCACAGTTTACTATAAAAGCATTATATGGAAGAACAAAAATTTCTTGAGAAAAAAATAATGATTCATACCAAAATAATGTGTCATACCAAATTTTTACTGAGGTGTTTCTATGAATTTTAAGATCCCATGGAGGCAGGAAGTTTTTGGTTTTTTGTTTTTTAAAAATATCTACAGCACCTGGTGTTCCTAGGTCTCCTATCCAAGTACTAACCAGGCCCGACCTGCTTAGCTTCTGAGATCAGATGAGACTGGGCATGTTCAGGGAGGCATGGCCATAGACAGGAAGTTTTTAACCATATAGAAATATCAGTTAACCACAGTTTGTACAGCACTCCACTAATCTCCCTTTTTTAAAAAAAAATTATTAGCTATTATGATTAGTCACCTCAATTTAGACATAGTATGCATGTATAAATATGCAAAAATATTAATGTAACTTTTAAAAATACAACATCTATTTTTAAATATTTCACAATGATACAAGTGATTTAGGTGCTACTCATCTGAATTTTTTCAGAAAAAAACTTATATTTTTATACAGTGTGTAATGTTCATATCTGGCTTTCTATCTAGCAGTCAGCTTTTTAATAGTAATTAAGGCCTAGCTAAATAGCATATTATGGCCTGCTTCAATTTTCCAGACATAGGCTAACTGTTGTCATCTCAGATCAGTAAATAGAACATTTTAAATGACACTCCTTAAATATTCTTATAAATATTTGGTAATAGGCCCTTAGTATTACTTTTGTCAACATGTAATGGAAATATCTGTCATTTGAATTAATCAATTCATCTTAAGAAGTAATCATTGCCATTAAATCGTCCTCAATCACAATAACATTAGGGTGATAGATTCTAAGAAAATATTTTGCATAAGAGCTTTCTAAATCCACACATTACAATTTAACACAACCAGAGACATATTATACATATTTGTAATGTACACAAATAACAGAACACATCGAATAAGAATCAGAAAGATGCATATCATGGCCCCTAAGTAAGAGAGATCAGGAGGCTCTTAGACAGTCGTTGTACAACAGAACAATTTTCACAACTTATTTCACCTAATTGTCTGATACTTCCCTAACATTTCTTACCACAAAATATATTAAGCTTTATAATCATGAGAAACATTGAGTATTATGTTTAAGAGAAATATGCTCAAGTAACCCTGTGTTAACCAGAAAGAAGATGAACTGGTTGTTTTGAATTTTGATTGTTGACATTTACATTTTACTCCAGGACTGAGGATGTCAAGTATAGAAGACATTACTGGGCTATCATTAATTTGATAATATTACCTTCCTCATAATTATTCCTTTAACCTCAGAGAGAAGGCCCAAATCAAAGTTGTCCCCTCAATGTACCTGTATGTATTAAGTTATAAGTGATTAAATTGTTGACCACACAAACCACAAAATAGTTAAAAAAAAAACTTAAAAAAATTAAAATACACTATTAATATGTTCCTTAACCATAAGTGCATATAAAATAGGAAATGAAAAAATAAGCAATACTATTTCACGGCAACTCTTTTCAGTAAAAATCAGTAATTAGGCTTTTAAAAATAACATGAAAAGCAGTAAAATTCTAATAAAACAAATGAAGAATATCACTATCATTTAGTAATGCCATTGTGTGGGTGTATGGATTTAGGTTTTTCTTCTTTGAACACATAGTTGCTATTGATCTAGGTACAGCAGTGAGAAGCTGGATAACTCCAAGCTGCACATGTCTGGAAAGGCACCGAATAGGCAGAGATAAATTATGGCACTACTGCTTGGCTGTGAACTTTCATTTTGGAGATGAAGAATTAAGTTCTTTAAGATTCATTTTGGTCACGTCTAAGCAAAAGTAGTTACCCTTGTAAAACTATAAGTGGCAGAGATCTTTCTTACACAGTACACTTTGTTTTGTTTTTCCCCCTACTTTGCCTTTACTGATAATCATGTCCATGCTCTCCTACAACATGAAAAACATCTAATATTTACCTTCTTAAGCTCTTCTGCCAATATGAACCAACTATTACGTGTCCCTCAAAAAACAAACAAACAAACAAACAAACAGGTTCATCTGGATGGAAAATAGCAATAAAATGGGAAGAAGCCCTAAATAACAATTTTACTAGGATCTATAATGCCAAATGTGAAAAACACAAAACTTGAAAGTGTAACAGCAAGGAAAGAAAAGGAAAAGACCATATATTTAATACTGTAGAAAACTTTTTATAGAAAGAGAAGCCACGCTTGGGGAGGGAGGTAAAGATTCATTTTCTCATTTTGTAAGACAAAATATCTTTACTTTTGCCCCCCTCCCCAAATTGTTAAATAAATATCACCAAAAAATAAAATTACTTTTTGGGCAACAAGAAAATATTAATTTACTGAATTAAATATTCTATTATCCCTCCACTCCCACAATCTAAATCACAAAGTACAACATTTATACATTTAGAATGAAAATAATTTTAATAATGGTTAAATCTGCACATTAGAATTAGAAAGTAAAAATATGCATTATGTATGCCATATGTTATTATGTTAGGTACTATTAAAAATTTGCCTTCTTTATAGAGCATCTGGTATTGACAATAAAGTTCTAAAACCACTAGTCTCACCAGAGCAATTTCACACTAAGAATGCATACCAGCCTAGTACGCATTCTTAGACCAGGAGCCTTACACAAGAGAATAAAGGATCCCTGGTGTCATAAAATGTTTCCATTATTAGAATTTTGCTAATTTCTCAGTAAACCATTATCACAAGTAATGTTTTCTTTAAAAGTCTTTTTAGACTTGTCCAGAGGGTCTTGCTGTTGTAAATATACTTTAAACAGAAACAGCCTGCTTAACCAGAAAAACAGTATTCTCTTCGGGTTCAGAGGAACAGGCACAAATAACACATTTACATAAACATGTAAAATGCACTTCGGCCAGAGTGAATAGGATATATGTAAACAAAATTCCTCTTACTACATCCTCATCACCATCATCTTCATCATCATCATCATCATCATCATCATCATCATCATCATCATCATGTCGCCATCACCAACAGCATCACTAAAACACTAACCATTTTCTTTTCCTCCTTATCACTCTCCCTTATACTTTCTTACCTCTCTCCCTCCTTGTACTGTCTCCAATCTTCTCAGGTTCAAACCCTGAAAGAAAAAAATTACTGTTGGTAAAGAAGAAGTTAACTAATAATTAGTACTAGTTATTTCAAACCTTTGAAAGAAAATAATGCATTTAACAAAGAAGGTTCTAATATAGATGAATATCTCACACGTATGCCAATATCTGTGTCTGAGTAAGTCTTCAGAAGTGGATCAATGCATTTCTTGCTAAATCCTAAAACCATAAGTAAAAGTACAATGTAAAGCATTTGTTTTGTTATAATTACTTGTCCCTTGGTAAATCACAATACTTATAGAATATGTAATGAGAGGCAAGATCTTACTCTACTGCTCTGCACCTGGCACATTTCAGGGTCCAAACATGAGTAAGGTAGATAAAAGCAGCAGTATCTTTTGCAGCACTGATCATCTAGGAAATATTTGGGATATAAGCTCCTCACAAAGGACTTTCTCTCTTTTCTCTTATCATAACTGCTTTCTACACTAAAAGGAGAGGGATTCACTTTAAGTCCCCAGTAAACACTGTGCTTAATTTAAATGGAAGAAAAGCTCATCTTTTTTTTTTTTTAGGAATCCTATTGTAAAAAGTGCTTGTGCACAAGAAAAAAAAAATTAGTCTGTCTCTCTATCTCCCCTAGAAATACTGTCATTTAGAAACCAAAATAATGAAAGATTCTCCCCCACAAAATACAGTGAAAGCTTCAATTCCTACTGAAAATTGCAGTGAAATATGATCTCACAGTACCTAATTCTTCATTTTTACCTTCCTTCATTTCTCTTACCTTCTATTCACTTTCCTTCCTTCTCTCAATCACTTTCTTTTATTATTCTACAATATATATTTATTGTATACTTATTATGGGCCAGACATCATGCTTGATATTGGAGAAATGAAAATAAATAATAAAGAGTCCTCTCAAAGTTTAGATCATTGGCTACAGACAAATGAAGGTAAAATTTCAGGAGAATGATGTCAGGTATACAAAATTTTTTCTGATCATGAGATGAGAGAGGTTCATTCAGCCTGTGAACAGGCATATACACAGAAGGCCATAGGGAGGAAAGCATTTTGACAATCTTAGATGTTGAGGAGGGAGTGCAGGAGAACAGCATGCAGTACTCTAAACATCTGACTGTTCAAAGTGTGGTGCTGGATTAGCAAAACATTATCACCTGGGAACTCAAGAGAAACGCAGACTCTCAGACTCCACCCAAGACTTGATTCATAAGAACATACATTTTAACAAATTTTTCAGGCAATTCATATGCACATTAAATTTCAAGAAGCATGGCTTTAAGAGATCTAGGAAAGATGTGTGGTTTTCTTGGCATGTATTGTGATTTGGGCAAAAAGGAGTGGTAGAAAAATAAGACTGACAAATTGACCAAATTGTGAAGTCTTTCAAGAGAAGGACTATGAACTAGTTCTTTGAGTAAATGCTTACTGTGATAGCAGTTTTTGGAAACTTGGGGTAAATTTTAAAATAGCAAAGATATACATAAATGAGGACTTACATATTCTCATATTAGCCTATACCTAATTTGCATTTTCTTTTCTTCTTCTTTTTTTTTTTAATGCTATCAGGAGAAAATTGAAAAGAATACAAATAAATAAATATTAGAATTTATTTTTATTGTAAATTTTTACATGCCTCTAAATTATTTGACAGAACTTTACAAAATGCAAATGTAACAATTTTTCACATTATCATTAGTAATTTTGACTTAAATAAAAGTCCCTATTTCTGATGAAAATTGGAATAGCACATAACTATATATTCTGTGTTATCACTAATATATCTGGTAAGAAAACTGACCTGTAAGAAAGATAAGCCTGACTTAATCATTATATTTCTAGCTTTATTTTTTGGAATTTAAGATTGTTACTGTTTTTGTTGTTGTGTTAAACAGCACATTTAGAGTGCAATAACAACTATTCATAGTTACAAGGATAATAATTTATTAGATAAAATCTTCACGTTTGTTGACAGCTATGTTTAAATGTTTTCAAGAGGTTTTTTAAATGTTCTCTCTTCATGCATAAAATTCATTTCTCAAATTGTTTAGACAAAAGCATCTGAAGACAAATATTAACTAAGGTTATTATATCTTAAAAAATAAACCATTATTCTAATGACTGTAGAAAAGGCCCTAGAATCAACCTGGCAAACAAGTTAATTTTGAAAACAAATTGTAGCCTAATTTTTGAGCATAGAAAACTATCTACATCTACAGAATACATTTTGAAGAGTTTGAATTTTATATTAAAAAGATAAAAAAACGTTAGAACATTTCTTAAACCAGGCAGTGTAGGCTAAAAATAAATTCTATAGTAGCATTTGTGTTCATAACTTTTAAGATATTGGAAACTATATAATGTACTTTTGAATTCAGACTGATGTGGGTAGAAAGCTCTAGTTTGCCACCTTCTTCTGTGTTCTCTTATAAATTATATAATATTTTTTAATCTTATCTTTTATACTTGAAAAATAATAATAAATTTAGTAGCTACTGCATGTGGTTGCTAGAAAGATTAAGCTAGATAATATGTGCATAGCACTTAGCAAAAGGCCAGGCATAGCATATCTTACAATAGTAATTATCTTCTTTTTCCTCTTCTTAATTTAATTTTTGTTATAATTATTACACATATGATATGTCTGAATATAAGATTAATTTAAACAAAATACTCTTATTTTGTGCCTTTTATTTAAAGAATGAAAACTATCTAGAAAATTTTCATAAACAATGAAAAATATTCATATTGACAAACAAGGAAACACAGTAAAAATGCTTTTTACATACATTTTCTCATTTGATACTCATGACAACTTTTTAAAGCAGGTATTGCTTTCATAAAATTTGGGGGGAAATTGGCCATTATTTCTTCAATTTTTCTATTCCCTGCTTCTTCCACCATCTAATTTTGGGACTGAGGTTAAATATTAAATGGCTTGTCATCTGCCACTGACACTCTGTTTATTTTTTTAAAAGTCTTTCTTTTTTCTTGGTGCCTCATTTTGTATATTTTTCTACTGCTATAGCTTAAAGTTCATTGACTTTTTCTTCTCCACTCAGGAAAATTTTAATTCCAAGTATGTAAGTTTTAGTTTTTAGAAGTATAATTTTGATGTATTGTTTTTTTATTTCTCTCATTACAGACATACTTTAACTCCTTGACACATTTACAATAGTATTTGGAACTTCTTGACTGTTAATTCTGTCATCTGTCATTACCAGATCTGTTTCTATTGACTAAACTTTCTCCTGGTTATAAGTCACATTATCCTATTTCTTCTTATGTTCAGCAATTTTGATTGGTTCCTAGATATTGTTTTTTAATTTGTTAAATGCTAGATTTTGTTTATTCCTGTAGATGTAATTAGAATTAGTCTGGGAGATGGTTAAGTTACATGTATATCAGAATGATCTTTTTGAGGCTTACTTAAAAAAAGAATGGGTGTGATATAGTTTTTAGAGCTATCCGTATTACTACAACTTGACCTTTTTGTGCTCTTGACTGAGTACCCCATGTATTCAATAAGAGTTCACTAATCTGGCTAATAGGAACTTGAAAGATTTCCAAACCCATAAAAGGTTTGGGAATTATTCTACTTAAGTTTCTCTGGTAATTATTCTTTTCCATGTGAAATTTCACTCTACATATGGAAGATTACTATTCAAACAAATTTCTCAGGGAAACAGCTATACAGATTTCTAGAGTTGTTTATCTTTATGTTTCCCTTCTTTATGGTAATCTGCTCAAAAATTCTAGCTGCTCTATTCGCTCCAAACTAACACTTTTGTCTCTTCAACTACAAAATTTTAAAATTCTAAAGTTCTGTTTGGGTTATCCTCCATGCACCATGATCCAAAAATTTTCTCCAGATAGAAATCCAGGTATTGTAAGATCCCCTTTCTTTCTCTTTTTTCAGGTATGATAGTGCTTCTCTGTCGGTTTTTCAGTGTGTGATGATTGTTTTATGACTTTCATCTAGTTTTCTAATTTTTACAGCAGAGGGCAAGTCTTATGGCCACTATTTCTTTATGAATAGAAGCAGAAATTAACGTATTTTAAATTTATTTCTTCAAAGAAGAAAACTGAAGCTTATAAAATTTAAATTATGTGCTCTGACAATCAGAACTAATAAGTACAAAAGCAAAATTTAAACCAATATTTTAAAAGTCTGTATATCAAGTTCATCTATTCATTTTTGGTTGTTTTTTAAATTCATAGCAGTCAAAATGTTTGATGTGTTCTATACATAGGAATACAAATTTATTATGATGTAGAACTCATGCATGTGTCATGATGTTTCTTCAAGACAACAGTGATGTTAAAGACCTGGGTGTTGGGACTTTGAGAAAAAGCATACCTGGTTAGATAGAATAGGGGATGGAAGGTAAACTTTCCAGGGTAGATATATGTTGTATAAACTATGTAAAAAGCTTGGTCGTATTTAGGCATTGAATATTGAAAGAATTGAGGTTAAAGAACTGAGTTAGAAAATCTGATGGTGAGAATCGGGGAGCCACATGGGAGAAGAATAATGATCTAAGAGGATTATCCATATGCTAATAGGGCCTTAGGCAAGTATATGTCTCAGTGGAGAAGTTAAATGATCTAAGGTATAGTCAGCTTCACCTACTACGTCCAGGGTATGATAAGAATTATTGAGGTATGACCTGGGAGGCGTAAAGCCCTAACTAAGGGCAGAAATTAGTCTGAGTACTAGTGTAAGACTAAACCTTTAAGTTGTAAGGTCACGTGGTTTGAGTAGGGAAAGTTGCTAGGGGGAAATACAAACTATGATTTCCAGTTTCTATTATGAAAACCAAAGCAATCTTGATTTTTGCTGGCTATTTTTGATAGTCACTTGGTTAATCTAATTTGATATATCAGACCATAATATCAGCCCAATTAATTAAGCAATAACAGTTAAAAAATATTTTCAAAAGAAATATTAATCTTGATAAAACTCAACCCCTTCTTTGTGTTCACTTACATATATACCAGAAATTTACACATTTTTAAATAAAAAAAAATGCTTGGCATTTTATATTTTATGTAACATCCACTAAAACATGTATTGAAATAATTTGGAAAAAAATGTTTGTTTAAATTCTATTCACTGAGAAAATCTGACTCAGACTTGAAGTAGACATGAATAGTAAAATTACTTAAGAATATATAAATATGCATGTATAACAGTTGACTGTTAAAATTAATACAATATTTACAAAATTTTGACATATAAAAACCCATTTCATTATTCTTCAACAGTAAAAATATGATATTTAACCAGCATGTCTCAAGGAAATCATATTTAAAAATACTTTGGCAGATATGGTTGAGAAAAATGTATTTCCCTCTCTTATGTATTTTCTCACTAGAGAGTATAAACTGTTTTTATTGGTTGAAATTAAGCACAAGACCAAACCAAAATGCAATAAATAGTAAGTAAAAATAATTACCACAAAGCAAATGTTCTGCTGTGTGCTAAATTAAGATAAGGCATTAGGGAGAAAAGCTATTAGCTGGAAAAAATAAAAATAAAACAGAATTTCCTACCATAACTCCCTTGCAGTACAGCATTCAGGCATCTGTGTGAACACCCCTAGTTACTATGCTAGGATATGAGACCATCTTTGTCTAAAGTATACCTAGGGGGAAATCTTCGTGACTATTACAACTCTACCCAAACTGCTATCATGTCATAAAGATTTCCCCTACTTCCTTGTAAACAAGAAGTCTATAAGACTAAAAAGAAACATAGTATCCAATATACTCGATTTGGCTAATTTCCTTTTCCAGTATGGAAAACTATGGAATGAATAGATAAAATAGATATTGCATATCCAGGACTGTGGAGATTTCATTATGATAATTTTCCTTAAATGTAGATAGTAGTTATGATTTAATTGGATAAAATCAAAATTAATTTTTGAAAGTCCTCAAAAAACTACGTGACTTTTAGCATTTAGCCCCAGCTATTGAGGCACAAGAAAGAGTGAGAAGGAACTTTAAGTAACATGTAGTTCCATCTCTTCATTTGACAGGTGAGAGGTCCTGCAGCAGGGAAATTAACTTAAAGGTAGCAGATTCCCGGGTCGAACTCAGGCCAGTGGTTCTGGAATCTGGACTATCTTTCTTTCACAAAATTATTTTAGTAGTTCTATTATAAGTCATCTTAAACGCTGCATAACTTTCACAGTATTCCTTAACCACTTTATGTCGTAGGTCCCTCAGCTGTAAAATTGATACAAGCTGTGGGGATAAGTGAATTTATATAAAACACAGCTCAGTGCCTTGTCCATAGTTGACCCCAATATGCACTAATTTTTATTAGTTGCTTAGAATGTTGATATTATACAAATGAAAGACTAGTTATTACAACAGTTACAAAAATAACGAGTATTTTGGAGGTATTCTCTGTGTCCAGCACTGCTCCAAATGTTTTTCTTGGATTAATTCAATTCTTATAATAACCCCATTACATACTAAAAACCAAATTGTTCTCCCCTCATTGAGCAGAATTACCATCCGATTGTTCTGTTCTGTTTTTGAACCTATTTCTTTAGGAAAAATAAGAGGTGCCATCTTAGTTCTTGCTAGTGTTAGTTTCATTTTGCAGTTCTGGTTTATGGCCCAAAAGAACAAGAATGTAAAACAATTCTGGCCTCTCTGCTTCTTACCGCTGCATTTCTTTTTCTAAGACAAGTGCATCATTTTGGGGAGAAAAGCACACTCTTGAAGGATGAGTACAATGTTCAACTCTGGGTTTTGGCTTTCCTACCCGGAAAATGATGTGGGGGTGAGAGAGTAAAGAAAGTAGTACCTGGTAATCTCTGTAGAGTTTTAAAATCTAATATTTGTGCTATGTTTTAATTTTAGGAAAGACAGATTAGTTCTCTTACAGCTTCTTGCTATGCGATTTTCTATCTTAAATGGCTTCTCAACGAGACTGGTGAAACTACTCAAGAAGTTAAGAAATTCTGTGTTTGAACAGCATTTGATAAACCTATTGCCAACCTTATACAGCTCCTAAATTCTGGTTTCCTTAACTCAGATATCTATTTTTTCATCTATCAGCTTGCTGCACAGACTTTAAATTCAGTGTCAAGTTTCAATTACATTGCTGATAACAAATCTTTAGTTGTAGATATGGATTGCTAACTGAAGCCCTGCTTAGGATTCGTTTTGTGAGTATGAGACATATGACTAGTATAGGTTTACAGAAAAGACTTAGAAATTCAGAAATTTCAAGGCTACTAAATCTACTTAAAAACTGTAAGAATTCACTTTAACATATAATTTCCAGTTTCCCTTTAAAGTTAATAAACATATTTAATTCTGTTTTGTAATTCCTTGAGCTCTCTTTTGGTCCTTATATTTTTTCTTACACTGTGTTGAAATTATATCACAGAGAGATTTGTAGTGCATTTGTTGGAAAATTTTAAAATTCATCAGGATTTGGGCTAAAATCTACAAAGACAAAAAATAGCCAAATGTAAAAATTTATCAAACTTTTTTTTTTGAAGTTAGTCATTTTAATCATTTTTAAAACTCTATACCATAATATCTATAATCTATTACCTGGGATCTCTAAAATGTTCTTCATCTCCTTTCTCAAATCCACAATATGTCATTATTTTCAGCAATTTCCTTGTTCATTGTTCACTGTTGAAGTTCTCATGTTTTAAAAATGGCAAATCATCCTTCATTTCTTAAGTAATAAACTATACCATAGGATACTTTTACATGTACACATAACAAAAAGCAGTTAACAAAAGCAGTATACATTTGTTGAATTGGTACTAGATGATAGACATTATCTAAGCACTGCTCATAAGTTACTTTTTTATAACTTACTTTTTTCATCCTCACAGTTACACATGTTGTAGATATCATTATTAATTTATGCTTTTGTCATAGGGTAGTTGAGGCAAAGAGAGGTTAATTAACTTGTCTTGGAGACATAGTTAGAAGGAATATTGTACCCAGAATATCTGACTACAGAGCTTCTTTTGCAACTACTACATATACTACCTCCAAAAGGAAGTATGACTTTATGTTTTATGTATATTAAAATATAAAGTATGAATTAGATAAACATGTGTTTAACAGATGAATGATTGAGTAACCCATTGCATGAGTAAGCCTAATTCTAGAATTACATTCAAGTTCATCTAAACCATATTATTTTTACATATTGAAAAAGTAAATGCAAGATAAATTCTTTGTTTTGAATTCATTTAGGGTTTGGAAGTTAACAGTGAAAAAAGTTAAAGAGATTGGGTTTCAGAGTTTTTGACTTCTTGAGGAAAAATGTAAAATTCAATTGAAATATTTCTTGAGGCATATAAAGATTAAAAGAAAATTAATGTGAGTATGTGGCACAAATAACATTTCATACAGCTCGTCTATGATTATCGCTGCTCTAGGCTAGCTAACATATTAAACAAGTATAGCTCTTCACTGCCTGCAGTTTTCCAGCAGTTCTCATCTTGGTATACTGCATAAGTTAAACTCCTCTGCTCCAGGGACTTGGGTTCTCATATTTTATGAGCTTAGATACAATAAAGTTTGCCCGAAACCTGGTGTCTTTCCAATGTTACTTATGTTCATAGATGGGAGGTCATTTGTGATGGTGCCCTTCCATTTCAGATATGACACTAATCAACAACAGAGAACTTCTCCTAAGACTTTATGCAATATTATTTCTGACAACCTCTACTTGTTAATATAATTCTTAAATAGGAAGTTAAAGACACAGTTTCAGAAAACAAGTATCCCTAAATACTGTCAATGAAAGGTGTACTGCATTAGAATTTTCTTGTGGCAATAAACATCAAACCAATTGTGACTTTAAAGAGATATGAACAGGCTTAGTATTTAATGCATGGATCATGGCATCATAAAATATTTGAAAAATTATTCCTTGGTTATTCTAAAGTAATTGAATCATTAATCTGTTTAGTAAGCTATCTTTAATATTCTTATCATGAAGCATAAAAAGAGAATGCATTAGAGTAGTATGAAAGGATTAATAGCTAGAATATGGCTATTAATTGATCTATCTGTCTACAAATTCTGACTCCCATCTTTTACTATAAATCCCATTCCCATCACTCTATTATAGAATCTGGCTTGTTTGTTAAGTTATGTTAAGCATTCTTTTACCGTAGGCTTTTGGATTAGGTTCTAACCTCATATGGAACTCTCTTCATCTAAATCTCAGCATGACCAACTCCCACAGCTTCTCAAGCCTTTGCTTACATCTTACTTTCCCAAAGAAGTCAACTTTTATCATCCTATTTAATATTGAAGTCTACTGCCTCCTTCACCTCCAGGGATACTTAAAATCTTTGAACATTCTGTATAAATTAATGATTATTATATATTACCTATCTTTCCTCATTAGTATTTAAGTTTCACAAAGACAAAGATCGTTGCTGTCTCAATTGCCCAAATAGTGCCTGGAACATAGTTAATACTAAATTAGTAGTTAAATATTTGTTGAATGAATGAAATATTTACTTTTCTATTCATCCATGTATCTAAAGAGTTCTACCTAATCCATACTATATTAATTTATTTGTAAATTGTGCATGTGGTACTGGCTTTATCAATCAACCAGATGATATTTATTTATTCTTATTAAAGTTAAATCAACAAAAATTTAAAATTTTAAATTTAATTATAATATTGAGTTTCAGCTTTTTATCACACTGTATCATTTGACAACACCAAAGAAAGTGTGTCACCATATTTTTCTATCAAATGCCTAAGCAATATTAGTGACAGAGACTTTATAAAAAAAAATTGTTGATATCAGACTATCCCTCAGAACACTGTTATCAATTGAACAGTTTCTCCTTTCTACAAAAATGACAATGATTATGTCAGGATGAAAAGTAAAGTAACATATGCACATTTAGTAATATAAGTTAAATTCAATTAAAATAAAAAATATGAATGACTGGAATCTATGAATTGGGAATAACACCAGTTTATTAAATGTAAAGTTATATAGGATTATACAAACAATTGATTCTAAATGATGTTCGATAGGTTTCTGCTACTGATACTAATAATGTCAATTCCTTCATGTTAAGCAGAATCTCTTAATGAAAACCCAAGAGAAGCTAGACAAGACTTCTATTTAAATTTTTCTTCCTGCTTATTTGGTCCACATTTTGTTCATCCTTTTTCCTGAGTTAAAAACAGTTCTCCACTCATGGTTGTCAACATTAAGATGTATTTTCATTTATCAGGCTTGCTATTATTTGTAGAAATCTCAGCATCTTATTTCCTCAAACTTCTCTTTCAGTAATGACTCTTTATGAATTACATTGCTGAAGGAGCTTTACAAAACACTTACAGGTACTTACTTGTTACCTTCAAAATGGGTGTCTCATTCTACTTATTAGGTACACCTCTCAATGCAGCCCTCTTTTTGCTATGTTTGCAGGTTCTCTGGCCAATACTTTCTTAAACTACATCTGTGTTCTCTGCTTCACTGAAGTGATAGAAGGAATTTATATGCTTCTTCCAGAAAAATGTGTTTACTGTTTGGAAACAGTAAAAAAGTAAAAAAGAAAATCACCATGATACAAAAACAAATTCTATTACATTCCATGTTTACCACAATTACACATTATTGAAGGCTGCTACAGCATATGGGCGTTAACTATTTGTGCATTTCACGATGACTATGTGGGTTACATGTACATGACCAGCAGCCCTGGGCCAGAGTCTCTTTGAAGCTCTGGGGAAATAGGCAAACATGAAAACAGACATAATGCTTATCCTCACAGAGTTTATAATCTAGTAATGATGACTGTATTACTTTGGGTTAATATGTTTACATGTGAGTATGTTTCCATATATAGTAGTTTCCCCTTATCTATGGGAAATACGTCCTAAGGCGCCGGGTGGATGCCTGAAGCTGCGGATTGCACCTGGCCCAACACAGGCGTACCTCAAAAACACCGCAGGTTGGGTTCCAGAATACCATATTAAAGCAAATATTGTAATAAAGTGAGTCACACAAACTTTTTGGTTTCCCAGGGTATATAAAAGTTATGTTTATACTATTAAGTGTGCAATATCATTATGTCCAAATAAACAATGTACATACCTTAATTAAAACACACTGATTTGCTAAAAAATGCTAACCATAATTTGAGCCTTCAGCAAGTTATAATCGTTTTGCTCGTGGGGGGTTTTCTCTCAATGTTGATAAAAAAGCAATATCTGTGGAGCTCAATTTAGTGAAGTGTAATAAAACAAAGTATACCACTATATCCTGTTTTTTCCTATGCATACATGCATAAAGTTTAATTTATAAATTAGGCACAATAGGAGATTAACTACAATAACTAATAATAAAATTAAATTAAATTAATATTAAATAAAATTAATGTAATATTCCACATTAATAAATTAAAGGAAGAAAAAGAAAGATGCATACTAAGTTACTAATAGGAAGGGAGGGTATACAGCTTGGAAATGGGGACAAGAGATGATTCATATCCCAGAGACGGCTGGAGATTTCATCATGCTATTCAGAATGGCCTGCGATTTAAAACTTATAAATTGTTTACTTCTGGAATTTTTTATTAATAGTTTTGAACTGTAGTTGACCATAGGTAACTGAAATCATGGAAAGCTAAACTGGTGATAAAGGTGGACTACCATATATAATATCACTTTGTTATTTCACTAAAAGTTAGTACAGTGTTTGTGCTTCCATTTTTTTAAACAAAATAATATATTCAAGAAATGTTTTCCTCCAATATCTTATTTTGAGTTCAGAGAGCAATGGCAGCTTTTCTTCCAGAGCAAGACCTGTGTGGAGATATATTAACTGCTTTCTTTGATCTTTGCATTACCAGATTTGTTATAGGGCACATTTTTAGGCACTTAAAAATGTGAAGAGAGTAATTAGGAATTAATAATAAGATATCCATATGCATTCTTTTTTTGGCTTTCAAAAGCAACAAAATGTGTGGAGTGTTATTTTGTTAATTACTTGCCTTTCAAATCTCTAAGTTAATGTGAGTACTATGACTTGCATATATTTTTAGTGAAATAAATTGTGTCTTTTATCACTTGTTTGATTTAGCTAAGCAAGTAAATGTTCTAGAAAGCACTAAGACTCCTTATTCCCAAAGTTTATAGACACAGGAATACTTGTATACATTTGATAGCAGAGGAAAATAATTATTTTAGCTATTAAAATAATTTTACACCAAAGAACCCATTTTCCTTTTATCCTCCACTACTCATATAAAGGTTATTTCTTCACCATTGATGTAAATTATAAAAAGCAGCTTTCCCCAACTCAGTCTTTCAGAAGAGTTTGAGATTTCAAGTACAATGATATCTATATGCTCTGTGTTCTAAAGTTGGTATCTTTTTAACATTTTTTCTCTTCTCTATTTTCACTTTCTGTAGGTGTGTCTTTTCTTTTAAGAATAAACCTTCTAGAAGAACTAGCACATCTCCCCTCTCCCAAATCTGGTCCTAACACATTTGTTCACACATGCTTATACACAAAGAGAGTTGGTAACTTCTAGTATTTTAACTAAAAGAATTTAAGGGAATCTTGAACACATTAGACTTGGGAGATTGAAAGGACCATCATTTTTATAATGAGACCATTAGTCCATATGGTTAAAAGAAACTGCCCAAGGATATGTAATTAAATACTTCGAATAAAAGTTTTCCACCTTAAGTGCTACCTTCACAAGAAGTGCCTAAAGCACAAAACTGGCAACATTTTTCTAAGACAGATTATCTTTCCCAAAGCTTTTTTTTGAATCTGTATTGTTAATAATGCCTTGCAGATGACACTTAGAGTTGCTATTTATAACTAACAAAAATGTTCGAATGCTTTTGGGCGTTTCTCACTATTAATCTAAACTTATCTTTCAAAAATTATTCAGACTCATGGAGATCTTCAGTCAAGTGAGCCTACTACTTTCTAGTTCAGTTTTCCTCCAATTTCCTTCTTTTTCAGTTTAGAGTCCGAGGCCCATGATAATCATGAGAATGATATAAAACGTTTCAACTTTCAGTTCCTTTCTTCCTTTGTTATACTCCCCTAGCAAAGCCTAGACTCTGGGTATCATCTACATAAGTTCTAACTACACCTAACAACTAACAATGTATTACTGGGGAAAAACAGAGAGTTGTGTTTAAATTAATGGTCACAAATTTGAAATTTGCTTTTATCATATCCTCAAAATCTGAACTCTTTTTACTTTAGAAATTTTATAGCAGCTGTTCCCTTTTTATAATAATCTCCCCCTCAATCTTCATAGGGTTATAGGGTTATCTCCTTGCCATTCAAACCTCGGCTTAAATGTATCATGTCAGAGGCATCTCTGAACACTGAATCTAAAATAGACATCAAGTTACTTACTGTCATGTCAACCAGTTTTAATCCTGCTTGAGACCTATCACCAAAACATATTTTTTTCTTATTATTTATTTATTTACTTATTATTTTATGTACTGGCTATTTCTTGCTCTTTCTTCTCAGTAGAATGTAAAGTCTATGACAGTAAGTGACATATCTGTCTTGTAAGACTTTTTATATCCACAATTCTCATAAAATAGGTATTTATTTACTGCCTTTTATAAAGATGGTATTAACATATGAACTCTAATAGTTGGAATTCAAATTGATTCAGCAGAAAAATGAATAGAATTAATTGGTTCCTTTCTCTCCCTGACCTCGGGCAAATTACCTAAACTTCTGAGATCACTCTTTCCCCCCCCCAAATTAGAAAATTGGACCAGCCTTGAATATCTCTTTTAGCTCTAAAATATTTTTTAGACTTGATATTTTCTTTTGAGAAAATTGAGTTTTAAATTTTTCAATTTTTATATGTAAGTTTTGTTATCTAATCTGTTTCAACTCAAGAACTATATCAATAACTATGGCCTTTGTCTACATTAAAATAGTGTCTCAGTATTTTTTTTTTAATCTCCCTCAATTATTTTAAGAGCTTTCTAAAATATTAAAGTTACCAGTTCCAGTATGAGTGCATTATGTAAGCTTTGTTCTAGATACTTTTTATATTTTTAATAATTATTTCCTTGTAAACTGGCATATATTTCAGCATATCTATGAAAAATTTCCACTTTTAAATATAATAATCATAATTACTACTAACTCTATATTGTCTGAGCAACAGTATTGATGATTGTGTCAAAATCCACAATCCAGAATTAAATGTGTTTATTTCTGTCATTATTAATTTATAGGAATAGAAAAACAAAACAGAAAAATAAATGTGTAGTCTCAGACTACAAGTCAGAAAACATACCATGGCTTAAATTTTCATCTGATAGATCAATGTTAAATAATGTAATTTTATGTCCTCTCAAACTCAAAGACCTACCTGAAAATAAAATGACTATTTCCAAATGTTCTTAGCATCATGTACATCATGAATGTCTGTAAATTTAATATCTTTTGGAAATCTATGAACATTAAGAAGACATAGTTACAACTATTTTTTGGTATATTTTTTATCTTCCCAATCTGAAAACAACATAACATCTTTCAATAGTCAGTTGACACTGATTTTCATTCGAACCAGTCCAGTGATTTGTTATAGTAAGAAGGAGCAAATTAAATACATTCTATGGCTATACTTGGCATGGGTTAGCCAAGATGTATAAGTTTAATTTCAATATATTTTGAAATTAAATACTGTGTGTTAACTCTAATGATACTGTTCCCTAATTTATTCTTCTTGAAACTGTGGAAAGCCATGGAAACATTAGGCACTGTTCCTCATGAAATAGCAATATGATGATAACTTGAAGGTCTAGGGTTATTTGTATGGCAGAGAACTAGTCAGAAAGAATATTCTTTATTCTTAAGTACTTCAAACCACTTTCCTAAACAGGGGCATGCAAACCTCTGAGACATTCTGAAATTTCCTAGGGATTCTCTTTTTACCCACCCTGTCCACCATCAGGGTGCATTTTATATTAAAGAGGAAGGAGAAATTAAGTCAAAGCAGCAATGTCTGCTTTAGCATATACTATCCTTCTACTGATAGTCATTTAACAAACCCACTCACCCTCACTTTTATTTTCTGGCTTATTCATTCATTCATTCATTCATTCATTCAACAAATACTCTCTTGAGTGCCTACTGTGTGCCAGGCTCCATACTATGTGCTGGGCCAAGACTGGCAAGGTATATTTCTTATGGTGCTTACATTAAATTACATTTGTGAAAAAAATATGATTTTATATAAAGATTTATAAAATGTTAGTATTTAAAAAAGCTTAAGAACCCAAATCTTCCTTATTTTATTTGTGAGGAAACTGAGGCCTAGAGATAGAAAAAATGACTTCTGAAGATTACGTAGGTAGTTAGTGAAGGTCCATAATATTTATAATGTCAGTATTTGTTCTACTTCTCCACCTATCTATAAGGATAATTACCTATCTACCTCTGCTTTTTAAAATGTCCCTTTCTTCTTATTCTTATACTATGTTCTGGTTTTTCTTTTACTGTGATGCAAATGACCTGATTGAAAGAGTTATACTTTTCAGTTTGCCCTTTTCTGAGTCACCTTCAATTTCAGGTTCTTTAATTGTTGTCTGACACCATAGGAATAATCTTGGCTGGAAAGGAGGCCAAATGAATCCCCAAGGTTTACTGCTCTGTGCTTCATTTCTCTTCTGCTGCTAACTGTGAGACCATTTGGCAATAGTAGACTTAGAGCTGTAAGATAATTAGTTCTTCCTCAGAATGGCATGGTTTTAAAGAAGGAAAGTATGCAACATTTGTTTCAAAATCCAAATCTATCATTTGTAGACTATGACCCATTTTACTGGCATTTTGATATTTTTGAAAATAGTTTACATGAATAATGTCCTCAATAAAGTGGTCTCCTTAAGTCTTGCTTATTATTTCTAATGCCATCCCAAGCACATCTTGTCCCAGTTAGAGAGAAATAAAAAACTTGATAGAAAAGCATAACATACTACAAATTAGGTATAAAATGAAAGATAATTTTCAAATAAATGAATAATATTTAATACAGTAATTATATGCTTTATATATAGTAATTTCCTTTTTATAGACATAAGTACATGTAGCACCTAGCATTTAGAATAAATTACTACATTTTGAATCTCTCAGGATTTTCTTAACATTTTAACTCAGTCATATTAATATAGAAAGTCATATTCAAATATAAGTTTTAAAAATATGAATAGAAAATTTTCAGTATGATTGAGTGCAAAATTATTTAGAATGTCTACACGTATGTGTGTATCAGATAATAATTTTGATACAATGAATTTGGAATATTTATTAATAAATATAATATTATTCCACAGGAATTTGTTTAACTATACCAGAAAAATCAGGTCAGGTTTTGGTAAATTTTTTTTATTATTCTTTTTTTGTATAGGTAATGAGACAAAAATCAGATTCATATAGAACATAAAAAAAAAAGTTGTGATAGTGTGATTTATGGTAGGAAATATATTTTGGTCTTCTTCCACAGTTCTTAGCACAGAGGTCTTAAAAACCCTGTAATTTTCTAAATGATAAACATTATCACCAGTGCTGTCATGTGATTTTTTTAATATTGTGGGAAATAATTTGCTACTTAATAATAAATGGGATGGTTCTTTTTAGATAGAAAATGAGTAAATCACTCCCTTTGGTATGGAATTCAAAATCCTTGCAACCTTGGTTCAGTTCATACTTCTAACCTCAGTTGTAATTAATATTTAGTATAATATAAATATAACATTATATTAATTATGTAATAATGTATTCTCGTGTCACATTGTAGTAGTCAAAGTATATATTAGACATTCACAGCTCTCTATATCTGTTCTCTGTAACAAGAATGAACTATCTCCATACTATCTTTGTCATACAATTCTTTGAGAATGATCGAGCTCAAATGTCACTATCTCCTGGAGCTTTCTTAAATCTTTTTGAAGAAAATTCATATTCTCTTTTCTTACACTTCCTCAATCCTGTGAACACTTATTAAAGCATTTGCCGTGACTTACTCTCTATGTTAAATACCCGTATGCATCCCTCTCAACCACTGTGGTTTTGGGTTTACAAAAACAATGTACTTTTTTAAAAAGGGGCTGCAGAGAACAGACAAACAAGCCTTAGTAAATGTGTGTTCCTGAGTTATGTTTAACCATTTTAATTTCTACTGTCTCTATAACAAAAGTGAAATTTTTAAAACAATTGTGAAAACCAGGCTTAGATTATTATAATTCTTTTACTGATAACAGAAAATAATCATTATTTAATGTTCTTTATTATATTTTTCATTCAAAATTTTGCTGTATTCTATTGTCCCTACATATTGACATTGTAAAATGTATAGGAAAAAATTAACACAGTAGGTCTAATATTGCTCCTAAGATGGACTTGCTGCAGGCCTGGCCCTTGGCTGGTGCCTAGGGATTTGGTTTTTGAAGTTCTCTCCACTGTCAATGCTGTTTTTTTGTTTTTGTTTTTGTTTGTTTGTTTTTTTTGTTTGTTTGTTTGTTTTTTTTTTTTGTCTGGAACACTGAATTCAAAATACCATCCTGACATCCTGAACATCTGCTTTCCTTTTAGGAATCTGGAATTTCTATTATTGGGGCTGATCGCATAGGCAGAAAGTGACTATGATCGGTTCCCAACAGAGACCTTGGACTGAGATTATAGCAGGCTTTCCTGGGAAGAAACACTGCAAGTGTGTTCCTACATTAAGCTGCTGGAGGATGGAGCACATTCTTTGTGTCACTCCCCAAAAGGGAAGACATTCTAAATCCTGTGCATGTATTCCTCCAGACTCTGCCAATGTGTCTTTTTCCTGCTCATCTTATTGTGCATTCTTTCACTGTAATAAACCATAGTTATGACTACAGCTGCCTCTAAGTTCTGTGAGTCCTTCCAGGAAATCATCAAACATTTCTGGAACTCATAATGAAGGAATGAACTAATTAGAGACTGCTTTGTTACTTGCCTTAGCAAACTTCTTCTAATCACTGGGATACTCTCACTGTAAAAGATGAATAACCCATTGTTATACAGAAAAATTAATTGTCCCCTATATCTCCTAACACTTCATTCTTGTATCAGCAATTTCTATTTGCTCACAGCAGTGACATAGTTTAAGAATGGTTTTGCCTAGTTAAAAGATTGGAGAGTGAAAGAAAACATAAGTAAAATATATATATTTTTTTAAATTGTGGTTTGAAAGATGCTGGGAAGATAATAGAGGGAAAATATCACTGGGTTTTATAATCTAGTTAGCATACTGTCATTTCTCAGACATGAGACCTTAGGAAAATCATTTAACCTCACTGAGGACCAATTCTGAATATGTAAAATGGGATAATGAGACTTCCTGAAACTTTTGTAGAGATGCTGAAAAAGATGAAATAAGTTAAAATGTGTTAAATACATCTGAACATTGTTATATGTAATTCTAGGTTTTAGGTTTAAACCTGGAAAAAGAATCAGGAATATGTAATTCCATTCCATTGTGACCTCTCCATTCAGGCCTACACCTTCACTGCAGTCGGAAGTAAGGAAGACTCAGAAATGTGAATAGGAGCCAAGATAAATAGCAGCTGCTCAAGAGCAAGAAAATAAATTCTAAATAATCATTTTTAAAATGTACCAGCACGCCTCCAGAATGCATCTAATTTGATTAAAAAAAATGTTGATAATTACCACACAAGGATCTCTTTAGTACTCTTTCAAGTATTTATCATGAACCAGGCACGAAGTCACTAATTGAATCACATGCCTTATCTCCTGTAATCCTATATTTCACCTTAGAGTTTAAGTATTATCATTACACCAAATTTGCAGATGAAGCATGCCAGACTTTGAGATTTGATGCATCCACATCGCTAGTGAGAACCCAGCAGAGTAGATTAGGTAGCACGATTCCTCATGAACAACACTATGGCATTTTGCTATTCCTCTGCTTTAGTTTGGAAGAGAGAATTTTATGGTTTTCTATTTTATTCAAATGTAACTATTCATGTCATAGAGGATATCAGTTCTTCACTTCAAAAATAACATTTTTCATAATATGAATGTGAATATTATTTAATATCTCAATATAGTCTAATAGAGTACTAACTGGGCCTAATGAAATAACTGGTTATTCCTGAGATTTTGCTTTTCAAGTTTGCCTCACCAATCTACATAAATCAGTGTGTATCTAAAAACAAAAACAAAGTCCAACATGAAAGACACTTACTATTGTGAGAAATCTTACTAAAGATTATATTAGGAGAGATGACAAATGAATCATCTGAAAGTTACTGAAGATAGAAAGTCTGTAAACAATAAGTTCAGTTTGCTCTTGTATGAACAAATTTGGAGCAAAAATAGCCTATAGGTGGATTCTTTATGTTGTGAGGAGTAAAACAACAATCATAGTCTGTTTGACTTTTAGATATGGGTCAGTTCAAGAGAAGGGCAAAGTGCTTTGATGTAGTAGATTTCTGTGTGGTCCAAATCAACACTCTAGGGACCACGTGGTACCAGACAAATGGCTGTGTAGTTTATGATATTGGTTAGTACCAAGATCTGAAATATTAGAAGGCAAAGTCTGAGAACCCTTTGTTAGAGATGAGCCTTAAAGTTAGATATCTCCAGCCTGGAGGGATAGAGGGAACCTGTACAACGAGCCAAATCAGTAAGGCAACATATGGATCAGCTGAACTGTATGTACCTGGGCATCAACAATTGACAATGAATGACAGCAGGAATGAATGCAAGGATGCAAGGAGGAATTCTAGTGTTCTTTCTGCCTGAATAGGAAATAAATTTTTATCCCTTTGGGGATGTAAACTCTGGAGTAGCCTGAATAATTAAAGAGAAGGCAAAGTTTAACCCAGAGTTATTGAACTATGTGAATTGCCATTAATTTAAGAAAGAAAGGTGAGACAGTTTTTGCAGCCCAGCTTTATTAATGATTAAATATGGTGTCTTTGCACCTGTTATATTGACAGTAAATGACTAGAAAACATAGAAATGTACTAAGATCCTGCACAACAAAGATAACAGCTTAAAAATCTTCCATAGTATATTTTGCCCCCAGGAAGAATTGGTAACCTCTAGTCCCTGCCCAACCTAAATAAAATACTAAATGGTGCACAAGAATAATTACAAGAACTTCCCTCACATTTATTAACTTAAAAAACAAATGTTTATTAAATATTTACTATATTTAAGGGACTTGGGTATGTTGTATTATAGTAAGAGACAAATCCTACCCTGAGGAGCTTAAATTCTACCACAGATGAGAGAAATTAAACACTTAATTTACTGTTCACATGTAATAAACACACATTTATTTACTTATTATTCTAATTATAATAATTATTATAAAGAAGAAATAATGAAAAATTATGACAAACATCTATCAACATAAATTAGAACAGAAGTGAGTATGTGACCATATTTGGGGCATAGGGTGAAATAAAGCTTGTCATAAAGCTTCTAGAAAATCTGAATTTAATTTTAAATTATCCACAGAAAAAAGATAGTCATTCTCCTTGCTGGGCATTTCCTTAGAGAAATCTGAGACCTGTATTTCCTCTATCTACTTTGTTTCTAGCCTAAGAATGACACAAAAAAATATGGTGGATAAAGTTTTAAAAAATAAATCACAGAGAAGTGGATCCGGTAGGGGGAACCATGGAATTAAGTCATCCTTGAAACCGGCCTTCTCTCTTATGTGAACATTTCCTTATTATTTATATGAGTTTAAATTGTGTTTTTGTTATTTGCAATTGAAAGTATCTACATTGCTATAGCCTTGCAAAAGTAACTTAACCTTGGGAATTTTTTTTAATTTACAACATAAACCCTAAGGTTATTAGAGGCTTATTATGAATATCTAATGAGATGATGTTTGTCACTGTGTATTGCATTCTATTAGCTCAAAAACTTTTTAAAGTCATCATTTGGGAGTATGAGCAAAAAAAAAATACTTAGATTTAAGTTTATTCTCACTAAGAATCATGCCTATGCAAACTAAAATGGTAAAATTATTCCCAGATATTGTTTTCCATATCCAATTTAGGAAAGAAACAATTTTAACCTTTTCATGGCTACTACCAACAATGCAATTACACAATTTATGAAAATTTAGTATTTCAAAATATTTCCACATTTACTTTGCAAGAGGAAGACAAAGTCCCTGAAGGAGAATATGTGAAAAAAAAAAATTATGATATATTATCATCAGTAAATATAGGTGAACATTTTCCTCTTAAAATGCACCATCTCTTAGAATTCATAACTACTTACTCCATCATCAACCCCATTTACATTGTTGAACTGGTAAACACATGATGTATTTGTAGAACACACGGTCTAGCATTGAGGCTGGGTACTGAACTGAGAGCAGAGAGCAACTAACCAGCCTGAAAAACTGCAAGCATGGATGTGATACAAGAGGCAAGAATAAATGAACTAGAACAATTGGTTGTGGAAAAACCTGGAGAGGTTAAGAACTTATTCAATGACATTTTAAAGAACTTGCTTCAGAGAATTTCACAGTAGATAGATAAATTCTAATGTCAAGTTTGCATTTTATCTTCCGAGTTTTGAAAATGCATCCTTCTACTTTTAAGGAGCATCCTATTTATACTGCTCATTAAATTATCCCAATGTGGCCATGGGTAAAAAGATAAAATTATGTTTTGAAAAAAGATGAGCCACTTGTTTATTGTTTATTAAGGTTTACTTAATATGATTACTATTATTATTATAGAGATAATCTTATAAATTAATGTTATTTAATTAAAATTCTCAATATTTCTAGCAGATACTTTTTGTTTATCTTTTACTTATCAACACTTGATAATGTCCAATGCTACTCAAACAAATTGCAGGAAAAGATATTGGTTTTAACAGCATAATATAGCTTATTGGATATTTTTTATTACTATTATAATGATTCATGAGGAATTTTTTAAAAATTTAACAGAAGGAGAAAGATTCAGAGCCTCCAAATGTTAGTAAAATCTTCCTGAATCAAATATTGACCCTAGGTGGGGGATGGAGGAGGAGTTTGTTAAAGAACCAGAACTAAAAGACTGATTGAATGATTCATCAGCCCGAATTATGGGAAGAAAATTGATCCTAGAGAAAAAAAGCAATTACTGTTTTTGTTGGCATTTCAGTGCTGATAGCTGTCAGTCTGAACCTGTCACAACTCAAGACTAACGATGAAGTTTTAGAAATCTATAATGCAGGCATTTTTAAAAATCATGATTGTCCTAAAGCATATAAACATGTTTTAATGTAGGACTGGTTAGATCATGTACAAATATCTTAAAGAAAAAAAAATACCAAATATAAGATCATGGCATTAATTTTCCTAAAAACTGAAAAGTGGTTGAATAAAATGAAACAATGACAGATGGGCCTCTAATGAAATTATGAATTCTTGTTTGTTTTTATTTACCGATTTCTGAGTTTATTTTTCCATCTTACTTATAGAATTCCTTTTAAGCTGCTTTCATTTTAAAAACAAAGAACATACTTACATCCTAACAATCATATTTTGTAATCAAATGTTTTTATTCAAACTACTGAGTTATTATCAAATCATTACCATTACAGATGTAGTTTTCAAAGTTAGTACAGTACTTTTGGATATATATGAATATATGTATATATGTATATATGTTTATATGTATATATACATGTATATATATGCATATATATAATGCACATGCACTTGTGTCTATGTGTGTGTGTGTAGCCTTAATAAACAAAATCAAATCTTACATTAAATCTTTCATTAAATGCATATGTGCACGTGCACACACACACACAGACTTTCCCTCTTAAATACCTTAGTTCCAAAAAAAAAAATCAAACAAATTCAAGAACTGGTAAGGTTTAGGGAATCATTATGAATAATATAGAAAGAAACCATACTAGGATGTGACAAAAAATAAAAGTGTTCCCAAAGATGATTCTTTGGCAACTTTTAAATACTACTAAAGTAATATGATACTGTTTTTCAAATCCTACAACATATTTTCTTTTTAAAAAACTATGCATCATTTTCTACCACTACTAAACATTTCTTGCTAATTTGAGACTAGATTTGGAATCTACTATTTGAAAGAAAATTGACTGTGGGAATTATTATCGACCAGGATATAGAGTATAATAAATCAAACTTTTAAATCCCTCATTTTGGGGAAGGCAGTATTGGTTATACTGGTTAAACAGAGACCTGGTTCAATCCCAAGATTCTCCCATTTAAGAGCTATGTAAGACTGAGCAAGTGACTTAAATTTTATAAGCTTTAGTTTTCTCATCTACAGGATAGGTAAATTCATATTTAGTAGCATTCCATAAACTAATTTGTTCAGCTTAGAGCTTCTAAGGCCTAGAAGCCTTCGTAGACTTCTTGAAAGAAAGAAAAATATGCTTTCAACAACTTCAGGCAAGAGAAGAGAGTAAAACGAGGAGAATTAGACTTCTGGGGTAAAGAGCGATGAAGTAATATTTGAATAAATAAGAATGAGCTTATAAGATTGGAAAGCTGGCCCAAGACAATTATCACTATGATTAAAGGAATTTAAAACTCATCTAGAAATGGGGAATATCTGTCTGAACACCAGACCATGATAGTTGTATAATGGAAAATAGTACAAGATAGATGAATCTGGGCTTGTGAAAAAAGAATTTGAAGAAATTTGTATTTGACATGAAGCAGAAAGGGGATGGGATGTGACAATCAGGCAGACTTGACATGAGTGCTATCTTGGCCATTTATTTTAAGGTTGATGACTGAAAGCTCTATAGGCTGCATGCCACCCAGTTTACCTGCTAAACTATCCCCCATGAGGTTGATGTTAAGAACCAGATGTATATAAATTCACACACATAAATGATGATCTTATAATACTGGTTGAATAAAATAAGTCATTTCATAGACATTCTCATACTGACAGTCACTCTCAATCTTAGCCTACTCACCCTTTGGGATAGCTCTTTGAGATTACATTCTAGACAGTAAGCAGGTAAGCTCGTTCTTCAAGCAAGAGCAAGACTGGAGACTTACTTGAAACGTTAATAAAAGTGAGTAAGAAAGGAGGCTTTAGATTTTCAAACTCCAATTGCCTTTCAAGGAAGACCAGAAACTATTCCCGCAAGTGTTTGTTATTGTTATAATTGTAAATTCCCAATTACTTTCTAATTACATTAGCCCCTTTTCTGTTCTGATACTACCAACTACAAAAACTCTCTTTAAAAAGAGCAGAGGGAAGGTAAAAATACTGTATCCGTTAGAGAATTGTTAGCTCAGGATCGCAGCTTGGAAAGCAGTTGGTGGTAGCCATGAATACCAAGGCAAATGAACTGAATATCTGAGATTTAGACTCAGAAAACGAAAAAAAAAAAAAAATTGACTGACTGAATGAATGAATAAGAAGAAGTCAGCCTAGAACCAGGCAGGAATTCCTAGGTTTAAGAAATATTTGTATTTGTGATGTCATTCCCTATCACTTTTTGGCAAATCTATAAAATGTCACTACATGGAATTCTCATTTTAAGTGGGATAGCAAAGTTTAGGAAGATAACTTTAATAATTGCTTCCCTTTTCCATATGTCTAAATCAAACAGCCAAATTGCAGAGAGTTGCCCTATTACTGGGTAGTGACAGTAGGTGTGTGGAGAAATTTTGCCCATTATACAATTAGTCATATACATATTTAGGTAAAACTTTTTCCCAAAAGTTTATGGTTTCTTCAAGGACAATTTTCCTAAATGTATTCTCAAACTACTTTTAAAACTATTTTGTTAAAGTCATTCCTACTCCATTTGTGCTTGGGCTATTTTCCATTATTTTAATGATTTATACATGCTAAACAACCACTAATTTAATGTACTTTAAATACTTTAAGCTTTATATATAAACAAATTATTCCCATCTCATTAAGTTTCATAGATTTTAAAAAATGTAACCTATTATAGTAAAGATGCAATCTCAGAAATTTAAAAAAATTTTGAAGGCTTGACAATCAAAATTATGTTTTCTAATACTGTTTTATAGAGTAAATAATATTTTTTACAATTCATTTATATGGAAAAGAGAAATTATTAATAGGTGTTCTTGCAATATAACAATAGTTATTTATCTCTATCTTCACCTATAGATGGGTGGATCAATAGATACATAGATAGACAGGTTGTTCACTTGTCAACAGATTACATATATATATAATATATATTATATATTATATATTTATTTTATATATTTATTTTATAAAATATTTATTTTATATATTTATTTTATAAAATGGCACAAAAGTTTCTTTTCTTTAAATGTTATATCAAGAAGTCTGCTGTATCTTTTGCTACCAAAGTATCTAGGAAAAAGATATGAAGTCCTCCAATGGTCAACATCGGAAGACAGTGTGCAGTGGAAGCTATCTTGCTTCAACTTCTAGGTCATGCACAGATGATCAAATAAAACTTTACAGAAGTTACCATTAAAAAGTGCATATCACCTAGTAAAGATCATAAGCCAAAGAAGTTTATCAGGTTTATCCAGTGAGAAAACCAGGAGCATACCTTTTTTTATCTTTTTTTTGGGGGGGAGGGGGTGTTGTAAATAGTTAAGGAGCTTACCTATATTAGCCAGGTAGACATAATAATGGCATTAAAATTTTCTAATAACAGAAAAAAAGAAAGAAGCAAAGCACCTTATTGATCAGCTGAGCATTAAATTACCCTAGTGGAGCAGTGGGTTGTGTGACCCTCCACCATCATTAGAATACATTCTAAGCTTCCTAACACTTGCCTGTGTAGTGTACAAGTCTACATAAAATATGAGAGTGCACGTCTGTAACTAAAGTTATTAACTTTGATTTTTTTTTCAGCTCATTTTAAAAGACTGGGCGAGAGAAACTAAATAAATAAAAATATCCCAAAGAATATGCTTTCCATCTACTCCTTTAGCTACTATAAATTCTTTATTTGAATGGAGACCATTTAAGCATTATATACCTAGACCTCAATAGCTCATACCTCTGCGGAAATGTTTTTATTGATGTTAGTGTAGAGTTCTTATTAAAAAAAATTTAGGCTAATATAAGTAATTCTTACCTAAAATAAAATTTTATAAGTGGTGATGGAAGACAATTATTTTCAGAAATTCGTGCATTGTCAGGAAAGTGATAAATGTGTGACTGCATTTATTCATTTCTTTTATCTTTATCATCCATATCATTAGCTGATATAGAATTAAATCATTTGGAAACATTTCTTTCTTTTGAATATCTAATTTATTTGTATGTATGTATATTCTAGACACTGAGGGCTAGTACATGTACCATGTTTGCTACTCTTTCTAGATTTCTATCTTATAAGCTATAATGTACATGATTACAAGATATTATTGTAATCTATTTTAAATGCTTTTTTTGAAATAGAAAAGTACTCATCATAATAAAATTTGAATGTTTAAGTGAGAATGCTTAATCAAAAATTTTATAATATACATAGTAATTTAAAATTTGCTTTGGGAGCATGAAAAACATCTTCATGATAATTTCCAAAGATCTCATAATTATACAAGGGTCAGAACTGTGTGTGAAACCTCAGCTACAACATTAAATATGCATGGTAGCTTTGAGTACTAAAATAAAATTTTTAAATATTCTTTCAATTTTATAGTTTCTCTGTGCTAGCATCCTTTAGATATGTTTACATTAAAAAACTTACCTCTGTATTATCAGAATGAACTTTTTTTTCCCCCACTGGAAAATGTGGGTAACTTAAGGTCTCATTTTATCATATAGTAATATTCATTAAGTATATAATTTGTGTCTTGGAATCTCTAGTACCCAACCTTTAAAGATAATCCAATAACTTGGATGCAGAATGGTTAACAATATATTTATTATTTTAATTAATTCTGCCATGTTAATCTTTCTAGATGTTTATTTCATAACAATGATAGTATATAAATTGTTAAAACTAAGGATGCTATTCCTGCTCTCTTTAATACATATAGCTCTTAAAATTACAATCATGTAAAGAGTATTTATTTTTTCACAAAAACCTCCAAAACTAGTCTTCTATATCAACTATATCAAGTAATTATTTTGTATTTTCTCATAAAAAATAGCTTTTTAAAATTAGTTTTTATATTTTCAGATGAAGCATGAAGAAAACAGGATTTCAGTTTTTTTCTATTAACTGATGCTGTTACTAGGGTGGATTTTTAAATGTGATTATCCAACTGTGATAGTCATTTAGAAGACAATATTTATACTAAAACATTACTAATATTAACAATTGTTTTCCTGTTTTAAATGGTAAAAACTTATCTTAATATTTGCACAGAATGAAACAACATGTATGACATAATCCACAAATCAAAACTGAAAGTAATGACATGGAATGAATCCAAGCAATATTATTCTGGAAATGTTCATAACCTCTTATTGAAAATTGTCTATTCTTCAGAAAAATAACTTCCTTCTTTCCTTCCTTCTTTCCTTCATTCCTCCCTACCTCTCTTCCTCCTTTTCTTCCCTTCCTTTCTCCATGGATTCATTATATTCTACTGTGTAAATAGGATATAATGAACATTTTACAATTTACCTTAGCTATCCTTATATTGATGAACCATAAATCTATTTTTAGTATTTTTCCACTATCAGCAATGCTTCATATAAATAATTATGCATATATTAGTAAGCACTAGTGATTTTATATCTGTGTGATAGATTTTGAGAAGCAGGTTGCTAGGCCAAAGAGTATGTAAATTTTAATTTTAGCAGATGTTGCCAGAATGTTTTAAAAATGATTGTTTTGACCAATATCTTAAATGTTCTCATACAAAAAAAGAAAGAAACAAGTATAAGAGGTGATGGATGTATTAATAACAGGGGGAATCTGTTCACAATGTATTTGTTTAGCAAATCATTATCATGTACACTTTCACTATCTTACAACTTTGTAGGTCAATTACACATCAATAAACCTGAAAAAAAAAATGGTTGTCAAAATTCACACTTCCACCAGTTTTTTTTCTGATTCCCTGACAGCCATTACTATTACAGGTTTTAATTATTATTATTTTTTTTTGCAAGTCTAAGGGATACAAATTGTTAACTCATTGTAAATGTAAGTGGCATTCTGACAACTAGTAAGTTTGAATATCTTTTCATATAGGTTTTCCATGTGAATGTGTTTTCATTTTTTGATATAATTTATATTGGGTGCTTTGCCTCCTTGGCATTTGTTAAAAGCCCTTTGTTTATTATAAATATTAACCTAATGTCTGCCCACTGTGTTTCAGATATTTTTCCATGCACTTTTCAAAACAGATAGAACTGTGTAAATTAACACCTCTAAATCTTGACTCTTTTTTTGTTTATTTATAAATCTAGCATTCAACACGTACCCTAAAAAAAAATACCCTTTTCTGGCATGAAATTCCAATAAAGGGGAGAGTTGGAATACCATCAATCAAAAAGAAGTTCATATTTTTTTCCTCCTGTTTGAAAATATTATTATAAGAAATAAATGAAATGATAAAAGTACAGGGGTTATTTTAAATGTATTTGTTTTCAAGGAGATAGCTGATCCAAAAAGAAGACATAGAACCTTGAAAAAAAGAGGCTATTGTTTTTGCTTTAAAACCAACAGGAATTCAGAGGAAAACAGAGACAAGATAAATTACAATCTGTGTTGGTATCTGGTCTGAAATCTGATTCTTTCTCTTCCATTCTAACTTTCCACAGTAGTTCATCAGACTTCTTTCTGAAGAAATTATTGCTGTACTTTACTAAACAAAGCAAAGCTAAGTAGACTGGAAAAGTGACTTTGTTAAACATGTGTTTTTGTATGTTTGTAATCTTAATTTGTATAAATACAAAAAGTATACTACTAATCAATGAGTTTGTGGCAACGAAAGGCATTACTTCAATGTAAGAACTATTTTACAAGACCAGTGATCTAATGCCTGAGCATGGAGCCCTTCCCCATAAGAACTATTTCTAATGGAGTTAATATATATGAAGAAACAGTAGCAAGTTAGCAGGTTATTCAATAATTTAGGATATGTATTATTTTCAATTATATATACTGCCTACAGCTATATATGTAAAAGTATATGCAAGCACACCCATATGTATATAAAATACCCCCACTTGATTTCAAAAAGAAGCCCAATTTTATTAAAAGCCTAATTTTATAATTGAAGACAGGTATTAAGTTCAGAGACATACTAGTATGAATAATCAAAGAATAGTAGTCTAGGCCGATATCCCAGATTTCTGATAACTGATTTTGTGTTCTATCCAATGAATATCAAGTTATGGTATAAATATGGAATTAGTAAACATTTCTTAAAGTACAAATAAAGTTGTGCTTTTTCCTGTATCTTTAAGAGAAACATTTTATAAAAATCTCATGAAACTGATGTTATTATTCATTTAACCAGAGTAGACACTCCTCATTGCAATAATTCAGGGCTGGCACTTTAGTTCTTCAGGTCATTAATGGAAAGATGTGGTTAAATTTGCTTCTTTCACAAAGAAGAACACAATCTAGTCACTGTTGTCTCACCAGTTTATACTTCTGCCTCACTTCTAAGATTAAATTTATGTTGTTTAATTTGTTCCTTCACTCATTAAAAAATTTAGAGAAGAAAAATACCATCAAGAAAATTTTTATAATGTCTTCAAAAGTATAAATGTTTATTTTTTTTCTTTTTGTTTATTATCCTCTATTTCCACTATTTCAACTAAATTCAAGCTCTGGAATTGGATGACCAGGACTAAGCTTCTGATTTCATCACTTATTGGTTATTTGACACTGGGGAAGTTACTTAATCTCTCTGATTTTTGGTTTCATCACTGGTAAAAATTTACAGGATATGTCATATTAAAGGCTCAAATTGAGGCAGTTAGTTGTATTTTTTTGCAGATCCACTTAGTGTGACTACCTCTATCATTATCATTGCTAAAATTTACGGTGCTTTCTTCCTGGTTGTGGTTAGTCTTATAATGAACAAAATATATCCTCATTCCTTATTGTGTTGATCTCTCTTATTTAAAAATTTATTAAATGGATCACTATTAGTGAAAGTCACTCCTAGTTAATATCAAGAAAAGCCATTAAGATGTCCACATCTTTACTGTTGTATGCCTATAAAGTCAATTGTTAGTCTTTAAAAATTATATTAAGAAAATAAAATGTTCCAGACTTTAGCTTATTATTAGTTTTATCATAAATAGTTTTTGTTTAAGCCCTTACTATGCAAGTAATGAATTGCTAATCAAGAAATAATCTCATGGAGGGTGATAAGGAATTTCATTATTTGATCTTCCTATAACTGTAGTGCAGTATGTACTTGAAACTCATTTTAGAGATTTTTGGAATGGGTAATTATTGTGAAGAATTTCTGCTCCACCAATATAAGCTCATTTTGAAAATGATTGTATTATGGACTACCAATAAATTTTAAAATGTAAAAGGATGTTATCATGAGTAGGGTTTCTTGAAGTCATTTACACATCACGAAAATGAAGAAGAATGTATAATCATGCTCTCCAGGGAGATATTAGATTATTAAGTAATTACATACAATTGTACACATGGAATCATTATAATTCTCTCTTACAATAGCCTATCCATGAGAATAAATACTCTATCATTAAATAATAGAAACTATATTTTAATTGCAATTATTATATTTAAGTACCTTCTTTTGAAATCTTTTTAAACAAAACACTATTGTTGAATACCATATATATATTTTTTCTAAGTTATAAGGCTTCTTTTCTTTTTGTAAGTTATAGCAAACTAAGAAAAAAAAAGATAAACATACTTTTAAACGTCTGAGGAAAAGAAATGGAAGGGAAGAAATTTAAATATTTAGCTGTTAGAGATATATATTTTAAAATCTTATATGACGCCTATTTAATATACATGACATGGTTTAATCACTGCCATCTACATTTCTAACTCATTCTGACAGTTACCTCAATTAATTAGTAGGAAGTTAATATTCATGAAAACATAATAAAACCTCTCTAATAGTTACACAGTAAATATTTGTCATTATTCCATTAGTAAAGTCTTATATGAATGCTTTTTCAGGCAGAGGTCAATGAACTATAGATTATTTTTATAATGAATATTTTTAGATAGAAGCTTGTAAAATAATAAATTTACCCTCAAAGAGCAAAAATCAGAGCTTATTGCTTCTTATTAGTGGAAATTAACACATGTTGCTTATTAAATATTGAATTTGGATAAATTGAAGAGAGCAAATTTGCTATGTATTATCTTAAAAATTACTTTAAGATTCCTAAGGATTTGAAATAATTTTCTAGACAATATTCACATATGGCTTAAATAAATCTTGACTACCTGCACAACAGATGCCTAAACACCTCTTTCTATGGACACTAGCATAATTTAAAAAAATGGCCTGTGAGAGATCAGAATTAGTGATTTTCCATCCAAAGCTGAAGTTTAACATATAATTTCTGTAGTGAATCAAGTTTCAGTTCATAGGGGGAATTTGAAGTCTAGCTCTCAATACTAATTATGGAGGAGCAGGAGAAGGGTCACATTATGTAAAACAGAGCCAAGAATTCAAATCAATCAGACATGAGCTCCAATTGATGGGGCATCAGAAATGAGTGTGACGGGGAGTAATAGGCCATTGACACAAAGTGGGCTTGTAATTGTTTTTTGTGGGCAAGCTGAGTCATTATATGTGGCTTGATTACTCTGGTTTAGAGAGCTGAAGCATTATTTTTCAGGGTTTACATTAATTTTTTTTTGTTTTACATATATAATTAAATAGTTATTACAACAGGATAAATAATTTTGAGGTGATTATAATATGTATATATTTGTTTAGTATCAAACTGGAACTTTAAAAACTAAAACCAGTTCACTGCAACTCTTTACTGCTTAATGGTTCCCAAGATTATTAAGGTTTTTGCTTTGTCACAACTCCCATCATCTCTTAAATTTTTAGGGCCATGTTCTGGTCAACAGGATTAATGATAAAAAACAACTTTTACCCTTAAAAACATAACATTTTTTCTCTTCTGGTACTATACAACTTTGAAAGGTTCATATCCTACTGTCATTGCTACAAAATGGAGAACTGACTTAAATATAATGAGTTTACTGTAAATGAGAAATAAACCTTTCTTGTTTCATAAGCTCAGAAAATGATTTTTAGATTTGACTCTTACTAGCTGAGTAAAGAAACATTAAAAAATAAAATAGATGGTGTTTCAAAAAACATCAATAAAAAGAGAAAAAACAGTTCTGATGAAATAATTAAGGTTTAACATTTTAAAATTTAATTTCTGATAATTATTTTTTAAAAAGCTATTAGTAACATAAAATAGTAGAAATTGAAACAATTCTGGAAAAACAGAAAAACACATGGACAGAATATTTAATTTGTTACATTCAAGAGACTATATTCTAGTTATAGCCTATAGTACATGAATATTCAAGGATGGCAAAATTAATTTTGGACCTTAAAATAAAGAGTACTTAAAAAAATTAAAAGCATATGTACATGATTGGTCATCTCTCCACAAGTGTCTGTTTTTATTATACCCCAAAATTGTAAGTTATATTTTTATCTAACTATATAATGGAAACACATTTTAAAAAAAAGATATAAAAGAATTGCATTATAATTTTATATATTATGTAGAGTTACAGAATAGATATACTGCCATAGTAATGGAGTTTTAATTTGATACTTCTTATGAATAAAAAATGAATTAGATATAGTGTTTTTAAGGAATTTAAAAAATTTTTGTATGCAAGTAATCCATCTATTTTAAAAGAAAAACCCAACTGTTAAAATGTATGAAACCTACAAAAGGGTGTCAAATCTTTTCTAAACACTTGAGGTTATAAGAAACAGAAAACAATTTTTATTTATTTTGTAAATTATGTAATAGTTCATTAATAACATGACTTTACATATTAATAAAAATTCTTTTTGCAAGTAAATTTAATACTTATTTAACATTATTTTTGAAAACAATTTAGTTCAGGCATTTTACTGGACTAATTTAGAAGTTCAAAAAAGGTTGGTTCGATGATGATAGAATTTATAAGTGGCAAAATAATTTCAAGGTGAGTGTGAATACCCTGCCTTTTAGTCATATTATCACTTACAGAGGTAACTATATGGAACTATTCTATGTTTAGATACATAATACCCAGCCCTCTGTCTCTTTTGATCATAATTTAGGTATGTCCAGTAAAGAATAATATAGTAGTAGCACACACTACTAATTAAAGGTAGAGTTAATAAGTTCTTTTCTGAGCAAGACACTAAAGATTGCAAAAGAGACATGCCATTTAAGCAAGTACATAAACAATAAAGTCTTTAATCAAAGGTGAAAAACACCATACCAAACAGGAAAATATCAGCAAGAAAAATAGCATTTACTCGTATGACGTACAAGGATTTCTTGATCACTTATTATATGTGAGGTGCTATGAAGAAGGAGAGGTACAGGTAGAACTAACCTAGTGAAGAGAATTAGGTCACATTTAGCTGAGACAGCTTAAAGAGAGTAGGAATAGGTTGGGGTAATCCCAGGCAGATGGGAAAGCTTGTTTAAAGACTCTGAGGTAGAAGAGACCTTTGTGTATATGAGAAACTGATAGACCAACCTCAACTGAAGTGTACTGATGCTGAAGAGACTTGTATGAGTCGAGATGAAGGAAAGGCCACAAAGTGCAGAATCATCTAGGCTAAAATAAACCATAGTTAAGCCCTTACTGATCTGTCTATAAATTAATTACAAGAGTTGGAAAACTTGATTATGAAAATTTTGTTCACTATGAAGCCAAAAATGTGCTAAGATGATGTTTCCTGCTTTATAGTTATCGCTGTCATGACTATGCCAAAGAATAATCTTCCTAAATAGAATTTAAATAATTTCTATTTTTTTAATACATCTTCAAAATTTAACAAGTCTGCATTTCGTTTTATTTCCTAGAGCCCTCCATTCCAGAGGACCCTGTTGGGGTCCATATTGGATTGGGTGGTCTCTAGTTCAATGACTGAGATTTCATCTTGAGACAGAATTTTACTACTGTACATTTGGTTTCACTATTTTCTAGACCACCTATCCCCTTATTTTGTGGTTCTAGCCTTTATTTTACTAGTGATTTCTTTAGTAGAGATATTTTGGAAGTAAATGTCCTGGGCCTTTGCATGTGTAAAAGGATCTTTATTTTATCCTTTAGTTTATCTGGGTATAGAATTCTAGGTAATTCTAATACTCCCTTCGAGCTTTAAATATCTTATTATCTTCTAGAAGCTAGCTTTCTGATGAGGAGTCTGATGCTAGAATTTTTCTTATCTTTTTGTAGGTTGACTAAGTTTTCCCTCTTATGGGGCATCTTTATATTTTGTTTCCCATAATTTCGTAATCATAAATTTATGTTTACTGTGTATTTGGTTAGATCTATCAGTCTGAACACTGTATCCTATGCATAGATATTGAATCTGCTGGATTATTCTTTTTATTTTGTATTATTGCTCATTGTTTTTTCTTCTTTTGCTCTCTTTTCAAGACAATTTTTCTATTTTTGAAACTTATGAAATAATTTTGGGCTTTTTATTTTTGTTTTTTTAAATATTTTTTTTTCATGATTGTTTTATTTTCATAACAACATGTTTCTTTTTTAAATGAATTCCTTAATTCTAGGGTTATCATAGGAAACTAAATGTAAGTTTTTAAATTATTATCTCTACTTTTTATTTCTTTTGGGCCTTTATTATCAAATTGCTTTCTGACCTCAAATATTCAGTGATACTTGGTTTTCCATACACATTTAATAATCAGACAACAAAAACCTGCTTGGGGACTTTGCATAAGGTAGGGGGATGTTTGACTAGAGGGAAAAAGACTTTGATTTTTGAAGACTGGGCAAAACACAAAAAAAAAAAAAACAAGACAAATGTTTCTGTTTTTGTTTTTGGGGAACCCACAAATGCCAGATGGTAAGCTTTGTTTTCAAGAACAGTGTGCTAACTGCTCTAGATCTACTCAGATGATTTGTTTAATTTCCTTTAAAAAATAACCCCTCCCTCAACACCTTTCACATATTTTTTTTTTTCTCTTCTAGTATGTTAGATTCCTGAATGCTGAAAATTTTGCCTTCATACTGGGAGGCTCAACTGGTCCAAAAGAATAGCATTTCAATTAATATCCTTGTTTAGAGTCTCATATCTTGCCACTGATAGACTTCAAACCCAGATTTTCTGTTACATGTTTTTCTGGGGGTCCATAGGATGAGTGATTTCTTTCTCAAGCTGCATATCCCTCTGACTCTGTAAAAAGTTGCCAATCTTTCTCACTGACATCAATTACTACTCTTCCATCCTCCATCTTCTAGAAACATTAAAATTTCATGTTTGCAGAGACATTTACTTTATTGTGGTTTTGGGATTATATCCTTTAAGAAGTTATTTTGCTGCCATTTCAATGGGACCTTATGAGGTCACGAGAATTAAAAATAAATAAATAAATAATACACACACACACACACACACACACACACACACAAAGTTGTATGACCAAACAAGTTTCCAGAATTCTCAGTTTCTGCAGGAACAACTGATTGAATAATGCTAACATTTTCTAATATGGAAAAAAGAAAAAGGAGATTTTAGATGAAGGATATATGAAATTACTGAAAGATCAAGCTTATCCTGCTACCCTCATTAATGCATACACAAGGCATGCTTTGATAAACCAAATAAGTAAACATCTACTTAATTTTACCTTTATAAGTAAACATTTTTGCACAAGCAAACACCAAACACCATGAAAATTAAGGTAATAAATTTTTCTTTCTTCCATTTCAAATTTTATAACTGAACAAAAACTGTCAATATGTGAAAAAAGATCACTAGTAGTTTCAGATTATATTTTCTAATAATGTAGGAACTAAGAAGTAGACTTTAGATGTGGTTATATCAATCAATGTCTGCTCACCTTCAGGAGCTTGGTTAGAATCCACAATACTTCTAAAGCATCTGAGGCACTTGTGGATGTTTTTGAGAACAAAAGATTTGGGAACATTGTAATTCAAATGTACTGAAACAGGTTGGTTGGTCCTTAGAAAGCAGTTTGAATTTACTTTGTTGAAATGTATGCCAGGCATTTTATACTAGCAGAACCTGTTCTGCTTCATTTGGGAAAATGCTTACATTTTTTTTTTCCTTTTACATTAAAAACAAGCAAACTTGTAACACCTGGCACCTGTCATGTCAAAATCAAGGACTAATTGCAAGTGATGGCATTGTCCATATCTGGGGATCTGTTGTATAAAGTTATAGGGATTCTCTGCTTCTAATTATTGCCAAGTGATGCATGTCTGTACAAGAGTCAGCACTATTAGTAATGAAGAAAATGTTTTTCAGAGTTTCTTTCTTCAATGTAACCCACAACGTCAAAAAAACAACCCTTTTTCCTCCAAAAAAAAATGGTACTATAGAGGAATATAAAATAAGAATTTCTCACATAAATTTTCTATTTCTAAGGCTGCTAAATTGTCACTGACCAAAATGAATAACACATGGAAGAACAATATACACAAAGATCAAGTAACTTTTTAAATTACATTTAAATGATAAGCATAAAAATTTTATAAGGTAAAGATAAGAGCCTCAGCTCCATAGCATGTATTAATTATATCATGAAAAGTAAAATTCCTTAATAAATCCCATTGCTTTCCTGAACCCACTTCCTAACTCATTTAAGATTCTGGTGCTAGGTGAAATTACTCTAAATAATATTTATTTTTATGTCTCTTGCCTATTTAAATACCTTTAGGAACTCCCCACAAAAAGGTACAAAAGTAGCAGTGAAAGATCTCACAAATCTGTCTCCATGCTGGATTCCTACGAAATCTGTTTCTCCCAAAATAGTACATCAGTTTGTTCTGAATGTTTTGACCCCTGTTAAAAAAAAGTGGGCTTTTTTTCATTCGATTTGAGAAACTTATCAGTTCTCTGCTTCTAAACATCCTACCAATCCAGCTTGTATCATACTTCTTTTGTTTCAAACACCATTACTAACCCTCCCTGCACCTTAGGATGGCTTTTACTTCTTTGAGTTCTAGACTCTGCCAGTATTTTGAATATAATTTAGGACTACCATCTTTTCCCACAATATACAATACAGAGTGGTGCAGGACATTAGCTCTTTCTGATGATTCAAGTCATGAGTTGTGTTTGACTCTTTATTGAATGTTATTGTTTGATTATTAGTGTATTAACTAGGCCTCAAATATTAGTACTTCTAAAAAGACAAAGATTTTTTGGACTAAAGGATTAAACTAAATGAACAAACAAAATATCTAGAACATGGGAAATATTAATGCCATTATTTTTAAATTTATTTTTTTGTAAGATATTCTCACACAGTCTTTGTTTACCATTGTTCTAGATATCTGCAGCCCCATGACCATGAGCAAATCATATTTCATTATTTAAACTCTGATTTTCTCACTGTAAATTTCTATTCCTTTCTCATTTCTTTCTCCACAAAAATTCAACCTTCATCAAAGAACGAAACATAGATTTTGAAGCCATAAAATATTAGAACAAAACTGGAATTTTTTACTTGTTTCCTCTGTTTAACCTTGGAGCGAAGCAGGTCTTTCTATGCGTGACCACAAACATGGGAGCTAAAGCAATTTAACTGTGTAAAGTTTCTAAAATTTAAAGTATGTATATACTTTAGCATAAAAATTCTACTTTTAATAATTATTCTATAGATATATACTCACTATGTGGGTTTATAGTCATACATTACATATATATACTTATATTTGCATATTATATATATATACATACATACATTCTACATTTATGAATTTGTGAATTTTCTTTGTAGATTTAATAATTCAAGTGCATATATACATATTATACCTATATATATATATACATGCACACATATATATATGCAGTATGTATAGATATCAATGTGTATGTATATGCATATGTATGTATACAAACGTGAACTTTTTCCACCATAAAAATAGTAATCAAATGGAAATAGTCTAAATTCCTAAGAATACAAAAAGAGTGAAATATAAATTCATTACTTTTATGTACTGGGCAATATTATATAGCTATTAGAAAGAATGAGGAAGAATTAATGTGCTGATATTAAAAAGATGTCCAGAATAAGAAAAAAACAAAATACCATGTACTATTATAATTTTTGCATATAACTGGTCCTATTGTGTGCTTAAAGGATATGGGAAGAATTCTGAGGTAGAACTAACAAATCACAATATTTAAAACTACTGGTGTTCCAAAAGTTAGCCTATTTGTGTTTCACTGATCAACCTAATATTTGAAGTTGCCTTTTGGCCAGCTCCATTTTTGGCCTCACTATGTCCTCTTCCTGACCACAGAAAGATATATAAATCGCTTCTTTCTGTTCATTCCCTTAAAGAAACATTACTTCTAAGTCATCTGTATTTTTAGTTTACACTGTTATTTTAGCAGAGACATAGATAGAATTTATATGATTAACTTAAAATAAAAAGCAGAAAAATATGCAAGGATGAATTTGTCTTATTTTATGTTTGCTGATCCAACAGTTTTAGCTTATCAAATGTTAATCCATGATTAAAAGAAATATTTACATTAGAAAACCAAATAAAGAATGTATGATCTTTATTGCATTATTATTATTTATAACATTTCATTATTTATGCTGCTTAATGAGGATAATAAATTACTTCCACTACATCTAGAATAAAGATATATTTTTAAGAATTTTACTCTATTCGCATGAATTTTGTTTTTGGTTTTTTTTTTTTTTTTTTGCCTTGTCCCTTTCTAATCTGCTAATTGCATTTTTGTAGTCCTGGCTGAAAAACATTAGCTAATGTTTTGAACCTCTCACTTAAAACATAGCCTATCATATACTCTTTACAAGTTCCTCAGGAAACAGAATGTTGTCTTTCCTTTATAGAGAATTCAAATGCAATGTTTTATTTTTATTATATATATTTCTTCACTGTAAGTGAAATGTAATGAAAATTTATTATACCAGCAATAAATTTCACACATTTAACAAGGATGATCTGTACTGCTCATGCACATAGAAGCAATAAACTCTCTTCATGTTAGTACTTGCAACTGGATCAGATACCCATTCAAGATGGTGATAAATGCTCAGCTCAGCTTCTCCCACCACATCAGAATAATGACTAATTTACAAAGCAACCATCACTGAGAACCACCTGAAGACTAGCTAAAGAGAAATTCTATAACTGAGGGTATAAAGAAAACGTTTTGACAAGATTGGTAGAAGAGGCAGAAATGTAGACCAGGCATGTCCCACATGCACGGGTGTTGCAATTAAAAATCAAGAGGAATTTCTCAATTGTGGAGGTCCCCTTTGAGAAGTGAGGGCTCCTGGCCCAACACCCAGCACTCCATCCCAGGGTGAGTGCCAGGAAGAGGAGTCCCTATAACATCTGACTGCGAAAAACAATGAGGATTGCATCCTGGTAAGACAAAGGGCTACTGAAGTGCCAAGTGTGTTTCTCTTGAGGGTCCCAATCACAGACTCTCTAACTCACACACTCACTCACTCTGGGCTCCAGTGCAGGAACAACAGTTATAAAAGTGCCAGGGACATAGAGGAAGGAACTGAATTGACTGCCCTCACAGCAAGAGCTGGAGGGGCAGAGGTCAATGCAGCTCTTTCCAGGGAAAGTTGCCATTGCTCATGTATTAAGCATCTACCCAACTGGCAGGCCAAGAAAGGCATCAAATCTGATTTGCTCCACTGTGGTGGCCTGAGACCCCACCCCACCAAATTCATGTGCCAAGCCCAATCTTTTTCCAGTAGCTTTTCCTCATAAGTAGCCTACCATGGCTCGTGCTGCATCTTGCTAAATGGCCCCAAGGCCAGCATTAGTGGCAACTGGTTTCAATATGCATTGTAACTCACATTGAGTGGCCCCAAGACTGTCATAAGCTGTGGCCAGTGTTGACTTGGAATATAGCTTCAACTAAGTGACCACAAAACTGCCACAAGTGGCAGCTGACCTCAGCTTATATTATGGTGCCCATCAAAGGGCCCTAAATCTGGCACTACAGGCAGCTGGCCAAAGGTTGCAGCATAGTTTTTCCAAATAGGCTCTAAATTCAGCAGAAGTGGCCACCAATCACAGATCACTTTATAGCTCCCACCAGGTGGCCTCTAGACAGACAAAAATGGCAGCCAAACTTGGCTTACACCAGAGCTCCTCCAAAAAGACTCTGAACAAACATACCCAGTAGTTGACTTCAGATTAAACCAGAATACCATCCAAATAGCTCCACAAACAACATACTTAAGAGGATGATACAGCTGGAACCAGAGCCCTGCTAAAGCAACTCCTGCTCTGTGAGGTCAGCACCTGCACAGCAGCTTATCCACTGTATTCATGACCAGACCTCATATCCAGTCAACAAGAGGGTCACCCCTCCTACTGGTGTAGAAAGAGGAATCAAGACTCAAAGATAACAGGAGGTCTCATATAAACAACTCATATAAGAGACACTCCTGGACCACCCAGCTCAGGTGAACGGGAAGACTGGACCACTAAGTCTCTCAGGACACCTGCTAAATAAGGCCACTCTGACAAGACTGAAAGGTGTAGCAGATCTAACAAACACAGGAAGAGGAGACAAAGAAATGTATCCCAAATGAAATAACAGGAAGAAACTCTAGAAAAATAACTATACAAAATGGAGATAAGCAGTCTACCAGATAGAATTCAAATCGCTGGTTAAAACGATGATCAAAGAAGTCAAGGAAAGAGTAGGAGAACTCAGTGAGAACCTCAACAAAAAAATAGAAACCATAAAAACAACCAGTCAGAAATGAAGACTATAGGAACTGAAATGAAGAATACATTAGAGAGAATTGACAACAGATTAGATGAAAGAGAAGATAGAATTTATGATCTGGAAGACAAGATAGCAGAAAACACCCAATCAGGATAGCAAAAGAAAAAAAAAAATTAAAGAATGTGGACAGCTTAAGGTAACTCTGTGACAACATCAAGCATGTCAACATTTGTATTATATGGTAGCAGAAGAAGAACAGAGAGATCAACAGACAGAAAACTTCTTTGAAGAAATAATAACCAAAAACTTTATTAATTTGGTAAAGGAAACATATACACAAGTCCAGGAAACACAGAGAATATCAAAAAAGATAAATCCAAAGAGTTACACACCAAGACACATCATTATTAAAATGCCAAAGGTTAAAGACAAAAGAGAGAATCCTAAAAGCAACAAGAAAGGCAGGTAATTACTTAGAAGGGAACTCCCATAAGACTGTCAGCTGATTTCTCAACAGAAACTTTGCAGGCCAAAAGTAATTGGCACAAAATATTCAAAGTGGTGAAAAGCAAGAACCTACAACAAAGATTACTCTGTCCAGGAAGTTTATCATTTAAGGTGAGATAGTTTCCTAAACATGAAGTTAAAGAAGTGCATCTTCTCTAAATTGGTGTTAAACGGAAAAGGGACTTCTTTAAGAAGAAAGATCAAAAATAAAAAAAAAATATATACAGGAAATAAAAAAAATTCTGAAAAAGGCAAACACATAATAAAAGCAGCAGATCAGCTAATGATAAAGCTAATGCAAAGGTTAAAAGGCAAAAGTAGAAAGATCATGTGTAATTATAGCAGTAAATTAAGGAGTACACACAAACACACACAAGAGAAGTAAAAAATAATGACGACCATAAAATGAAGGGGTGAGTAAAAAATGTAGTGATTTTATACTGTGTCTGAAATTAATCAACCACCAACATAAAACAGACTGCTATAAACATAGCTTGGTATACATGAAGCAAATGGCAACTATGATCCAAAAATCAATGACATATCCAAGAACTAAAGAGAAAAAAAGCTAAACATAACAGTATAGAAAATCATCAATAAGCAAACGAAGAGAGCAAGGAAATAAGAAAGAAACAGAGAACTACAAAAACAATCAGAAAAAATTAACAAAATGGCAATCATTGCATACTATCAATTACTTTAAATAAAAATAAACTAAATGCTTTGATCAAAAGATGTAGGGTGAAAAAATGGATTAAAAAACAAAACCTATATATATGCTGCCTACAAGAGACCCACTTCATATCAAAAGATACACACAGACTGAAAGTAAAAGGATTGAAAAAATATTTCATGCAAACAGAAATTTAAAAAAGAGGGGAAAAGTTATAATACTTTGTTTTAAAATGCATTTTAAAACAAAGGCTGTAACACAAGACAAGAACTTTTCATAATCATAGAGATTAATCCAATAAGAGGATATAAATCTTGCAAAAATTTACACACTCACTGTAGGAGCACATAAATATAAAAAGCAAATATTGACAGATATAAGGGGGGATTGACAGTTATAACAGCAGAAGAGTTTAACACTCATTTGACAGATCATCCAGACAGAAGATCAACAAGGAAACAGTGGCTTTAAATGACATATTAGAGAAAAGGATTTAATTGATACTTTTAGAACACGTCACAGACAAGCAGCAGAATACATATATTTTTTTTTAAGTTCAAATGGAACATCTTTCATAACAGACATTTTAGGCCACAAAACAATTCTCAATAATTATAAGGTTAAAATAAAATCAACCATCTTCTCTAAACACAGTAGTATGAATCTACAAATCGATTACAACAAAAAAACAAAAAAAACACATAAATACATGTAGGCTAAATCATACTACTAAATAAATAGTTAATGAGATCAAGAAAGAAATCAAGATACTTTGAGACAAGTAAATAAAAACAATTGTCTAAAATCTATGAGACACAGATAAATCAGTGTGAAAAGGAAATTCATAGCAATACAGGCCTACTTTAAGAAATAAAAAAACTTTCAAACAATCTAACTTTATATTTAAAGGAACTCAAAAAAGAACAAATGTAATCCAAAGTGAGTAGTAGGAATGAAATAATAAAGATCAGAATGAAAATTTTAAAAATAGAGTCCAAAATACATTACAAAAGAGGGGTCAAATATATGATGATGAAAGGAAATTTAACTTTGGGCAGTAAACACACAATGCAATATATATATATATATATATATATATATATATATATATATATATATATATTGCATTGTGTGTTTACTGCCCAAAGTTATATATATATGATGCATGATTGAACTGAGCACTTGGAATCTATTTGATTTTATTAACTAATGTAACCCCAATAATTTTAATTAAAAATACAGAAGATCAATAAAATCGAGAGCTGGTTCTTAAAAAAAGTTTTTTAAATATTTAACCAAACAAATCAATGAAAAGAGAGAATCCATCTAAATAATAAAACAAAAATGAAAGAGATGAAATCATAATTGACATCTCAGAAATACAAATGATTGTAAGAAAATACCATGAACAATTCTGTGTCAACAAATTAGACAACCTGCAAGAAATAGATAAATTTCTAGAAACATACAATCTTCTGATGGTGAATTGAAAAGAAACAGAAATCTGAACAGACTGGTAACTACCAATAAAACTGAATATGTAATTAAAAAACTCACCACAAAAAAGTTCTGGACCAGATGACTTCATAGGTGTATTTTACAAAACACTCAAAAAAATTAACTTTCATCTTTCCCACAACTGCAAAAAATTGAAGCAGAGAGAAGGCTCCCAAGCTCATTTTACAAAGCCACAATTATCATGATTCTGGAATCAGTAAAAACATGACAAAAAAAAAAAATTATAGGCCAATATCCTTGATGAACATAAATGTAAAAAACCCTCAACAAAATGTTATTAAACTGATTTCAATACATCAAAAAGATCATACACCAAGTGGTATTTATTCCTGAGATGCAAGTTTGATTCAATATCCACAAATCAATTAACATGATATACCACATAAGCAAAATTAAGGATAAAAATTATAAATGCAGAAAAAGCATTAGACAAAAACCAGTATTCATTTATGATAAAAGTGTTCAGCAAAATGAGAATAGAGAAAACTTACTTCAACATAATAAAGGTCATATATGACAAAAACACAGCTAACATACTCAAGGTTGAAAAGCTAAAAGTGTTCCTTAAAATCAGGAACAAAATGAGGATGTCCACTTTCACCACTTCTATTCTACACAGTATTGAAAGTCATAGCCACAGCAATCAGAAAAGAAAAAGACACAAAAGGCATCCAAAGTGGAAAGAAGAAGTAAAATTGTCATCATTGCCATCATTTGTAGATGATACAATACTGTAAGAACCCTAAAGAGGTCATCAAAAATCTATTAGAACAAATTTAGCAAAGTAGCAGGATAGAAACCAGTTGCAGTTTTATACATCAATAACAACCTATTATAAAGAGTAATTAAGAAAAAAATTTCATTTACAATTGCATCAGAAATAATAAAATTCCTAGAAATAAATTTAACTAATGAGTTTAAAAACCTGTACTCAGAAAACTATAAGACATTAAAGAAAGAAACTGAAGATATGAATTTAAAATAATACATACTGTGCTCATAGGTAGCAAGAATTAACATTGTTAAAATGCCCATATTACTCAAAGCAAACTAGAGAGTCAATGTAATCCTTCTCAAAATATAAATAGTATTTTTTACACAACTAGAACAAATGATCCTACAGTGCATACAGAACCAAAAAAGACCCTGATAGCCAAAAGAATCTTGAGAAAGAATAAAGTTGGAGCTATTATGCTATTTGATGTCAAACTATACTACAAGTCTACAGTAATTGAAACAGCACTGATCTGGTATAAAAACTGACAAATAGATCAATGGAGCAGAATAGAGCACACAGTAACTCATGTCAGTATAGTCAATTAATCCCACAGCCATTCTGTGGCAGGCCAGGGTATTTAGGGTGAGGATGAGAGATGAAGAAAACTGGCTGGAAGTGGGCTGTGAAATAGGTGAGTTGAAGAACATAGACGTGGTTGTTGGGGGGATGAAAATGAGAGAATGAGTGAGCCAAGAAATGTAGAATTGCCTGCGAGAGTTAAAGAAACCTGAAGGAAAAGAAAAATGGCCTGCTGCAAAATTCACATGAGTTGGAATGAGATAGAGCATGAAAGTGGAAGTTGAGAGTCGAAGGGAAATGGAATAAGGGACTTGAGTATGATAAAGAAAGGCAAGAATGAGGTAAAGACAGTATCTTCAATAATGGTGTTGAGAAAATTAGACAAATACACTCAAAAAATGAAACTGGGTCACTTTTTTACATCATATACAAGAATAAACTCAAAACTCATTATAGATTTAAATGTAATACAAAAACCATAAAACTAGAAAAAAACACAAGCTCTTTGATATCACCCTTTGACACCTTTAGTAATTTTTTTTTCAGATATTTCTCTTCAGGCAAGAAAAACAAAAGGCAAAATAAACAAATGGGACCACATCAAACCAAAGTTTTTGAACAGTGAAGGAAACCATCAACAAAACAAAGATACAACCTATTGAATAACAGAAGATATTTGTCAATGATACAACCAGTAAGGAGATAATGTTCAAAATATATAAGAAACAAATATAACTTAATACCCCACCCAAAACAAAAGGATTAAAAAAAATGGCATAGTTCCTAAATAGATGTTTCTCTAAAGAGAACATACAGATGGCTAGCAGATATATGAAAAGATGCTCCCATCATTACTAATCAGAGAAATGCAAATTAAAATCACACTGAAATACTACTTCACAATAGTCAGAATGGCTAGCATCAATAAATCAGCAAATAGTGTCAGCAAGGATGTGGATGAAAAAGGGACTCTCCTATAGTGTTGGTGGGATTATAAATGGTGGAACCATTATAGGAAATAGCATGGAGGTTTCTCAAAAAATTAAAAATAGAACTACCATATGACCCAGGAATCCTACTCCTTGGTATTTCCCTGAAGAAATTATAAACACTAATTCTAAAAGACATATGCAACCCTATGTTCAGTGCAGCATTATTTATAATAGCCAAGATATGAAAGCAACCTAAGTATCCACTGATAGACAAATGCATGAAAAGAGGTGGTACCTATATACAATAGAATATTATTCAGCCATAAAAAAGAATGAAATCTTGCCATTTGTGAAAACATAGAGGGACCTAGAGGGTATTATGCTAAGTAAAATAAGTCAGAGAAAGACAAATACTATATGATTCTCTTAATCATGGAATCTATGAAACAAAATAAATGAACAAACAAAACAGAAACTAATTCACAGATACAGAAAAGAAATTGATGGTTGCTAGATAGAAAAGAGGTTGCAGGAGATAGCCAAAAAAGTGAAGGGATTAAGAAATACAAATTGCCAGTTATAAAAACAATCACAGAGATTTAAAGTTCAATATAAGAAATTTAGTCAATAATATTGTAAATATGTATGGTGTCAAATCAGTACTAGAATTATCAGAGTTACCACTTTATAAGTTAAATAAATATCTAATCACTATGTTGTATATCTGAAACTAATATATAATATGTCAATTATAATTAAAAATATTTGTTAATTGGAAGAAAAATGAATTTAGTAATTCTACAATGGAAATCAGTAAAACTGGAAACAATTTGGCAACATCTTAAAAATTAAAATTTTATATCCCTTGACTAAGCAATTCCACCTCCAAGAATTCATCCCTGATATCTACCCATATTATACATACAAATAAATGTGGGTAAAGATATTCACCAAAGAAATGTGGTGGCAGAAATTATATTGACATAAATGCCTACCTATATAATAACAGTTTAATAAATTTTGCACCATTCATGTGAAAAAAGTGTTTGCAACTGGTTCTCTCTGTCTGGATGGAGAACTTCCTGTGGTCAGAGTTCATTTCAGCTGACATTAACTCTATGGTACATTTGTTATCTGGTCCCCAAATGAAGAATTGAAACATTAAAATATACTTTTATTTTGCAAATTACAATAGTAACATATGTTAGTTATAAATATGCTGTGTATAAAGATGGTTTAAAAAATATTTTCATATTTTTACTCCAGAGATAAGGCTATTGAGTATGTATACATATTTTATAAAAAAAGCTCATTATAAAAATAACATTCTAAAATTTTCATTTATTCACTAAACATTGACATTTAGTAATTATTTGTTAATAAAAATTTTAACTTTTAACAAATAAGGTGTATTACTTATATGTGGATTCTTAAAAAAAGCTGAACTCGGAGAAACAGAGCTGTGGTCATGTGGGCTAAAGGGTAAGAGAATTGGGTACAAACTTCCAACTATGATATTAACAAGTTCTGAGGATCTAACGTACAACATGGTGATTATAACTGATAATGCTGCATCATATATTTGAAAGGTGTTATGGGAGTAGAACTTAAATGTTCTCACCATGAAAAAGAAACGGCCTTTATGTGATGGGATAGAGATATTAGCTAATGCTATGGTTGTGATCATTTTGCAATACATAAATGTATTAAATCAACATGTTTTATAGTTCAAACTTACATAAAGTTATATGTCAATGATATATCAATACAGGTGGAAAATGGATATCTTACGTTCATCAAATTTAATTTTTAAAAATAAAGGATAATATTAAGATGTTTACAAATATACACATTTTAAGATATGTATATAAATCTTGCTCTGTAAATCCTCCTTTTACTTTCATGGGAAATAGAGCAAAGAATCACAGAAGTGTTGAAATAAGTTTTTTAAATGTTGGGAATTAGATAGGAGACCAGAGGTAAAAATGGGACAACTGGGGATAAAAAACAAAGTAATTAAAAAAAGATTGGAGTTAAAATGATAGTGAAACTAGAACACAATTAAAAATAAAATAAATACTATCAGCAGATAGATGGCTTTCCCCTCTGCTCTCAAAAGTTTAGTTTCCTCCAGCTGCATCTCAAATTTCTAAGAAGGGCATGGCAGGGGAAAGGCTTTGCTGATGACGCTTACTCACCAGACAAAACTCTGTATCTGCAGATCACAGGTAAGTCCAGTAGCCTGGCTCTGAGCAAAAGAGTATGTAAATATGCGTGTGGATGTGTGTGAGGTGGAGGAGTGGGAAGTGTGCAGAGCGGGGGAGATACAGAGACACCACAGTTGGCTGGCTATTCTAGTAGTTCAGTCAATCATTTTCCAACTTTAGTTCACTAATTTTTAAATTCGGGGCTTCATTTTTCTAACTCAGTATTATTCATTTCTATTCTCCAATTTGTCTTCTTTAAAAAAAATCTCTGCTTTCAATAATTCTAGTTTTATGTTTTATATCTTCACTTCAGGTTTTTATCATTCATGGTTTTAGAAATAAAGAGTTAAAATATATTTTACAGATGGAAAGAACTAAAGAAGCTATGGGGTATAAACAAAAATTTACATCATAGTTTCTGTCTTGAACAAATAAATACCTGAAAGTTCCATTTACCAACATAAAAAATATTCTAATTTGGGAAAGTAGAAATTTTGGTGGAGAGTAGAAACCTGCATTAGACACATCAACTTTCAGCTATCTTTAAACAACAAAGTGGAATATTAAGAAGGGAGGTATATGCTGGAATCTATGCCTTTAGACTAAAATATAAATTTCAAATAATCATCATACCACATTACATAATAAAAATGCTACAAAATATTGTTTCGTGTTAAATAAGTTTGTTTAAAAATATTTCTGTAAGAGGGCACTGTTGGTATTTTAAGCATTATGATAGCCTTGCCTTGTGAATTTGACTTATACTGTAGCATTTCTAGCATCCCTGGTCCCAGCTCACTAAACATCAACCATGTCCATCCAATCTTGTGGCCACAAAATATCCTCTTCATACACAAACATTTTCAGATGTCCCTTAGAAGGCATGTCCTGCTCACTTCTAACCCTTGTGGGTTAAACAAAGTCTAAAATGAGTCGTTAATTTAAAACTTCAAAGGTTTAATATAGTCATGTATGTTGTGAATTACAAGAAGATATATAGGTTGAATTTCCAAAACGTGTCTACTGGTGCATTGTCAACCACTGATTTATGGATGAGAATATGAATCCCTCTATCAGACATTAAGTTGGTTGTGCAGAAAACTCAGAATTACTTACTATTTTAAGTTTTGACTTGCTCTAGGTTTCTATAGTTCCTTTTTTTTGTAGTAAAGCAATGCATTATACTGTAAAAAATCTTTTAAAAAGTATGAAATCTATAAATAAAAAATATCTTATAGCCTTCTCAGCTCCAACAATCTCATATAATACTCTTAACAGTTGGATATTGATTTTTTAACATGATATTTATAGAATTCATTTTTAAGTGTTTTGAGATCAACCTTTCCACTTGATTTTAAGAGATGTGATGGCCTGCAATTCAGGTATCTGTCAGAACCTACCAATTATAGCCCCTGCTCGGCTGACTGCTAAAATCAAATGGCCTTATATAAGGAACAGGGTACTTGCCACACACTAACCATTTAACAGTAGTAATCAAAGCTCAGTTAAGAGCAACAGAATTTATGGTGAATTTTCTGAAAAATACACAGTTCTTATTCTTGGATATTTTAAAGTGTGTCTTTTGATTAAGCTACCCTGAGAAAGTCACATATCTCAATAAATAATGAGCCCCTGTAGTACAGGCTTACAGAGCTATGCTTTGGCACAGTGCCCTCCACTTTTATGGATGGAAATAGCCAACCACATTGCATATTTACTCTAAAAATGTCACTGTTCACCACATTAAGATACATCATCTTCTTAAAAGAGTCTAAAGGATGATTTTTTTTTTTTGGATTCAGTCCAAAAATAGTTGCGCTTCTCTTGCCAGTTCATATTTATTTTCCCCCTCATGTTTGACTCTCCTAATATTGGAATCTTGATTTTATTTCACTTTCCATACCTGATTTTACTTTGACCTCTGTGCCTTACCTCTTTCATCTTACTATTCTGTTAGTACAACTTGATATTTTTTATTCATTTTGCAAAACATTTTCAAACTGTTTTTTAAACAAGCTTCATATACATATATACACAAGTATACATGTATATGTTTTACCACAGCTTTATAATAATGAAGGAAATAATCAAAATATTTTTTCCCCTTTATGTACTCAAGAGAATTAAGGATTTTAAATTCCAATCTAGTTTCCTGTGAACTTCTAATTCTATTTAATTCAATACAAACTTTCTGGTTTCCTACCATGAAAAAGACACTAAAAATAATAAGTAATTGAACATAGTCTACTATTGTTTTTGCTAAGTTTAACTGCTGTTTATTCAATTGAACCTTAACATAACAACTTGAAGCAAGTTAGACTAATCATTTTACAGATAATACTGGAAAGATTAATGACCTTAAATTAAATAACTTAGACAGTCATACAGCTATTCCGATATATCATGCTACAGGCCCGTACAAATATTTCTCTATAAATCACACAGTAAATAGTAAAATGTACTTCAAATTGAGAATATAAAATATTTTGTTACTTTTAACTATAATATAAGGTAGAATAAAAGCAGCTTAAAAGTAACATTGTGCTCTGATAGTCAAGCTTCAGGGAGAAAAAATGAAACAAGAATTCATAGAAAGACAGTATTTGAGACAAAATTTTACATATTTTAATAAGTAGAAACAGAATAAGAAAAGGTTTCAGCAGAATAAATTACACAGTAAAAATGCAGAGTGAGTTAAACATGTGGCATTTGGGTTAAAAACATTTACTTCTTTTGCCTTATACTAGGATGTGTATAGAAAAGTCATAGGACTTAAGAAGAGACAATTGGGATGCCTCTATCATTTTGAATGTCACGTATTGTCTTGTTGCTATCACTAGGCAATGAATTCTGCCTGTGTTCTTGCTTCTGAAATTCTAGAGAGACTATAGGAAGGGATCTGAAAAAAACTGAGACAATAAAGTCAATCACTTGTTTGTGACTGAGAATTATAAAATAGTGCTGGTATTTATCACATCAAACTACCTTCAGGTACTTAAACCAATTCTAAAAGGTTCTTCCTCTCTGATGGTGGGACAACTAAGCTATTATTGCCTTCTTGCTATTTATACAATAGCCTCTGGGCCTTAGAAGTCAACTCAGAAAGAAAAAGCAAATTGTCCCTTTGCAGCTTGAATTGGACAATTATTTATCTCCTTATATTCAGAGCAAACAGGCTTTTAACAGCATTTTTGAGTTATGAGCGCTCATGCTTAAGATTCTGCTGTAGTAGGAGTATTTGAACTTTTGCCCCATTGATAAAGAGGCTCTAAAATCACTTGAGTCCCTAGTAAGCGAGCAATTAGACTGCTTATCTTATCCCTATGTTCCTCATTGCTCAGCCTGTTGCTCCCCAAATACGAAGGCATAAAAGAGAACTGGGAACAGGGCTTAAAAATAATACAAGGGAGGTAGAACCAGGTCCCTTACTTATAGTCTTCAGCCTTCTGAGAACCTATTTGTGCTCCCGGAAATTGCTCACACTGGCACCTCCTCCAGAGTTACCTTCAAACACTGGCTTCTATTGGTTTTAGCCAAAAGGAGTAACCAACAGAAGACTGGAATACAAGGGAACAGAGATGCTGGGGCATTACTTTCTACCCCTTCCCAGCTTCAGCACTTCTCTGATAGGATCTGCATCCCTCAAAGAAAACTCTAACTCCTTTCCAGGACCAGCCCCTGCCTCACATTCCAGCTCTTCACAGACTCTGGCAATAGTTTCCACTTTACCCTTGACACCTAGTTGTGGCATTGGCTTCCAGCCTCCTCAACTATGTCCATGTATCTATAACTATCTCCTCATGAAACATTCTTTTTTAAAAAACATCTGCACGAATTCTGTTTTCTGCCATCTGATGATACAGATAGAACAGTATTATAGTTTCCAGCATTTCTTACAACAGTTACTATCATTTATTTACTCGATTAAAAGTCTAATTTTGTGAATCTGTATATATTTTCCTCCAGGGTTTGTCATTCTAGAGAGTTTCAATATACGATTTAGCTGCTATAGAAAAAGATAGTTTAATATTATTTGACTCCCTTACCTGGAAGGCAGGAGGAAATTACCAAGGGAAAAGTTTTACTCTAGAGCACCAATAACAGTCTCAAACTATAAATTTCAGTATCATCTGGGAACTAGTCAGAAAAGCAAATTCAGAGGCCCCAAATCAGAAAAACTGGGGTGAGGCCAGATGATGTGATTCAAAATTTTTTCAGGTAATTCTGTTTGTTAAAGTTTGAGAACTAGACTCTTAATAACAGTTAAGAAACATAATCCATGTTGTTGTAAATTAAAAACATTTCATATTTATTTCTTACAATTAAATCCAGCCATTGTTTAAAAAATCTAGACATTAACTTTAATCTATCTTTTTGACCTATGTCCCTTCTTTATCAAAATCCTATTTTTTACTCAAATCTGACATAAATAACATTTATCCCTCAAAACCTTTCTTGCTTTTCAAAGCAGGTCTTTTTCTACTTTTAATGTGTTTAGTTTTCTTTTTCTCCCTTTCTTAGTCTCAACTTTGATTTCTTAATCTTCCCTAGATTATTATTATCAGTAAAAATGATACCTCAATATTTCTTGAAATTTTTAATTCTAGAATTATAGAATATAGATGGGTTGGACATTATTCTAGCATTGTCTGACATAACAAAAATACTAATGCTTGAAAATACACATTAAAATACTTGCTCCTAAGGTACAGTTCTTTGAAGAAGTTTATAACATGTAAACAATATTAATAAAGACTAGGGAACGGATGAAATTATAGTATTAAAAGAAGATACGGAGTTATGGAAAGGTAGCATACATTTTCTTTTTTTCCAGGGCTAGGCAATTACTTTATAACAAATACTGTTTCAAAATATTATGTATAAGTGTTGGAGTATGAAGTCAGAATTGATTGAGGTGACAAAATAACTTAGCATCTAAAATATTTATGGTTCAGAAGTAATCACTATTGCTTAGAATACATCATTTATCAGTAAATACTATTAGAAAAAAAGATCTATGTGACACAAGAATAAATTTGCGGCAAAGATAAATTTTTACAGCTTAGATTTGTATGTTTTAATGATTTACTTCATTTACTTGATATTATACATTACAAAATATATCTATGATGTAATCATTTTAAAACAATGCTATGAACAATATGTGGTATTTTACTATACTTGATCTTAGCCAAGAGGCCAAGAAGTGATTCTGTGGTATTTAAATCCTTATAGAATTTATATAACTTCAAAGGAAAATTTAATTCTCAGAAAACCAAGTAATCCCAAAGAAAAAAATATAGGGCTTAAATTATCCAAAACAGAGAAGTGGTCAAATTATTTTAAAATAATTTTAAAATAGATTTTTAAAAGCCTAACAGAAAAATATAGTCAAACCAAACAACATAAAACTTAGGTGTTTTTTTATATATGAGATTTGACATTTATTATGCATTTTGCAGGCATTATTTCTAAATTCCATGGAGCTCTTAATGAATAAGCATTTGCAAATCATTGTTATAAATCACTAATCAGAAGAAATAAACACCTTGAAAATAAAGTCCATTTATTATCTAAATATTTATTGTCAAATACATGTCTTCCTGGTCTTACAGCAGACTTAGTAAATAAATTACTGTTTTAAGGTAAAATGCTCATCCATATAGGACAAATAGAGTATTCTAGGGCACTACATCAGAGGAAGAATTTATTCCAAGGTAACCTAATATACATGTACAGCTTTAGGGTTGTAAACAGTTACTTGGAAAATTAATTATACATTTTATGACAAAGTCAAACTCATTCAGGCAATGACATCTGCAATAGTCCAACTTATTTTGTATCACTTATATATGAGATTACAATAACCACGGTGAAAGACCTGCTCCTTTACTTTCTCAGCAGAAATGCATATTTATACTTCTGATTTTCCCCATAAGCAAGGCAAATATATATGAGATGGCTGGCTACTCAACAGCCTGAAACTTTTTGAGGACAGAAGGTGTGACCTTGGAGTTACTAGATAATTGCAATAAACAGTGCTAAACAAATGTAATATAAAAAGTAATATGTCTAACAGTATAATGTGTAATCATAAAGTAGACTTTCTGGGTGAGATAATGTCTTTTTATCTAGCTTCTGCACTTTATAGCTGAAGAAAATATGCCTCAGAGAGGTTAATTAATTTGCTCTATATATTTTCTATTTTTTTTTTTCTGAGAATTTGGAAGTTGAGGTTTTTATGCAAATTTTCTACTTTTTAGCACACTCAGTATGGATCAAAGACTCTCAGTTGAGTCTTCTGTAAATTTTATTTACCCAATCTGCCAATCCCTTTTTTTTCTTAGGTTCAGAAGGTCACTTTGTTCCCACAGAAATGGATGACCAAGGACCTATCCTGCCTCCGTGGCTCTGTCAGCCTCGAGGGTGGCATCAGCTCACCCTTGCTTCCTGTCTAGAGCTGTACTAATAATATGTAGTTATTTGTATTTTGATTATTAAATGGTAAAAGATCCAAGAGGCAGTCCCTTAGTCACAATACCCACATTTCAAGTGCTCAGTAGTTATATATGGCTTGTGGCTCCTGTACTGGATAGAGTAGGATATGAACATTTTCATTACTGCCAAACGTTCAAGTAGACAGTGTTAGCATCTCAGTTCTTCAACTAATTTTGAAAATTATTTCTTTGAATTCTCTTAATATGTTGATAATATAACATGGTTTTCTGGCTTTTAAAAGTTCATACTTAAATTACTCATTGTCATTTCTGCAACATTGCTTAGAAGGAGTGGCTTATGTTTAGTGTTAAAAAATAGCAATAATATTACACCACTTTTGAAACGTAGAATTCATTACCTTTATTTGATGAAGTAAATAACCAAAAAATATTAAGTTCAGGGATAGAGTCAATCTTGCAGCAGGCAGTAAATAAATCTATATAAAATAATCAATTAGTGGTACAAATATTTGCTCATTGTTAATGTGAATTCAATGTTCACTTTTTTAGTGGTGCTGTGAAACAAACATGGAGCTAGGGACTATACACTTAAATTTACTACATGCTACTATTATGTTCTAAGTGCTCCATAATTATTAATTGCTTTACTTATTATAATAACCCATTGTGGTAGGTATAATTATTAATTTTAGTTTATAGAATAGAAAAGAATACTGAGACAAACAAATGAAGTAATTTATCTAAGTTAACCAATAGTTGTACAATTATTGAGTAGCAGGTTGGGATGTTCTAACTCTGCCTTTTATGATTTTTTTGTTCTGTGACTTTAGATAATTCGTGTACTCCCTTTAAGTCTACACGTCTGTTTTTGAAATGAGTTGATAAGTTAGATGACTGCTGTAAGGGCCTTATAACATACAATTAGCATGTAGTAAGTACCAGATAAATAGAGATCCCTTTACCCTGGCTCCTCAAATTATCTGGGTGGATTAACTCTGATATCTAATTACTTGTTTTAAAATGTTTGAGTCTCTTATAGCATAGCTTGTTTTTTTTTTCTCGTATATGATTTCTTTAACAAGTATCTTTAGTACTTTTATATATTTTTATGTTAAAATTCTATATGATAAGTATTCTATTAAAATTAGTATGATGGATCAGATAAAATTCTAAGATAATAGTTTTTGAGAGCACAAATATGAATCTATTTAACAAAGAGAAATCGGAAAACTATGACTAATGGATTCATAGTCATTTCATTTACTTTATACTTGGAGTATAACTCTATATTCTTGTCCTTGCTCTGAATATATTTCTCATGCATTTAAGTAAGATTTTATTCTAGCTAACATATTGACACTAATTATGAAATTACCATATGAGTATAACTGTTTTAGTGGAGCTTCTAGTACTGAGTAACTTTACTCTTCTCCTGGATCTTTATATTTTGTTTGCTGGAGCTTATAATCATCTTGAACATAGTATTAATAAGTGTTAAAATTTCTAAATGATATTTCTGCTACACTGTGATGTGAATGCAAAAGCATTCCCTCTGGTTATAGCTGCATCTGTCTCAAATCAACAATCTAATTTTTTCATATCCATGGGGAGCCATGCTCATTATATTCACCAGGTTTAGGGCTTCAAGCATTAATTTTTTTTCTGGACACATGAATAATCAGAAAACTGTTAACAAGCACCAAAGAAACAAGTAGATTACTTTTGTGTATTAGTGGAGGATTATGTGACCCAATAAGATTGTATTGCTAATATTCATGCTCTCTTTTGCTCAAATTGTTATTGACATGCTTGGTAAGTATTACATACATATCATTGTATGCAAATAATAAAACTATTTTTTGTTAGCAAACAATTCCTGGTGTAATGGCATTAGGATGTATCTTTTGAGTTATTTTGTGTTAGCAGCAAATTGTGCTAATCTAGCAATATTTCTCCCCTTAAATTCCATTATTTCAAAGGTAACACTTGTGTATACTACTTATAATTACATCTTATCAACTCTGTCCTGTAACCAACTTAGGACTCTTAAGAAAAAAGGCAGTATATTTTATTTCTGATTAATGGGGGAAAAAAAGCATCTCATGCTGATTAACATAATAAATATTTCCTTAATTTAAAAAAATGTAAGATTATTATTAAATGATAGATATACAAATACGTAAGTTGAATACTTTAGTTCTTAAAAATCCAATTATATTTCATTGTAATTATAGAGCTTACTTTAATAAATCAACCGGTTCTGTAACTAACTTTTTACACGTAATGATTTCCTTTACTAGCCCTTTTTTCCTTCTTCATGTTTGAACTAGCAAGAGTAGAATTACAATGATCAGAATATATTCATCAGAATTACATAGAAGACTTTCAAACTATACCTGAAGATGCATTTGGTTCTGCTTTTTCACAATTTTGGCTTGTGTGTGGTTTTGACCTATATGTTAACTACTACCAGGGCTCAATATAATCTAAGGTCTGCTCCCCAAAGGAAATTTGCTCTGGCTCACATTAACCCAATACAAAATTCACAGGGCAGTTATGCCTCCACTAAAATTAAACATGCACCTTGATCAACCAGTAGTAACTAAATGAAAATGATATGCTTCTAGGGGAGAAGGGGAAGAATTATAAAAGCTAAAACATCACCACATAAGCTTATTTCACCTTTTAATGTAAAGAAGGGGGCTGTGAACTGGACAGGCACCTCGAAATATATATACTATACCCAAAAATGACATTTTACTTCATAAAGTTAGCTACAAATGAATTTTTTCATATAGACATAATATTGTCCTTATTGATCTATTAATAACTAGAGCAAAAAGAAATTTAAGCATGTATTTTTTTTCTGCATATGCATGATCTCTTATGATATCTTGGTGATAATTTCTATGTTCTTAATGAAGAAAGTTAAAAATTAACTAAGTTAAGTAACTGGGTTCACTTTTTGTGATTATTTTCCTTTGTTCCTAGTTTAAGGTTATAGATTTAGCTATTAAAAATCAAGAATACCCATTTAAATTTTAACTTCAGATAAATAATGGATTTTTAACATAAATATGCCTCATGCATATTTGGGATATACTTACTTCAAAAAGATATTTGTTGTTTATCTGAAATTCAAATTTAATGTGGATATCCTCTATTTTATCTGGCAGCTCCTCCTGATTTCAAAACATTTTTATATGGTTGATTTATATTAGCATTTGTTAAAATACTTCTCTTATAGAATAACTAAGAGAAAATAATCTCTCAATCATAATTATGTTTTACAAATTGACAGAGTAATAAAAAATTTTAATTTAATTTAAAGCTATAATTTGCCCACAGGCTTCATGCCAACCTTCCACTTTTCCTGGCAAAGTGAATGCCTCTAGTTTTTATCCTTATTGCCTAATAAGTCATACCTTTTATTAATACCTTTCAGCTAATGGTATGCAAAAACATGGCTTCTTCCTTTAAACAAGATTGTTTAAATCTACTTAATTGCTTTTTAAACTTTACAGTAAGCTATTAACTCAGGAAGTACTTACAGAATAAATGCTAAAATGGTATATAGTGAAGTTTAATTGAAGAAAAATCAGTGCAATCTACTATTATGCGTATGTAAAATCGGATTTTATTTTCATATCACAAAAAAAAAGTCCTCACAGATTTGGAACATTTCATGATTTTAACTGCATGTCTAGTCACATATTTCAAAGTTAATTTAGTACAATGACAGATGAGGAGACCATGAATATTTCCAGAACAGCAAAAAAAAGTTTCATGAAACCTTGAAAATTTACTGGCCTTAGTCAAACAGTAAAGGTATTTTAAAAATTGACTTAAAACATGAATTTTCAATTTCAACATATTTTTAAATATACTGAGGCCAAATACTTAAACTTAAAGTTATTTTATCATTCATCAGTAAAGAGAAACCATAGTAGAAGACCTGAACAATGAACACGGGGATAAGGAAAAGATATAGGTAAAAAAAAAAGAAAAAGAAAAATGGCAATATTTATGATGACCTACGATTTCATATGTATTAAGTATAAAGCAAGTTTAAAATTTATGTACATCCCATTTAGCAAATCATGATCTAAGAAATATTTGTTTACATAACAATTTCATCTTCTGCCTAATCTTTGAACACCCTAAAATAAAGAATGTGTTTGGCCTTCAGGGGCCAATTTACATGAAGGTAACAAGTAAACCATTGAAAATCAAAGCACAAGCTTGGTGCATTGAAATTGTCCCAGTAAAGGATCCTGTCAGTGTTTGTTATACAGATGGTTCATATCATTTCCTCTAGCCCTATCTTCAATGAGCCCATATAGGGTTTGGGGTCCATTGCAGCAGCAGTATGACAGGAAGGTCAGAGAAAATAATTGTCTCTTTTTAGCTCAGAATACTAGGTGTTTGTGTTGTAATAATTATGTTTGCAAAACCCCTTGCTGTTTTTGCCACGGTGTACTAGATCTTACAGAGGAATTTCAGCCACAGAATGCCTTCAGCCAGTATTGACAGGATGTCCTAATGACATCAGTCACAGTGGCAGCTGCAATGGATATACACCTTCTCAAAAATTCCTGACTTTCCAGTGTTTCTGAAGCCTCAGCACCTTTACATCATCTCAAAATGCCAGAGCAGAAGCCAGAAAAGGAAGTAAAAATGGAAAATGCTGCATGTATGTCTAAGTATATATAAGATTCTCTCTGAAGACTATCAGAAATAAGAAGGTGCCTTTGAAGGGCTGAAAATTTTATAAGAATTGTTGAGGGACAGCCAGAGGAATACTCTTTCCTCAACTACTATTCTATCTTCCTATTTTTTAAACGCCCAGGCTGGACACCATAGATAACAAAAATTATATAAAGCAAACATATTCTGAAAAGTATTTGGGTCTATTAGAGCAAAGCTACAAGATCTTCAGAATGCACATGTTCCTGCAATTTTTTTTTTAATTTAAAAAACTGTATAAAGCTATAACAAGTCAGGTAGAAATATCTCATATTTATTTAAAATTTTTGTTCATTCAAATGTATGTTAAATATGACATATTTCTTTGTAAAATACTGCACTGGAAAATAAAAATACACTTAGGGTCTTTTAACATGAACTTTCTTATATAATTGTGTAGTAATTTAAATAAAAGAATAACATAAATATTTTCAAATGTCTATAAGTTTGCATTATATATCTAAATGAAAATAGAAATAGGAGATACAATGAACATAATTTGAATATGTTAGCCTTATTTTGGCTAAAGAGTTAAAATAAGTCAGGTACCTCATTTATTTTCTTTCTAGATCATACTCTCTGGATCACACTTTGATAAGCACTGGATTAAATGGTCCAATATATATTGATTTTGAGAGTACTCACAATTACAAGACACAGAAAAATTTAACTGTTTTAAATATGCCCATATGTTATATTTCTATCTGTATCTCTGTGTGTGTTCACACATATTAACAGAAACCAAATTAATCATTCATATTAGATGTTTAAAAGCTCAATCAACTTTGAAGTTTGCCTTATGGAATGTTATTGCTCCCACTACTTGGGATGTCTCATGTTGAATTTGTGGCTACTGGCTTAGAGAAGACTTAATGTAAATAATATTTTCCTGTATCTTTTATAGTATCTGGACATAGTAAATGAACAATACATGTGTTGAGTAAAGGAGTCATTCAGCATAAGGTGCATTAAACTAAGAGAAAATTATAAAATGCTACTACTAAAAAGAATACACAAACATGTGTGCAAAACACTGCTGTCTTTAGCACAGTGAGCTAGTTCTTGCATAGGAAAGAAATAAAAAGGGAAGAATAATAAAGTTTTGATTCATCTTGTTTTTCACAAAAATATGTGTATACAACAATTGGGTTGCAAATTTACACCTTGTCATTATAAATTATTTATTAGAATTATTGTTAAAGATCAGTTTGAAATGTTTATGATTTCTATATCAACCCAAACTTGGTGACTGCATTTTCTCAGTCTGTCATTTTAACTATTGAGAGTATAAAAATAATCTGTAGAAATAGTTTTGCTTTTATCACAGGTACTATCGTGTGGCAAGCAGCTTTTCAGGCTCTTGACACAGTGCGCTGAAATTTCCCTTTTCATCAAATAGTGACTTGGAAGTGCTTCAGGGAAATAAAAGAAAGGAATAATAATAATAATAATAATAATAATAATAATAATAATAATAATAATAAATGGCAAAGCTAGAGATCTGAGTAAAAATGTGATGAGAAATTTAAAAATTGACTTATTCGTTTAAAAGCAAATCTTGCCAATTCTTCCTCATACTTTTATAGAAATTTAATTTCAAGAGTCAATAGTTTCTTATTGGCATAATCTTTTAACAAAAGAATATTCTCTATAAGAACATTTCTTTAACATTGAGTTTAAAGTACCTCATTTTTTTTAGAGGTAAAAGAACACAGCAAGCATTTTGGGGTACATATAAACACAAGTGGGTTAGCTTTCCATATGAAACACTATATAACAGATCACATTTACATAAGACTCAAGATTCCTGAGTCTATTTCCACATAAAAGAAAAAAAAGAAACAAAGCATAAGCACCTTAGATACTTTTTTATAATGACAAATTGGGAACAAGACATGATCTAAAACCAGATATATTTGGTTATAAATACAAACTTCAGATTTCCCAATATTTTCTTGATCTTATAAAATTGTCAATGTATATGCTTTTAAAAACTGATCCATTTATTAAAGTAAATTATCAATAATTATAGAATTATTATCAAAAGGCTACGATCCTTTAATGAATAAGTATATATAATTTTGCAAGGTGTGTGGATTTATAATAACATCCACAATATTGAAGTTATAATTCTAGTTTTATATGAAAACTTCAATTTGAACTCCAAATACAAATAAAACTATATTTTAAGCAAGCATTTATTTTCAAAGTGAATCTTTTATTATAAATTTTAATATTAAATTTATTTCTTTATTTCTTCCCAAAGAGACTGTAGGGACACCACACTTTTCACTCCTGCTAAATAGTAGATCTGATGAACTTTTCTGCCATTAAAATTGGTGGCTATGTCTATTTTTGAAAGCTATTGCCAGTTTGAAATTATATATATATTTTCCCTCTTCAAAGGCTATTAGGTGACTATACCATATTTGTTCACAGTTGTGCATAATTGAAGAGCAAGCTTAAAGAAACAGCCGTGTGTGATGACAAAGATTAACTTATTTACTTATGGGCAAAACCATTAGGCTGTCTAAAGCAGGTCTGGCATGTACTGTGCTCTAAGGGTCCCATTCATCAATGACTTCTGTGGCATTTCAGAAGGGATTTTCATGTAATTTACTTCTAAAATCTATGTAATATGCCTCTTCTGAGTGAGTTACATAACATGATTATTCATCATTATTGATTATTTTCTCTGGTGGTAGCAACAGATGCAAATCTGCTTATGAAGGAGAAGAAAGGTTGGGTATGTGCATGATTGAATATAACTGGAGGCATAGGTTTGTCTCATTTGTTCTTTAACCCATTTCCCATTTAGAAATAAAAAGTGCAGCCCTTTGCCAGCGTTTATTTAATTTTACATAGACACACACACTCTTTCAGGCTGAAGTAAATCTGACTGGTTTTCAATGTGAAAATAAAATATAAAAAGTGTTCTTGGAGTTATTTCTAAACAGAACTTGTTCCCAGTCGTAATATAACAGAAATATATACATATATTAGATTCATCAAATGAATCTTTGACTAACAACTGTTTGAGGACGATGTTAACATCACATGTAGAATGCTACGTTCTCTAGGACATTTTTGGTAATTGAGAATTACTATATTTTGTAAATGGAAATACCACTACTAAAAACAGAATGCTATGAATGGAATAATGTTATTTGTTTCTAAAGATTGTTGATATACTAGAGTGATGCAAAAATAATAATAAAAGTGAGATATTAGTGGCAAACTTTGGGGTAGTTTAGCACTATAATCTGCGAGCTATCTCCAGGTAAATCCTACAGTTGCAAGAGCCACTGACAAGTATTCTTAGGGAAAAATGGGAAATGGATTAAATCATCTTATGGACTTTCGAAAACCAGCACAAAGCTCATAATATTGTCTTTCTATGCTCTTGATACTAATTTCATTTCACAACCACTGAGTCAAACTCTAAAGAAGAATTCCCTTATTAAGTAAGCTCAAATTATTTGTGTTTTCAGATTCAGTAGGGCATGGTTATATCTTCTATACTGGAAAATGAAATAGTAAAAAAGTAAATAAATTCTAAATAGTTTCACATAAAACGCATGAATGCAAGTTTGAAATTTGTAAGTAGCGAACGTGGAGCATTTTAAGTGAGAGGACAGTCCAAAACACATATTTTGCAAATCATTATAGATTTATAGAGGCACAAGCAAAAACCTTGTACAAAAATTGGAATAAATATTGAAAGGAAGCATCTTAAAATAGCACATTTAGAGATAAACTAAAATTTTGAATAGTGAAAATAGATCGATTATCACACCATATTCAAATTCACAGTATTCCAGTCATTCATTAATAACCATTTATTGAGAGGCTGTGTCAGACACTACACAACCTGATAAAGATGAAAGAGGTAGACTTGATCTCTATTCTCACACAGCGAGGTGTGCAGAGGGAAAAGTCAAATAGTCATAATCACTATGATATGGGGTAAGCACAATCATAGGGGAAGTATAGGAGTGGGGGGCATCCAATGTCTCAGAAATGAAAGTGGTCTCTTGAAGGAAGCAAATGTACAACTGTAGGGCAAGTCAGAATTGACCCAGGAAAAGACAGGGCTTAAGAGGTAATGTACCAACAGAGGAGGAGGCAGAATGAGAAAAGATTCAGAGGCCTGCTGTCTTGAACTTAAAAACAAAACGAAAAACGATAAAGTAAAAGGTAGTGAACTTTAGACGAATGACAAGAAATGAAGCCACAGAGGTGGGAAGATGATAGATTATGGAGAATTTCATAACCAAGTCAAGGAGAAAGATTATTATTCTCAGAATAATTAAAATCATTAAGAATTTAAACTAGGAAATAATCTGATCAAATGTTTTAGTAAGGTGACTCTATTAGTCAAAAGGCTGAAGAATGATATCAAGATTTAAAATAAAGAGATAATTTAGGAGGCCAGTAGTTCAAATGAGAGATAATGACCAGCATATTTGGAGACAAATTCAATAGGACTTGGTAACTGATATGAAGCAGGGAATAAAGAAGAGGGAAGACATGGCCTTCTGGCTTCACAGGCACCATTTATTAAGAAAATATTAGAGAAACTACAGTTTTGTTTTGAAGAAGATGAATTTAGGTTAACATATGTTAACCATGAAAAGAGCAAGTCTGAAGTACTTGATAGAGGACCGAGATGAAGAAATAGATGAATTGTGAGAAATATTAATTTGTAACTAAAAACATTGTTGTGAATGAGATTGCCAGGGCGGGGGGGAACCACAGTTATTTAAGAACTCTATGTGTTTTTGGTACTGGGGACTTTCTAAATGAGAGTAATTATTTCATCTCCTTCCTCTCCAAGTCTATGATCAAATCATCATAATAACTATTCTTCAAAATGTTCCTATGAAATATTATCAAATTCCTCAATTCTTAGCTTAGAATCTTAAGAAACCATAAAACAAAACTTCTTCATGGCTATATGAATATACTTATGATCAAAATATATAGTTTTAAAAAATAAAGAGGTAAAGTTAATAAGTTAATAAGGGGTTGGGCTTAGTCAGATGTCAGATTCCAGAATGTGTGGTAAACTTCTTATATAAATCCCTGGTTAACGTAGTTTCATTGATGCTTCCAGATTGTACTTCACCCACTTTTCTGGGCCTCCCTTATTTAATATTTTTTCCTCTTCTCATACAACCTGGAAATAAGAAACATCATGCAGCCCTGCAAGTTGGGCAATCTGAATTCTGTAACTCTGACATGATCATAGGGCGAGTAAAGATACTCTTCCTACTTAAATTCAATCTACAGTTAAAAGCAATAGTGGAAAATCAGGGTCTAATGAAAAATGTCTTTAAGAATATTTTCTAATTCTCATATCTCCTCATTTTAGTCTCTTACCTATCATTCTCTAATGCCATTGTCTCAAAACTTGTTCATTTTCCTTAGGCCTCTACTTCTCCCTCATTAGTTAATGAAAGTAAAGAGTCAGATGTTTCAAGAGCTAGCCTTACCTCTGCTTTCACTAAGAAAATAAAGACTCTTACTCAGTCTCTGCATTTCCTGCTGCTGACCATGCTCTGTTCCAATAACCTTATCAGTTTATTCATTTATTCTTATTATTCCTACCTGAATTCTCCCTGGAGACAGGCAGGCACTTTGAGACTTAGACTAGCTCCTTAGCACTGAGCATTATTCTTTTCTGTCTCCTGTGGCATCTTGCCTTATCATTTATTCCTCTCTTGTATTTAGACACCCCTTCCTTGTTCTCACTTTACCCTGGAATCACTCATACTTTAAAAACAAAAGTAAGTAATTACTTAACATAAAACAAAGAACAAAAACAACAATCTTTTTAAATCTATAACTGTCTGTTTGTATACTAGGCAAGCAGTTACTTAATTGAAAACACACCATTTTTATCTGCATGTATGGGATCTATACTACATTTTATGTTACTAAACAAAAATTTACTTTTTATTTTTAAATAGCAATATTATATGTGTTATATATGTGAATGTTATATATAGTATATAAATATATGTACAAATTTTCTTTTTTCAGAATATCAATATCAAAGAGCTATTAGCAATGGTAGGTAATTGGAATAAGAAGAGGTTAATTTTATGTATTACCTGGCCTAGAATGTATAATAACTCTCAAGTTCATAATCATGGTAGAAATGAAAGTATTAGATGAAGATGATGATGACGACGATAGTATTGACAATAATAATTGACAATATTAATAATTATTTTAAATGTATGCAGAAAGTTTACAGTATATTTAAAATATTCAAGAAATAATTTTTGTTACTAATTCAAGTCAGAAGAAATAATCATATACAATTGCATTTATTCTGCTGATATGTTAAGGATGAATTCCAAGAATCTTTAAAAACATAAAATAGTATATAACTATTTAAAAATCATTTTACTAAGATCAAATTTATTTTGCTAATGACACTTTAAAAAAAAAGAAAAAGTACATGTTTAAAACTAAGAGCTATTCATCTTCAACCAGGCAACTTCAAATGAAAATAAAGAGATATTAAAACTATATTTATTATTGTTATTTTTTATACACATTTCCTACTGCTTAAAGCCAACAACTTGTGTAAGTCACATAAATGTAGACAGAGAACTCTTGCTCCAAATAAAAATTCTGTTCAGTAATAAGCATTCTTAGAGGAATGAACATAAGCTGTTTTAAATGAAATCTCAATAAATCAAGTACTATACATAATTTTTTCATGTTTATAAAAAATGCTATTAAACTTAGTCCTTAACATTTTATATCTGAATAGCTCCAAGGTTTCTATAAATGTGAAATTTGAAATATTTTAATAGCATAAAAGACCACAAATACATGAACTAAATAGGGCTTTTCAGACAAAGAAATTGAAGTTTATTCTCTAGTTATTATTGGCTCTTTAATACATTTGGTATGAAACTAAAAGATTATTATATTTTGCATGAGTAAAAGCAATCTTTTATATAGCAAAATTACTAATATTTGTGCAGACTTTTAATAGGCATATTTTAATAGAGATTTATATATTGTATTCTATCAAACATAAAAATCAACTTTAGAAATAATCAACATAAAATAATACTTAAGAATAATAAAGCCCTACAACTAAAATAAAATCATCATTTACATTAAAAAATTATAAACTTATAAATTTATACCCTAAATCATCTGGTTTATGGATTATTGTCCTTTTGTTAAAATTAATATTTTTCCTCCTTTTTGTCCCTCTTCATCCTTTCCTTCCTTATGTTCATTTAAATAACCAGGAGTTTGACATAACTCCATGTGATGAACAGAGATAACATGTAATCACAGTAGCAGATTAGCTAAAACAAATTGGTGAAAAATTAATGTTTGAAAAGCAATAGATCTGATTACAAATTTGAATAGGCATTATTTTTCTTATATAACCTACATTTACTAATCTAAGAGCATGGGTAGAAGTTTGCTGGTATATAGCCCAATTCAGTGAAAGGTATAGCCATAAATTTTTTTGGAAAATATAAACTTATAAACTTGTAAGTTTATAATGAAAATATAACTTTCTTATAATATTTTTTTACTTAAGTCAAATAATGGGAGAATGAGTTATTAAATAATCAAATAGATATATAGACTAGCATCATTTAATAGATATAGACTGAGAGAAGTATAGATGATTAATCAGATGATTAATTTTCCTCAGTAAATGCTTTATACTTTGGCCCATTAAGCTAGACAGTATGTTTGTATTTATAACATACTTTTTCTTTAAAAACAATATAAAGCTTTGTGAATAATTGTAACCACACACAAACTTCATTTCTTTAAATAGATTTTTTTTTCTAATTCAAGCTGGTTTTGCCCAGATAATGGCATTGCAACTCATTTGCTTTTCTTCCCCCTGCCCTTTTCCTTCTACCTCTGTATGCCTGCTACTTTATTTAGTAAACCTTAGGACATAAAATTAGTGGAGCCTCAGGTCTATAATCAGGAGGATAATAGGTTTCCCTTGGACTTTAGAGAAGGACAACATCTTGGCTTTAGATGTATTTCAGCCCAAAGCCCATTGAGGCAGAACAATATTACCTCATCTCCTTTTAATCCTCCAATCAGTCCTACCCATTACCTCAACTTCCTTAGTTTCCATGACTACTGATTTTTCCCTGTTTACTCTGTATTCCCAAAATGCCTGGAGAGCCAGGCCTTGAGCAATAGCTCTCCTGTGTCTCTAAGACTTAACAAACCTTACTTTTTTTGTTGCAAAACTTGCACATACCTCTTCCTTGTCTTAGATGGGAGCAAGCTGGTGGACCACTTCTTTGTCCTGATAACATAATTTATTCTCCAAATTTCCACTGAGAGAAACTATTTTTCATTCTCTCCAAACTTGAACTTTTCAATATCAAATGTTATCACCCCCAGTTCTACATAAACAAAATTTAATTATCTTTGGTATGGCAATCCAAGTTTTGCAATTCAGAAAAACAGGGTGCAGGCAATCCTGAGGAATGCTTTGGGTGTTTAACAATCTGAAGGTTCATTCCCATCTCACGGAATTATGTAAATCAATATTTATCATGCTTCTGTGGAAATTTTCTTTGTGAAACATAAAATACAATGAAATAAAAAATTAATGTGATAAGTGGTGGAACCATAGTTTTCACTGAAGACTAAATACCCACAACGACTTCACACTGGAACACTGTCAGTATTTTATTCTCTAGTGGCTGGAAAAAAGGGTTCTATGGACCTTAATCTCACAGGTGATCTGAACATAAATTCCTAACTGTGCAGGTTATGGTGAGTAGTCATGCCCCAGGCATGTAACTTTTTAGTAAAATGTTTATCTTTGCCTTAAGCAACTCTGACCATTGTTTCTGTGCATCTAGGTTAAAGCACTTTTGATATAAGCTTAAAAGAGTATGTAATCTTAACTATTTTTTAATGGAATCCCTGATTCCCTTTCTTCCATTTCTAGATAATCTTTAAATTCTCTCCTTAATTTAAATTTAAAAAGCTGCAAAACTGTTATTCTCTAGAGCATTTGAGATCTTGCTCCTCCAGCCCCCACTGCTGACATTTGTCATCTGCTTTGCTCAAATAAAGTCTTAGAAAAATTTTCTAAAGGTCTAGATGTTTCTTATGTTGACACTATCATGTGATAGAAAGACTTGTCCGCTATCATTTGGTGTAAAACAAGCTTGTGTTAACTTTATTGCCACAAGTCAATGCAGAGTAGATTTCAGAGCTATTTACTTGAAAGGTAAATAAAGGTGGACAAAAAAATTATTACCTAGGGAGATTCCAGGGTTTAAACATACCAAGATGTCATATGTACAATGTTCAGATTGAATATAGAAAGAGGTATCCAAGGCAACGCTCTTCCTATTCACTTTATCTTTTCTTTCAAAATCCTTCTCCTTGGTGAAAAACAATGTAAATATACTCCCATTCATTCCCACCTTTACTAATACAGAACAGAAGCCAAGACCTGAAGTAGTGCCTCTGTGATCTTGTTTCCACAACCAGAATAAAGCTGTAAAAAACTTAAAAATAATACCTACCACTGAATAAATAAATTACTCAGAAATACATGAAATGTTAATACCAAAGACAAAATCTTTTTATTCATGAGCAAATAATGCAGTGGTTAAACATTAAATCTAGGAATATCATAGAAGTTTTCATAAGTAGAGGTTTTGAGTATTCAAAAACTCCATTGAAGTCTTTTTTTAATTAAGATTATATTTATCTAACACCTGTATGTATGGCAGCTCAGTGTTAAACAGGAAATGACATAATCAGATGCCCTTTTTGAAAGATTTCTGAGTCTAACATAACATTACTTTTAATTTGCCAGACACATAGAACTCAAGAAATTATACTCACCAAAATATTTTATGCATACACACTAGGTTTCATTATAGAACAGTTGAAATTATTTTATTATTGTTTATTAATCTTTATCTTTTTAATAAAAAGGCTATTTTTAAACAGTTGTTTAAAGTCAGTGTTGTAACTTTATCATGTTAAAGCTGCGAAATGACAAAATTTTGCGAAATGACAATTGCATTCATAAAATATTCTGTAAGATAAAAGCTTTATAAGAAACAGATTAATGAACATATTTCAGTAGATATTAAGTTACATAATTAGATGATTTTTAAAATACTATATTCACAAATTAGTATTTTGCATACTATCAGGAAAGATTTCTGGCACATATGATTGAGAATCATATATGCAAATACTCTCCAAACATCTCAGCGTTCTACCTTTATAGAGAGAAGGAATAACCTATTATTAATTAAATAAGAATTCATCATTATTTTCACTGGAAAGTATAGGAAACTGAACAGATATAAACTCTCATTAAGTCAAGAAGTACATTACATAGACAGGAAAAGGATAACACAGATTCATGTCTATAAGAAGTAAATAATCTATTATTATACTTATAAAGTTCTAGTAAAAAAATGTGTGTGTGTGTGTGTATACATATATATATATATATACACATATATATATGTATATATATATATAATTTACTACTATTATAAATCTGCTTTCAAAATGTAACATCATCTATATAGTTCTGATTTATTATTCTCAAAAAAAGTTGCTTTAAAAATTTTTCACCTGATAGTGGCAGTAGATCTATTTTACACTAAATAATCTCTACATGAAACCACAGTCAATATCATAATTGATATGCTATTTTTGAGATGATTTTCTGAGATTAAAAGCATAGTCCTATAAAAAAAATATATCATAAAATTATTGAACCCAGAACCTTGATCTTAGTACTAGCAGTTGTCAAAAATTTGTGATGTCTCAAGCTACATTTATCACTCATTGAAATTCTCAGCAGGCCCCATAATCCGTGCTCCATATATCATGATGACAATCACTAGCATTGGCTACCAGCCAATTCAGTCATGTCAAATGCAAACATTCCATAAGAATAATTTGTTTTCAATAAAATCAATGGGGGGAGGGGAAGAAAGTAGATTAAAAATTTGGACTACTGAAACTGATTTGAGGCCAATGGCAAAAGGGCCAGTGCATACTGCTCTGTTTACATTAATTTTAGGACTGTTCTATTGCACCAGGAACCACTGCCTACCATTAAATTTGCTGTACACTGCACATTTCTGACGCAAATCCCCTGAACCTGTGCAGTATACCAGTACCACCATGTGCAATGACTGCTGGTAACTCTCAAGTCTTACAATAAATTTATCTACTTTGTGAGCATTTTCATATTTGCATCTGCAACCACTGTCAAGAATAGTATGCACGGTATGTGATTTGGAAAAGCATAAATTGCTGAAGCCAATGGAAAGAGATTAAAATTTGGGAAAACAGTATTCTAAGAAAATATTATTCACTTTTTCTTCTTTAGTCATGGTTTGTATTGTCATAAGAAAACGTGAAGAAATAGTAGCTTTTGCTCTATTAACAACCTCAGAATCAATAATAATAATAATAATAGAAAAATAATAATGATAAATAGAAATAATAATAATAATAGTAATAAAAGCATTTCTTAAGAATTGAAAAATCTACCCCACATTACTCCATATTTAGCCTGGGAAAAATTTAGAAAGGAAGTCTAATATTTCAGGTTAATATTCAGTTCCATGTCACCTCCTTTGTGAGGTCTTGCTCCCTTAATAAAGCTTATGTATCTATTATAGGATTATGACTGTCTTATAGTTATTTGTACAGATGTTTGTCTCCATTAATGAAGTGCTGATTCTAAGTTTCATAATGGCTTTTATCCATCTTGATATGTTCACTAGCTACTACAATGTTTTAAGAAAACCTAGGAGTAAAATACTCATCTGACTTATACATGTGTTTTTGAAAAATTATTCTTAAAAAGTTTGTTTTATTTTTTAGCATTACAATTCTCATAATCATTCTTACTAGAAAGTGATAATTTTATTCATGTATATATTCAAAAAATATTTACTGCATATCTATTATGTGCCTGTCACTGAGTCTAGTCCCCAAAATAAAGATTAGAAGATATATTGGAACTCTGCCAAAACAGAGCATAATCATAAATCAGATTCTAAAAATGTAAGTAAAATAAAATATTTTTAAGTTGTATGATATTGGTAGTACAGGGTGCTCTTAGAGGGAGTATTATTATAGATGCTATTATAGGCTGCTATTTAGCAGGAACTATTCTAGAGTGGGAAGGTCTCCTGAAGAATATATTTTAAGACTAAAATGCAGAACATAAATAAGAATTTGTCTGAAAAAAATAATAATAATAAAGGAGCAGGACAGGAAGACAAGAATATTCAATGAAATACTGTTTGTATTTGTGAATGCAAATTTATGACAAGCTGACTTAAGTTTAAAATATAATATACAAATAAAAATATTGTTTATAAAATTTATTTCATACCAATTAACAATAAATTTTTATGGATTGTATACTAATCATTTGTACATTTGCAAATTTGATAAATTATTAAAAAGCATGAATCCCTTTAGAAAACTATATAATATTTAAAAGTAAATATAATTTCACAGTTTCTACTTATGATTTAATACAGGAAATAGTTTAGTATAAAATCCATTTTTTGAGAAGAGAAAATTTCATGGAAAAAAGAAAAAGACTTCTAATTAAAAAATAATCTTTAGTTCTTTTCACTCAATGTGCAAAATTCTAATTCTGGAGCAGATGAATAATTTGAGTAAATGAAATTTTATGATATCAAAAAAATATATTTTCCTTTAGTCTATTAACTGATAAAAATTAATGTGTGATCCAAACTCTAAGATAAACTGAATTTTACCTATATTATCAAAAATAAGAAAAAAATTAGCTTCAATTTCCCTTGATAATAAATCTTGAGTTCTTCTTACATTTGATCCTTTTAACAATTAACCATCAAAGGATTTATGTCTTTAAAATTTTTTAGAGTGATAATTGAAATTATATTCATACTTCAAGAAGGACTTTCATTTGTACAAGATTGATAGAATGAGAACAGAACCAATTGGTTAAATAGCAAACTAAATCAGAATTTCCTTCATAGTACTACGAAGAATTATACCAGAATTCTTAAATCTCCATCTATATTTTACAAAAATATTTTTTAAGGTCAGAACTTCAATAATTTCAAGACAAGAATGAAACTATCTAAATTAGAATTCACTATTTTAAAATGATATTATTTATTCTAAATATTACCTCTAGAAGCAGTTCTATGAAATAATTTTGATCATCTAAAACACTTAATAAAACTAATCAGATATAATTTGACCAATACAACATCTTAAAAACATTTGTTTTTAATGCACATCAAGAAAAAGAGTAATTCTGGGGGGGAAAATGATATGTTTAAATAGTAGATCAAAGCAAGTTTTTTTTAATATTTAATAAATATTCATTTGGGGAATTGTAGTAAGCATATTCTATTCTTTTCAGCTGAATACTAAGATCACGTTAGCAGAAATGCCTTTCCAAAACTATACTTTAACATTGTGCTCTCAACTTTTATTAGGCATCATTGTAAGAAATATCCGTTATCATTTGGATAATATCTATTCAGCTTATATATACTTTCTGCACACACACTTGTGAATATTGAGTGTGCACGTGTGTGGATATGTGTGATGAATTTCAGGAAGCTAAGTTATAAAACCATATAAGCAGATTGCCTAGGCTCAATGTCTTCCAAAGGCTTTGTTTTCTATTTCCACCTTGTTTGCCCTATTGCATATATTTTCTTTATGCAAACCATTGGGATGCACTTGGAAATAAGTGAATACACAGGTATATTTTTACAGAAAAATAATGTAAGCCTTATGATATTTTAACACATGCTAGTGTATTTCAGTGGCTCTCAGAACACAAATCATTTGTTTTTTAAAAGTTAGTATAAAGAATCATTTGATTGACATGAACAAAGAAAATTAAGAAAAATATATACATACCCCATAACTTTCAGTAAACTGATTAATTCTAGCAATCAATTGGTAAAATTTTCTTTCATATGTCATAAGGAAGTTTACCAAAGTATCATGGTTTTGGTTTAATAAAGAGAAATTATATGTTAACTCTAATATGTGGCAACAGAGTTGCAGAAAAATCTAGCAGTCATGGTATATGTAACAATGCCCAAGAGTAAATTGACTAATATGTAGAATCTTATTTATTTGAATGCAGTAATTTATGAATATGATATATCAATCATCCTATAATTCTCTTAAGAGGCTTTCTAAATAAATTCCATAGTTTTAAGAATTAAAATAATTTTCTAAATCAAAAGCTTTATGGCCCATCAAAATAAATAACTTGGGCTCTGTGAGAGGCCTTGTGAAGGGGTAAAGGCAAGCTAAAGACTGGAAGAAAAGATTTGCAAATTGCATAGCTAATTAAGAACTACTATGTAGGATATATAAAAAAAAACACTCAAAAAGAATATTGTAAAAGCCAAATAATTCAGCAAAAAAATGGGGAAAATATAAACAAATATTTCACCAAAGAAGATATGACAATTGCAAATATACACATTATAAGGTGTTCAACATGAGCCATCAGGGAAATGTAAATAAAAACCACAGTGAGATATTATCATGTACACATTGGAATGGATAAAATAAAATAAAATAAAATAAAATAAAATAAAATAAAATAAAATAAAATAGTGGCAAAACCCAATGCTTGTGAAGATGCAGAGTACCTGGATCATTCACACATTGGTAGTGGAAATGCAAGCGTAAAGCCACTATGGAAAGATTTGGCAGTTTCTCTTAAAATTAAATACGTACTTACCATATGTGATAGACAGAATAATGCCAATCTGCTTCCCAAGCCCAATAAAAGATATCCACATTCAAATTCCCAGAACTTGGAAATATGGTACTTTATGCGGCAAATAGGACTTTGCAGAATTTAAATTAAGGATCTGAGATGGGAAGATTGAGTTAGATTACCCAGATTGTCCAATATGTTCACAAAGATCCTTATAAAGGAAAGAGGGAAGCAGGGCAGTCCAAGAAGGACATGTAACAACAGAAATAGAGGTGAGATAAAGAGAGACGGTGGAGAGAGAGATTTGAAGATGCTATGCTATTGCTCTGAAGATGGAGGGAGGAGCAATGACCAAGGAAAGTAGGCAGACTCTAGAATTAGGAAAAGCTGGGCAGTAGATTCTTCACTAGAGTCTCCAGAAGGAACACTGCCCTACAGTCACCTTGATTTTGGCCAGTGAGATTTCTAACACTCACAAATGTAAAATACAAATTTTGTATTGTTTAAGCCACTTTTATGATAATTTTTATAATAGCTAATAATAAACTAATAAACTAATACCTAATGCAAACTAGTGATTGTACTTTTGGCATTTTTTCCAGAGAAATGAAAACAGTTCACACAGAAACTTGTATATGAACTTCAAAGAAGCTTTACTCGTTTAAAAACTGGAGACAGCCCAAATGTCCGTCAGTGGGTAAATTTGTGGAAAATGAGTATCATGGAGAACTACTCTGTAATAAAAGCCAATTTCAGGAGATTATACTATGTACAATTCCATTTACATAACATTTTTGAAATGTCAAAAATTTAGAATGGGTAACATATTTAGTAGCATTTGCCATTGGTCTGGGATGGTAGAGGTGAGGAAGAAGATTAGTGTGAAATTTGATGTTGAGAACTTTGGTAAATCAGTAAAAGAATTTCCACTGGTAGAATGATTGAAGTTTTAGTCTAACTGATGAAAATCATATAATTCTCCTTTGGGTATTCAATTAGAATCCAAAATAGTCACATTGCTAGTTATAATAATTCAATGTGTTTATCTTCTTCTTTAATATAAGATCATCTGATTTGTATAAATAAGTGGAAAGCCTTCAGAAATGAAAATAGAAATATCATCTACTCATCTAGTAATGGAGCAGCTGTCTTAGAAAGTTAATATTTAAATTGAATAATGCAGCAGTGATTGAAATGACATATGCAGATGAAAATAAAATCCTATTTAACCTTAAAAAATTTCCCTTTTGAATATTATTTTTCTTGTCAATAACACTGTGGAAATCCATAAAGATCATTTCAATCCCAATGATTTTAAACATGCATCTGAATTTAAATTTTGATTCAAAAAAATCTCAAAATCTGAAGAAATTAAAAATTATATGCAGAGGTTAAGCATTATATATGTATGTTGTTAAATTGATTTCACAGTTAAAAAATTTAAGAATTAAAAAAGTGTCAGAAAAATATATCATCTTATTTAAGAGCCAGATATAAGAGGTTACACATTAACTAAGGATATTTTATAAGTCTAACATCTAACAATCATCTACCAACTGGTGAAATGGAGGACAGTTTTAATTTGGTTATTTGAATGGTAGTGTGCTGAATGAAGTAATAGTCTTTTTAAATCGTGTTATTATCCTATGCATTTTGGTTTGAGTTTGTATTCATAAATAGTAATATAACTTCAAACAATTTTATAATAATCACTCTGATTATGTTCTAAATGTTGGCTGTGAGTAGAAAGTAATCTCAGCTTAATTAGCTGCTTACTTCTATATGCTAAATTAGAGCTATATTACAAAATAAAAACCTTTAAATTATACAGTAAAGAAATCTCCAAACATAATTACCAGATTCTCTACAGGAAGATATAATTACTATGGGCTAAATTCTTTCTTCAACTTCATTTTTGCATCTCCCACAGAAGCTAATAACTTTAAACTACATACACATCTAAGGGCTAAATATCAATTTACTGTGAATTCTTCTGGGCAATGTCCAAAAACTAATGGAGGATATACAAAGAAAATATAAAATAAACATTTTCAAGTATGTATAGTAAGACCAACTTAAGACACCATTCATTTTAGAAGCAATAATCTGGGATGTTCAATGCTAACTTTGATTTTCCAATCAACTCACTGTCTGCTCTTAAAGAATTTATTTAGCCGATGTATAACTTAATGCATCTGTGAACTGAAGATGATAAATATTTATTTATCTCATGGAATGTTTGGAGAATTCATGATTGTAAAACACAAAGAGATTTGCAGATAAAAGTTGCAGATCGAAGGGGGCATGTCAGATAGTATGCTTCTGATCTCTCTCTGTCTAGAACACTGCTGGTAAAATAATATTAATTGCTGACAGTTATTGCATTTCGAATAACTATCAGAGTCAGAAAACAGAATATGAAAGGATTTTGAGTAAAATGAAGAAGCAACTGTAATCTAGCAGAGATAAATGATCTGATTTCTAATCCTAGCACAGTAGATTAATCACCGAAGAAAGAGACTATTTCAAAAACTAATACCATACTCTAAGGCATCACAAGTTGAGCAACATGCATAACTGGAAAGCATATATATATATATATACACACACTTAATTTTTAAAAAGGAATAATTAATGCATTCAATATGCAAATGGGATAATATGACAAGGATCCATCTCATAATGTCCATCAATCATTTTTTTTTTAGCTAGAGTTATAACTGACAAAAAAAATTGTAAGATAAAGTATACAATGTGATGGTGTGCTGTATCTATACATTGTGAAAGGATTCTCCCAACTAATTAATTAACTCATTTATCTTGCTTTTATATTATTTATTTGAGAGCATTTAAGTTCTACACTCTTAGCAAATTTCAATTATCCAATACAATATTATTAACTATAGTCACTACATGATATACCAGATCCTCAGATCTTATTCATCTTATAACTGAAATTTTGTGCCTTTTTACCAACATCTCCCTACCTCCCCCACCTCTCAAGCCTGGAAACAACTTTTGAACTTTCTGTTTCTATGAATTTTAATTTTTTTTTATTCCACTTTTAAGTGATCAGATTTGTTTTTCTCTGTCCGATTTATTTCACTTAGAATAATGCCTTCTGGGTTTATCTGTGTTTTTTTAATTGTCAGGATTTTCTTCTATTCATGCTGAATAATATTTCAGTGTGTGCATGTGTGCGTGTGTGTGTATATGTGTTTATGGCATTTTCTTAACCCATTCATCCATTGACACTTAGCTTGTTTCTGTACCCTGGCTCTTGTGAGTGATACTGAAATGAACATAAAACACAGATATCTCTTTGAGGTAAATAGTTGGTTTCTATGTCCCACAATATCTTAAAGCCAATTTATATTTCAAGATCTTGTCTGAGTCTGAATATTTCAGAGATAAAACATCTTTAGGTATCCTAGGCCAATTAAAGTCCTGAAGAATCAGTGAGCAAGTTCTAGTACCTGAGGAGGATTTCTAATATTAATGCTTTATATACTTCCAGATCATCACCCTCCTTTCAATCCCTCTCTCCCCCTTGCTTTTCTTTCACTATCTCCTTGTTTCATCTCTATTCCTCTCTCCTGTCAAATCTAAAAGTTACTTTTCCAGTTTAGTTGTTTTCAACATAACTAGAGACTAAAATCACCTTGGGAGCTTTTAACATTTCCAACATGTGAGGTTTTTTGACCCATTGATTGAAAATAATTGCCATAAATTTAAGATAGAAAAACGTGATATTTAGTCTTATACATCTGAAATTTATAGTCATTCTTTCTGTTTTACCTTAAAAGGAACCTCACTCACCTTACTCTAAAGCATTGTTTTTCTATTAAAACAATGACTTTCTTTTACCTTTAGATTAGAAATCCCTTCAATAATTCCCCCATTCAAAATGAAATTATAATTCTCACAAACTTTTCTGAGTGGCTTGGTTTTCCCATCTTTTCAAATATTATTGCAGAGATAGATAGATAATATTTTAAGTTGTGATAAATAGATCTTTTCTTATTTTCCTTCAAAATATTATACTCAAGATGTGTTTCATCATTTAGATGAAAGAAACATAAATGACAAAGATTCACAAATATCCATATAACTAATGTTTCCAAGCCTTTCGATCTGTTCCATATATGGGGGTTTAAGTTTGCTTTTGCTGGACTAATCAAGAGGAGACTGGAAGACAACCATTAAGAGACTGTGAGCATGCAGGCACACACACACGGTTTCCATTACTTTCCCTTGCTACCACATGTAAAAATCTCTCTTGAAGCAACAGGAAAATGTCTTCTGGTTATAAAGATTATTTCATATCTTCAGAATTTCAGAATCTGCCTCATAACAGTCAACTTAAAAATTTTAAAAACCTTAGCCAATTATACAGAACTTTTGAGTTCTGACATCATAGATTACTAAATAAAAGTCTTAATAAATTTATAAAGTATAAATTTTATAGCTTATACCAGCATTCACCATTTTATTTTCTAACTTAGAGATCCAGTGTCTACCCACAGCTATTTTCTTACAAGAAACAAAACATAAATAACAAAAACAAAAAGCCCCTATGCTATTGACTTGTGCTGAATCTAACAGGAAAATCTCTGTAAGTTATTTATTGTAGTGACTTCTAAATTCCCATGTTTTCTTAAAACTTAAAATTTGAAGTTAAAGTACTAACATCAAATGAAAATATGAGAAAGCTGAAATGATAGAAATAAAACAAATTAGCCATCAAATCTATCACGTGATACTAAAATTATCTACAGTTTACATTGCTTAAAAACAAATATTAAGTCTATATATTACTGGTACCCTTTCTATAACACAATGACATAATTTTATAAATATCACTTTGTCATTTTCTTTTATCAAATAAAAATACGGTGATTAACACCAGCTATAATTGGTTTATTTTAACATAATTAAAATTCCCTGCTGGCATAACTCCTGAGCAAGTTACACTGGCAGGATAAGGGGAAAAAGTCAATATCGTGCCATTTTAACTAATGAAAATGTCAATACAAGAACCTTTAAGTTTTTTTTCTGTATTCTACCTACCAAAATGTGGATTTTAATTCTGACTTTATGCCAGATACTCTGGTTTAATAACTTCTAATAAAATATTGGCAAGACTTGTGAAAATTATGAACTATGAATATTTAAAATATTAAAAAAATTAAACCTTATAAAATTTATGTGAATAAATTAAACTCTATTTAATAATAATGATTCTGATATGGTAGTACTTATTAGACTTTTCCTCTAGAGTAATTAAGAGCAAAAGAGAACAAATTTGTACCTCCATAGATCTATGAGATAAAGAAAACTGCTGTTACCTAAGCATACGTATTTTTAAGTCTAATACGAAAGGTAAAAAAGATCATGATAATTTTACATAATAATACATGTTTAAAAATGGTAATTCAGTGTTTTTTCCCTCCCAATTATCTAGCAACTTTAATCATCTTAAATACTAGTATCTTGGTAAAAGAGGCATATATTTAAGAAACTAGCCAATATTTTAAAATCTCAAAACTGAGGAAAGTTACATTTCAAAAGGAATTATTCAGAAATTAAAATACTGTATACTTTTACCAGATAAAAAGAGTGCATTGAGTTAAGTCCTATAGGAAAATACAAGTCTAGAACAAGACTAAAAGTTACAAGGCAAATGAGATAAATAATATAATGATTTCTAGACATTTTTCCAAAGAAGAAATACAAATGTCCAACAGGTAAAGAAAATAATGTTTAACATCACTAATTATCAGGGAAATGGAAATTAAAACAATCACTTGAGCTATCACTTCACACCTGTTAGAATGACTTATCAAAAAGTCAAGAGATAACAAGTCTTGGCAAGGGTGTGGAGAAACGGAACCCTTGTGCCTTTGTGCACTCTTGGTGGAAATTTAATTGGTATGGCCACTTTGGAAAACAGTATAGGAGATCCCTCAAAAAAGTAAAAAATAGATCTATCATATGACTCAGCAATTCTGCTTCTGGTTGTATATCCAAAGGAAATGAAAACAAGATTTTTAAGAGCTATCTGCACTCCCGTGTTCATTGCAGTATTACAATAGCCAAGATATGGAAACAACCTGAATGTCAGTCAATGGATACACACACACACACACACACACACACACACACACACACACACACACACAAATAAAAATTTGGCCATGAGAAAGAAGGACATTTGCAACAACATGGATGGATTTAAGGGCATTATGCTAAGTGAAATAAGTCAGAGAATGACAAATACTGTTTATCATTCATGTGTGGAACCAAAAAGAATCAAACCCACGCAAATAGATACTAACTTGGTGATCTGGGGGGAATGGGAAGATATTAGTCAAAAAGTGCAATCTTCCTATTATAAGACAAATAAGTTCAGAGAATCTAATGTACAGAATACAATGCTGGAATAGGCGTAGGATAGACATTCTACATGGAAGAAATTGAAAAAAAAAAGTGACAGGTCACAAGTAAGTTTAAATTTAACAGGACAAGCTCCATTAAATTCTAAACCTAGCAAATCAATTTCTTTGCCAGACCCACTGGAATGGGATGGAAGAGTTCTGCGGGGATGCCCAGCCCCTTCAGCTCAGTGTAGTGGCCCATTTCCTGGATACTGGTCTTTGGCCTGGCCCCTGATGCACTCGGTGGTGACATGTTGGCACTCCAAAACTGAACAGGTCCCAACCTTTGAACCAATAAAAACCAGCTCTGGCACTTGGGCCTGTGGCTGAAAATGGCAGTTCTGCAGGTCTTTGACTAGCCTTAGGGTTATTCATTCTTTTACTTTTTTCTTTTTTCTTTTCTTTTCTTTTCTTTCTTTTCTTTTCTTCTTTTTCTTTTCTTTTTTTTCTTTTCTTTCATTTCTTTCTTCTCTTCTCTTCTCTTCTCTTCTATTCTCTTTTTGCTTCCCTTCCTTCCTTCTTTCCTTCCTTCCTTCCTTCCTTCCTTCCTTCCTTCCTTCCTTCCTTCCTTTTTTTTTTTTTTTTTTTTTTTAAGAATGAGGCAAAATTGCAGCCAAGTAACTCTATTGTCCGGTCCTATAGAATCTAAAAACTCTGACAGCCTTCCTTCATTTCATCCGTCTCCTACTCCCTTCAGTTTAAACTGGCAGGGTCTCTGCTGGTAATCCCATAATCCCTTTATCAAGTGATAGGCCAGACACATCTTTGGTGTTATCAGACATATTTTTTCATTTTTTACAATATGAAGAAGGTGAGAATTTTCTGAATCTTTAAGTTTTGGTTCTATTTTTGCTTAATAATTCCTTATTTAATTTGTCCTTTTGCATTTTACTATAAATCAGAAGAATCCAATCTGCACTTCAAACATTTTTGCTTAGAAATCTCTTCAGCTATATATCTAATGTCATTATTTTATCTTCCACAAAACACGAGAACACACTTCAGCCAAGTTATTAGCCACTTTATAATACAGATCACATTTCCTCATTTCTGTCTGAGGTCTCTCCTAAATGGCCTTTAACATCTATATTTTATCAACATTTTGATTGTGATTATTTACATATTCTCTAAGAAGACAATGGCTTTCTTTCCAGCTCTCCTCTTTTTTTTCCCGAGCCTTCACCAGAGTCATATTTAATGTCCATATTTCTATCAATAGTCCCTTACGACAATCTGGGCTTTATCTAGCATGCACTTCAAAATTCCTCCAGCTTTTCTACCCTTTACCCAGTTCCTAAGCTGCTTCCAAAATTTTTACATATCTGTTAACAGCAGTCTGACTAAGCTAATGTTAACATTCAATACATAACCCTTTCCATGTCAAAGAGCACTTAGTCTCTATATGGCCAAGGTTTTATCCAAGACCAACCCATCACGATGGTTGACTCAGTCCTCAGATTTTAGGATGTCCTTTAGTCCACACGATTTGGTGACTGATTAGTCCATTCTCCAACTAGATCTAAAGACCTCTGCCTCCTTCTCTGTGCTTCCTGTGGCTCTGCAGACTTTCTTGATTTAGGGATTCTCTCTTCAACTTATCTAGACACATACAATGTTTAAATACAAGTTTATACTTACATTATTTTTTTTCTTTAACATTTTTGTTGTAGAAATAATCAATGTTTTAAATTCCATTATAAAATTGAGTTTAGATTTTTAAACCAACTTGTTTGAACTTATTCTTCAAATAGAAATATTTATAAATGTTAACAAAAAAAATATATTAAAAACATCAACATTAAAACCAGTCAATCTAATCTCGGATATGAAATTAGTGAAGCAATCTTCTTCCAGCGAAGGGTGAGAGAAAAAGACGGAGAAATCAAGATTCCAAAAAGTTATCAAAAATTAATCCAACAATTCTCTTTGAAATTAGTGAAAAGTATTGAACAAAGGAAACACCTTCAAGTTTAATAAATCTAATTACATTAGGGAAAATGGTGTGAAAACACTCTCTTCAAATTATAAATATTAAGATATCTTTAACCTGTCCAAAATTAAAATAATATAATTTTATGAATTTCTTTGACACATATTAATCGATTAATTCCATATGTTCAGCTAAATTGCTAGCAAATAATTTGTTTTTCAGTCATGGAATATCAAAATTGTGAAAGTGACATAAACAGAGCCATTTCAAAACAGAGTTAGAGCTGCCATTCTAGAGAAAATGCCTTGCATGGCTCACTCCTCAATCTTTTGCAGTGTTTGAACTGGGCACAATAAGCTTTGGACTGGGCCAAACCAGCATTATATTCAAATAGCTGTCTGTAAAGCTAACTAGAAAGAGGTCATCCTGACTGTGAGGGCTGAAAATTAAGAACATTCTTTAGAATTAGTAGCACCAAATACAGGTAAAGAATTATTTAGCTTATTTGCAACAATAGAAATTCTTTCCTTGGTTTATTAGCACCAATAGATATTCTTTCTTTCTTTTCATGTAATTATTTCTCTTCCCTTTCTCATAAATACCTTTTCACCTTCATCTCATAATTAGAACATTATTTGGGTTTCTGCCTATATAAATGCTTCCCAGACTATAACTCTTTTTAATCTCAAATAAATATTTGTATCCTCTCATTTTGACTTTTTTTAGGTTAACAGAATGCAAAAGTAATATTCACCCAGAGAAGGCTTACTGATTTCCTTAATCTTAGACTCCCACTGTGAACTCATCAAGAAAATGCTTGAATAAAAAATAAATCCTACACTGAATGCGTTAGTTAATACTCTAATATTTTGCTGTCATAAACATGGCTCCTACTAATTTTCTGTCACCACCAATAGGACAATTCTATATGTATATGTGTGTGTGTGTGTGTGTGTGTGTGTATCTTTATGTGTGTGTATATACATTATTTTTTCTTTAATAAACATAGTCCAAAAACATATTTAAATGTGTGGACATTTGCTTCTGGAAGAAAAACTACTCAGTGAATAAAATTTTTATCAGTTAAATAGAAATAAATAGTGGGATAGAGACATGCTATTCAGATAAAGTTATATTATTAAAAGAAAATATGTTTATTGCTAGTAATGATAGTATATAAGATACACTTTCATTGGCAGGAAACTTTAGAAGCACTTTGGAGATGGCAGATTGAAGAACTAAGAACCATGAAAAAATATTTAAGGAAGGTCACGTAATATATCGATGTTGAAGACAGACTTGATTTTGAATTGCATTTCTGCCAGTATTAGCTGTGTAATCTTGGGAAAGTGACATAAACTCTTTGCATCTTCATTTCCTTAACTTTTAAACAGAGGTAATGGATACAGTGGTTTTCTTATATTTAATTTGACATTCTAATGTCCTAGATTTTTTAATGATCAATTTATTTCCCCTTCTTAGTCTATATGATTCCAAGTGAATTGACATTACTCCAGTGCAGGAAATTCTGATTAGCTTAAACCAGTAGTATGTTCCATTCTACTGCTTATATTGATTGGTATAGGATGGGTACATAGCTCATCTGAAGAGACACTTGCTGAGACTTCTTGGAATGAAGGCTTTCTGCCTTTCAAATATTTTAAAGGTATGGGGTTGTCTCTGTAACCACAACCATCTTGGAGCCAAGCAGAGAGAGCCTAATGCTACCAACAGCAATGACCAGGAGCCCACCTAGATCATGTAGAGCCAGGAGGCATGTCTTTGCCCATGTGGGCCCAGAATTAAGTCATGACACAACCTCCTTATACTTAAACTAATTTGATTTGAATTTTCTGTCAATTGCAAGTGAACAATGTAAGAATTATTTCCCTGGGGTTATTGTGAGGATTAAATGAGATGATGTAAGTAAAGCACTTAACAGTCCTTGGCTTATAGCACTTTCTCAATAACATACACTCAGAGATAAATAGCATGTGAACAGCTTAGACAAACAAAGAGTTTTAATGATTTCCACCAGTAGCAATTCTCCTCCAGAATGCATTTAATTTTAATTCAATTCAACAAGTATTTATTCATTTATTCATTAACTCAACTGATATTAGAAAATTTATTATGAACAAGGCATTGTGCCCAGGACTATCAGTTATACTGAAAAGTATAGTAATGGTTACTTCGGTACTATAGCAGATAAAAAGGAGAGAAACCGGTACTTTAGTGAATTGAATTACTTGCAATCTCTCAGGGAGACAAGAATTTAAAGAGTTACATAAACAGTCTGTGATTGTGTGCCAAACTCTGTGGTCCCTAGGCAAATGAGTACCATAAATGATCCACTAAAGTAAAAAAAATAGTATATAGTAAAATGAAATATACTCTAGAGAAAAATGCTTGGGTGTTAACTTTTATTAGCTAACATATTAAAGACTAACTATGTGAGAAAAAAATGTCTAATAATTCAAATACACAATTTCTATTCCCTTTCCTTTAGTGCTGTTTGTTTTGTGATATTTATGTTATTTCTTTCCTTAAATTCTTTTGGGTTGTTAATCTTGCTTGAATACACCAAAGCCTTGCTATGCTAGGGTCCTTGGGACTCTGTGTTATTAGCAGTGTTAAAACAGGACTCTTCAGGTATTTCAAAAAATGAACACTACTGGAGAGAGTTCATGGAAGATTTATGTAGGACCACAGAATTTCTGTGATAGAAGAGACTTTGGAGGCCATCTATCCAGTTTTCTAATTATTTATAATGAATTTCACAAAATAACAGGTAGAGTTGTTAAAAACAATTTTTTTAGTATGTAGAGAAAAATAAGGTTAGACTTTGGAATTAGAATTATAAAAATGTTTTTTAGACAAAGAGAAAAATGCATAAATAATCATTTAAAAAATGACATGAAATGTTCTCTATAAAAATCTGATATCTTACCAACTGATTACTTTTATCCCAGGGCAAAAATTGAATTCCAAGAATCTCAACATCTTTCTTACTTTTATTTTAAAACACTCCCAACTATTAAAAGGTTATTATAGTGATCCATGAAAGAATGTACTAGGATCCCTGTGCTAGCGGTGGAGGTAGAATGAATATGCATCCTGTAAGTCATGCTGCTGACTGGTAAATGACAAGAAATAAGGAAGCAGAGGGCAATTGACTGAGGTCACAGAAAACTTGAGGAGACTCACTTGTATAAACTTTTGAGTAAGAATTGTGCTCTCAGCCTGAGGGTGGGTGTGAATATAGGTCCACTTGTTTTCTTCCAAGAACTCTGCCTGTTTTTCTGTTCTTTGTTTTGCTGTTTTGTTTTGGCTCTAGGGTCTCAAGCCTCAGGAACCTATTATAAAAGTCTTATTCAAAAAGATTTTTTCCTTGTTCTTTTCAGCCTCTTAGGTTCAAAGAAATGACCCTCTTTTCTTTGTGAGAACACCTGTTAGTTGAATATTACTTTCCTTCCTGTAGCAGTTTATTTTAGGCACTTTTGTTTAAGTACATTGAATTTATTACATTTGCAGGACTTTTTTATGTGTTGACATTTACTTGATAATATGAAAAAGCAAATGCTACCTTTTTTCCTTCCACTATCTCATTAGATCAAGTCTAACATTCTATAATCTATTTCCCATTCTGGTCTCAGATTAAGCCTTGGTTAAAATCACCAGTTACACCTGAGAACTAATATTGAAGCTATCCTGTAAAATTATGCTAATTGCTATAGACTGAATGTTTGTGCCCCCCACAAATTCATATGTTAAAGTTATAGTCCCCAGTGTAATAGTATTTGGAAGTGAGGCCTTTGGGAAATATTTAGATTTAGATGAGGTCTATTTAGATGGAATTAGTACCTTTATAGAAAAGAAATGAAGAGACTAGACCACTATGGCTACCATGTGAGGATACAGTAAGAAGGCAGCTTCTGAAAACCCTTATAAGACAGCAAACCTGTCAGCACCTAGAACTTGGACTTCCTGGCCTTCGGAACTGTGGCGAATAAGCCACCTACCTGGTTTATGATTTTTTCTTATAACAGCCTGAGTGGATTAAGGTAGTCATTAAAAAAAAAAAAAAGCTTCTGTTTTCAAAAACATGGACTTACATACAGTCTCTTTAAAGTATAATTGTCTAACCTTGGGCTAGTTCTTAAGAGGAGTTCAAGAATGTGAAGGCCAAGGTGATGGTAGACAGAGATAGGCCTAAGATCAAATGCAGTCTTTTTTATTTGTTTTTAGACTGTTTTATTTCTCCAAGTCTTGGTTAATGTACTTCAAAAACATGCTTATAACATCCACAAAGTTGAGGGAACCTTATATGTGCTCTCTGATTGCAGTGATTGCTTCAGCTGTTCTCTCTGGATTGCTTGCAAGCTCCCTTCTCCTTCATAGCTCAGGTAGATACCCTGTTGAGTTTGGGTTCCCCATCAAAAACATCTTTCCCAGATGGAGGTGAACTATTTTAAATGTTCTTTAAAATACTCTCTAAATGCCTGTGACAGGGACTCTTCTAGGTCTTTGAGATTCATCAGTCAATGAAATAGAAAAAAAGACCCTTGCCTCATCACTTTTCAATTTTATATTTAGTAGTTATTTCCTTTTCTAGCAGTTCCCAGTTACAAACCTTATATGATTGCTATGAGAATTAAATGTGATAATCATTTCAATATTATACCTATGAACCATCAGGAAATATTGACTCAATTTCACTATGTAAAACCATAGGTTTTATTTTAGAAAAAATTCAACTTCAATAAATTGTTATCTATGTATGAACTTTCTTAATGTGGGTTTCCTTAGAAGCCGATCCTGAAAAAAGGATTTCAGTAAACTTGATTAACTGAAGAGCTGATACGAGCAAAATCATCAGCGAGAACAGATGTACTCCAGGAAAGAAAAAAGAAAGAAATACAGGATAATGTTATCAAACATATTGCCAATCTGGATAGTTGGAGTTTAATCTTACCAGGAAACTCTAGGTGCGAGTGTGGAATGCCTAGCTCAGAGCTAAATCATTTACCAAACAACTTCTATAATTGTCTGAGGACTTCCCCTACAGAAAATTAATTCCTTGGCACCTTGCATTTACCTAAAGAGACCTCGGGCAAAGGTTCTGGATGATTGGGACTTAGACCTACAAGCACAGAAATGGTAATTCATCAAGGAGATATGGGCACACTACCCAAATCTTAGATAGCACTCCTTGTAAGAAAAGAATAACTGATGGAGTATTAGCTCCTTAGTGTAACTCAAGGTCACATTTGCTCTGAAATTCAGAATGAGATCTGACCTCTCATTCTATTTATTCCAAGCATTCATCCTGGCGTTCTTTCCTTTCAATTAGTACAGGTCTCAACATTCACTCTAATCAATCCTTATAACCCCTGTTCCCAGCCAAACTGTGTCTCTGCCACACTCTCTTCATCTTATCACCACAATGTCAGGGCAAACCCTGTTGGTTCAAACTCTAAACTTTCTTATTCTGATACTTGTATCACCTATATCACAACTACCCAGTTCTTCAATAGCATCCTAATTAATCTCTCTGCTTCCACTCTTGCTCCTCTGGCCTATTCTTCACCAAGAAGTCAAAGTGATCTTTTAAAAATGTAAGTCCAAATATCTCATTCCTGTATTCAAAACTGTCTTCTCTCATTTATTATCAAGGCTTCCTTGATCTATATACTCAAACAACCTTTAAATGCTTAACTCCTATAAATCTCCCCTTGCTTGGCCCACTGCAGGCACTTGGTTTCTGTTCTGTTCACATGGAGCATTCTCTCTCCTCATAGTCTCCCAATCTCCTCATTGGTTCTCAAGATATTTGCAAGAGCTAGAAACTGGTGGGCTCATAACTACATCCACACAGTTCGTTTTAAAAGCTGTGTTATCATTTGTAGCACAAGGCCCTAAGGGCCCATGTCCTCCTTGAAGTCAGGTCTCTGATCCAGTACCACCTGTGCAGAAATGACCTTCCTGTCCATTCTAAAATAGTATCGATTGTTATTCTTTATATCATTTTTAAACTTTATAGCACTTTTCACTGTCTTCATATTATATGACAATTTATCATTATTTTTCAGGTTCATTGCTTGAACATAAGCTTCATGTAGGAAGATACTTTATCTGCTAAGTTCACTATTATCTTCTCTGAACTTAGAATGGTACTCCTTTCAGTTCACCTATTTTAAGTTATGCCTCATTTATAAAAACAACTCCATTTCGTGGCCTAACATAGGAAAAGTATCTTTCACCACAGTCTATAAGGCAATATGAACCCGGAATCAAGTTTAATTCGTTACAGCCACTCAATCACACAAGCTAAATGGAGAACTCGTTTGTCACATCTTCCAGGACCACTTTTGTTAGGTAATTAGGCAGACATGAGTGATGGAGTTCAAAGGAGTGAAAGGCCAGTCCAGAGACCACCCAAATAGCACTCATTTTGTAGTTAAAAAATCACTCCTGCATCCTGAGAGACAAAGGTCTAAAGGACCATAAATCTGTAGCTGGTTTTATTCAGCCACAGAAGCTTGCTTATTAAGAACTAGTCAATGCTCCCTTTACCTCAGCCTCACTATACCATCATTACAATATCATGTCTATGCCCAGAAGTTCATGAATCTAATTATAATAGACTGAATTCTGGGTAATCACATGTACATTAGGCAGGGAGTTATAAAACAGCCAAATGTCAGCCAGAATGATTTAACCTAGGAAAGCCTTTTAAAACCCCATCATGGTCCTCATGTAATATAGACCTTCCCACTTCTATGTTATTACAGCCCTCTTGACTGTAACCCACCCCTCACTTGGAGAGTACCTTTCATTTTTGCATGGCTATGGCCTAAATATTTAGGTGTGACCCACTTCTACCTCAAAATGCGCCTTTAATAAATATTACCTCTCATAAATCTTACTGAGCTGGAATTCTTTCTACGTCACGGAAAGAATTGAGGACCCACAGTGTTACTGGGGCAACACCACAGTTTAGGTCGCCCTGAATGGTAACGCTTTGACTTTTAAATCTATTTGGGAATAACAAATCACAACTCCCACTCACAATTTATTGGCCAAAGCAAGTCCCATAAACAGAGGGCAGAAAAGTGTAATCTTAAGTGCCCTTGCAATAGTCTTAACTACTACAAGTACTTACCTCATATTAATAGTCAATAAGTGTTTGCAGAATGAATAAAGGAGCAAGCTGAATAAGCCACACACCACATACACAAATTTGGAGACGTTTCCCTTAACATCTGCCTAAGAATATACATAAACACATTACATAGTAAACATAAAGTATTCTAGGAGATAGATAAGCTTCAAGAGAGTAGAATCTTATATATTCTACTCAGATCCTTAGCACCTAGAATGCTCGGTACATAATAAGCCCTCAATAAATCTTTAATGAATAATTATATAAATAAGGTAATTTGGTGAATGTACACTTGATCTTAGCCAAAAAGCCAGGAAGCGATGGTGAATGTACAATGTCCAATTAGCTGTGCTTTCAAAGATATACATTTAAAATAATATTATTATGCACACATGTACACACATTTTTTTTGAAATATACAAACACATACATAAAAAAGAGAGCAATTTATAATTAGTTATTTCATACTGGAAAGTATAACTTAGGGATGTGAAAAGAATGACGTTTATTTTAGGATGCCTAAAAAGATGTTGTTGTTGTTTTTCCCTTCCAGAATATAATTATGACTCTAATATTCTACATAATTATGAAGACAATTAGTTTTTTTGATATTCATAATATTTAAATACATATTTTGTGACAGTAAAAGTTGTCTTCTAAAGTAGGAAACCAGAATTAAGAGCTCTTGAAGTGAAATCTTTTAAGAACTAAGATTTATCACACAAGCTTTCTAAAGACTATCATATAAACCATTCTCATCAATGGCTTCTTTATAAATCATGCATACTAAATATGTAAACTTCACATATCCCCAGGGAATATCTTCTAACATAACAGAGACAAAGAGAAAGATTGAATTACAGTCTGTGAATCCCTTACCACAAAGCTAATTTGGATATCACAATTTCAATCACACTTTGACTAATTTTTTTCGATCTACAGAATTATTATTTTCATACTGAGACTCTACATAGAAAATTCAGCATATACCTGAATTTAAATTAGATTATTATAAACAAATATATTAATTAACTGCAGATATAATGAAGCAATGAAAAAGAAAAAAAAGAATAAACATTCTGGAAAGATAAACTCTTGAGAGATATTTTCAAAGTGGTAGGATCTAATTATGCACATTGACTACAAATCTTTACTTATAGATAGCATTTATTGAGAACTTCCTAACTGTCCTAAGCACTAAAATTCTCACCAAATATATGTATAAATAAGGATAATGCTATTATGTATATTAAATTTATACATATTTTGCAATCATATAGAAACATATAAACCCATCAATTTAAATGTATAATTAATCTATAAAATAATTTGTTATATATTTGTATACATAAAAACAGTAAGTCTTTATTTAATGTCAGTAGTTTCTGTGACTTTAAGTAAAATGAGATATAAGAAAACTAATTTTATTGTAGGCTAATTTATACAAATGAGAGTTAAATTCCTGTGATAGGTCATCAATGTTTAATGAAATGAGGTTGGATCAAATGGTCTTTATTTGAGAAACTGCTGTACATATACAAATGTGTTAAGGATTGCTTCTAGCTGCAAGTATCAACAAATGTAATTAAATAGTGGCTTAAACAAATTAGTTATTTAATTTTCATCCCTTAAGAAGTCTGAAGGTAGGTAGCTCTTGGTTGGAACAGTCTTCAAAATGATATCAGAAATCTAGATACTCCCAGCTTTCAGGTAAGCCTTCCTTAACATTGGGTGTTAACTTCATATTTGTGGTCTTGTAGTCACCTATCGGTAGTTTTACCTCCAGCACTGTTGTTTCAAACTGGGCATGATATGGGGAAGGACAAAAGAACAAAAGTTGGTTGCCATAGAAAATTATCCCATTTTAGAAAAGTTTTTTGGAAGCTTCACTCAATCTCTTCTGTTTATATTTCATTAAGCACGACTGTTCCATGGAACTGTTTTTTTTTTTTTTCAAGGAATGCTGAATTAACATTTTTTAGCTGACAACATGCCTGTCTAAAAAACTCAGAATTTTACCAAGAAATAAAAAAATGATTTTGAGTATGGAATTCATTGTATATACCACAATAAGAAATAGTTGTAGAAAATTTAAAAATGTTTAAAAGTTTATAGAAAAAATAATCACATTTTCATCACCTATACAACTTGTGATAAAAATAGTATGGATTCTCTAGCAATATTTTTCTTATCTGCTTTATTTTTACTTATTTACAAAATGACTATAACATACTTAATTTAAATATTCACTTATTATTTGATCCTTGAATTATTTCTAGTTATTACTATGATAAATAATGCTATAATCATTATTTTAATATTGTTTTTGTACTATTTTGGTTTATATTTAAAGTACATTTCCAGAAATAGAATTACTGAGTTGAAGGCTCTTAACATATTTAATATATTTTTAATTCCAATTCTTACTGACCAATTACTGCACAACAAATTATTGCTAATTATTCTTACAATAACAATAAATATATTATCTGTCCTACAACTAAATTAAACAGTATGATTCTAAATCCTTTCAAGTTTGTGTATAAAACATGAAATTTTATTTGTATTTTGGTGACAGAATAACTTTCCATTTCTCCTGTTTCATCATCAGTCATATTTAAATTTATTTTTCTTAAATTGTACACTCATTCCCCTTCCCAATTTATTAATTTGATTTCCAATACCTTTCTTAACAATGTCTGTGGTTTTTTAATATAAACTAAGATATTAACTCTATCTGCCAAAAATTGATGGCAAATATTTTCCTCAGGTTAATGGTTTTTTATATACTTACTATGTTTGCCTTACTAAAAGGAAAAATTTTGAGCAAACTGAATTGGTTTCAGAGATACACCTCTGACATTTTAAAAAGAAGTTACTAATCCAAGAGGAGTTAAATGTAGTATAAGGTCACACAGCTATTAAATGGCAGAATCAGATCTTCATCAAAAAGCAGGAGGAGAAAATAAAATATTTAACAGTAACACCAAACTTTCTGAAGCCTTATCAAATAGATGTAATTATTTCAATCTTTCTCTTTTTTAATTTTTTAAAAGAAGTTTACAACTTTTTAAATAAAAATTTTATTGGGGGTGCTATTAACAAAACTGAATACATTTTAAGTGTATCATTCAACAGTAAGTCATACATAAATTGTATTGTGTGTTCACCACTCAGAGTTAGATTCCTTCTATCACCAAAAGCTGACCCTTTTTACCCTTAATCTACCTTCTCCTTCCCGGCTTCCCTCTGATAACCACTAATTCACCGTCCACGGCCATGAGTCTCTGTTTGTCATGTTTGTTGCTTTCAGTTTTATATCCTACAGATGAGTGATCTCATGTGTTTTTTAACTTTTTCAGGCTGGCTTATTTCACTTAGCATGATTATCTCAAGATCCATTCAAGTTGTCGCAAATTGCAGTGTTTCATCTTTTCTAATGGCTAAATAATATTCCTTTAATCATATGTATGACATCTTTATCCAATCATGCATCTTTCAACCAATGATAAGATACTGTATTAATCTGTTAAGTGTTCCACAACAATATAACACAGACAGGGTGTCTTAAATAGCATAAATTTATCTTCTCACAGTTTTGGAAGCCAGAAGTCCAATATCAAGGTATTAGTTAGTTTGGTTTCCCCTGAGGCTTTGGTTTTCTCTCCTTGGCTTGTAGATGGCTGCCATCTTGCTGTGTTTTCACATGGCCTTTTCTATGTGCATCCACATCTTTGATGTCTCTCCCTCTTCTTGTAACAACACGAGTCATATTTTATTGCGGACCACTCTCATTTAAATGACTTTGCTTAACCTTTTAGCTTTTTAAAGGCCCTACCTACAAATATCATCATATTCTAAAGTACTGAAATTTAGGACTCCAATATATAAATTTTGGGAGGAACACAATTCAGTCTATTACAAGATGCTAAAAAATTATGTCAGTGTCTATATCTTCTCTTATCTTCACATCAATATCTATAATTAACAGACTCTGAAAATCTGGGTACTTAAAAGGTTTAATGCCAGGGTTCTGTTATATCATATTCTCAAAAATTTAAGATGCTATTCAACAGATGTTTAGGAAAAATTTTATTTCATAATGTTCAAGTCAATGTTAGTTTACAACAATGCCTTCACACAGACTAATATACAAAAAATATATTGGTAAGAGCTTGCAATACAACTATAAATATACAATCATGATTACTTATAAAAAATACATACTTTAAAAATATCTGAACAATTAGCAATATATTAAAATCCAATATGATTTATTATTTAATAAAAAATAATAACACTCAGATTTAAAAGATGATTTTTCTTTCTCTAAAACAAAATAATATAATTACCTAAATTTATGTTATAATTTATTCCTTTCATGCCACTGAGGTTGTATTTTCAGTAATGCTAACAAACTGCCTTCAGATACTAGTGGAATTTTTATCATCAAAAAGCAAATAAATTAATTTTTAAATAGCCCTATATTAAAAACATGCCCATTCTGGCTACAGTGAGAATAGAAGAACAATCTTGTATGCCTATAATACTACCTGGAAATTGAAAGGTAAGGACCCCAAGATATCTTGTCTTTTGCCATTATTCAAGATTCTCTCATTGGAATTGTACATTAATTTATTATGCATTGCTTATTTAAACATTTTATATTTCAAATGTCTATTATTAAGCCCTACATTTATTCCAGATGTAATGTGGTTATATTCAGAAATATTAGCTGTGTGGTCCACTGAGTTACATCCTGAGAACCTAGTTCAAGGGCTTATAAATATTCATAATTTAAACTACTCCTTTATTTTACTGTCAAATTGAATTTCGATTAAAGATATTCCTACTTAAAAATTAAGCCAATTCAGTCAAAATAATATTCGTCATTGCTTTATTTAAATAGTACATCAAATAAAGAAGTAATAATACATTTTTATTCATGGCTTTGCCTTTGATTTGGCAAAAAGCATTACTTCAGCTTTATGAGAAATTGATAATTTTGCCCTCTTTCATTTCTCATGCCTTACATACTATTTCTTATCTTTTATCATGGAAAAGAATTTTTTTATATTGGTTTAATTTAAATGTCACGGAAATGTCAATAGCACAGAATATTCAGTGATTTAGCAAGACTTGGGGCTTATTCTCAGCTCCTCCACTTACTAGCTGTTTTATTATAAACAAATTATTGAACCAGTTTAGATTCACGCTTCTTCTTAAATGGGGACAAAGTGTTTATCAAAGGGTTGTGAGAATAGAATGAGAATTCTTATTAGCACAGAAAAAGTGTTTAGTGAATAAGGACTTTAAGTAACGTTTTTTTTTTTTGTTGTTGTTGTTGTTGTTTTTTGAAAGGAGATAATCTAAGCGTTATGAGTATAGTCATGTGTCACATAATGATGTTCTGGTCAGTGACGGACTGCACATATGACAGATTACAATGGAGCTGCAACACTCCTGTCTCCTTGTGATGTCAAAGCTTTTGTGATGTCACAGAGCAACATAGTACTCACATGTTTGTGGTGATGTTGGTGTGAACAAATCTACTGTGTCACCAGTCATGTAAAAGGATACCACATACAATTATGGATAGTATATAATACTTGATAATTAATGACTATATAACTGGTTTATGTAATTTCTATACTAATCATTTTTTCTACTTATAAAAAATAAGTTTGCTGTAAAACACTATGCTATACATTAGTAACAGCCTCCTATATCTCATCTTTACTGCATCTAATTAAATCATTTTCTCTTGTGCTTTATTTAATCTCATGTTTTGTACAATAACATGCTGTATAGGCTTGTAGCCTAGGAGTAGTAAGCAGTATCATAAAGCCTAAGTGTAAATTAGGCTATCTCATCTCAGTTTGTCTAACCAAGTGCATTTTACGATATTCATAGGATGATGAAATTGCATAAAGTATTTCTCAGAATGTATCCCTGTCTTTAAGCAACTCATGACTGTACTGAATCTTTTCTGGTCTTATTTATTTTCTTCTGTTAGTGCCATTAGGCTAATAAAAAAAAAATCAATCCGAATTAATTAATTTCAGAAGTCAATTGTCAACTTTCAGATGTTACATAAACTATTTAAGATAATTTTATAATATATTGATACTAAAGCCTATTATGCATATTCCAGTCTTTTGTCATGGCAATATTTTTCTACCATGCTGAATAATAATTTGACAAATGTGCATGTTTTATTTTTTTGTAAATGAATATAAACATTTTTACTTATAATTTAAATGGATACTTTAATGATGCTGTTTTAAAATCAAATTTATGTAATCTGTTAATTATTTCTAATCCATTTGTAAGTTGTAAGTATTTAAGTTATAAAACTACATTAATATTAAAATATTAATTTGAAAAAAATTTTTTGGCTTTGCCCACTAATTAGCACAACTAATACAGATATAACCTACCTATACCCCCCATTCATATGTATATGTATATGTTATTGTCAGGATCAGCAAACAAGATAGTTAAGAGTAAAGAAAAACTAATTTAGGGAACACTAATTTAGGAGACACACAATAATAACAACAGCAGACAAAGAAGATTTCAAATGTTAAAGGTCAACTCAAAATATCGGGCTAAAATTTAACTGTCTATATTCTTCAAAAATAATTTTGGGAAGCTATTTGAGGACATAGTTTCAAAAATTCATATAGATTTTGAAAACAGGCAAAGAGGCCACTGGGTGTTCTTTCACTGCTGTGCATGATGCACTGACTTCCTATTGATGAGGCTATTTTATAATTCTGTAGAGCAGATGTTACCATATAGAATTTACAGTAGAAATGCAAATAATTTCTATCTGATGAACTGATAAGCCCAGTAACCTTATTCTAACATTCTTCATTGCCTATAAACATCTAGATACTTGAACGCAATTTGAAGCAATGTTAAAATCTCACTGATAACATAATTACTGTGTTGAATAATACATGTGATAGACATTCACTTTACATGAGTTATGTATTTAACATTTTGAAAATTATACTTTACTAAGCTAAACACAAAATGGGACAAGATAGAGGCCTGCCTCTAAGGTTGGCAGGTAGGCCACAGCCACCTAACTGAACACCAGGCAGCAACTCCTCCAATACAACACACATCCTGCCCCAGAGCATCATTGCAGGAAAATAAAAAGGTTTACTATACATTCAAGCAGACACATGTCAGCTGAAGTTCCTAGACAGGAACTTTAGGAGATCTTAACCAAGAGGTAGGTAGGGTGACCAAAAGGGATACAGTCAATATTTTTAACGGTTAGACCTGAGACCTATTATCCTGCTATACTTTTAGCCCTTTGTAGAATTTAGAAAAGAGACAGGGAAACAAGCAGAGAGCTAGCTCATTACTTAAACACAACAAGATGGCATGACAGAGATTAACAGTTACTTTAATGTTAGTTACTTTGCCCATGACCATTTGGATTGTAAATGATCATAGCTTTCTGGGTAGAGTGGGGGAGGGAGAAGGAGGACTATTTCTAATTCAGAGAAAATTCAGGCATCTTAATCATTAAATAAAACTTGATTCATACCATAAACAAATTTTTAAAATATCCCCAAGAAGACTCCACCGAAATGTCCAAAGGTGGTCTTAATTAATGGTTTTACTAGAGTTTGGAAGTCCCCTCACTAATTTAGAAGCTCTCTCAAGTAACTCAACGTTCCTCTTCAAACTGCAAAACATTATTCTCCATTTTCCTAACTGAGTGAACATGGTGTTTCAAATTCCCTGCAGCTGTAGGTTTAAAGTAATTTATTATTTTTAGGAGCCAAGGCAGAAGTCCTAGTCCTTGATCATTTTATATGTCTATATGTAATGATCTATTAGGCTAGTGTTAACTAATTGTCTGAAGGAACATCGACAAGGATTTTCCACCAGGGTACATCCTTAGTGTAAAAAAAATTAAACTTTACCGTTTTTGGTAACATTTACAGTAATTCCTCTCATTGTTCTAAATTTTTTTGTCATTCCCCATGTTCTCTCCTCTCTCTGTGCCTTTGCTAGTTTATGTGCCTGCCAGTTTCCCTTTTATTCACCTTACTGCTATTCTCCTTTTAGATTCACCCACAATTAGATACATCAGGTGAAGTTCTGAATTCATGATGCCCAGGAAATACTTTCTTAAATCAAAAGCAAAATACTTTTTAAAATGTGTGTTCGTTGCCTATTTATGTGCCTCTCTGCACAAGTAAAACAATTTTGAAGACTGGTCAAATTAATTTTTATGGGTCACATAAAGCACAGAAGCTTTTCAACTTTTATCGAATAAATCACTGAATGAATAAATGAATAAAGAAAAGAATGCATTTTTTTTAGAAATGTCTGACAATTCTCTTTCCATCATGGGGGATTTGTTCAACAGGTTTCCTTTACTGCTCCTAACACTCACATAGTATTTCATATAATTTAACTCTTAATCATAAATCAGATGTTATCATTTAAATATATACATATGTATATGTGTATTTATATATGCATACACATATATCTATGTCTATGTATAGAAACTTTGGCAATTTTTTTTGTTCCAGACTATGGCTAATGGGTTTTTCTTAAGCCAAAATTTGAACTGAAACTGCTTACATAATAATGCTTCTGTGGGTTTTTTATTCCCTTGCAATTATAAAAGGAAATCACATTTTAGCTGTGAAAAAACTTCTAAAATACTTGGCAATAGCATTAAATACTTTTTGGTTCACAAGAAATTATTTTTACTCATTTATTTGTTTTACACAAATATTTATTGAACATCTATGGTAGGCCAGGCACTGTTCTAGGTGCTGTGCTCTTATAGTGAACAAGAGAGACTTCCTGCTCAGGCCAGTAGTCACAGAATAAACAAATTCAGTGGTATATACATGAGAAAAATATTAAATGTTGGTAAATCATGCATAAGTTAAATTTGGTGATGCAAGATTAACTATGTAACTTTTTTATATTGAATAATAAGAAATGGCTTTTCTGAGGTCATATTAAAGCTGTGATCTGAATTATAAGAGCCAGATTGACAAAGAGGAGAAGACTTTTAGAAGGAGAAAACATCTAGAACAAATACCCTAAGATGGGACTTAATTTTTTCCAGTTATGGAAATGAAACCATCATATGGGCAAGAACAATAAGGTATGCTTCTGCAGGCAATTAGGAGCCAGATTATAAAGGTCTAAATCAAATGAAGAATTTTAGATTTTAAGTGTGGTAAGATACTTGTGGAAGTGAGATGTCTTGGAGCAGTATTTTCTGGACACAACAGCTTTGTCCATTTACCCCAACAAGCTTTTCAAATATTTTCTATGAGTATCACAATATGGAAAGTTTAGGAAGCTCTGTGAGGGAGGGTTTACTTTTGGGACTTTGATTTAATAAGAACTGAAGTTGCAGGATGTCTATATTTGTTGTCTTAATTTTCTCCAATCAATTTGCCTTATTCTGTGAGATAATGCTTGCCTGATGCAGTCTCTCAAGGGTGACATTCTAGATCTTGTACTGGGGATTAAAGCCAACACAAATGTGGCATTCCCAAAAACTGACATTGGCCTTGTGCTTTACAATCTTCTGACATCCTTCATCTGTAGGACAATTATTGAGTGTCTTCCTGTGACCCACAACTCTTCTAAGTGCAAGGATATGCAATGAAAAAAAAATTCCTGCCTTCCTTAAGTTTATATTCAAATAGGAAATAAATACATACAATATTAACACATTAGATGGTGGTAATTGCTAAGAAAAAAAATTAAGCAAGAAAATATAGGGAACATGAGATGAATATTGACAATATTTCTTAGGCCATGAAAGGTTCTACGAGGTGAGGTATTGAGCATAACTGTATGTGGCGAGAGATCATTCTAGGCAGAGGGATCAGAGGAGCAAAATTCCTAAGGCTGGAGATATGTGCACAAAGGAACAATAAAGCCAGTGCGGTAACAGCAGAGAGAAAATGCATGGAGAGGGAAGTCAAAAGGGTTAGAGAAGTGAATGGGGTGGGAATAGTAGGTGAGTTAGACTGTGTAAGGACTTTAAATTTCACCCACAGTGAAACTAAAAGTCACTGGAGTGTTCCGAGTAGCAGCCCTTTAGCTGATCAGTTGAGAATAGATCAAAGATGAGTTAGAGGTTGGGAGAATAAAGCACCAGCTCCATTATGATTGTGAAGAACACAAAATATTTAACTTTGTTCTAAAGTTATTCTCTTACACATATTATTTTAAAAATAAACTTCATTTTATTATTTTAAAACATGTGTTCATTATAAAATAAAAAGGACAGATAAATCACATAATCCCAACAGAAATAAACACAGTTACGATACTGGTGTATATATTTCCAGCCCTTTCTCTTTCTCTCTCTCCCTACCTTCATCTGTGTGTGTGTGTGTGTGTGTGTGTGTGGCGAGTGCACACGCATGCACATTTTAATCTCTTCACTTTAAAAATGTAGGCACTCATATTAAATGTGGCTTCAGAGAAGTGTTTATTGTGAATGATAGTGCTACTTCAGTTACTGGTTAACTCCGCAAAATAGTAGTTTTAATCAACTATTTTATCAGTAATAATTCTTCATTTTTAAATAAACGAACTGCTTGCCATCAGCACAAAAAACTAATTTCAAAGCAATCACAGAAGATTAAAAACATTTTCACATTTCACTAGGTGAAACTTGCTTCACTAGGATTTACGAAGAAATATTCAAACAGAGATTGAGACTACCTATGCATTATTGTTCTTCATTAGGTATGTGTTTTTATTCAGTCCTACACTAAGTGGAAGCTGAGAGCACCATTTGTGTGAACTAACATGGAATAATATTAAACTAACATTACTAATTTTATGATACCTGAAATGAGAACTATGTTAAGAATTCCTTTAAATTCTTGTGATATACTACTACAGTTATATTTCATAAGATAAACACCTAGTGAAATACTGAGTATAAATTAAGTGTAAATAAGAAAATAGATTATTAAATTATAAATTATCTGATTTACTGTTGAAATCCAATAAGAATAAAAATATTAACCATTAAATGTTTTTATTATAATAAAATATAGTTCCAAGAGAAATAACAAATATAAAAGTATTGCTGGTTCTCTAGAATCCTTTTACTTTGAAGCATGCAAAATATATTATAGGCTACAAATACAGAATAAAAATGTTTCATGTAGTCGTATATTAAGCAAATAAGATAGTAGATACTTTCAAATGGGGTCTATAAGATGTACTTCTAAAGGTACACAATGTTATAAAAATGATAACTGACAGTAGAAGTATTTATCAATAAAAATCAACAAACTTTTACAAAATTAGCTAACATTATAGAAACTTCATGCTACTTTTCTGAAAGGCAACAGGGAATGCAACTGAAAAAAAATTTAAGAACTTATTCTGTCAAAGCCTCTACAGAGTTTCATCATTTTCTCATACGGCTAAAGATATTATTGGAAAAATGATGTAGACTTTCAAGAAGAAAGATTTTTTTTAAGTCCATTGCTTTTTATTTGATAGTTTACAGATACAATAACTCACTGAAACCTATAAAATGGATTCGACAATTCAGAAGTAAAAAATAATATGAATCATTATAAAATTCTCTACCTACATATATATATGTGTTCCTATAAAAAAAAAACAGATATATCTGAGTCTACTTATATAGTCATAAAAAAATGAAAGGGATATTTATCTGTAACAATATGTGTGTGTGTGTGTGTGTGTGTGTGTGTGTACATATAAATCTCAAAATGTATGCAGGCAAAATAAAGTCTATTCTTCTCTTTATTTTAATGTTTATTTAACATTAAATTATTATTTAGATACTAGCATATTTTGAAATATTTCTAGGGTGAATAATTTATGCAATACTATGATAATAGTAAGTTACTAATGAATGTTTAATGAATTAATATTTCTAGTAAAATTTCATTTACAATAACATATTTTTTCATTTCAACAAACCTATATTTTTAAATTAAAAAATCAATAAAAACACTATTTTAAATCAGAATTACATCCCTAAAATTCAAGCTGGAAAAATATTTTTCTTGATTATTCTAAGGTATTTAACTTGATTTTTCATATTTTACTTTCTGATTTATATCAAAACTCCATCACTAATGTACTAGAGTCATTGTTTTGTAACTATATATTTGAACCTTGAACAACATGGTGGTTAGGGATGCCAACTCCACCCCCATGCAATCGAAAATTCACCTATAAGTTTTAACTCCCCCAAAGATTAATTACTGTTGACTGGAAGTATTACAGATAAGGTAAAGTTGATCGACACGTTTTGTATATTATGTAAGTTTACAATAAACTAAGGTAGGGAAAAGAAAATTCTATTAATAAAATTATAAGGAGAAATATATGTATAGTATTTATTTTAAAATCTGTATATAAGTAGACCAGCATAGTTCAATTGTTTTTGATGGGTCAACTATAAAAAAAAAAAAAGATAATTAGATAATAAAAATTATATATGAATATAACACACGTGGATGCTATTTCAACATCACTGAAGCTACAGGTGAAAATCTTTTGTATAGGAAAATAATATATGAAACAATATAGGAAAGATATAATAAGAAACTTAAAGCAGAAATGATTTCAAAAATTTTTTCTATGGTCCTTAAATTTAGAGCTTAGAAAAAAAATATTTAAAACTTAGGATCACTTTTAGACTTCTGTCTCTGTGGGCCTCCAGGGTGTTTCTAGGATATAATATGTATATAATCTCCTGGAGCCTAATAGATATGGGTAGAAGCACAGTAAAAACAGCCTATAAGTAAAATGTTTTTTCCTAGATACCTCGACTTAAACATTGTCATGCCTTGAGCTAAAAGAGACTTTATCTGAGTAGGCTGTAAGGGGACTAGAAAAATGAATTGTCTAGGAGTAAGATATTATGGTGCTTCCTCAGGCAAATGAAACACTATGAGACAGTAAACAAGTCCCTTTATTATTTTCCTGAAAAGTGCTACAAAACAACTTAGTTACCAACAAATATTTCAGCATTGTTTACAACTACCATGGAGTGGGGATTTTCAGCCTTCTATCTATTGACATGTTGGGCTGGATAATTCTTTGCTGTGGGGGCTTTCTTGTGTATTTGGGATATTAAACAGCATCCCCTGCCTCTATACCCTAGATACCAGTAGTATCCCCCAATTATGACAACCAAAAATGTTTCTAGACATTACCCAATGTTCCCTGGAAAGGTGAGGAAGAGAAGAATAAAGAAGTAACACGGTTCACCTAGAGATTTTATTTTCTGCTCTCCTTTCTTATAGTTTGACTTTATATTTTCTTTTTATGCATTTGCCAATTTTTAATAAATATTTCCATACTGAACCTATAATAAGAATATGCCTTTAATCATCTCAGATTGATCTATGCCTTAGAGAAAGGCTCTTTTACCAGTGAATTATCGTGCAATGTAATTCAAGTTTTAGTTTTTCTTAATATCCTAAAAAATGGATGGGAGTCTTTAATCTCTATTCACTATAATAACATGAGAAAAGAGAGAAAGATCATGAGTGTGTGTGTGTGTGTGTGTGTGTGTGTGTGTGTGTGTGTGTGAGAGAGAGAGAGAGAGAGAGAGAGAGAGAGAGAGAGAAATTAACATTCAAAGAATCCCTATTTAGAGAGTTATCCTACTGTGACTGGAAAAGTTAGCCTATCAGAATTTATTTGTAATAATTACCTCAATTATCTCCTCTTTTGAAAAATTTTAGTTTCTACTTGCAATAATGAAAACCAGAATAGAGAATTTAGAAGCATTCAAAATAAAAATTACAATTATCCATGCTCTTTAAGAGTCTTCAAATGTGTCTACATGAAGCCAGACATTGAATTCTATTTCTCTTTGTAGAACATGCCAAGAGTTAATAAAATGTGGTTTGTGATACTATTTCTTCATTATTATTTATAAAATATATATCTTATGTTTTTTATTGAATGGGACTTCTGTTAATCTACAGATTATGTTGTAAGATTTTATAAAAACTTATATAGAATACTTTACCCACACTTTCAGTACTCTAGTTTCATGAGAAATTACATAAAATGAGGATAACTGAGAGATAAAACATTAGTTCATTTCCCTTTTGACATGTGATGGTGTGCCATTAGGTTTCATGATGTCAGTGCTCCTGGAAAATCATATTTATGGACTTATTAGTAAGAAAAAATTATAATTTATCCTGTTAAATTCTACCAATTCTGAGTAAAATTTCTAGTGTCATACTCCTTCTAACTTTGCTTACAAAAATGCCTATTCATGTTACATAGAAGATACACAATAAACAATTATTGAATTGATAGTCAGTAAGTTAGAGATCTCATACTTATTTGTAATTAACAAAGCTAAACATATTTGTGAAACTTGAAAATGTAGGAGTGCAGGACAGAACAGAGAACGAAATTAACATATCAGCCATTTTTCAATTACATGTAGAAGAAACAAAGAGATTCCACAGTGCAATCTTATTTCTTTCAAGAGTACCCTAGAGTCAGGTAAAAGTGGTTATCTCCATACCCTAGAGAATCTGTCTATGCAGGCAGAAACCTTGCTGTTTTTAATTACCATGTATGCTTGTTAGAGAGCTATAAATATGCCTCCCGGCTCTACAGTTCTACAAAAGCCTCTACAGAAAACAGAGATAACTTCCACCCTATCCTTCTGAATCAGATGGCTAGAGCTGTGTTAATTCAACATTTTCCTTTTTTAAGAGTTTCTATATTTGATTAGTAGGTGATGATATTAGAATGCAGCTATATAATACAGTTTTGTTCTTTGTTTATTTGGGTCTTCACCAGCAGACACAGTCAGTAATTAAAACATAAAACACATTCAGTCTCTATCAAGTTTAGCCTCCAAGAAAAAAAAAAGTTACATTTATAAGACCTGTGTGATAGTTCAGAAATATAAAGGCAATAAAATGAAATTCAAACTCATCCATTCTCTAAGACACTGACTTATAACATGACAATCAAAATATTTTAGAGATTGTCTTTTGTCTATTTCACTTTTTCTCTTTTTTATTAAAATATAGTTTGAATTGGGATCCTAGCAAATAGTCTGAGTCAGAGAGTTGGTCTTAATCAACTCTCTTTCCACACATCACTATCCTCATCTACCTCAAAATGAAACAAAAGCATCACTGCCTTTTTGCACCTTTCCGATAGAGATAATTACTCCTGTTCTAATACTGTACCTGGTGAAAAGGTGTCGGTGTAATGATAATGGGTTCAGTTGCTGTTGTCAGACTAACGTGGAAGACACTTACTACTTACTGTGACATCAGGCCAGTTATTTATCCTCTCTAAACCTTCATGTTTTCATCTGTAGAGCAGGGATAATGACAGGGCCTACAACTTACTATTGTTAGAGGTACCAAATTAGAAGACAATACTATAGAATGGGGGTTATAGTTGTTTGGTTTACTGTGTATGCCCAGCAACTACATGAATACCTAGCATATAAATGATATACAATACATGCTTTATCAAATGAATGTATGAATGATATGGCATCTACTACTTCATAATGATTTGTTTTCCTGAATATATCACATGAAACTGAAACATAACTAGTGATAGACATTTAATTATCAATTTGGTAGACTACTGGTACAATAGTGCTGCCCCTGACCCCCTGTAGTGACAATGATTGAGATCTTATCCAACCTTTTTCTATTTTCCACATTGTTTTGATTTTTTAGTAGTTACCATATTTTAACCAGTTTGAGAATGTGATGTTGTTTCAAATTAAACATTTACTTATTTATGTGTTTTTTGTCCCCTAGCCACATTTTATAACTGTTTTATTCTTATTAAAATTTGTCATTTCTAAATATTTGATGAAGCTGAAAGGATTAAACAGGGTACCTGTGTGGCATGGCTGGTCACATAGACAGTCAATGTGTCTGCCTTCTTCTGGCAGAAATTAATTAAAAATAAATAAATAAATAAATAAATAAATAAATGAATGAATGGATAGATAGATAGATAGATAGATAGATGATAGATAAATAAAACATACTGAAAAGCATTAAGCATGCCTATACTTGATACTCAGAGCTACTTAATATATTAGTATATCTTCTCTTTCACTATAGAAATCTATTAGATAATCCTAAAAATTAGTATAGTCATAGATTTCAAATAATGTTAAAATGCATTATGTTTCTGAAATCATCTCATTTCACCTCAGACATTTTTATTATGGTAATTATAACAACTTTGAAAAGGACTGTGATTTTACCTACATATTCTGGTAAGTCTGTATTCATCTGTGATAGTTGGTACATAGTGTTTGATATATGGTTTCATGCCTGAGGGCCCAATACATTGTAGGTATTTCCTAAATATTACCTAAATAAACAAAAATAATGTGAATCCATGCAAATCATGATTTTCTTGTAAAGTTTGGTTGACAAATAAAATATACTCAACCTAATATTCTGAATATTTCACTTCTATTTTTTTCTGTTAAAATCAAATACAAAATGGAGTCTGGACTTGAGAATTCCCTGAGCAGACATAACTGAATCAATCTTGATTCATAAACATAGATGGAACTTAGGTTATTTCTTATAAATGCCTCTGACAATTATAAAAGAAACAAGTCATTTTCCTAAAACTGGGATAAGAAATTTACTTTTAACCAATTCCCTGACATTTGAGCATCCCCACTGTAATTACCAGTCATTGTAAAGGGTAAATAACTTCATTTTCATTTTTCAGCCATTCTGTAATTTAATGCCCCTGAACTTCCATATCTGTTTTTGAATATGAAGGCTCCCAGTTCCAAAACTGTTTTTATATGCACAAAAAACTCTTACTATTTTTTGATTTGGTGGTTTTAATTTTTCTATTTCTGGATTTTTGACATTTCTAATGCATAAAATTTGCCTAACAATATCAGAACTATATCTTAATACTTAAAAAATGAATTATTGACAAATAGTTGGAATTAATGTCTTCTTATAATTTATGCTTTAAAAAACCCTATTAAGATTTCAAATTGCAATGGTAAAAACTAGGCTAATAATACTTCCATTATTTACAAATTTTCTTTCATCCTGTGTGATCTAAATATAAAACATATAAAGTGACTAAAATATTAAGAATAAAAAATATATATTTCTAACATTTTGATTAATGCTCTCTTCTTACATAGTTATTTTTTCTATATTCTGTAAATGAATTTGAATAAGATAGGCTTCAAAAAGAGAACCCTAAATTCACACACACACACACACACACACACACACTTATATTTAAAGTAAATGATAGCTTTGGTAATGTTGGCTATCATATTGACAATAAATGTTGAGCTATTTTACTTACAATAAAAATAATTAGAATTAATCAGTATAGTAGAAATCAATAAATTAATTATGGACTAGAAGTAAATAATATCAAAGATTTCAAGTTACATTCAAAAGCAAAAAATAAGAGCAAGCAGAAAGATGCATCTTGGTTTGCTTACAAATTAAAATTTCGATAGTCAATTTTCTCATTAAATAAAAATTGTGTATTATGAGTTTTAAAATGATCATAGTTTTATATCATAAAGGTTGGAAATATAATAAATGATTAAGGAGAAGTTTGTAACATTAAATTAGAAGGAAGAAACACAACATAGAACCTATTTATTGATGCAAATTATTGATTTCTAGATCAAGCACAGCATATTGCTTGGGAACAAGAATGTCATTTTTGTACACACATTTAAAATATTATGCTTGTCACTTAAAATCTCTAGATACTTACAGAGGGGGGAAAATGTGTCTAATGAAAGTTTGTATGGAGGTAAACAACTGAAAATTTTGTTGGAAAATTGTTGTCACCATGAATTATTCTGACAAACACAATAATGATATGTACATAAAAGTAATCAAGTAGCCTAAAAAAAACTCATAGATATGGGTATGATTATTTATTTTAAAATAGTTTTTAAAAGCTGGAATAGGACTGTGGTAAAATCAACAAAGTCTAAGCCAATCAGTAGATTTTAAGCAGAAATATTTTTATAAAAATAGAAATATCTGAAAATCTAATAGAATGACTAAAACATATTTGGAGAATATGCCATACATAACATGTTTATGTCTTATTTCAAAAATTGAGGTAAGTGTTGTATACATGTGCCGTTTTAAGGAGGGGGTATTCACTTACAAGTTTAAACAATTTTGAATTACGCCACATCCTATTTTCAAAATTACAACCAAATTATAGAACCATCACTGAGAACCATCTGCAGATTAGCTTAAATAAGGATATAAAGAAGCTACTTTGAGATTGGTAGGAATGAAAATCTCTTACAGCCACAATGGGTAAATTAAGAATCAGGAGGGATATTTCAACTGTGGACATACCCCCTGAGGAGTAAGGTGGTTCTAGGATGATGCTGGGTACCGCAGCCCAGAATTCCAGTGTCAGAAGTCCCCATAACATTTGGCTATGAAAATCCAGCAGGGATTGCATCCAAGTGAGAGGGAGTTGCTAAAGATTGAGGTATTCCTCTTACAGAGCCACACACAGACTCACTTGCTCACAAACTCACTTGCTCTAAGATGCACTGAAGAAGCAGTCGCTCGAAAGCACCAGAGACACAGGGGAAACTAAACTGACTAGATTCAGGGCAAGGACCGGAGGTGTAGGGGTCAGGGCAACTTTCACCAGGGACCAAAGTACTTGAGGGGTCAATATTCCTTTGTTGAATGTTTCTCCCACCCAGGTGGCAGAGCACCATTTCTGTGCTTTCCATTAACCTGGTGAACACCATATATTCACCCTACTGATTCCGTGAGACCTCATCCCACCCAACGCGTAAGCGCAGCTCAAACCACTTCCAGTAGCTCCTCCACACATGCATCCTGTCATGGCTTATACTGTGGACATTGCTATAAGTTCTCATGTGTCCACACACTTCCAACAGGCAGCAGCTGATATCAGTGTGCCTTATAGCTCTGGTTAAGTGGCCTCAAACCCAGCACAAGTGGCAGCTGACCTCAAGTTGCACTGTAAGTCACATCAGGTACCTCAAGCCTGGCACAAGTGGTGGCCAGGCTTGACCTGAAATGTAGCATCAACTGAGTGACCACAGAACAAGTGGATGCTGACTTTATCCACATCATGGTGCCCACCAAAAGTCCCCAAGTCTGGCACTGACAGCCAGCCTCAGTTTGCAGTGTAGCTTCTCCCAAGCCCAATGTAATCAGAAAACAACCAAAGATCATTTTGTAGCTCCTGACCAGAGGCCCAAGCACAGCACAAGCAGTAGCCAACATTGGCTGGCACCAGAATACCTCCCAAGAGGCTCCAGAACCAACACACACACACACGGCAGCCAGCTTCAGATCACACCAGAACACCACTCAAAGATCTTCAATGAGATACCTGAAATGTCTCATTGCTAAGGGTATGTCACTTCAACTGGACTCAGCTGGCATTAGAGCCTGACTATAGAGGCTCCCACTCTGTGTCGTCAGCCCCCACACAACACAACCACTGAATTCATGGCCAGCTCTCATAACAGTTAGGCTGAGGGACAACCTCATCTATTCATGTGACAACAGCAATGGAGTCTCAACTACAACAGGACGGTGTACACAACCCACACCAGGGACACTCCTGGAGCACCTGGCTCAGGTGATTAAAGAGACTGTACCACTGGAACTAACAGGACATATAATACATGACCATTCTGCCAAGACCATTAGACATAGTAGATCTACCTATACAGAGAGTAAACACAGGAAATCAGCTCAAATGAGGAGACAAATATGATCCCAATGAAGGAAAAGAATTTTAGGAAAGAAAAAAACCTAAACAAAATGGAGCCAAGCAAATTACTAGATACAGAATTTAGAACACTGGTTATAAAGAAGCTCAAGGAACTTAGAGGAAGAATAAATAAACTTAGTGAGAACTTCAACAGAGATAAAAACCATAAAAAAAAAAAAAACTAAACAGTCAGAAATAAAGAATAACTAAAATGAAGAATACATTGGAAGAAATCAATAATATCAGATGAAGCAGAGGACTGGGTCAGGGATCTTAAAGGCAGGAAATAAAAAACATCCAACAGAACAGAAAAAAAGAAAAAAAAAAAGAAAAAATTAAGATAGTTTATTTTCTTTTGGAACAACATCAAACTAACATTGACATCATAAGAATACCAGTAGAATAAGAAAGAAAGCAAGGTATTAAAAACATACCTGAAGAAATAATGACTTAAAACTACCTTAACCTAGCAAGAGAAATAGACATATAAGTGGAAGAAGAACAGAGAGTCCCACACAAGGTGAACCCAAAGAGGCCCACACCAAGAAACATCACAATTAAAATGCTAAAAGTTATAGACAAAAAGAATCTTTAAAGCAGCAAAAGAAAAGCAATTAGTTATATACAAAAAAAGCAGCAAGAGAAAAGTAGTTACATACAAGAAAGCTCTGATAAGACTGTCAACAGATTTTTCAAGAGAAGCTTTGCAGGTCAGAAGGAACTCTTGCAAAATATTCAAAGTTATGAGATGCAAGGACTTATGACCAAGATTATCTAGCAAGGGTATCATTCAGAATTGAAGGAGACATAAATATTTTCTCCAATAAGAAAAGGCTAAAAGAGTTCATCACCACTAAACCAGTATTATAAAAAATGTTAAAGATACTTCTTTAAGGAAAAAAAAGATCAAAAGTATGAATAAGAGAATATAGAAAATAAAAAAAATCTTAGCAATAGCATTGGATGAACTAACTAAAAAGCTAGGGCAAGGTTCAATGACAAAAGTAGAAAAATCATGTGTAATCACAACAATAAATTAAGGGATGCACATGCACATATACATACACATAATAAGCAAGTTTGGTTCTACATTCATAGAACAATTAAGATGATACACGGCATAAACAAAATAAAGGCTAAAATGATATGATCATATCAATAGATGAAGTAAAAGTATCTGACAAAATCCAACATCCATTCATGATAAAAACACTCAGCAAAGTAGGGAGTAGAGGAATCATATATCAATGAAACAAAGATCATGTATGACAAACATACAGCTAACATCATACTCAAGGGTTAAAAGCTGAAAGCTTTTCCTTTAAGATCTGGAACAAGACAAGGATGTCTATTGTCATGACTTTTATTCAATATAATATTGGAAGTCCTAGCTACAGCAATCAGACAAAACAAACAAACAAACAAACAAACAAATAAATAAATAAAGGCATCTAAACTGGAAAGAAGTAAAACAGTCATTATTTGCAGATGACATGATACTATACAAAGAACCCTAAAAAGTCTGCCAAAAAAACTACTAGAGTAAATGAATTCAGTAAAGTAGCAGGATACAAAATTAATATTAGAAATCAGTTGCATTTTTATACATCAATAAGAAACTATCATAAAGAGAACTTAAGAAAACAACATCATTTACAGTAAAATACCTAAGAATAAATTACTCAAGGAGGTAAAAGACCTTTATTTGGAAAACTATAAGATAGTGAAGAAAGAAATTTAAGAAGTTATAAATAAATGGAAGCATATGCTGTGGTCATTGCTAGAAGAAATTAACATCAATAAAATGTCCATACTGCCCAAAGCAATCTATGCCTTCAATGCAATCCCTATTAAAAACCAAGTTTTCACAAATCAAAAGACATTTTTCACAGAACTAGAATAATCCTAATATTTATATGAAACTACAAAATAAATAACCAAAGCAATCTTGAGAAAGAACAAAGTTTCAAGTATCACCCTACTAGGGGTCCCCAAGTCTGTTAGGAACTGGGCTCTACAGCAGAAAGCGAGCAGCAGGCAAGCAAGTAGTTTCATATGTATTTGCAGCTGCTCCCCAACTCTAGCATCACCACATCAATTCCACCTCAGATCATCAGGCATTAGATTCTCATAGGTGCACAGGTCTCTGGTGCCAAAAATGTTAAGGACTGCTTCCCTACTTGATATCAAACTATAATACAAAGCTGCAGGAATCAAAATAGCATGGTACTGGCATAAAACAGACATATAGATCAATGGAACAGAATAAAGAGACCAGAAATAAACCCACGCCTGTATGGTCAATTAATCTATGAGAAAAGAGACATGAATCTACAACAGGGTAAAGACAGTCTCCTTAATAAGTGGTGTTGGGAAAACTGAACAGATACATGTAAAAATATAAAACTAGATCTCTTACATGCATCATATACAAGAATGAACTCAAAATAGATTAAATTCTTAAATGTAAGACCCCCAAACCATAAAACTCCTAGAAGAAAACATAGGCAGTAAACTCTTTGACAGCAGTCTCTGTGATGTGCTTTTTTGATATATCTTTTTGGGCAAGGGAAACAAAAGAAAAAAACAACAAACAGGTCCACATCAAACTAGTGAGTTTTTATATAGCAAAGGAAACCATCACACACACAAGAAAAGACTACCTACTGAATGTGAGAAGATATTTGCCAATGTTATATCTGATAAGGGGTTAATATCCAAATATATAAAGAACTTATACAACTCAACACCAAAAAAAAAAGTAACAGAAATCTGATATAAAAATGAGCAGAGGACCTGAGTAGATGTCTCCAAAGAGGGCGTACTGATGGCTGAACATCAACAATCATCAGAAAAATGCAAAGTAAACCCATAGCAAGATATCACTTCACAACTGTCAGATGGCTATCATCAATAACTCAAGAACAACAATTGTTAGCAAGGACGTGAAGAAAAGAGAACTCTTGTGCACTGTTGGTGGGATTAGAAATTGGTGTACTCACTTTGAAAAAAAATAAGTATGAACATTCCTCAGGAAATTAAAAAAAGAACTATGGCCCAGCACATCTACTTCTGGGTATTTATCCAAAGAAATCCAAAACACTAATTCAAAAAGACATATGCACTCCTAATTCACTGCAAGATTATTTGTAATAGCCAAGATATGGAAGAAACCTAAGTGTCATCAATAGATGAATGGATAAAGAAGAGGTAGTACATATATACAATGGACTATTACTCAGCCACAAAAAATAGAATTTTTATTTGCGACAACGTAAAAGGATCTAAAGGGTATTATGCTAACTAAAACAAGTCAGATAGAGAAAGACAAATACTATATGGTTTCTCTTTATTTGAAATCTAAAGCACAAAATAAATGAACAATCAAAACAGAAACAAACTAACAGATACAGAGAATAAATAGATGGTTACCATATGGTATGGGGGTTTGGGAATGGGTGAAAAACATGAAGGGCTTAAAAAGTACAAACTGAATGGTTAAAAAAACAGTCTTGAGGATGTAAAGTATAGCATAGGGAATATAGTCAATATTAGAATAACTATGTATGCTGTCAGATGTGAGCTAGGCTTATAGGTGTGACCACATCATAAGTTATAGAATTATACAATCACTATGTTGTATACCTAAACTTAAAACTGCGTGTCAACTGTAAATAAAAAGTAAAAGTTAACAAAAGAAATAAACATATACATAAATAAATCCTGCCTCTGCCAGCTATGTGAATTTGGGCAAATTGTTCATGTAATTTGTGACAATTAAATTAGATCATGCCTCCAAAGCACTTAGAACAACGTCTATCATGGGGCAACTGACCGATAAATTTTGCTTCTACTGTGAAAAAAAAAGTTTTTTTGAATTAGTTACTTTCTAAAAAACTGTCATTAAATTAGAGAATTTTTATGTCAGTATATTTATCAAATAATAATTTTTACATTTTTATTTAAATTAGATTAATTTAGAGAAAAAATACAATTGTAGCTATTTAGTAAAGTTTGCCCATTTACTGTGGTTTTCCCACTCTTGGGCATATGCGTTGGTTGAGTCCTCCCTGATCACTTTGAGTTTGTTAGCTGTGACCATTTCCTTTACTTTGTTTTGACCAATAAAATGTGACAAATGTTATGTGCTACTTCTGAGTGGAAATTTAAGACCCATTGTGTAATTTGTAATTCTCTCTTCCCCTTAAAGGTTACAACATAACCAATGAAGATTGTTCCAATGACCTGAGTCTTACAGTGAGGGCAGAGAGCTGCTTGCCAGTCAGCAATAAATGTATAGCATAAGCAATCAATCAATCAATACATACATACATACATAAATAAGCAAATAATTGAAAAGTTAAATTGACTGCAATTTGGGAATTATTGTTTCTGCAGTATAACTATGGATTCAGTTTATACTATTCTACTTGGGGGACCATGCAGTGTAGTGATTCAGGATGTGGATTCTAGAATCAGGACTGCTCAGATTTATATCCCAACTCTGCTGCTACCTGTTTAATATGGCCTTGGGAATTTTACATCACCTTACTGTGACTTTATTTCATCCTTTGTAAAATGAGAATAACAATCAGCCTATTTTAGTTTTGTTTCATTTAAGATTACATGAGTTAGCACACATAAAACACTTAGAATGCTGCTTAGCATATAGTAGCACCTAATAAATCTTAGCCATTATTCTCTCCACTGAACTGCAGCAAAATTACATTTGCTCATGTTTATACTAGTATGATTATTCATAAGTATAAAAATGAAAGGCAAAAATTTACCTTATTAGAATGTAAGGAGTTTTAATATCTATTATTTTTTGAAAAGCAGCATATCACAAAATGATGCATATGTGATATCTCCCTATAAGCAGAATATTTGATTTATAATATTATATTTTTAAATTATGACAAGTGTGAGCAGTGTGAGATTAGTGACACCAATATTATTCACTAGCATCAATGGGAAAGTATTTCTTTTACTCTGGTGTTAGTATACAGCATTTTCCCAGTAGGTGTTGTATCACAAGACAGCATGAGTAATAGTATAGTGAATTGAAAAGCCAAAGACAGATAAGTAGTACTTTAGTCTAAGCGGTGATAAACTTTCTGTTGTGACTTTGGAAAAATAAGTAAATTTCTTTGAATTAATTTTCAGACAAGTCACCTAACTGAATCTGTAAAGCGAGGAAGTAGAATTAGATTACCTCTGAGCTCCATCCGCCTCCACAATCTTTAAAGAAGATTGAGAAATCCTATACAACGTGTTCCTCCTTTTAAAGAGTTAAAACCTTCGTTGAGGTGATAAGAGTAGGACACATAAGATAACCACAGACAATTTCAAGTATTCTGTGATTGACCTAATTGGCAATAGAAAGTTGTCTTTTAAAGTTGCAGGCTATGGATCCAGAGGGCCCATGCTTCAATACAGCCCAATCATTTTCTAGTATGTCATTTTGGGCAAATTACTTGTTTATATATCAGCCTTTTTGCTTGCAAAACGGTATCAGATAACAGTAGGTATCTCATAGACTATCTGAAGGCTAAATATTTAAAATAGGTAAAGCCTTTAGAACAGCATTTGATACATTAATAACAGTCAAAAATGTTAGCCATATTGAACTGCAGAATGATTTAGAAAAGATGGAGATCCAGTATGTCTGGAGAAGCTAGGAAATATGTTGGAGGTGGGATGGGGAATAGGAAACTTGGTGGGGTCTTTTTCATATGAACAAGTTCACAGAGAAATAATAACTCTCTAAATTAGGGGACTGATATGAGTAAAGCCACTGATATTGGATTTCATTTTTCTTGTATGTGTTTCCTTTTACAGGAATTTTTTTTTACTGTACTTTTGATATATACCAAGTGGAAGAAATAAAATAAAGAATATAAAGAATAGAGATTTTGCAAAAATAAACCTATATCTAAAATATCTTAAGACTATGCAATTTATATTTAATTAAACACATAATGAGGTATATAGTATAACAAAATAGATAAAGGAAAAATATATCTAGTCCAATTAGCCAAATGAATGATTGCTCCAGTAGAAATAATTTTGAATAAATATCAAATGGAGATATTTATAATTTTAATTATTATATCATTTTAAATGTTAAATTCTGTTTTAAAAAATATAACATTTAAATAACTGGCTTTTCTCTTATGCAATATATTAGAGAATATATTTGAAAAACTTTATTTAAAAATTTTTACTTTTTCTCCTCCAAGCATATCACAAAATTCTTGACTTTCAAAAATGGCAATTCCTGAAAGCTGGCCTTAAATGAAAAATAAAAGGAAACAAAAACAATCTCCAAGAAAAACAATATCCTATCGCTGGTCTCAAATTGTGTTTTGAAACATTTACAACACAGAAGACAAATAAAAAATAGCTGCAATCTTAGTCAGATAAACTTTTTCTTACACAGCTTCATTTTCTTTACCTTTAAAGAGAAATGAAAAATTTAGACATTGGATTTACCATTTCATTCCAATAGACTATCAATTTCAGAATAAATGGTGGTAACGAAGTAGGTGGAGAGAAGGAGTTAAACTGACTTTTCTAGGAGAAAGAAAAGAAGGACGGTAAACTCATCTAATCTTGTCAACATAAAAACTGGATTTCTAGGAAAATAAAATAATAATATTTGCTTGAAGCAAGGTCCTCATATCTGGAAATTTTAATAACATGTCCCTGGTTAAAGACTGATTTGAGTAAATAAACTTAGAATCTATGGATTTATGAGCACGGTTTCCTGAAAAATGTCACACTATTGGGATATAAGATGGAAGTGTTTCATGGATGAAACAGTCCCTCCTCCTGGTGTGTTAAGTAACCCCACAAAACCTCACTTGGTGATCTGATCTATTACTCTGGATCAGACAGCAGATGTTCACTGAGGATAAAAGAACTTAAAGAGCTGCCACCAACATCCCCTCTTTCATAAGAACTAGACTGCCAGAACTTTGAAAGATTAGTAAAATTTAGTATTGGGGTAAGAGCTATAATTTGTGTTAGTCTGATTTGACAATTTGATCATCTGTGTTAGTTCACCAGATTATGAATATTTTTTTCATTAAAAACTAACAATAAATTTCGAATGTATATATGACATTCTACTAAATGTTTATTTTTTAAATCAAATTAATAAGGTTGTTTTTGCTTTCTAAAGATTACATTCTGATAAACATATTAAAAAACAATATTATATAGTGTTTATGCACATAATATTTTACTTGTATTTGAATTACTGAAATGAATATAATAGTTTTCAAAAGACTAGTCACTAATCTTTAGGATCCTATTCTCCAAATTCGTGTAACTACACCCAAATGACACTTAGATGAGAAAGATCTCCAAAAACAAATCATAAAGTTGTATAGAAATTGTACTAGTAAATGAAACTCCAAATCTAAATTAACACAGTAACATCTTACAACATATATATATATATATATACACCACGATGCAAAGAAAATAAAAATCTGTGTAGCATATTTATTGAAAAATGAAGTTACTTGTTTTTTCAAGTTCACTCTGATATTCTTAGTGAGAAAAGTACATATCAGTCTCTTCCCAGGTCAGAAATCCTGCCAGCCTTATGAAGAAGAAACTTCTATGAAGAGCCTAAGTAGAAAGGCATAACATTTATTCACTCACTCTGGTCATTATATTCAAAATTTATTAGTACATAAGCCTTTCAGATTGTTCGTCAAAGTATAAGCTACTGCCTGTTCTTCCTTACAGGAGTATGGGAAGACTTCCTTCATCTCTTGAGTCTTATAACTTACAGAAAGTTGAAAACTTAGTAAAGCTGAAATAAATCTTTAAGAGAAGTATAGCAATAATGATTTTACCCTTGTTGCAATACTTGTTTGTCTCCATCAGAATCCACTTAGCATTCATTTGTAATTGCTCTTCCCTTCTTCCTTAGAAATGCTTGTTACCTAGACATTTCTTCCTCCAAATCAAGTTCCTTTTTTAAAAAGATAACTTTAAAATGAGGGTTTCCTCATTTTATGTGTGTGCTTATGTATGTGTGTATATAATCTAACCATAATGATTACAAAGGATACAATAAATACCTTTCAAATATTAGGAAGTCTCTAGAAAATATTATCATTTGCCTTTTGTTCACAAATCTCCTATGTGTCAATATATAATGTTTAAAGAGGAAAATAGAAAAGCGGAGAAAAACTTTCATGAAGCAGAGGTAAGAGAATACCTAACAGATTTACTGAATGTTTGAGTCAGGTTAAAAAATAAAATGCTTACACATCTTTCTACCCCTCCCCTCATTTAAAGGCTATTCTAGTCTTCTCCATTATTAATGGTATAAACATATTATACAAATTCAGATATTCAACAGACATCACCTGGAAGGCAGAGGTCATTCTCACAGTTCTTAATGCTTATTAATATCAGGAATAACAGTTCTTTTCAATGAGGATATATACTTCAATCTACCCTTTACACATGAATTTCTTTCAACTATATATATCAAATGAGATTGACACATTTAAAAATATATGAATTACTGTAATAGTTTTTTTTAAAGGTGCTAGCACGTCATAATGGTGATTACTGTTACAAAAAATGAGAGATTTTTTAGTGATTAAATATGAGAAGTTAATATAGGATAGAACTATATTTGAAGAACTCTGTAACAAGTGCAAAAAACAAAACATGAAAAGCAGCTCCTTGTTAAATTTGGATATTATTGCCTCTAGCAGCAAGTTAAATGTGGAAAAGATAGTACATTTTGTTTTTTAAATAAATATTTAAAACATTATTAAATTTATGAAATTATAAAAATGATAGAATTTTAGATACTTTAGCAATGAAATTTTCATATGTATAATAAAAATCATATGTGTATAAGATATTCTTATTTTAGTCATTAACATAATTTAAAACACAATTATATGTCAAAAATCTGAGAATTATAATTTTCCTATATTTAAAAATATGATAAGAACATTTAACATGCATATATTCCAGGGTACTAAAAATTAAACTTTCAGAATGATTTAAAATATAAAGTATGTGTTAATAATTACTAAAATATTTAGCAAAATTATTCTTGGTTTTCCTTCCAAGCAGTTCTCTATATTGAATAATTCTCGCTATTATATAAAATTATTTCCTTAGCTTATATACATCGTCTTAGAGTAAGGCATTAAAATAATAAATCATCATAACAACTATCTCCATTCCATAATGCAAATTTTAGAGAAATTCAATCTTTAATAATATCTAACACATATGCAGTATGCCATTATCTATATGTACACATGTAATATATGTATAATTTATATTGAGTTTGCAATCATGCAATCAACTAGCATTCTGAAATTAGGAAAACAAAAAACCTAGACTTTGATCTGGAACATCTGAACATAATCCATAGCTTTGAGATGTTAGAAAAGTTACATGAATTGAGAAAGTGAGTCAATTTCTTCAAATTCCACTTTTCTTACTTGGAAAAGGAATAGACTGAAATCTAACCATCTCTTATTTTTAGTTAGTGACTGTCAGAGTATTTCAGACAAACATGACATGCATAATGGTAAAACATAATATTTCCTTTTATCAATAAATAATAATGATGCATTATTTGCAACAGTCAGATATACTCTGATGCCTCTTGCTTCTCTGGGGAACAATAATCAACCTTAGTTTGTTACACCCTACAATATAGTACAATAATTACAATGGTTCTTATAAATTTTTCAAAAAACAATAACAACACCTTGATGCTAATGTTTTTAATCCACTTTTAATGTAATCAAATACAAAACATTTTATAGTTAAGTAGACAGATTATATAATATTGTGAGAAGTTCTGAATACATTCTTCTATGAGAGTAAAATTATTAATCTGTAAACATGTTAAGCCCAAATTCCATAGGAGAAGAAGAAGAAGAAGAAGAAGAAGAAGAAGAAGAAGAAGAAGAGGAGGAGGAGGAGGAGGAGGAGGAGGAGGAGGAGGAGGAGGAGGAGGAGGAGGAGGAGGAGGAGGAGGGGGAGGAGGAGGAGGGGGGAGGGGAGGGGAGGGGAGGGGAGGGAGGAGGAGGGGAGAGGAGGAGGGAGGGGAGGGGAGGGGAGGGAGGAAGGAAGGAAGAAGGGGAAAAAAAGAAAAATAAGGGTTTCTGAGCAGCATGAAATGTACTGGTGTTGAAGAGAAATCATAAATTTGTATCTTTTGAGGTAGGTCTCTTTTTTTGCTCCTTATTGACAGTTTCTGCTACATTGCTTTTGAGACAAAAGTACATTTGTTGACTCAATCTAGTAACTAATACAAGTTTTTTTTTTCCTTTGCATCCTAGTCAAATTAACTTTAATTGAATTCTTCTTCAGAATGACATCACCTTCAAGTTGATAAAAGTCTTTACTGGGAGCATTTTATTGTAGGTAATACAATTTCTTACATTATCTACACTTAAATTTTTCAAATATAAAATAAGACAATAAAAAGAAAAAGATAAGAATAAAATAGAAGAATAAACTCTCGAAAACTGTTAGAAGAATAAGTTTTTGTAATTTGGATCATAAAAGGGTGCTTTAAGGTACAAACTTAACAAGGACACATTTCATGTAAATAAATATATTTATAGTTTTATTTTAAAACCGTGGTTTAAATCCAGCATTTGATCATGTATATGTCACATAATGATTCAAATAATTTAAGACATTTTATAACATATATCTGAATAATACAATCATTAATCATGATTATTTCATTTCATCTTTTCAAAATCGAGAACTACTTTCTTTTCCTTAACAATATTACCCTGCACCTTGCCCACAACACTGAGCCACTCTGTGCTCCATCACCAATCCTTGCAATAAACTACAACATTCAAGAGTGCCATGTTGCCACCTGGCCATTTGTGAACAATTAAAGTAAACTATTATAGAAAGTCATTAAACAAAGATACATCAAAATCAGGTAGCGATGCCAAGTACAGATGATAGGCTTTCACTTGTGACACACTCAAGAAACTTCCCTCAACATTAGGTCTGCATCTAGTAAATTTTCTTTACTTGATTAGAGAAATAGCTTTCTGACTTCCTGTAGTTAGAATAAGACTTTTCATTATTTATTCCATTTGAAGACATAGTTTGTTCATCTTTTAGTCTCAATGCAAGGAAAAAAATAGATAGTTTAGTTCTTCACTAGAAACTGTCCCACTAGAATGGAGAAACTGGAAGCATTATTTTCAAACGTATCCAATATGCATAGAATATGTGGTAAAAGTAAATGAAAACTATCATCAGAGAGACAAATGATATGGATGAGAAAGTTGAACAAAAAATATGTACTGCCAAGTGGAATATTACATTCTAGAATGAGGTGTACACAGAAATAGTTTTAAATAAATCTATTTTTGTTTCAAAAATAAAACAAGAATAAGGTAAAAATATGTTAGTTGAAAGTTCATTCATCAATATTTTATGCAATTTGGTACAAATGCAAAGAGTGTGAAATATATGGAATGAAAACATTTCTGTATTACATATTCAGAGAAAGAGCTAACATGGAATAATGGAAAATTGATTATCTTCAATATTTAATATGTCAATGATTCATGATACATTCATTATGGTCAAATAATGATTTAACTTAGGTCGAAATATATACTGGTTTAAATAAACCTTCAGTGCATGTAGGATTCCACAGGGCCTTGAAAAGAAGAAAACAAAAATAAATGAATGACATCAAGTTAATAAAACAAAATGAAATGAAATTTAATATGAACATAGAAAATGTTTAAACACTTAAATAAAAACAGAAAAACATAAAACTGTTCTATTTATTATTTTTTAAGTTAAATTTGCTATTTTATTTGAATTTATTAAAAAGTTTATATCACTAATGCTTACAGGCTCCCACCTTCCAGTTAAATACACTTTACTAACAAACACAAAGTGAAAAAGGAAAGGTATATGGACTAAATTTTATTATTTGATTTTGTAAGTAGAGTAAAAAAAAAAAAACAGTTTTATTCAACTCTTTCCTTTATGTATTCCTCAAGTAAAAATCTTCAAAAAATTAAATAATTAATTAATAGGTCAGTCTCACATGGTTCTCCTATTATTTTTGTAAATCATATTTAGTTACCATCCCAGGTTCTAAGTGCAAAGCTCCAACAGAATTTTGTCAATCAGAAGCAATTATTATCATTATTTTTAAATCTCAATAGTTTTAAGTGATAGGACACTAAAACATTTAAAAATCTTTCATCTAAAAAAAAAAGAACTTCATTGTTCAGTTAATATGGATAAAAAGAAATATAGGATCCAAGAAGTATAGAATATAGTACCTGCCCCCAAACAATGTAGAATTTAGCTGAATGTAATACAAAAAAGAAAAACTACACTACAAGATGATAGGTTTTATGTGAATATGTGTGTGTGTGTGTGTGTGTATGCACACATATATATGCATATCTATACATATATATATGCATACATATATATAAATATAAGTATGTATTGAGAACTAATAATACATAGCATGACAAGACCAAAGGTTATATAGGACTGATAACTGCTATATAAGGTTATATAGTTCTATAATATGAGATATCACTCCTAGTTTGGGTGGTCAAGTCAAGGATATGAGCTAGAGCTTGGCCCAAAATAAGAGATAACTTATAGAAGAGGGGTAGTCCAGATAAAATGGTTAAAAGCAAAGTAAAAGAAACAAACAAACCAAAACACTAAATCACTAAAATAAAATAAAGTAAATTATGCTGGAGTAGTTTAAGTGGAATAAAAATTTATGTTTAGGAACAGTAGGAGCTAAAATTGCATAAATAGAAAAGGGCATTCATTTTAGCAGCTATGGATGCTAAACTGAGGTATGTGAATTTTATCCTTTAAGCCTAGTGAGCCCTTGAAACAGGATGTTGTGGGGGTAGGAGAGAGAAGAAGAGGAGAAGAGGGAGAGAGGGGGGAGAGTTTTAAAGTAGAAATAAAACACAATGGAAGCTGTATGTTTTGTTTTTCTGTTTTTGCATATTTATTTGCGGTATTATATAGATTAAAATGTACACAGACTGTGCATAGATGCACAAGACCAAAATCAACACGAAGAATTCCTAAAGCAGAAAGGAGTATTTTAATATTTCCCATCACGATGCTTATTCAGGTTTGTTAACAGTTGACCCATCATCAGGTTATAGCTCAAGGGCAACATCCTCAGAAAACTCTTCCCAGATAAATCTTTTTAGGCACAAAATCTCCTGTTCACCTGTTTTGTCTCTTAATGTCATCCTTTTGTTTATTTCCATCATGTCTCTTATCATTGTGAAATTCTCTTGTTTAGTTCTATCATTTCTAATTTATTATTTGTTTTCATCCACTAGAATATGAGTTTTATGAAGAAAAGAAACTTGTCTATTATCACTCACTGCTAAAATCTCAGTGCCTGCAATACCCTCTTTTTATTTTTATTAAATGACTGTGTACATAAAAAAGGTTAAATATCTTATGATGAAAGGAACCACAGGTATATAAGTGTATATTATACATAGAGGCAGATATATACTCGCCAACTTAAAATGTTCTTAAAAAAAAAAAAGTCTACAGAATCATTAAAACTAACAGATGCACAGTGCTCAGTATCTGCTCTCCAAATGCTAGTTGAATCAATGTGAAAAAAAGTAGTGGGAAATATTTTTATATTTTACGTATTTTAGAAATCTGGAATTCTGCTTTCCAAACCACAAGATAAACCTAAGTCAGCCTACACTTAAGGAAAACACAGCACTGTTCAGAAAGCTTAACATACACCAACTACAATCCTCCAACTCAGCTTTAGCTAGCTCACCTTACCCTATAAAACAGGACTTCCTAGACAATCATGCCCTATTTTATCTTGCTTCTTCTAATGCTGTATAAAACTTCTGGGCAAGAGCCCAAAATCTCCTAGGGAAAAGTACCTGCTTGTGAGGCACCGCACTCCATGAACCATGGTCTGTTTTTGCTTGAGTAAAAGACATCAAACTCATTACTAAATTGTATTTTTATGATTTGACAGACTGGTAACTAGGATAGAATCTGAAGATGTCCGTTGAAGATTCTGAGTGTGGCTCCCAGATGCAGGTGAAGGTACCTACAGAGCTCTTTTGGGTCTCTGCCCCTCCATGATCTCTAGTAAGCTTCTATCGGATGGAGCTCGACTTATTTTGTGTTCTGGGCTCTTTGAAGTTGTTTGCTCTAATTCTCCCAGTTGGAAAATAGGGGTGAGGGAGATCTCAGATTTTTACAGGGTAGAAACCAGAGTATGAAAGACACCAGATTTTTACAATGAGACTCACAGGTCTCAGGAACTGTGCACAAGCAGCCAGAAACAGTAAATCTTCTCAAATTAGGAAGCATTATTTCAGAGGGAAAAATAATGAACACCACTCAATCAAAGAAAGCAGGGACACCTTCTGGGATTTCCGCCCTTTTTGTGATATAGAAATAAGGTACAAATAACTGTATCTTTCTAAACATTGGCAAGAAATAACCGAAAGTAATTTAGAATTACAGTGGGCATTCTGGGGCTCTTATAAACTACAGTTATATATACTTATGAAGAGGTTTTGAATGTAGACACTCAAAAACTTAATAAAAAGAATGGGATACTTTCTTCAATCAGTATGATGATGTCTATTGAAAAGCTACTGAATCAAAAGTCATGTCTCTTAAAGATTCCTTACAAAAAGCCACCACCCAATTAAAACAACAGAAATATAAACAATCAGAAAGACACTCCACACAGTGTCTCTAATCAGGGCTGTATCCTTTCTTTTCACTCTCCCTCTTCCTAGTGACGCTGAGACTCTCAACTCACTATTGGGGCTCCCTTTTCATTCTGAAGATCTTATCATTCAATTCCCTTTCAAAACTCAGGCCAATAAAAAATCCTAATAAAAATAAGGATGCCCCTAAATTTATCTGCCAAACCACTTTTACACTATGGCTAGGTCTGAACTATGAACCACAGTAAAAGACTTCCCTAAATCAAGGAATATTCTCAAAAATTAGCTGAGGAATTTAGAATCATGATTAATGTTTATAACTCAGGACTCGGACACTCGAAAATGGTTTAGAGAGGCCAACTGGATGAAACCTAAAGAGGAACTTAGATCAGAAGCCAAGCTGCTGCCAGAGATGCTAGATGAGCTTACAAAATGGCTCAGAATTTTTAAAAGGCCATTTCCAGAATAGTCCCACTAAGTACAATTTCGACTCTTGTACACACAAAAAAGGATGAATGAGTAGATTTTAGAACTAGATTCAAAACTTTATTTCTGAGGCATTCAGATTTTACTGAAATAACTTCCCCAAATCAATCTGCCCTCACTGTCCCTCTTCATAAGCAGTCTCTTCTCGGATCTTTCCAGTATGACCCAGCACAATAGACTAGAATAGGACAGTCACGACTGTTGATGAAATTTGTATCCTGGCAAAAAATATTGAATGTACTATAGAATTAAAAGAAAAAAGCAAAGCTACCAAATTTTCAGCCCTCCAGATCAAAAATTTTAAAGGCTTCAGCTAACAAACAAGTTATCTCATCATTTTTAAACTCAAAAGTCCTAACCTATACAATTTTGGTCCTCAAGCCCATGTCACATCTCTGAATAGACAGAATATTGGAAAAGGAACTGTCCCCAAAGAAAACAAATGCTGAATCCATTTTTCATACTTCCAAATCACCTCAAAGATGTGGCTCCTATTGAAATATGTAAAAGCTGGTTCCTATAGCTCCTCTAAGTAAATACAGTGCAATTATAATAAAAATAAATGAAGAAACATATATAGCTTTAGTAGACAATGTAGTGGCCTTACCTATGTCAAGCCCCATCTTTTTAAAAGAAACCAGTCCTCCAAGTGAAAAACAATATAAAATAGTGGGGTTTCAAAGATACAAAGAGACTACCCATCAAAAACAGATGACCCAAGGACAATCATACTTTTCTTCTTTGTTGTTTAATCCCTTTAAATTTAATTGATCGAGGTCTTTTGTCTAAATTATGAGAGCACAAATTTCACTACCAATGGAGAAATAACCCTTGAATTCCCTGACCAACCTGAATCAGAATTATTATATGCCCTGCAATTTATTATAGATAACACTGAAGATGAGTCACCCTATGAGACTCTGGAGTTGTCTGAAGTTTCCCAGACTTTTTGGGCAACTTCATTATCAAACATTGGAATAACCAAGAGTGCTGAACTCATAAAAATTGAAAGAGACTCCATTAAACCTTTACCTAAATTGCCTCAATATACATTAAAACTAGAAGCTATGCAAGGACAAATGCTCACTGTTAAATTTTTAATTTCCCAAAGGTTATCTGCCCCTTGCATCAGCCCTTGTAACATTTTTTTTTTTAATGGAAGTGTTCTAAATTGCAAGGTTGAATTTCCTGAAGATGAGCCAAGAAAAAATTTGAGGAGATCCAGGATTCAGGACAGGTGTTGAAAGGTGGGCACACTGAACGAACCAAAAGGACAATCTTTTTTCTGATTTTTCTGGTCTGGGAGGCAAAGGGCTGGACAGCAAAGAATGTTCTTCTCCTTCCCAGAGACCCAGAGAAGAGACCTGAGCTTACTTTCTTTTTAACAATTTTTTCATTCCAAGCCAGATGTTAAAGCACTCCCATTTTTATCAATTAAGCCCAAAGGGCAAGGGTGATAAGATTTTCCTTTAAATGGAACAATAGGCAATATACTTGGACCATAATACCTCAGGGATTTACTGAAGCACCCACCCATTTTCCCAAACCCTGTATTAAGATCTAAGTACCCCATAATTCGCCCAGGGGTCCTCATTGTTACAATATGTGAGTGATCTGTTGCTATGTTCTCCTACTTAGGAAGCCTCTAAATTAGATTCTATATATTTACTTCAACAGTTGGCAAACAAAGGTCACAGGGCCTCAAAGGAGAACTGTCAGTTTTGCAAATAGGTTGTTTACTATTTAGGACATGACATAGAGTTCAGCGGATTTCACTTTCTTCAAAGAATATACAATTAATACAAAATTTTCTAAAATCTACCACAAAAATAAAAAAAAAAACAACATAGAAGGCTTCTAGGCCAGCTTTGAGTTTCTAATTTTTCCTTGGCAGTTTCCCCGTTTCATGAACTCATGAAAACTTCAACATAGGAAATAATGTTCACCTCCAACCACCTCATGTTTTTCAGAGTCTTCTACACTTCGCTGTAACTGAACATTTTTTCTCAAGTAGACTCATGACTTATGATCAACTACTTTTATCTCTATCTAATATATATCTTAAATATATCTTTAATCCTGCTACCTTACTTCCCTTATCAGGTAAGGAAGAAGAGCATAACTGTGAGACAGTTACTGCATGTCTAGAGTTAAAGCATATACTCCCACATAACCCATATTTAATTCAATATGTGGATGGATTCTATATTGAAAGCAAACATAGAAAATATTAAAATATTCAGTAAGTCATTACTGAATATGAGTCAATTGAATGCAGACTTTTCCTACAATGTAATTCAGCACAACAGGTGGAATTACTTGCCTTGACCAGAGTGTGCATAATCATTCAAGAAAAATCAGTTAACATTTACATTGATAGCCTCTATGCCTTTGGTGTGGTACATGGTTTTGGAATGTTATGAAAACAAAAAGGTTTTCTAAATTCAAGCAGCACTCCTGTTAAAATTGGGGTATAAGTAGAAGAATTTTTGCCTGCCATTCTATTCCCTTCTAAGCTCACTGTAATTAAGATTGAGGTTTACACTAAAAGAATTGAGTCCAATTACCAGGGAAATCCACTGGAAGATTTTCAGGCCAAATCTACTACATCCAGAGATTGATGAAATCCACTGCATGGTTCAAAGGCCCATTAATTTTCGAACTCAACTTCATACATCACAGATCATCATTTCACAATGAAGTATTTTCCCTCCAGGTAACAGCAAAACCAAAAATCAAACAGTTGTAAATTCAATGAGTCCTTCAAGCTCTAGAAGGTCAGGAAGCCTGCCTGGTTCTCCTGGATTTCCTCAAGATGCCCCTAACTCCACACCTGACATTCTATGACACACCAAGGGGCAGAAAAAAGTCATCCAAATTAAGGGACCATATTGGGAAAACTGCCATTAAGGCTACAACTACAGTTTTTAACTGGTGCAAGACCTGTCAAACTCATAATCCTGGTAAAACCATCTAAGTTTCAGGAAGAATAACTCTGCCCCTGACGAGACCACTTGAACATTTGCAAATGGATTTTATTCATTTGCTCTGGCACAAGGTTATCAGTAAGTATTAGTTATTGTTCGCCTATTTTCTGGATAGGTTGAGGTCTTTCCCTTTAGAAAGGGTAATACGCTTACTATTGAAAGGAAAAAAAAATCTTGTAGAAAACGTTACCCCATCTTGGGACATACCTAGAGAGATTTTCAGTGCCTAAGGGGCTATTTAACCAAGTTGTGCAGGCCCTCAACAAGATGCACCACAGCATCACCACTGTCCCTGCCGTTCTCAATCACCAAGAAAAGTTGAAAAAAAAAATAAAATGGCATCCTCAAACTTAACTGTAAATATTTTCAGAATCCATAAAACTGCCATGACCTGACGATCTACTTTTAGCTCTATTTACTCTGCAAAGCACACCATATGGAACTCACAAATTAACTCCTTAGAAAATCATCACAGGAAGACCCATGTCCCTTATGGTCAAACCTCATATTGACACTATTCAGATTGATCTTGACATAGCACAGTATTTCAGATCTCTTATGTATTATTCCAAAGCATATTTCCAACAGCTTAAAGGAGGCTTTCCTAATCTAGATTCCATGAACTTTCCTCCTCACAAACTAAAACTCAGGTCTTTGGGAACAGACATCAAAAAATGTCTGTTTGTGCCCTCAGTGAAAGTGGCCCTATCAAGTGCTCCTCATCACCAGCACAGCAGCCAAGTTTCAGGGCATCGGACCCTTGATTTACACTTCACTAGAGATAGACTTGGACTCCCACCAGTGACCTTCAACTCAGCTTCCATGAAGTAGACAACTTCCACCCAAGATGCCAGATCATAACTTGTTTAACTTCAAGCATAAAGCCCTTTTTCTCCTTTTCTTTGTCATTGGCCCAGAAAGAACACTGTCATCTGTATCTCCCAGGACACTGTTGAGGGGGTTAACTTTTCAGACTATAGGACTGGTCATCAAAAACTTCTGATCTGACCATGATGTAACATACATGTTGGATTTCCCTGTGCCCATTTTTCTTCCATCCCTATTGTCACCATAAACTACAATTAACTTCGCTTAGGAGTTACTTACAAAATCCAACTTCTAAATTCTGAACATTCCATACCTTGCTTTAACTTCTCTTGTCATAACTGTATGAGCTCACCACATCATGCTCATGATTATCCAACAACAACCTGCTCTTGGCCTAGAACTGCAAATTTTTCCATAAGCAGCCACCTCTGAGAGTTTACAATTTCTATTTTAGGAAATTATCTTCCCAAACTAGATGAAAACATAAATGATCTATGCTTAATTGGGAAAATGAAAAATTCTAAGCAAATAAATCCTTTAATGACATTACTTTAATGGGAGTAGTGTATTCCCCAGCAGGGTTTATTTTTGTTTGTAGCAGTTTTAGGAAAAACATTCTTCTTGGGCCTATGAATGCCCAGATGGTTGATACTTAACCAGAGAGTGCCATTTTCAATATCTAACTGTATCCCTAACTTTTCATAATCAAACAGTCTTCTCAGTGGTCAACTCCCCTCAATTCACACTATTGAACTAAACAGGAACTATCAAGAGGCATTCATGATTCCGGAATCAATTTCTTAGGCAGGTCCCTGCTCCCCCATCTAGATATAAGTGCAAAGGAGTTTATGATCATGAATCTCTCCTTAACTCTTGAAGATAATGCAGAATCTGCTGCTAAAGTAATAACTCCTCAACAAAAATCCCTAGATTATGTTACCAAAGAAATTCTTGATGATAGAACAGTCCTTGACTATTTATTGCTGAGCAAGGAGGTAGGTGTCTGTGCTGTGGCTAACACCACTTACAACACTTGGATTAACACTTCTGAGGAAGTTGAGAATCAGCTACATAAAATCACAGAATAAGCTATTTGGCTTAAGAAAGTTACTTTTTCATTAGAGTCTTTTTTTGATCCATTTGATTTTGGTTTGAAACATGGGGACCACAGCTTTGAAATGCCCTACAAATGTTGGGTATTATCCTCTTTATAGTCATTCTATAAGGTATGCTGCATGCATGCAGCTGCTGGAAACCAAACCAATAATCTCCCTTTGCCTAGAATGCCAAAAATGAGATGAAGAAAAGAGTCAACTCAGGGGTAGAGACCTCAATATCTTAATCTACAATTTCCAGTATGAGATAGAGTCTGACTCCAAAATAAAGAGCACTAATGCCTTAAATTTCGATCAATACTCTAAATACAACTCCTAGTACAATTAAGAGTATTGATCAGAAGGAGGCAACTGATAAAGAAAATTTGTATATCGAAACCCACAAAATGGAGGGTACTCCAGTGGCCAGACTCACCTCTTAAACCTAAACCTAAGTCAGCCACCCTTACAGGGAAATACCCCAATACATACACTGACCACAATCTTCCAACTCAGCTTTAGGTAGCTCACTTACCCTAGAAGATGAAACCTATTTAGCTAGCTCTCCTTACCAGGCAATCCCTGACCACTTAGCCAATCATGGCCCATTCTTTATTGCTGCTTCTAATACTCTATAAAACTTGCTCTTGTCCAAAACTCCCCAGGAAGAGTGTTTTCAGTGCTTGTGAGTTACTTTACTCCACAACCTATGGATTGTTTTCCCTTAAAGAAAGGACATTAAACCCATTATTAAATTGTATTTTCTTTGTCATGTGAAAAGTGTATTTTAAGCCTTCTGACATTCACATTTTTAATAAAACTCTAACCTAGCTCCACCTTGTAATATTTTAAAATATGTTAGTAAAATAAAGAGGAAAATATAATAGGTTGAATATGTTCAGAAATACAAATATCACTAAAATATATGATACTAAAATTTATCTTGCCATAAACACCTATAATATTCTAGTATTTGTCAAGAGAGTGAGGACAAAAAGCCCTAATATGTTTATGTTATCTTTAGCTAGTAGAACACAAAGAGGACTGCAAGGAAATATTAAAGATCAACTAATGAGAATAAATGATTCCCTATGACCATTCTGTAGAGACAGTAATAATTTAAAAAACACAATTCTCTTTATGATTAACCACTATGGGGATATTTTAAATTAGTTATAAAATAGATAATCTTAGGCTTTAAACAATGCATTCAATATATTGTCAAAGTAGAAAAAAAAACTTCAATATTAAATATTTACTTTTAATAATTTTACTTTAGAACTGTCTTAATTTTGTTTCTTCAAAAATTTCCAAGCTATTTTATTTTGTGTAAAAGTAATACTTGAAATTAAATATAATGTACAAACATAATTTCATATCATTATGGCAGTCCTAGGGAGTTTGCCTTTTTTAAATAATATATTTCTACACTGAAATTACAAATGTATTACTATAAAGGCACATATGTTCAATGCAAAATGTGAGAAAAAGAGATAAGTAGAAATATAGATATAAAATACTATATTTCTAACAACCAGAGGTGGTCACATCAATTTTTGTGTATTTATTTTCATATTTTTTCCTTACCAAAATGAGACCATTCAGTACATTTTTTAAGTTACTATACTTGCTTTCCTGCCCAGGTAAGGACATTTATCTTTCCATATCAATATATTTTCACTTTATCTGATAGCTATCTTTGTTCATATTTCCTCAAATACCATTTAAATACACAATAATGCTGAACTGCCCAACTGAAGATTTAATACTGGACCTTGCACCCACATGCAATTAAATGCCATTTAAATCTTGTTTCTAATTTTTAAAAAATAAAATAGCCTGTCATTTACTTCTAAGCACACATACAAATAGAAAATTAGTACCATTAACACCTTCATAGCTACTACCTAGACTCAGCAATTAAGAGTTTCCATAGATTTTCTTTCCTGTTTCTCTCTCTCTCTGTCTCTCTCTCTCTCTCTCTCTCTCTCTCTCTCTCTCTCTCTCTCTCTCTCTGTCTCGACACACACACACACAAACACTACATTTGTCATTATGTCTCTTTAGTTTGTTTAATTAAGATAATTCCCAATTTTTAATGGCACTTTCCTTGTTTAAGGGTACATGTCAGTTGTCTCAGAATACTGTACATTTAGAATCTGTCTCACTGATTCGTGTTATTGTTTTACATATCCATCTACCTCCTGTGTGTATTGTATACTGAAAGTTAGGTCTATAAGCTTAAATTATTTCAGGTTAAATGTTTCTGACTATTGATTTATACTCTTTCAGGGGTCATAGTTAACAAATATTCTTTAGTAAATAGGAGTTCATTCTGGTAGCTTCTATTTAAATATATTACAGGGTTCTTTCCCTTCAACTTTTTCTTTTTATTTTCATCATTAAATTTCTTTTCTCTCATCTTGGAACCTTGAGTATTAGTGAAGTTCAATTTAATTATTAGTTGAAACTTACAACATACATAAATAGCTTCAAAATTATTTTAACAGTAGCAATATAATTTTACTACCGAGCCAAATTTTAGATTTTTCTGCAGTTCTCTTTGTCCTTAGACTATGGCCAACTAAAGATGTATGACCAGAGAAAGTGTTCCAAATTACTTTTTTAAAAAATATTTCCCTGTGGTGATACAGTTTGATGTACAATTAAGTTCATCTATTTCAAAAGGATTTTAAACTTTTAGTTTTCTTTTTTCCATGAAAACTATGTTTAAATATATATTCAAAATATTGTAATGTCTTCTACAGTGATCTATATTTCTCTCTTGCTCTCCCTATGGGTAAATATTTTTATTATTCTGATTTCTGTTACCTGTTCACATAGAAAATATTTAAAAAATGAAATAATATGCAACTGCTTCACATCTTGATTGTTTCATTTATTAACATAGTCTAGAGGTTATTCCACATCAGAATAATGATACTCACCCTCCCCTCTTTTTAGCCTTTACAGCCCTCCATTTATGATTTGGAGCCATTACAAAACAGACCCCTCCATTGGACATGTGTGTTATTTTTCAACAAATTACAAACAATGTCCTTAAATAAAAACCTTATGGAGATGCTATTTTGTATATATGAATCTGTATATTCAGGGTAGATTTTTAGGGATAGCATTGCTGAGTAGAGGAAAAAAATTATATAATTTTGTTATGATTTTCAAAATTCCCTTGTGTAGAAAATTATGTCATATGGTGATGCTGTTTTTTTAAAAAATATATATATATTTTAATGTAAAGTTTAAATGTTCACATGATTGAATGATATCCAGTCACTGAAAGTATGAAGTAAAAATTTAATTATTAATATTAAAGTAATATTCATTGTATTTGAAATGCCAAAAGTATATGTAAATACATGTTTATGTATATGTTATACATATACAATGATTTGGTGTTTACATGTTTATTTTGATATACTAAAAAATTAAGATGGAGTAAAAAACTTTTAAGAGTAGAAAATAACATATACTCACAAGTAATTTTTGTATATTTTTATGATTTACATTGAGTTTCTTTTACTTTCTCACTGCTTAAGATACAAAGAGTGAGTCATTAATGATATTTCCTGAAAGTAGAAAAGTTAATCCTTTCAGATTCAATTAGGGTTTGTAGCAACTTTCCCATAAATTAAAAAAGACTTCTAAGTAACATTTTTAGAACAATATTAAGTGTTTCTTATGATCTTAAAAGTTGAAAAGCACTATACTTCCAGTTCTACATTAGTCTTTTCTTGGGATTAAAAAATAAACAATTCTCTATTTTTTAGGTTATACTTAATGCAATGCAAGAAAATGATAAACCAGTTTATAGTACTTTTCTTCTTGAAAAGTACTTTATATGAAACTATACATTAAACAAATTTTTCTCTAATTTGATAGATTAAATCCATGTCTTAAAATTATAAATAATATCTACAGAATAATGACAAATATGAAGAAAATGATATGCAAAGAACTTTGACTCTTCTAAGTAGTCTCAATTGCAAATTAAACTGTTGGTATAAATTTTCTCGATAGTAACTCAGCTTTATAAATTTAAAATATCAATTAACATCTTAACAATGTGGTGTCATATAAAAGTATCATTTCCTGGCATTTTTACTTTATAGAGCATGAAGTAAATGTTATACATGTGGCTCTTTTTAGGAAATGTTCTGTAATGCAATATCTTGAAAATTTCCATTTCTTTGCCTGTTTGGTAAGAAGCCAAACATTTATGAAACTTTTTCTCCTTTAGCTCTTTACAGTTATTCTGAAAACACTTTGTTCTTTATTTTGAAACACTTGTTAAAGAGAACAGCACAGGCCCCAAATGGTGTCCCTTGTGCTAAAGCCCGTGACACTAAACCTAGATTTAATATCTCACCTAATTGATGTTGCAACCACTCCCAAGAACATAACCTTAATCAGCCAGTCTGGAATTTTCTGATCAACATTGATGAGGTAATCGGTCATGTGGGACATCTCTATCTCCCATAGAAAGAGGCAATCTGCATGATAAAAAATCTTTGCTACTCCTTTCCTCCCAAAAGATGATGCCCAAGTCTAAAAATAATCCTTTCTTTTCACTTGTTATGAGCCCCCTTGCCCCACCTTTCCTCCTATAAAAAACTTTCCATTTATAAAACCCTTTGGAGCACTCTTCTAGTAGCTAGATACCCTAAGATTCATGAAACAAAAAAGCCAATTAGATCTTCAGATTTACTAAGATAAATTTTGTTTTTTTAACACACTAATTACTAATATTGTAATGTCTTTTTCCCCCTAAAACCATTAACATAACTTTTATTTGCAGAAGGTACAAGCTAGTGAAAAGAGTGGAATTTGCCACCCTCAAATATGCTTTTTTAGCAGAAATATTATCCTAAGCAGGTTATTTTTAAAGAAAGTGAGGACATAAGAATTAGCTCTGAAAACAGTAAAATTTATCTTTTGTAAAAAATATTAAATTTATAAGGAAAATTTTTATTTTAAAGGGTGTCTCCTCTTAGTATCAGAAAGCAAAGGATGATATAATCTTTAGAAACTCATCAATGGAGAAGGTATCCACTTAAATCTGCAAAACTGTAAACTTGTTTATTGTACTATTTCTGGTATCCTCCTATATTGATGTAACCACGCAAAAACTTCACTTCTTTACAATGACTTTTTCTTTTTATTTTCTACTTGATTCAGACTGGCCTTGTCTAGCCTAATAACACTGGACTCACTTTTTTTTCTTTCCTTAACCTTCTAGGTTTGTACATGCTGTACAATCATTTTCTTAATCATCAAGCCCTTAGGACATCAGATTCTGGTCAGCATCAGTCTTAGGGAAAAAAGCCTCAGGTCTGTTGACTACAGAAGCAGAGTTTCAGTCAAACTAAAGATAACATCTTGACCTCAGTTGTGTTTCAGCTCCAGACCCATAAAGGCAAAATGCAATGCCATGACTGACATCAGGGCCTTGGCCAATTGGTAGAGTCCATGACCCTAACTCTCTAAGTTATCATGACTAATAAATTTTCCCCTACATAACCTATCTTCTAGAAGACATCAGGGAGCTAGGTCTTTGAGTGCTAGCTCACCTGTGTCTCTGGGCTTGGTGTCCTTTCCTTAAACCTTTCTTTGCTGTTTGTGTCTCATTTGGCTTTGAGGCAAAAGGGCAAATGAACCCTTTTTAGATCAGTAACACTGGCCTCCCATCTTCCCCATTTCTCAACATCTTTATCTTTAGTTGGAAATGGTATTTAAGGTGGTGGGTTGGGCTGTTCCGGGGAGTAACTCAGTTTTCCTGGGTATCTCCCATGTATGTGGGAGGTATACATGTTACTAAACTTCTGGTTTTTTCCATTAATCTGTCTCTTATTATAGGGCATTCTCAGCCACAAACCTATAAAGGTTGGGGAGAAGTTATTTCTCCTCCTCTACATACTTTAAGTTATATAAAATACGTGTGTATTCTTTTGTTTTTATTTTAATGAATATTTTTATAATTACAAGAACTTTTATAGTTAACAGCTAGACTTGCCTTTTCAGCCATGAGGATTTCAACCACAAATTCTCTCAACAAAAGAATTATCAATTACCTAATTCTTTGTAGCTAGAGCTGAATTAAAAACCTGGAGGCATTTCGGAAATGATATGGCTCCTAGATAAAGATTCAGGATTTTATAAAGAAGCAGTCAATGCAATCCTGTAAAAGTGACTGCATGTTGGCACTTATATTTAAAATCACTGGTTATCTATGTTGATTTGAACTTAACACTTTGTTCTAATAGGTACAAAGTAGTCATTTCAAAACACGTTAGATAGGACAAAGTATTATAAAATAATAATGTAAGATAACAATATGTACTTCTGTGGGTTTTTCTGTGAATAAAGTAAAACAATACATATTAATTTGCTATAGATATTTGATATTATAAAAATATTAGAGTCTTTTAATCAATCTATTTATTTATTTTTCACCAAGTACTTATTGAGTGCTTTCTATACGTTTCCTTTACTGGCATACCTCTGATAAATGAGATGTGCTAATAGACAATGAAGTCTAGTCATACACCTAAAGTATATAAATTCGATTCTGCCTGTGCTGGAAGAAGGGGATAGAGAGAGTGCATGCTAAAAAAGAGGGAGAAAAAACAAACATAATTTACATAGCATGTTTGACAATACCCAGCTCTCTTCTCAGTGCTCACACTAAGTGAATATACTCGGTGAGGGCTGAGTTGGCTGTTCCCTCAGGCAGTCAGTGTTCCCTTGGGGTGAAGTCTCTTGATACACTGTGTTTGATTCTAGGATTTAATGGTACAGAATGCATTTTTTCCATTCTGCATGACCTCTAAATGAAGCACATATCACAAAAAGATTTCTGACTCAAAGTGATTCTCACTTCACCTCCTTCAAGTCTCACATCAGTTCTCACCCTCAGACCTGCCCAGATCACTTTGTTTAAAAGTTCTGGCCATAGCCGTAACCCCTACCCCTATATTCACATTTATCCTTTCTCTGTGCTATTTTAACTTTTCACACTACACTTAGCACCTTCAATGAACTATATATTTTACTTATTATATTTACTTTTTAAATAAATTTCCTTATACAAAATGCAAGCTATCTGAAGAAATGTGGGTTGTTTGATTAAAGGATGTATCTCGAGTATCAAGAACAAGGTCTGGCTTTCAGGGGCACTTAGTAATATTAAATGAATGCATGTAAGAATTTTCAAAAGTGATATCCTTAGAGCTACACCACTGGATAAGCTGCAACTCCTCCATTACATATTAATAAATACTTGTGGTAAATGATCATGTTTCCTGTGTTTTTAATCAATGTTCTTATCTGAAACCTATCCTCAATATATGAAAAATTATAGTAAAAAAAATCCCTGCAATATTGTTTAATTTTTAATTCAGATTTTTTAATGTGTAAAAAATAAACCAAAATACCTGAGAGACAAGTAAATATAACTAAAGCATTTGGGGGGTACACTCATCTACTAAATGCTGGGGCATGTTATTGTACAATCAGGAGAAGTACTGATTTTAAGAAGGATGATCAGCAGTGAATGGATCTCGAATAGAAAGCTTTAATTGAAAACTATAGTTGGTTGGCAGCTGGGTGAGAGATCCTAACTGATAAGTTATTCTTTTTTTAGAATTGGGCTTAATCCATAGGCTGACATAATATATTAGTAACAGAAAATACTCTTCTGCTTTGTCTAATAATAAAACAATTATAGTAAAAACTAATTATTCTTATTATTTAACATGATGAACTATTTTTATATTTGCTAGAACTAACTGCACACTACTAACTGTGCCAGAAGGACATCCAAAATAAAATCTAAGGAAAGTAACATAAAGTGAGAATACACGGATAATTGGATTGTTTTAAAAAACTATGTATTCATAATACAGCTGGTATTATTATTATTTTTTCTTAGCATATATGTAGAAAACTGCATTTATAAAGCAAATAACACTATTTGGAAACTGTGCTAAAATATTTCAAAAATACAGAGTGGTATGAACATACATTTCCAAATTGATTTATGCTTTACTTATATGTGATTGAGAGAAAATATGTATGATGCCACAATTCAGTCAATTTTAAATAGGCAAATTAAAATCACCAATGACATTTATACTAACAGTGATTAATACAATAATAATTTAATATTTGGTGAAATACCCAATAATTTCAAAACTCAAAGAAATTATGAACAAAATTTTGCAAGTCCAAGATTAATAAACACTTTTTATTAAATGTAAATATAAAAAACACATACTAATGAAAAGAACCCTTTTGAAACTTTAGTACTTTTGCCTAAAAGAGCAACTTAGAGACCTTATGACTATTCTGAGTCCAGTTCAGGCAGTAGTTGAAAAGAAAATGTATATTTAAAGTTAATCAGCCACATTTAAAAAGCCAATCCCTTGTAGAACATAAAAAGGAAGTTAAAGAAAAAGCTATTTAAGAAGATATCAGATGAACAAAAGTATCAGAATTTTCTCAGTGTTAGAACATAAAATCTTCACTGCAGTATTTTGGTTTTGTTCTCAATTATTTTAACTAAAATGTTATTTGCAGTTGTTCAGGCTATAAAATATTTACAGACAGCATATGTGCTATGTTGAAGCATCTACTTATATAGCTGATGTAATCAGAAGAATCTACCTCTTAATGTAATCTAATTGGCTACTTGACTACATCTATTTATCTTCTAACTGTTTTAATAACACGAGTGACACCTAAGAAACTATTCTTTGATCTTTCAATAAACTAAGCCTGTGCAGACAGAGGAAGGTGAAAGAGTTTAAATTGGCATTGATTATTTAAGACACATTCATCATTTATTTAACAATCTCCTTTATCACAAGAACTATTTTGTTTATAGGCTTTGCTGAGACACTGAATTTATTTTTAAATAATTCTAGCCATGTGCATTACAAATCAGAGCACTTTGTACATTAACATTAGTTTCATGTCTCCTGATAAATCTGTTGCAGAATAGTTCATTGTACAAATCTTTGAACTTATTCACTGTAGATTTTTTGTAATTTCCTTTAATAGTTTTCATATAATTAATATATTATGGGGATTTTATTTCCCATCCTAGCCAAATGTGTGGCAACAGCTATCTTCCCAAATAAATTACATTAATGGATACTTGTAGTCTCTTATGGTCTGACATTCATATCACTGAAACCTTATTCATAATAATCCATAAACAACAATTTGTGGCTAATATTTGGCAGCTTTAGGAAGAAAGCAAGTGAATAAAAGAATCATCCATAACACAAGATATCTACAAGATTTTTCATATTGTTTTTTCTGACAAATATTGCAAATTATAGTATTCTATGTGGGTATATACATCACATATGTGAAAAATTAAAATACTGTCAAACTAGATTTCCTAAGGAAAATGTGAACAAATATTATAAATTAAAAGACAAATGATTTTTATTGCACATGAAAATTTGAAAAATTATTTATAAATAGATTTTGAAAAATACAGAAAATATATCCCAGACAGGGAAAATTACACTATTTGTGAATCGTATATTTCAAATAGTCACACAGTTCATTATATTTAAAATGCTTAACTTATTTCTAATTTATTTATTTAAAATATTCCCTGCAGGATTTTCTATACAAAATGTTCTAAAGTTTATTGCTACAGTTACAACTAGTTACTGGCATAAGGGTCTATATGTGTATCTTTGGTGATTAATTTGCTGATTCTGATGATTATGTCCTAGAATATATCTCACTCACTGAGAAATGTGAAACTTGAAAACTTTAGAAAAGATTATTATTCTATGTTAACACCTACTGAAATCATAACAGACATTTCTGCAAGGAGATCCTTTAAGGACTCACTACCAAAAAAATTATTCTTTAATCTCAATTCAATCCAGTAAAATATACTAAATTCTCGCTGTCAGATAGGAAAAGCTAGAAATTAATGGAGATTTAATGATAAGAGTTAACAATGTTCATGGCTTTATTTTTAATTTTTATTTACATGTTTAGAAAACTAAATAGCACTGGTTTAAGAAATTTTGTGTCAACAAGAAAATTTTAAAGTATAGATAGACAAATATATAAGAGGCTGCTAGTAGTTACAACTTAGTTATCCCCTCACAGGTACCATTCATTTCTAGCAAGTATTTCTCACAAGCAGTCCTAATTGTGCTACAGATCTCTTACATTTAAGATTTATATTCAGTCATTTAGATATTTAGAATTCAGTCTCCCAAACATAATTTTCTTATATTGAGTAAAATGGAATATTCTTTGTTTTTAAGAATATGTTATTTTTAATAAAAGATTAGACGTCCACAAATATCATGTGGTAGTAAACTAATGACTTTTCTTTCTGAAACTGTTAATTTATTTGAAAATTAAGATGTTTGAAGTAGGATAATTCTAAGTTAGCTCATTGTTCCTGTGTTGTATGATTTTGTTACATTGGAATAAGATTTATTACATACTGGCTTACAGATTTAAAAATACATAGGTTGCTATTTGTAAAATACATACTGGGTTTATATCCTAGAGACTAAATATATGAAGAATATGTATTAAGAAAATTTAAACAGAAAAGCAACTTCATCAAAAGAGATTAATATTTGTATGTAATAAAAATTATTGTTTAAATATAAAGCATTGACATCATTTAAATAATATACAACACTGGTATTCAGAAAGTATTACAGTCATAATATTGATATCTAGAATATTTAGATATCTAGAAAAAGACATTAAAATAAATGTAACAAAATACACAATAAAAGCATAGCTTTTAATGTTTTATTTTTAATTAAATGCTGTACATAAATATCTTAAATTAAATGCACTGAAATTCAAAACTTTGATGTATTTCCTAATAAAGACAAATAACTTTATATTAAATATTTTATTTTGCAAGGCAACAGAAAAGTAAGATCTATATTTATGTTATTTAATATAACGAGGACATGCAAATAATCATATATTATACAATGTCATAAAACAACTAATATCATATCTATCCTATTTGTATTTGTCAGAAAAATGGTAAAAACAATGTTTTTAAATAGAAGAGAGAATTCTCACAAATGTTACATATAAAATAAAGAAGATAATTCTTCTATTTTTTTAATCAGAAGGAAGTTTAGAGTCAAGAACTTAGGCAAAATGAAAATTTCATAGCTGTTTTTTTTTAAAGATAGGTATTTGAAACAAAGTCATCCAAAATCACTCAGTGTTACTAGAAGCAATCTTGTATTTAAACTTCTTTTTTAATCTTATTTTAACTTTCAATTAAATTACTTTTTGCAGCCTGCCCTAAAGCCCGAGAGCTAAAATATTGTTGTAAATTTCCCTGCTAAGTTGTGTTTCCTTTTATGTGCCAGCATGTAAAAATGATGTGCTTGGCTTTAGTGACTGCAAACTTTATTAAACTGTTAATAAATAAATTAGCACTCTCTTAAAAATAAATTATCCTAGTATTGTTATATGCATCATCCATGTGCCTGTGAATTCATTAATTCGAAAAACTGGATTAGAGATGTTGATTTAAAAAAAGAAGACATTGGTATGCTAGTCAGTGTCTGTAATTACTTTTTTAGTTCCAGAGATATTCGGGGATTATTTAAGAGCAAAAGATGAATGGGGCACCATTATATTCTATTAAATCAATGCATGGACACAGTAGTAGCAGAGGTAAATAAGCTGTGGAGGTCTGAATATCAATAAAGAAGATAAAAATGGTCTTATATAGGTACTTACATCACATCCTGGAAGTTCAGTCTGTGTGGATTTATCCACTCTTGAAGCAAAAGCCTTCTGTAAATGCTGGACTTTTTCCTGCAGGAGGAAAACAAACAAAAACCAAAAATTGCATTCTTGTGATCATGCGCTTCCATATTAACATTCCCCCTTATTAAAATTTGATTAGTGTACAATTTATGATTTTCTGTGAGCCTACATTGCTCTGCTGGTGCTTTGCATATCAGCTTAAATATTCAGAGCTTTAATTTTCAGGTCATAACACCACCTTTGCCTTCTTTTAATGGAGGAACCACTGAGTCAGAACTACAGCTGAAACTTGGAGAGACAAGATTTGCTTATGTTATAGTGATAAGAACAGATACAACATTTGATGTTAACCAAAAGGGCCAGAAGTAATATTTGCTTGAATTCAAGACCATATATTTATACTGTTACTATTTAACTATTTTTTAGAAACTAAAATGATAGAATTTTAGTGCTCTTGTTTTGAAGTATTTAAATTTAAAATCTCAGACATTTTCAATAAATTATACGACCCAGTGAATTCCATTTCATTTATTTTATTTTTTTCAATTCTCTCCTGGAATCTACACATTTAAGAATATCTATTTTAAGGAATTTAAAACTAATCCAATCATTTTATAACTAGGCAAGGGAAGTAATGCATGAAGAAAGTTAAGGACTTCTTCAGATCTCAAATGTGAATGCATTAATTTGGGTCTATTTATTTGACTGGATTTCTGCCTGGGGTGTTCTCTGCTCAGTCCTAAATGTGTTACTTAAAACAAAAGGGGATCTTGATCTTAATTTTATGTAATGTATCTACTGTGTGCCTGCATAGCTGAGAGTCCTGTACTCACATGATCACATCTCGAGCTTTTTACTTCTATTACCATCTTTTTTCAATGGGACCCATACAATTTAGAAAGTTTAACTTGAGGAAGTTTCCACAGAAAATCATGTGATTCCACTAGACTCTTGTTTTGCTTTACTAGCTTTAAAAATTTTTTTGTTTTATTTTCTTTTGTATGTTTAATAAGATATATTAATGATATATATATATAAAATAACAACAACAACAACTGTGATTTAGTTCAGTTATTTCTAGGAAGGGACAGTAGTCATTAAGGACCTCACTACCAAGACTTTCAACAACACAAAACTATTCTTCCCTTTCTTTTCTCTCAGATCCTCTATCTCTCCCTCCTCATCCCTCTCTATTTCCCTCAACTCTGCCTGAAATCTGAGAGTTATCTGTGTTGTTTAAATAAGTAAATACGTAATTTAGGTAAATATAATTAATTTAACTTATTGAAATCTAGAAATTATTTTATGTACTGTTAATATTTCATACCTTCTAACTTCCCTACCACAAAATTTTTAGTACTGCTACTCAGGCAAAAATGAAATAGAAATTAGATAATTCAGAAAAATGTAATGTGAGTGAAGACAAATGTTAAATGTTTAAAACGAATAAGTGAAAATATGGCTGCATTTTCCAAATTAAATTAAAGTGAAACATAATAAGTTGTGTTGATTTAGACTTATACTAGGGTTGGGAAAATTATAGGGAGAAGTAGAAATAGGAAAAGGAAGCAATATGTTTATCACTGAAGTGGTGTTTAGAAAAGTTTATGTACTTTTGAAATATTTTAGAGTCATAAGTATCAGAAAAGTAAGTTTTGTTATAAATCTGTTGGTATATAAATGTCTGTATATGAATTAGAGACCAAGCACAAATGAGAGTGAAGAATGAATAGCAAATGCTTCCATTATGCTTCAGCTCACATTTCTATTTTCAAGGGCTTCCATATTAAGGTTAGGAGTTGGAAAGGAGTGATAAACTCTGGCCCATTGGTCTGAGCTCTAAGACAGGAGATTCAAGTTAAGATAAATGAAATAGTCAAATAGCTTCATTAACCAATGGTCTAATCAAAGCAAAACAATTTCTAAGTCAAGAATAGTTATCTTCAGAAATTAAAAAAAAAATAAACAGATATTTCTAATAAAATTCAATGTTCCTCCCTTTTGTAAGCATTTTCACAACAAATGTCAGATTTTAATTAATTATGATGTATGCATTTGTATGTCACATTCAATAGTAGAATGAATTATAAGTTTCCAATAGACTTAGATGCACATAATTAAGAATTAAATTTGATTTAATGCCACAGTAAAAAAAAATATATATGACAGCTTATGATAAATTTCTATAACAAAATTAAATTAAATAAAGATTATTTAGCTGTTGGAAGATAATCACTCATGATTTCCTGCTTTTCTGTTAGATGGAAATTTATGAATTGATAAATTTAACATATAATAAAAAGAGTATAATAGATAATGAAATAGAAAACATACCACAAAAAAAGCTATTAGAATATTTTTAAGTTTTAAAATATTACTTTACAATTAAAGGTCAAATAGCAACAGAACTTAAATACCTCCTTTCGCCTTATATATAAGAAAGATAATCAGAAGGAAGCAACATGAAGAGAAACAGTTGAAGTATACTGAACTCTACTTTGACCACCAGTTAATTTACCATGTGATTTAATGTGGCTCTCTTTTAGTATTTTCTTATATAAGCCAACATTGTAATTCCTTTTTCTAATCTCTTTTAGGGAAACAGGGAAGAATTGAAATAATTCAGCTTCTGGTAAATATATTCTATAAATAAATCTATACTCTCAATAAAATATCCCATTGTTTTATTTTTCACAAAGTGACAATACCTATGCTAAACAAAACACATCTTTTTTCCTCACTTAAGAATAAAACACAGATATGCTTAGAATAAGCATGAAATCTTTAATGCAATGATATAATCAATTTAAGCAGAACAATCTATATTCTGCTTAAACTGTTAGAATCATTTATTTTTGTTAGAATATCTTTGTATTTATTTATATTATTACTCTTTTGAGTAACAAAAACAATTATAAAGCAGTATTTCAATATCTAACAGTTTATTCATCTACATGATTTATTTTTACCCTAGATTTTAATATCTATTATTACCTACTAGAGCTGTTTAAAAAATGTATGCATGTTAAACTAAACATAGTAAATCAAACTGAAAAGAAAATATTCAGTAATCCCAAGATATAACTTCATTTTATCTTAAATTATTATTTTAATTACCTACACAGAAGTTAGTGAAATTCATGTGCAAGATGCAAAGGAGATGAACTGAAAAAGTAGAACATGAAGGCCTACTTGCAGTAGTTAGCTTTAGAATCTAAATAAAAGAAAATGTATTCTTAAAAATTAGCAGAACCTGATATAGAAAATATATGTAATAGTGATTACAGTACCACTATATAAATATGTACTTTGAGGCTGAAAGAGAAAAAAAAAAAAAAAAACCTGTGTTTTTATTCAAAATTTGCAAGAGAAAGTTTTGCAGAGTAGGTTTAAATAAAGGAAAAAGGAATATTATAAAATGTAAAAAGAATATAGACTATTTAAGTTGTATGACCATAAATTTAGACCTTAAGTCATGGATCTAAAGGTTAAGTTTATGGAAAAAGAAATAGTTTTGAAAGACTGACACTCTGAAAGAAAAGCTAACTTTTAACATTAAAATGTATTATAATTCAACACAAAAAAATTCACAAAAAGTTCTGAGTCAAGTTAAACTAGAAATGTAATAGTTCAAAAATAATTTGAACATCATCTTATAATGGACTTCAATGCCAATAATAAAAAATTACTTTTAAAAACCAAAAGCAAAATCTAAAGGGAAAATCATTGGGATTGCTTAATAACATCAAATCCAAGGATGAGCTCAAGAATTAAAAGGCAATGTCACAGAGACCACATTATTTTCACCCATTTTTAATAAGGGCATGTCACTGAAGACATCAGTAGAATTATAAACAAGCACAACAGTGATCAAGCAAATCAAACCTCCTCACATAGAACATAAAGTTTCTTGGATATTAAAATGTAAGAATATTTTTTTTATATTTTGTTATTGAAAATTACTAACATATAACAAAAATAGGAAGACTAACACAAAGAATGCCTATACATTCTTTACTCATTTTCAACAATGAGTATTGGTATTTAAATCAGTATTAGTATTAGCTATACACTTAAATAGCTCTACTGGTCAGCATTGTCCTTCAGCTTAGATAAATGTTTGCATTAGAGAACCTGGCTCTGGAGAAAATGACAATAAATCAAGAAAACAAACATCTGGATAACATATTTTTATCTAATTACATGATACCTAAACTAGGAAATTATCTGACATCTCTACAACTCACTGCTTTGAGACTGTACTGCAGGAAGTTTTAAGAAATAAGAGGGCACATTATTATGTAACATTTACATAATATTTTACATTTATGGAACTTATTAATCCAATAAGAGATCATACCAATTGAAAATATACCTAGATTTAAAAAGAGTTCATGTCACTTCATTTAAGAAAATGATAATCAAAAATATAAATTAGGGATTTTATACCTTTGAAGATTGAAATCATACTTGTATCTAGATAACCAAATGCAATAATCTAGATGTAAAAGCAAATGGACTTTTTTACCCAACAAGAACTGAATAATACTTTTGTTTCAATTCCAATATTACTGTTCTTTTTTAAAGCAAAGAACACATTGTACTATATATAAATACCATTAAACACATATATACATATATTATAATATAAACATGATATCATATATATATATATATATATATATATATATATATATATATATATTGATTTCTTTAGTGTTTGTGACAGCTAATCCATTTCTTCTAATATAATACTCTTCCAGTAAGGTGAAGATTGAGTAGTGAACTTCTCAAATTCTTATCCACCTGGAACTTATGAATGTGCCCATATTAGGAAATAAGGTCTTTGCAGATGCAATCAAGTTAAGATGAGGCTATGCTGGGTTAGAATCATAACCTCAATATAACGGGTGTCCTTATAAGAAGAAAGATATGTGGACACAGCCATGCAGAAATGCAGAAGAAAAGGCTATATTAAGACAGGCAGAGATTAGAGTGATATATCTAAAAACAAAGCAATGACAAAGACAGGACGCAACCACCAGAAGCTAGAAGAGGCAATGGAGGATCCCTCTCTAAAAATTTCAGAGGGAGTATAATCCTGAAGACACCTTGATTTCTAACTGCTAGGCTCCAGAACTGTGAGAGAATACATTTCCTTTGTTTTAAGTCAGCCAATTTGTAGCGCTTTGGTACAGCAGACAGAGGAAACTAAGACAGCCTCCTAACTGGTATTCCTATTTTCCCTTATACCTTCTATGCTCCCACTTATCTGTAAATAACAGCAAAGTAACCTGAAATATGATTTGGATCACATCACTCTCTTGTTTAACACATGTTGAAAATATCCCATTACAACATGGTAGTCACTAGCTACATATGGCAAATGAGCACTTGAAATGCGGCTGGTCCAAACTGCGATGTTCTGTAAGTGTAAAATATACACTGAATTTTGAAGATATAAGTAGAAAAAATATTAATAATACAATATAAAGTATTTTATAAATAATTTTACATTTATTGTATCTTATATAATACTATTTAGAATATATTAAGTTAAAAATGTATTTGAATAAAATGGATTACATAAATGACTATGATTTGTCACTTGTGAATTTCTATTGGACAGTTCTGGTCTATATAATAAAAAGTAAACCTTTACAATAATGTATAGTCCCTGCCACTCCCAGCCCTTTCTTATTATGCTAACTCCATTTCATACTGGTCTTCACCTTACAAAAGTGACTATTAGTCGTTTTCTTTCAGTTGCTTGAGTGGACCAAAATTTTTCATACTTAACCTTTTAACATGCTATTTCCTGTATCTGGAATGCTCTTCATAGTTAGTGTTACTGACTTAGAGATATCATCTCTAAACTAGATTTCCATCTCCAGGTGATTCTCTTTTAACCACTTCTTTATTAATGTCTCTCATTTCAATTATTATTTCTTTTATCATATTTGGCTGTTTGTCCATATTTGGTCTGTCCTCTGCAGCAACATTATAAGGTCCTTATAGCAAGGATCATGTGTATTTAGAGCCATATTGACTCCTAATTAACTGTTTTTGTCACATCCTAGGTGCTCGAAGAAATGAGGAAATAGGTGTATGAGACATAATGCATGAGATTTGAGAGGATTTGTTGTAGACCAGCTGGTGAACCTGACATACCTCAGAAGCATTTGCTAAAGGAAATATCATATTGGTGACCCGACAAGTCCAGTAAAATGTCGGGCATTTGTATGGTATATAAATTTAAGCAGGAGCCTTCTATAAATGATATATTAACTGTGGGGTTATTCTAGTAATTCTAGGCTATACAAATGCTTTAAGAGAAAAAGAAAGGGAGAAGAAAGTAGAAAGATAGTGACGGTATTAAATAGGTACAAATCAAACGTGTGTCTGAGGATTTATTTGTATTTCTCACATCAAATGAGAAATATTTTCATAGATAGGAGATACAGACACACACAGAAAGAGAGAGAGAGAGAGAGAGAGAGAGAGAGAGAGAGAGAGAGCTATCCTCATTCTTGCCTGAATTTTATATTGCAGATAAGAAATTAATAAGGTGATTTATCTAATGAAAGTAATTAGGGGAAAAATAAATGTAGAAATGATTTCTGTAGGATTTAGGACTCAGAGGAATTCTCTGATGTCACGTCACCCTGGCCCATATCTGTATGACAAGACTTCTGCTAGAAGTACACTTTTGGTTTCTTTCCTACCTCTTGCTCACTCTCTTCATCTATAAACTGGCAGGTGACCTTGGGATAAAAAAACGTGCTCTGCTTCTTACTGGCACAGCTTGTCCACAGGATGAAATCTCCGCTTGTCCAGACATAAGTTTATAGGTTCTTGCCCTGTGGGAGAGGTTACAATTTTCCCCTTGTGTCAGCAACTCTGGTGGGTCACTTCAGTTCAATTTAGAATGTACTAGAAGCTTATATGGCTGCATTCCAATACAGGTTTGGATTGTATTATAATTCAATCTCTCTGAATCTTCTATTTTACAATTAGTTCCGAATTTAGAAGGGCAACGTAGGGCATTGTTTATTGCCCTTTTAAAACCTCAAAAATACAAAAAATACATACACTGAATCAATTTGGAAAAATGGCATTTCAACATAGTTATTGGGAATTTCTAGGAGTTATATTGTGTTTACAAAAAGAACAACCATAAATCCTTAATTTATCCTTGAAAGTTGTGCTATAAAAAATCTGTGTAGCTGCAAACAGAAACCTGCCTGCAATACTGAGATTGACATCTTGCAAGTATGGCAAAAATTCCTCTAGTTTTCTTTGTTTAATATTTTTATTCAGGAAGGTCAGGATATTATACCTTGCCTACTTTATCATTGCTTTAAAAATTAAATTTAAATATGAGACTCCCTTTTTAAAGAAAAGGTTCACTTTAAGCAATGTGAATATTTTACTTTACTGTACTGATTTAATATTCATATATTTATAAAAATTCTTACAATAAACTCTATATGACACAAAAATCTTCAAGGCAGTCATTCATTAACAGCAATATGCTGATGACAGCATTACAGAAACACAACAAGAGTAAGAGAGACAACAGGAAGATCACTATAGACTTGCAGAGTCAGCATGGCATTCTAGGTTGACAATCAGCTAGGACACAACGATGTCATGAATCAAACTTCACCAGACAAGTTGTTCACACAGATCAAACTTCACTGTCAAACTCAAGAAATTCTGAATGCCATAAAATTCATTATCCTTCAAATTTCCTTCTGCACACTCATAAGCAAAGGTAGAAAATAAAATAAAGCCATATATATGTATATCTGAAGAGCAGGATCTAATAAAACAGAGAATCTGAAGGGATTACCTGTAACTATAGGAATTAGTTTCTTTGGATGTCTCTTTATTCATTTTTTAAACAAAGTTGGTAGGTAAACACATTTAAAGCTGGACTAATTGATTCCAATAAATATTTAACAAGTATAACTTATTAACCCATCTACTAGTAATTATAGTACATTTAACTATATAAATTAAACTGTGATTTCATTTTCTGTGTAACTAAAAAAATAATAAAATTTGATTTTTTTAATATTTGTATAATTTTATGTATTTTATATTTATAAATAAAATTATTTCTATGAATTTTTTGGCTACTTGTTCACTGTAAACCATTTTAGAGCCCAACTCCTGAGTCAGACACCAAATCTGCTAGCTGTGCAACCTGCAGAACAGGTGCAGGCTACATGCTGGACACCAAATACAATGTTCCTGTTACACAGGAAGTGGTAAACGAAATGCTGTTGTCCTTGTTGTTTCATTGCTTATAGTTCATAGTGGAGACAGGCTTCCAGTCAGGATATATACTAATAAAGTTACACATTTTGATAAATGATATAAAGTAATGAGTACCTAGGAGAGAGAATAAAATGAAAGATGCCCTCTATATGTGATAATATAGTGGGCCTCACAGGAAATGATCCTTCAGGTTAAACCTACAGGATTAGAATATAGGCAGGTAGTAAGCAAGGGACTGTTTAATAGAGAACAGAGAAAATTCAGGGAGTGAAGGGTGGGGGAAACCTTTTTTTTTTTTTTTTTTTTTTTTGAGAAACTGAAAACAGTATAGTATGAATAGAACTTAGTGAGAAAGAGGATTATTGATATAAGATTATTGTACCCTCTGTTAGACATTGGCTTTATAGTAAGTTCAGTGGAAAATCAGGGAAATGTTTTATGCATGATTCAATGGTATTTAGCCAACATCATTCTGGCTGCTATAGAGAGAGAAAAACAGAGACAAGGGAGATATGGGAATAAGAGAATTTGGAAGATAATACAGCACATCGACTTTGGGCAAGAGGAAAAGCATCCTATATATATATATATATATATATTTCCAGACAAAATAAGAGCTAGATTTAAAAGCTAGTGATAAATTGTGTATCCAGGATAAATTGTGTAGGTAGGTTAATAAAAAGAAAAAAGTCAAGAATGACCTCCAACTGTCTGTTCTGAGCAAAGTGGGAGGCTTGGATAGCCCTCATGTACCATGATCACAGCGTATTCTAAACAAAACTTGCCATCTTCTAACATTTTTCTTCCTTTTTGGATTCCCTGTACCAGTAAAAGGTATCATTATTAAAGAATCCCAGGAGTCATTTTCATTACTTAGTTTCCCATTTGCATCCATCACAACTACAAGACATTCTCTTCTGAAATATCCTTCAAAGATGTCCCTCTCTATTTTAATTGTCAGTGTTTACTCTAGGCTCCCATAATTTTTCTCCTGAATCACTACAGTTACCTTTTAACAGTAGTCAATCCTCTAGTTTTGTTTCTCTTAATCTCTATACTCCAAATTGCAGTCAAATTAATCTTCTTAAAATAAAATCAAATGCTTTATTGGTTTTTTACAAATTCAAAATTATTTTAAAATTCTTTATCATTATTCACCTGGTACTTATGATCTGGCTATTTGTCTGGTCTACCACTCCCTAGGACACTATAAACTCTTGGAGGAAAATAAATATATGACTTTGTTCAAAAAATTTGATAAACTCTCTAAAGTGTCTTTGTTTTTTATTACTCTTCACCCAAAGCCTAAAGCATGTGTACTTCACCTTTTTCTTTTCTTGGTTCAAGATTCTTGTGATTTAAAATTAAATAATTTTACACATATCACTTTTTTTTTTGGATCTATAAAGTGAAACTAATTTGATTCCGGCAATTACAAAGCAAATGGTTTTACATATTTTTATTATTTTGAAAGAGCTGAGCAAAGCAAATTATAACTTGCACATATGCTTAGGTCAACCTAGTTTTGGTTCAGTCTAATATTACCAACCTCTTGTAAAACAATTTAATAGAGAATTTAATAATCCAAAAGGACAATTTTTAGGCACTCCTAAATATCAGTGCTGTACATAATAACAACTACCAGGTTTATTATAAATTACTATATATTTTTTGGTTGGTATTCTAATACAAAGGAAAGAATAATGCCAGAGTATTTAAAGAATAACAATTCATTAAAGAAATTTATGGGCAATTTTATTTTATTTTTATTTCATTTCAACTCTCTTTTAATTAAACCTGCAGCATTGTATATTTGCTGTTTTTAGTAAAATATCTAAATAAACAGGAAAAAAGTATACATGCAGAGACTACATATTTTATTAAAAGTAAATATACATAGCTCTAAGTTTTTAAAGCTACGTTTCTTAATGTTTATTAGTCTATTAATTTTAATCTAATTTCAAAGTTACAAGAGCATAACTGCAATAAAAAACAACACACTGATTTTTATTGAATCTTTCTTAGTCTGTTTGGGCTGCTGTAATAAAATACCACAGATCGAGTGGCTTATAAAGAATAGAAATTTATTTCTCACAGTCCTGAAGACTGGAAATCTAAGATCAAGGCACTGGCAGATTTGGTGTCTGACGAGAGCCTATTTCCTCAGAGATGACGCCTCCTTGCTGTATTTTCACATGGTGGAAGGGGTAATTTCCCTGGAGTTTCTTTTATAAGTGCACTAATCCCATTCATAAGGTCTCTGCCCTTATGACCTAATCTCTTCCAGGAAGCCCTACCTCCTAAACCATTACCTTGGTGGTTAGTATTTAGTGTATGAATTGGGGGGTAGGAGACAAACATTCAGACCATACTAGAATCCCAAGAACCACTAATTCTAATTATATGGTAAAAAGCTGAGCACAATGTCCAGCATATGGAAAGCATTTAATGAGTAATGGTTATAGCCATGTTTGGTATTATACATATGAGAAATTTACCATTACTAACCAATAATGATAAAAGAATTTTTTTAAAAAAGAGGCTAAAATGTGAGAAAGAAGAAAGAAAGAAATTGTGAAAGAAACAGCAAAAAAATGAAAGCAAGTGAAGGAAGAAGAGGAACAAGGGAAAGTAGGTTAGAGAAAGGGGACAAATAGAGATGGAATTGATGGACAGCAGAGCCAGTATTTCATGGAACAAAGCAAGTTGCTTTCTTGGAGGTGGGCAGTGCAGAAAATCAACAAAATTAAATACTAGTTGTCTTATAGTATTTGCTACCTTAGCACTTCTGATATAAGGCCATGTACTGATGTTGATGCCTTCATGTAAGTATGTGCATAGAAAAAGACATATTAACCTTTTTCTTTGAATGATGTATCCCTTTATAGTCTGAAAAAGATAAGATAGTTTAACTTTAAATAATATGTGGAGATTATTTAGTCAGAAAAGAGGTAATATTTAGCAGTATTCAATTGTATTCATAAAAGAATAAAATTTTGCAAAAGATTTCAGAAATGTCATCACATGCTATCTATTCTATGTTTACATTTGTGAGTGATCAATGCATAAACAAAATTTTTTCACAAAGATTTATTAGCCGATGCTTGGCACTGTCACACTTTATTAAGTTGTCCTTTCAAAAATATTTATAAGTTCATATTTCTGAATATTTTCATTATAAATGGGGATTTTTTTCATTGCAAAATGAACACAGATTTTCAACTCTATGATAACATTATATAGCTATAAAGGCAATAAATATAAAATTATAAAATAACAAAAAATAAAAAACATATGTGAACAATTTAAAAGAGGAAAGTGAGTTATAGGAAAAAAAGGGAACCAATGAATGGAAAATCTTTAAATAATACATAAACCATGCATACTAATTACACATACAAACTTACCACCCACACATACGCAAATTCATATATTCAACAACATATCCAACTTGCGTGGGTTGCTGGTTGCCACTTCTAAAAATGAGTCTGATCACTAAACTGGCAGACGGAATCCAAGATCTAACAACAACAACATTTTAAACAGTATTTTAAACTGCTCTGTGTGAGGAGTAGGTGGCCACAGCCTAGAACAGAAAGAAGCTAGAGACAACAGTGAAAAAATAGTTTAAATTCTATTTTGTCTCTCCTCACCTAACCCTCTTACTTCCTTCACTTTGGACAATTACTGCCAACCCCTTTCCTCAAACCACTACTGTGGGTATCTATATTAGCAAGAATCTTACTGGAAGAAATAAAAGTGGGGGCTGACATGCTTTGAGCATTCAGTCCTTAATTTCTCCCAATCCAACCTCAGCGTCTGTGGATTACAATCCTATAAAACTGCCTTCTTCCTATATAGTATTTCCCAAGGATTTGGGGGTGAAATACTGATGGTTGTTTCTTGCTGGGTTGTTGCAAAGTAAAGTGACTGAGATTTTTTGTTAGAAAGTCCATGCCCCATGCCCTACCCCTCGCAAGCATATACTTTGAACTATCCTAAGACTGATATGACTGCGGTCCGGCCTTTGGTCCTTCTCCAAATCAATAAACTAAACTTCTGAGGAGTGTCTGTACCTCAAAAGATAAATAATAAACTGGACAAAGGCTTTCTGAAGCACAGTATTAATACAGATAATCAAATAATTTTAACTAAATGATACAAATGATACACTGTTATGTAAGAAGGAGGGAAGGAAGGAAGGAAGGAAGGAAGGAAGGAAGGAAGGAAGGAAGGAAGGAAGGAAGGAAGGAAGGAAGGAAGGAAGGAAACAAAAGAAAAAATTTATGTTATCAGAAGTAATATTCTAGGCATTTGTAAAACATTAGGGGGTGGAGAGGACAAAAGACATGGGGTATACTAATATGTTTCCTTTGTAAGATAGGAGATATAGTCATTGATGCATTCAAAAATTGAAGTAATTATATACATGCTTCTTAAGAAAAACAATAATAAAATTAGTCTACATAAATTTTAAACACCAGAAGAAAATTTTATAGAATTGAATTAGAAAAAAAAAACATAAGGTATAAGAAAGAAAAAATATTAAACAGGATGGAGGAATTAAATTCTATTACACAGAAATTGAAACAAATGAAAATATAATGTACCAAATAAAAGACAAAAGCCAACACATGGAAAAAGTAAAAATAAGATGCAAGAATACACTGTATGCAAGAAACAAAAAAGACACAAAGATTGGAATAAAAGGATTAAAAACATACAACTGATAAGTATATCTCAAGAGAATGTTGGAGTAACACCAAATTTCTGACTAGCATACAAAATTCTTCTTGGGATGGTTTGCAGCTTTATGTGACTTTACATACACTTAGAATGCATAGTCCTGATCCAAAGTTAAAATAATAAAAGGAAAAGTAACTAGTAAATAAGTAAATACGACAATACATTTAAAGTTGTAGTTCCATTAAAAATAAAATAGGACAATTACATTTTGTTAGGCTAATTACACAGGAAATTCTACCCTGTGCGTCAGCTTCACCCTCACATTATATGAGGCCAAGAAGAGAATATCTCTTCAGGTAGTTTTATTTACAGTCTAAGACAGAGTGCTTAACAAGGTAAAAGAAACAGGTAAATTTTCACTTGTTTGTTAGGTGATGCACATTAATAAAATATGGAATCAAATGTAGAGAGTAAAGAAGACAGTTTTCCATTATAGCAAGAATGAAGTCTGTGTGATGATAAAGTACAGAACTTAGTGATGGTATATTTCTAGGTAGCATTTACATTCTTCAAGAATCTGTCAAAACGATATAGGCTACACTGTAAAACCTTAAAGCAATATATTGATCAGCAAAATAAGAGTTAACATGCTATTAGTGTTAATTATTTTATTTTTTATTTATTTATTTTTTGCAAATAGAAGCCTAACACTTAGGTTGAATTCAAGGAAAATCATGGGTGAAATAGACAAAGGAAATGCTAAGTTCAGTGACTGTGCTAAATATTCTTATTTCATGTGCCAGTTGAGAGAAAAAAAGAATTATTTTGATGTATTGGCATATATTAAAAAAAGTTCTTTTCTTAAGAAATAGTTTAGTTTTAAGAAGAATTTATTTATTAAATTTTTTATTTTTCAATAAGAGTTCATTTGGAATTGTTCTAGTTTCAGGTGTACAGCATAGTGGTTAGACATATAATTTACGAAGTGAACACCCTGATTAGTCTAATACCTATGTGGCAGTACACAGTTATTACAATATTATTGACTACATTCCCTACACTGTACTCTACATCCCCATGACTGTTTTTATACCTGGCAATTTATGCTTCTTAATTCCTTCATCTTTTTCAACCATCCCTCTCATTTGGCAATCACCAGTTTTTTCTCTTTGTCTATGAGTCTGTTTTTGTTTTGTTTGTTCATTTATTTTGTTCCTTAGATTTCACTTATAAATGAAATCATATGGTATTTGTCTGTGTCTGACATTTCATTTCTCATAATGTCCTCTATGTCTATCCATGTTGCAAATGGTAAGATCTCTTTTTTTTATGGCTGAGCAATATTCCATTATACATATGTACCACCTCTTCTTATCCATTCATCTACTGATGGCCACTTAGGTTGCTTCCATATCTTGGCTATTGTAAATGGTGCTGCAGTGAACATAGGGATACACATATATTTTCGAATTAGTATTTTGGTTTTCTTTAGATATATACCTAGAATGAAATTGCTAGGTCAAAAGGTAGTTCTAATTTTTTGGAGGCTCTCCAAACTGTTTTCAATAGTAGTTGTCCCCATTTGAAATCCCACCAACAAGAAAGAACTTACATCATTCAATTGATCTAATTAAAATCATAATTAGTTCTTATCAAAGGTAATTTCTTGGGTTAATGTATGTTTCACATATCAGTATTTTTAAACCTTTGTAAATAACTTTTGAAGTTTATATATGTATATATTATGTATTATCACTACTATAAAATAGTATTTTACTTTTTAAAATAATTTTTGTTTCTAAAAGTGCATAAAACAAAATAGAGCCAATCTTTGTGTTTTACATTGAAATCATACATGTTTCATTAGTTATATATTAATATCTTTTTAATCTAAGATAAACATCAATTTGTTTACTATGTTAATTCTACATTTTTAATTCTTTGTATGATTGCCCAATTCACTTGATTTTTTTACTTATTTTAGTTTGATATTTTACATTTTTTCCTTTTCTTGCTTTTTTATTTTACTTTCAAAATGCATTTCATTATTTGGTAATAAAATATTTGGAAAATATCTGATTTATATGAATCTATACTAGTGGTTCACAGATAGCAAGAACATCCCCAAATTTCCATATTATCATTGATAATATAATGATCTTTTCACTAGTCTATTATATAAAGTAACTATATTATTATCTTATAGGTCTTATTTATAATAACATTTATATTGACTTCAGGAAAAAACTGTGGTACAAAAATCTTTCAATATTTTTTCAATATTTAGGTAATGACATGCATTATCTAATGCCAAATATTAGAGTTCATGTAAGCCAACATCAAACTAAAAAGAAATAATCAGAATATTATTGCTTATAATGTTATATGTCTATATATCAACTTAAAAATGAATATTATTTCTTGGGATATCTAGAAATAGACCTAGATGAGAATTCCTGTGAAATTTATTTATTAGGAAATAACCCAGGAAAAAAAACAGTAGGAGTGAGGAAGTCAGAAAGGGAAGAGTAGTACATCTAAAAGGGCAGCTTCAAGATCTCAGAGGATAGCTTAGACTCCACCTCACAGGGGAAAGAAGTCTCATCTCAAAATTCTCTCTAGCCAAAGGCAAGGGAGCCAGAGTGTTGATCCTTCCACACTGGTCAGTCATTCGTTAAGGGGGGTTTACTCTGCCAAGTGAGCCTTAGGTTCCTGAAGCTAAGGATAACTAATTGACAGTCAGCTGAGAGTGACACGTACCTGGAGCTCATCTATGTGTGTATGTCTTATTAAGATGTATAGCACTGCTTTGTAATACCAATCACAATTTGATTTTTGAAGTATTTCTAGTATTTCATATATAAGATTACTAATTAAGTAAAAGTAAAAATATTTATATATTTTGATAAATCTTTACTAACCCTGAAAAGAAGGACTAAACAATTGCTCAATTTAAACATAAATATTTACTAATGCTACAGTAATATTAAGAGACATTGTACCTGATAGAAAACTGGGAACATCCGTTCTGTTTCTCCCTTTCTTTAGGACACTTTCCTTTTGAAACATTTTTTTTTCCACTTAAAATTCTCAAGTTCAGTTTTGAAGAACTTAACTTGATTTTGAATAAGAAATTATACAGAAATGTTAAAACATTCCTCAAAGTTACAAGTGATTTTTTCAACTTCATTAAAGTATAAACATTAAAAGCTATGTTTTACTAATTTTAAAATAGTACTAGATATTGATCCTTATGGTAAGCCACAGAGATCATCAAATGGTAAAATATGAAATAAAATTTTAAACCAGGGACAAGTCTCCATTATATTTTCAGAAAACAGAAGGAGAACTGTTGCTCTGAATTTCTTTTTATCGACTCCTTATTCATTACTTGTCTACTCTGGCCCTTTCAAAGCATATCTAAATCAAGAAAAAATACTTAATATAAAAGTATAAGGGGTACAATAAATCACTAATAAAATAATGTCATGAATTTGGGGTGTAAAATTGTTTTTCTCTTTAATCAATTTTTTAAAAATATCCACCTGTGATGTATAGGTAGTTGTTTCTCATTGCTGTTACAAGTGAACTTATTGAATTAAACTGTAATAGATATATCGGTTAATGCCTACTTGAATTAAATTCTTTTCAAGACAAAAATAAAGAAAATTATAAGTAAGAGTGATTATATATTTACTAGCATCAATATAATTATGCATCCTTCAGGGCTTGTAATTATATAATCTCAATTTACTCTTAACTTAATTTGCCTTCTCATTTGGATTTCACATCAGCTCTTTCCAACATTTCCATTGCTTACATTATATTTGTGCTTCTCATCATTGTAAGATCAAAATGTCCCCTTTAAAGGCTGTGTTCATCTCCATCATTTGTGATTCCTAATTGGTATGTCTTCTCCCTGCCCCCCTCAAATTATACTTGATATCTTTTCTGGATATTCTGAAAATCTATTAGAATGTTCTAAGAGGTTCCTGAATGTGTGAATTTACAATTTTTTTCAGAAAAGAGAAAAATGGTGCAAGGATGGACTTTAAGCTGGCCTAATATCTGCAACAAAATGCCCAAGAAATTAACCTTCAATTTACCCAGCTACAAGAATGCACTGGAGACACTTTTTGCAACTTTTTATACATTGTAAGAAAGTAGGCAAAAAACCAGGGTCTCCAGAAAAGGAAGGCAAGTTTCCTCCAAAGAATATAACATCTCTCCCCTTACTCCTCACCCCCTTAAGAATGACAAATGTGAATTTCTGTTCCTTGTAGAATCTTTACTCCCTGCTGATAGTAGCCTTAACCACGATAATTCTTCTGGTGGACTGCATGTGGGAAGTCCAATCTCGATTTGGGAGCATCTTTACTGTACTTGAATTATGCATGCATTTCTGTAGGTATTACATCCTTGATCATTAAGTGGTAGTTCTATTTCTATGTGTAGAAGCCTTCTTCTTTTAGCTTCCTTATTTAAATGTTTTGACTTTATAGGTCTATTGGCCTCATTCATTCTAAGTAGTTCCAGTAGAGGTGATAGCTAAAAGTTGAAGTAATAATTTTGACCCCATGAGCATTATGATGAGTTTAATACAGACCTAATTTCCTTTTTCTCAACTAAGTAGGTAATAGTTTTAAGGACAACTGTTTATAATGGTAGCTTCATTAATAAATAAAAGTGAAAACTCAGCAGAACTGTCTTTTCTTTGTCAGGTGACTTTAGAAAAGTTTATAAACTTTTCACATCTCAACTTTTAATCAGTAAAACAAGGATAATCATATATTACATCATAGAGTTGTTCTGAGGATTAAATAAAAAATATGGTGCATGATAAACTTTCAATATGTATTATTACTATTCTTACCATTAATAAGCAATTATTATCAAACTCAAAAGATGTAGTTTAGGAATCAATACCTTGTGTTAACAAAGTCAATTGTATATTATTTTAGAAATAGCCAAGAGTCTAACAAAAATTTCTCCCCTACTGGTGTTTAAAATTTTTCACTGAAACTGAATCATTTCTGGGGAAAGTAGCTCACTTAGGCTTATTATTATTGTATTTGAGAATCCGAGATGAATTTATTCCATGACAAGACAGACTGAAGCTGAATTGAAACACTGATGCCTTAAAAACAGATTCTTTTTAAAAATGACTGAAGGCAGGAGATAAGGAGATTAAAGAAGCCCACATCTGCAAGTTGGAAGGTACCATAAGTTGTTTCCGTCATAAGTCATCCAAGGATACCTCCAGCTTAGATTCTCAGATGGTGAAAGACACATTTACTCTTGCAATTTGAATCCCAGTGCTGTTTAACAGCAGCCATCAGGTTTAAGACTCAGTATTTAATCAGGAAGATTGTCCAGCTCACATATGAGACCTTGCCTAAAGCAAAGGGACAGAGATCATAGGAAAATTATAATAGAGAACAGTTTTGGGGAGTAAAAAGTTAAGAGGAATTTCAAGGCAACTTGCCCAAGATGGTGAACTGATACCAAGATGCAGAGATATCAGTACTGAGACTGAGAAATGAAAATCAGGGATCAGGTAGAGAACATTAGAAAACAGTAAAGAACAAGGGATTTGTGGTAATGGGATTAGTAGTAACATAGCTGAATTTTTCCTCCTTTGGCAGGTCTGCCCTAATACTTGAAGTTATTTAGGTATTTAACAAATTTGGCATTTTATTAAGAGATGTACTGTTTTTCAGGGGATGGTTGTAATGACCATATTTACCATAATCATATTTTTTTTGGTCTCAAAAACCTCCTATCACTGTTATCTTCTTCTCAACTCTGTCTCTTGTCCTAATACACTAAATAGTGCCCTTATAGATGAAAATGATTCCATATTCTTTAAGGACCAAAGACACAAACATCTCCAAATGCAAGACAAATTCACTAAAAATAAAAAGTACCTCCAGGTAAATTGCCCAAAATCCTAAAAGAATTTTCGACTCACATAATCTCAACAGGTATTATTAGATATGGCAGGTCAAAGACCTTTATATTTCACCTGAGATATTAATTCTTGAGGTCATTAAGAAATTCTATATTTTAAATAATAAATTATCCATTACCGTTCTGTGACATTTCTGTAATTTCAATTACATTCTCTTTTCAACAGTCTTCACTGTTCAGAAAGATAAAATTATATGTTGGCTAACACATTTTCCTTCTTTTTTCTTTAGCAGATGCTCTCTTTCCAGTTTGTTTTGGTTTTGATACTCTATTAGTGAGAATACTACAACCATGTGATGATACTTTAAAATATAAATGCACTGCAACTTGTGAAAGGGTCTCATGGTCATTAATTTCTTTTGAGACATAGAGATTATGTGACTGTCTACTATAATTTTTGAATGATGTCATCTAAGACATATAACATTATCTTCTTAGTTCTTTATTATAATGCATAACTAGACAAAATGAGTTTATGCTTTTAGTATTCTCTAAGGCATATAAAAGTTCTAACTCTGTTGTAATGGAATTTGAAGGACAAACATCATAAAGGATTACATGAATTTGCTCATTTTTGATGTCATAACTATATTTTTGAGAGACTGTCTATATTTCAAAAACTGTCCTTCTCTATCTTCCCTTTTCTTAAATCTATAAACTACTGAAATCTCTCCTATCTTTGAAAAAAAATGTCTTTGTCTTGGGTCCACTCTAACTCCTTCTCATCTTTTTACTTTCAAGCTCAGGTTTTACAAGGTATTGTTCACACTTTCTGATTCTGTTTCAAATTTACTAGTTATTCTTTAATAAAAGTTATCAGGAAATATATCAAGCATATAAAAATGTCTTAAAAATAGCATATAGTTTTGGACTCGCTAAGTACTCTGTTAAATTTTAGCATTTTTTTTGTTTGTTTTTTAACAGAAATAAAAATTCTGTGTTAAAAATTTATAATTTACCTCCCATTCTACCTAGAGTTAATTACTAATATAATTTGATGACCAGTTTCTCTGGATTCTCATGGTTTCAGTACCAACTGTAGGTTTACAATTCCCAAGTCCATTGTATGGACCTCTCCCCTCAGCTCCAGTCATGTGGGTCTCTCTGCATTTGGATATAACTATTTGGAGAACACATCAGCCTCCTCCATCCTCTTACCGGTTCTACCTCCTAATTTCTGAAGATCACAAATGGCTTCAAATGTCACCCAGTCACTTTATATATTAGAGGTCACCTTATATTCTTCTCCATTTAGTCACCAATCTCGGATGATTTTAACTCCTAAACAACTCAATTCCTAAATGTTTCTCCTTCTCTCCAGTTGTCCTTTTAAGGCACTTGTCAACTTTCTATATTATTTCAGTCTCTTCAGGATTAATTTCACCCTATAGCCTTCAGTTATAACCCACCTAAAAGAGGAAACAGCTTTAAATAGTTTTCATAGCATGAAGTCAAAGCACCTCATCATGACAGATTGACAGAAGGTTCTCTGCTAACTGGCACCTGCCTCTATCCCAGCTTCATCTCTGCCACTCTCCACCTCACACTTCTCTTGATTAACTCTGGATTATTTTTAGTCCCTCATGTAGAGCTGGCTATTTTAGAACTATATACATATCTGCTCTTCACTCTGCCTGAAAAACCCCTCAGACTTTCTTCATTTGTCTATCTTTTGTTCATCTTTTGGGGCTCCTTTTTTCTTCAGGTGGGCAGAATTCCCTTTTCCCCATCTTATCACTCTTTATGTATCCTGAGCACACTATTCCTGATACATTTTAGGTTCCCGAATCAACATAAGTGGAAACTGAACTGAATTTAAATGTACTGCTTTTAGTGAACATATCTATTTTAGAAATAAAACAAAGTTTGGTGGGCTTTTGAAAAGAGTTTGTCATTTGTCATTGATGGTAACATCATCTCTACTGACATATGAAAACAATTTATAGTGGTATCCTTTAATATACTGCTGTCATTAATCATATTGATAGATTTACTAAAAACTATCCTTGAATCTTACATGGTCAGCAAAACAGGATAGTATGTTGCTAAGACCACGATCTCAGGAGTCAGAGTGCAGGGTTTCAAATTCTAGCTTCACTACTTACACTTATTTGATGAGAATGTTACTTTACCTCTCCAGGCCTCAATTTTCTTATCAGTTGAATTGGGACGATAGTAGAAAGTACATTATAGAGTTGCTATAAATAAGTGAGATCATATAAGCACTCAATAAACATTGCCTACTATTTATGTAATTCTTTAAAATTTATGGCTAGACCTTATTTGCAAATACTTCACTGAGAATTTATGTATATTACTCTAAGTGAAATTGTTCTATATATTTGGTGGGTGGAGGGCTGACTTTGTTATTTTTAGTATTAAAGTTAGGCTAGAATTTTACCTAGAGTAAATTAGAAAAAGTCATTCAATGCTTTCTATAGTATAGAAGGAGTGCAATAAGAACCATTTATTCTTAACTAGATGGGCCTCAGTTTTATAACTATAAAAGCATTATTTCTTTTTTAACTTTAATTCTTTTTAAAAATCTAATTTATTCTCAATTCTTAGTTTTTAAAATGTTTGTACATGTTCATTCACTGCTTCTCACAGCAACCTTGCAACATAGAAAGCTCAGGAATTATGTCATCATTATAAATGGAAAAAAAATTATAGTTCAGTAAAAATGCTAAATATGAAATATTTAGTAAAGAGTTTAAGTATATCAAGAATCTCCACATTCTGCTAATTGTCAAACTTTATATTCTTCATTTTTTTGTTTTTTCTATAGTTTGAGTGGCTTTATGTATTCATATATAAGCAGGTTCACACAAATATATGTCCGTCCATGTCCTTTGGTAAATTTGTGTCAATGACTTTAACTCCTTATTATGACTAGGGTACTATTCCTGATAGAAAAGTAATCTTCATATTTGGAAGGAAACCATTAAATATTGGAGTTAGCCCTCCTGGCAAATAATTCAAAGAGGCTCTAACCTGTGTTCTATGATGTGAATGGACATTCTATAATAAATGCAATCTTCATATTTGGAAGAAAACCATTAAATATTACAATTAACCCCCCTTGCTAATATTTCAAAGAGGCTTTAGCCTGTGTCTTTTGTTGCATATTTAAGCAACAAAAGGCCTGACCTCAATGAAGAGCAATATTGTAATCTGGAAGTCCCCTGCCCACTGCTAAAACTCCCTCAACCATCCCTTTTCCAGACCTCTAATTCCAGACCCACACTAGTCATTTCAGTTAGACAGTTTATTAAAATGAAAATATGAGAGAATATTTTAATGTCTTCGAATGGAATACACAAACACCCGCGGATTTGCAATGCTATGCTAATGAAGAACTTTAGGGCAGTGAAGTTATACAATGGAATTCATATGCAAACACATGGAATGCTCAGAGGGGAAAAAAATGTGTTAGAAAGCAAAACCTCTGGAGATAATGTCATTGAGACTATTTGGAAGAAGAATATCTTTTTTGAAAGCATCATTTTAGTTATATCTGGAAAAAAATGAAATGGCCAATTCTACAAAAATGCTGACAATGCTGGAAATCTCTATGGTATTCCAAATGCTTCACAATTACTAATTCACTTAATTCTCACAACTATGCATTGTTCTAATTCTTACATTAGAAATCTGAGGTACAGATGACTTAAACATCTTATTCAAGGTCACAGAACAAGTAAGTGTCATAGCTGAGATTCAAACCAAAAACATTCATCTCCAGGGTACATACATCTCTTTACTGAAAAAAAAGTTACTATCTCGAGAGAGCGCTAAACATGGGACTATGAGGGACCCCAAAATAACTGAAATGTAAATGCAGTTAGGAAATCTAACCACACCTGGGTTTCTCTACTATCAATACCATATTCTTTTCAATTGATTACACTTTCCTCTAGGTAATAGGCAAGATGAGGTGAGGCAGATTATTGCTTCTGGTGAAATCAACTGCAGAAATCCTGGTTTTCAGGATTGTTGGGAAAAGACAGAAGAAAAGGAGGTCAGGGCATATTTCCTGTTCCTAACAGCAATGAAGGCTTCATTGAGCAAATCAAAATTTGTAGTTCCAAACTTTGATTATATCACTAACTTTAAGCACAGCAAGCTTTTCATATATCATGAGGCACTTGTGCAGAGTGAAGCAACCAGAAATGGGTTTTTGATTCTGGAAAAAAAATACTAATTTATTTTTCTTAGAAAAAAAAATCTCTCTAAAATTCAACTTCCTTTATTACAAAGGAAAAAAAATGTTGAATTAGAATGATGATGCAATTCATCTTAGTGTACATTAATTAGGTATACAGAGAAACAGAGAGCTAAATAAGAGATGAATGATATCTGAAACAAAGGCATTTACTCTAGCTATTAAAATAACTCTAATATAAGACAAAAGGAATTCCATAATTATAATCCAATGACAAAGTTTTATAGATACACCAATAACGAATGAGTTTATTTTTATTGAAAACATTTACGATAAATCTAGGAGAAGATGGTAATTGAGTAATGTTGAAAAAAAGAAGAGTATTTAAAATATTTTCTAAGAAAATACACACTCACAAAATGGCTAGATCAGAGTGTGTAACTGACTATAGTATAGTGATATATGGATGAGATTCGATTGGGCTCCAAATGTCACACTAAAGTCATTATGGATTAGGGACAACAAATGTTTTGAACTGAGAGATGATTATCAGGCAGATGCTAGCTTATTGAGAACAAACTCTCTTAGAGATTTTTGGGTTCTCATTCAGCTTTAAAACTCTATGATTTTTTAACCAATAAGAAAGCAACTTGGTTACATTTTTTTAATATCTTGGAATATCAATGAATTAACCTATTGCACTAATTTTTTTCATGTTTGTTGTGTTGCCAACATATAATTTGGGAGACTTTATTTTCGGATCATAAGTGATAGAATTATTTTAGCTCATGAATTGTTTTAACAATAATATTTAAAGCTAATTGCTATGAACACCTGTGGAGTTACAACAGTTTTAAAATTGGGTTTAATAAATGATAATCTTAATGGTATTATTATCAATTCTCTTATCTAAAGAATTTTAGAGTGCAAATATAATAAAAAAAGAGACAGTTTACCTGGACTTTCAATTGAGGAGGTAAAAAACTTCCTGGGTAGAGGATGAGAAGGGTAATCACTTTGGTCTTTTCTGCTAACTGCCTTCCTTTGCAGATTTAATTATGTTTTAAGTTTGGAAAAAAGCAGTCAGGGCTATCATAATGGGAAAAAGTAAACAACAGTCTCAAATCAAAATATTCATGATTTTTTAAATATCCTATTTTAAACACCGTTGTGAAATTAAAATTTTTTAGTATTGCTTTCCATAAGTGAAACACCATTGCAATAGTCTACTTCATTTTCTTGTATTTTCTTTGGTTACATCCCATTAAACTATATTCTGCAGAATGCTTTTTAATAATATGTCCAAAGAAAATTTGCAAATGACTAGGCTTCATGTGCATTGACCTTCGTTCTTCTTTTGAATCTGCAGTATGGCTTGGCTCATATTAGTCAAGCTGTTGAAACATTTGTGGTATAATGAATCAAATTAAAGCAACCAGCTGTGATATTTAATTTAAGTGAAAAGTTTATGATCTATAACTATATAATACCTTAGGGAATAACTGACATTGTATGTAACTGTGCTACAGTGGCATGCAAGACATGTTACAAAATGCCTATAAAATGTCACATATTTCATCATATAAGCCATTTGGACTTCAGGTTTAAAAAGAACACCATCATTTCTAAAAATAATGTATATCAGAGGATAAATGAATGAACTTCAACATCATTCTCTATGTACAGATGAGATATGAGTTAATTTATTCTCATGTGTCAGAAGAGAAGTTCTTTGTTCTGCCCTCCATTGTTTATAATGAAGTTCCTCCATTATTTATGGGCATTTTAGAATTTAAAAACATCATTTCCATAAGGCTTAAGTCTGTTTATCATATTTCTCATCCTATGAAAGCGAAGGCATTTAATAATCCCTAAAACAAAAGAATATTTATCATTTTCTTTCCTTTGTTCAACATCATACAAAACACAATTGTTCAAGTGTTCCAGCTGATACAGGCTGCTCCATGTCATAGTTCATTAAAAAACTCAACATATTGAAAAAACGCAACATATAGCTTTTTCTTTTTAAGTTGGGCATTTTCTTGTCACTAAGACAAGAAAAGAAAAGAAAAAAAAAAAGAGATGATACATATTTCCTTTAAAGAATATCAACCTATGAATACAAAAATCATCTATAAGCATTTGCTAAATTTATTCTTATGGCATTTTTTGACATAGATAGGAATAGGTACTATGGAAAGTAAAGTGACTTTCTCAAGATCTCAGGGGTGAGGAGTGGGGGCAGGGAAAAACAGAAACAGCTAATGAGATCTAGATCATTTGACGACCTAGCCAAATGCCCCATCCACAAGACGAATATCAACATAGAAATCCGATGGCATGCTTTATTTATAGAAAGAAAAACTTCTAGGGTTGCAAGATGTAACAGATTTTTACAATAATAAGCAGAAAAAAGAACATGTTAAATAAGTTTAGAGGTTTGCTACACATAGCTACAGCTTTATTTACTAATTTAAAACTTCAAATGCAAACCCTTAAATGATTTGTTTGTAGATAAAGGATTTATGTAATCATATTACAAGAAAACATTTTTATGACTTTTAAAATATAACCTAAAGCTGTGCTTAGAGATAACGAAGTGTAAGAGGGAGAAAAATTGCTTCAACAGCACTTTTAGGTAGAAGGAAACATTATTCAATACCTCTGACTAGATACATAGTTAACTTTTAAGTTGAAAATGGAAGGAAAGCCAAATGTGAAGGAATCATTCACTTTTCACTACAGCAGCATTCTCTTTCACCTTGTAAACAGATTACAGAAGGAAAGTTAAAAATAAATTATTAACACATATTAAGTAGAAGAGCACAATATAATTATTCACTTACATCTTTACAAAGAGTTAAAATAAAGCTAATTATTAAATAATGCATATTGATAAATCTGAAATATGGGAATGGCCCATTAAGACTGAATGCTCACTATTAGGACAAAGAGAATAATAAAACCAGTATAGGAAGGTTGAGGCACTCAAATTTTTGGCTTAATATTTGCTGTTTGTCCTCAAATACTTGCTATAACAATTCCACTGCCATTTGTTTCTTCTCCAAGAATAAACTTACATGTATACATTTCAGTAGGTAATGTTATTTCACTTATTCTTAGTTCTTAATATTAACTGTGCATATTCAATATGATTATTAGTCAAAGAAAATGAGTCACGCAGAGTCTAATAAAATTTTAAAAAATAATGCTCTGGTAATCAATATTGTTTATGACTAGAGATCTGCTCAGGAGACTAAAGGTAAACATCATTTTAAAGGTTTTGGTTGGTATTAACAAGAATCAAACACCAAAAATATAAATCAGAGACATCAATTGGATAGGAGCTTTTAGGAAAATCTAAGTCCTAATTGAAACATTTGGAAATCATGGCAAATATTTAACAATGAATACCTTGTTTTAATATTTGTCAAAATTTTACACATTACTAATTATAGTGCATTGAAGAATGACAGCAAGGTTCTAGGTACAAAAAATCCAGAGCTGTTGTTTACAGGTAGAAAAAATTAAAAAGAACTTAATGAACATCTACTATGACATTCAGAGGATTTATTTAAGCTCTATGGGAAAGAAAAAGCATAAATACATAATCTCTGTACTTCAGAGATGTGAAATTTAGAGTTAAAAATAACATATTATACAATGATTAGTATAACTCTACAACCATAAAATTAGCTACTAAATTACAGAAGAAACAATCAATGAAGGCTGTGACAATCTCTATAGTCATAAAGGGAGAATCATACTGATCAAACTTTTCATCAATTAATACAACATTAAATCGGACATTGATACTTAAAATAGTAATTTGATTATTTTTTCTTAATGAAAATAATTCTCAGTTTTTTATCTGAGAGTATACATATATACTATACTGTTAATATAAAATTTCAGCCACTTATAAATGAAGTGCATGCTCACTCAGCTAAGTGTCTTCAAATACCATCTCTCTAATATTGACATGAAAATCTAAATGTAAAAGTTGCTAATTCTAGCTTTCTATGCTTTGGTATTAATTCACCATATGAAGATTTATGCTTTTATTTGTTCATTAAAATTTAAAATACATACTTTATCTTCTAACAAAGACAAATAATTATTTCAATGTTAAGTAAGCTAGTGTTAATCCAGCCAAAAATTCCTTTTTGAGTTTAGAAAATGTTTTATAAAACAATAATTTACATGTTCATTTCAGCCTTTCATCTGAAGACATTAAGAACTTATTTGAATAAAAATAGAGATCAATGAATATTTTATAAATTTAAGACTATTTCTAAAGAAAATTACATGATTACTATGATTAAATCACTTATAAAGCAGATTAGTCTTAGTTTTCTCTTCTATAAAATGCTGATGGTAATAGTTTATATTTTATAGAATGTAAGAATTATATTTTTACATAAATTATAGAAATTTAGGATTACAGTTAGTGCATAATGAGAGCTCAATAAATATTAGCTATTGTAAGTATTTAGTTCCAACCTGGAACTAAAAAAAAAAAAAAAGCAGCATTTTCCATAAATAAAGGAGACTTGATTACTAATCTTAAAGCATAGTCTAGAGAGGCAGGAACCTGCTGAGACTATCTCTGGAAAGAAAGCACTGGCATGTGCCATTTTGCAATCTCCTTCTACCTTGCTAGCGCTGATGCTGGCAGAGTCATTCTCTAATAGTGCCAGTGCAGGTCCTATCCAGCCCCATGCTACAGCTCTGTCACAGCAGGTGAGCACAAGCAGCCTACACAGAAAACAGTCCTAGAGTGACTGGCTCTGGCAGTCAGGAGGGTTTATGCTTCTGGGCCCCAGGGGTTATCTCTTACACAAGACCTTTTCTTCAAGATTGGAAGAGGTAGCTGTCTCACATAATCCATAGAGATAAACACAGAGAATCAAGCAAAATGAGAGATGTATGTTCCAAACAAAATAAGAAGACCAAACCTCAGAAAAAAAGATAATGAAATGAAGATAACTAATCTTTCTAATAGAGACTTTTTTAAAAGTAATGGTCAAGAAAACAGATTAAAGTAAAACTATTTCTTGAAAAGGTATATATACACATATGTAGTAAAGATAGTGATTAATCACTTATAAAGCTAATATAAAAGTCAAAAGACAAGATGATAAAAATAACTAAAATACAATAACTAGTTAAGAGATACATAAAATAAAAAGATGCAAAATGTAACAACAGAAACAAAATGAGAAGGAGAAAACAGAAGGAGAAATAGAAGTGTAGAGTTTTGAAATTAGTTCAAATATAAGTTGCTATCAACTAAAAATCACACTCATATACATAGGATGCTACCTATAAACATGTAAACATCATGGTGACCACAAAGCAAAAACCTACAGTAAATACAAGAAAATAAAAAGGAAGCTAAACATAACACTAAAGAAAGTCATCAAACCACAAAAGAGAAGAAAGGAACAGAAAAGAAACTAAAAAAAACAGCCAAAAAATAATTAAAATGACAATAAGTTCATACTTATCAATAATTACTTTAAATATAAGTGGACTAACTTCTCTAATTAAAAGATATAGAGAACCCTAATGTAAAAATCCTCAATAGAAAATTAGAAAACTGAATTCAACAGTACATTAAAAGAATTATATAACATGATCAGGTGAGATTTATTCCAGAAATTCAGAGATGGTTCAAAGCCTGCATATCAATAAGATACACCACATTAACAAAATGAAAGGTAAAACTCACATGAACATCGCAATAGATGTAGAAAAAATATTTTTTACTTGAAGGATATTTAACATCCATGTATGATAAAAATTCTCATCAAAGTAGGTATAGAGGAAATACACCTCAATATAAGAGCCATATGTGACAAATAATATCATAATGGTAAAAAGCTGAATGCTTTTCCTCTAAATCAGATATAAGACAAAGATGCTCACTTTCTCTTTTATTCGATGTAGTTTTGGAAGGCCTAGTTACAGCAATTAAGCAAAAAAAAGAAAAAAGAAAAGGCATCCAAATTGTAAATGAAGAAGTAAAACTGTTACTATTTGCAGATGACATAATATTATATACTGAAAATCCTAAAGATTCTATCAAAAACTGTTAGAACTAATGAATTCACTAAAATCGCAGGTTACAAAATAGACAAAAATCTGTTGCATCTCTTCACACTAATAACAAACTATCAGAAAGAGTAATCAAAAACATATCATTTTTAATTCCATCAAAAATACCAGGAATAAACTGAACCAAGCAGGGAAAGACCTGTACACTGAAAACTAAAATACAATGATTAGAAAAAAAAAAAAACTGAAGGCACAAATAAATAGAAATTGGAAGAGTACTATTAAAACATCCTTACCACCCAAAGAAATCTACAGATTCATTGCAATCCCTGTCAAAAATCTGCCATCAGTTTGCACAGAACTAGAAAAGTCAATTCTAAAATTTGTATGGAACCACAAAAAACCATGACTAGCAATAGCAGTCTTGAGAAAGAAGAACAAAATGGAGGTATCTTGCTCTCTTGTTCCAAACTATACTATATAAATACAGCAATAAAAACATGGTATTAGCATAAAAGTACCCACAGATCAATGAGACAGAATAAAGAGTCCAGAAATAAACACATGCATATATGGTCACTTAATTTATGGCAAAGGAGCCAAGAATATACGATGGGAAAGGGCAGTCTCTTCAATAAATGGTGTTGGGAAACTGGACACTATATGCAAAAGAATAAAACTGGACCAGTATCATACACCACATACAAAAATTAACCAGAAATGGATTAAAGACTTAAATATAAGAGCTAAAATAATGATACTCTTAGAAGAAAACTTCAGTGGTAATCTGCTTGAAATTGCTCTTAGTGACTCATGTATCTGACTCCATATCTGACTTCTTACAGGCAACAAAAGTGAAGATAAATGGGGCTACATCAAACCCAAAAAGCTATGCACAGCAAAGTAAACTATCAACAAAATGAAAAGGCAACCTACTGAATAGGAAAAACTATATGCAAAGAAATGTCCTATAAGGGGTTAATATCCAAAATACATAAAAAGTCACACAACTCAATAAAAAAATATCCAATTAAAAATGAGCAAAAGCTCTGAATAGACATTTCTCCACAGAAGACATACAGATAGCCAAAAAGCACATGAAAAGATGCTTATCACTAATCATCAAGGAAATGCAAACCAAACCACACTGAGATTATCATCTCGTAGCTATCAGAATGGCAATTATCAAAATGGGGATGTTGAGGTAAGGGAGCCCTCCTACACTTTAGGAACATAAATTGGTGTAACTACTATGAAAAACAGTATGCAGCTTCCTCAACAAATTAAAAAATAGAATTAGCATACAATTCAGCAATTATACCTCTGGGCATGAATCCCAAGAAAACAAAACCACAAATCTGAAAAGATATATACACCCCCACGTTCATTGCAGCATTCTTTACGATCACCAAGATATGGAAACAACCAACATTTCCACTGGTGAATGGATGAATAAAGAAGATTTGTTATGGCAGTCCTCCCTTATCTGTGGGGAATACTTTCCAAGGCCCTCAGTGGATTGATGAAAGTGCAGATAGTACTGAATTCACTAATACTATGTATTTTTTTCCTAGACATGTTTTTCCTATGATAAAGGTTAATTTTTAAACTAGACACAATAAGAGATAAACAACAACACATAACAAAATAGAATAATTATACAATATACTATAATGAAAGTTATGTGAATGTGGTCTCTATGTCAAAAAATTAATTTTTAAAAAATATTCAAAAGATTTGCATCCATAAATTTAACTCTTTTTTCATCCTATCTGAGCACCTACACATTGTGGCCAGAACTTGTGCACTTTGAGATAGAACAGTAACACTAGCACATTTTTCTTTTCCCTTTTTCATAATTTCATGAATAAAAGGTTTTTGTTGTTGTTGTTTTTTGTTTGTTTGTTTGTTTTTTACCATAGACTCCAGCAACTTTGGCATACAAACATATTTTTTCCTAGTTAAGTTGAAAACTTTCACTATTTTGTTCAAAGGAAGTACTTAATGTCTTTACTTTGGCATATATGAATTGTCAGCATCACTACCCTTGTGCTATGGAGCCATTATTAAGTAAGAGTTATAAAGAGACTAATGGCTGGGTAGCATATAAAGAGTGAACACACTAAAAGAAAGGATGATTCATGACTCTGGAGGAGGGAGCATCATGGCCCCAAATTTCATCATGCTACTTAGAACGAAGCACAATTTAAAACTTATGAATTGTGTTTTTTTGGAATATTCCATTTAATATTTTCAGACTGCATTTAACTGAAAGCATGAAAAGAGAAACCACAGATACGAGTACTACTGTGTATGCATACAATAGAATACTACTGTATCATAAAAAATACAACTTGCTATGAGACAGAATGGATGGATCTTGAGGTTATTATTTTAAGTGAAATAAGATAAAGACAAAAAAACACATTATTTCACTTATAAGTGACATCTAACAACAAAACAAACAAAAATTAAAAGAAAACCCAGACTCATAGATACAGATAATAAATTGGTGATTGCCAGAGAATAGGGGAGGTTGCATGGGGCAAAATGGGTGAATGGGATCAAGAGGTAGAAACTTTCAGTTCTAAAATTACAAGCCACCCGGAAATGATGCACAACATGAGGAATAGTCAATAATAATACATTAACTTGGTATTAACTTGGTGACAGTTGGAAACTAGACATACAAATGTGAAATCACTATGTCATACAAATAAAAATAATGTACTATTCTACACTGATTATAGTTCAAAACAATAATAAAATGCAGAATATTATTTCACTCAGATACCTGGGGGAGTTTTTTAAATAACTGCCAAATAACTCAAACATATATGTGCATATGTGTACATATACACACAAACTTGCACATACACAAACTTGTCAATATATAAATGATCTCATTATAATCTATATTCTAAAATGAGACCAACCAGAATTGTCATAAAGTTTATATTTTAAACTTTTTAGACTTCAGTTACTATACTTTCTATGTAAATTACTGATGACAAAGTTTTAAATTATATTTTAGAAGCATCATTTAAATATATGCTCACTAATCAAAACAAGCTTAGCTGGTTTTCTTTATTTAATTTTTAAAATACTTTATCAATAATATTGTATCTGCTTTGGTATTGCAATGTTTCCTATTTCTAATTTTCATATTCCTTTCTAGACTAAGATATATATATACACACACACACATATATATACACACATAGAATTACACATATACACATCATTGATAATAACTGGCATATATGGTATATATTGAGAATTTACTATATGCATCAAATAAACCTTTGCAATACACTATGTGGTATATATTATTATTATTACCACCATTTTTCATGATTGGTGTGATTCAGAAAAATTTAAGTAATTTGCCAGAGCCACCTGCTTTAATGCCAAGGCCGTGATCCAAACTCAGGTGTACCTGGACAGATCTCTTTAAAAGAAGTGCTCTTCACCACTATGATTATCTGTGTTTTGCATTCCACCCAAAGTTTTCTAGAAAAGAGCAACTGAAAAATAGCATCTTGCTTGATACCCCAAGTATTTAACAAACTTAATAAATATATCTGAAAATTGAGTCTGTTTAAAACTAACCATAAAAACAAAAATTTGGGAAAATTTTAAAATTATATGTGAATAAGAAAATATGAATAAATACTTAGAGATCTCTTTAGTTTTAAAAAATTAAGAAAATTTTGATTGGTCATTTGAAATACTATTTTTTTTTCATTCTTACAGGGTATAGTAAGAAAATTCATATATAGTTCCTTTATTAAATTAAAATAGTTAAAATTTATAAACATTTCAATAGTGATCAGCTATACACTTAATTCAGCTTCTCTGTTGCCCATTGTGGAGCTCTTTTAAGAGCAGTGTACATGGGTGTGTGTGTGGCAGGAAATAACACCACTAAGGTATTCTGAGGCTTGGTTATGAATTGCTTGCTAAGTCTTTCACATTGTAACAACAGTAAACCATCAAAGGTCTTCTGGCTTGGATATAGCCTATTGTATAGATTACAGTGGGTGTGAAATGGCACTTGGATGGAAGGAACCAAGCTAATTAAATGTTCAAAGTGAGAAAACATGGAGAATTGAGAGGGTGTCTATCCTACGTAAACTCTGATTAGCTACATGGAATCTTACAAATTTGCCTTTTCATTGCCTTTCCCCTATTAGAAAATTTCTTATGCTGAAGATTCGACTTATAGCCTAAAATTTAAGTCTAAATTTGATGGGTTATCTTAACAAGAAAAATAAAAGATATGTGAAAAGATGAAATAGAATCAATAATTAGATTCCAAATTGTGGGTTCAGATTTTGGCTAATGCCTGTACAAACTACCTCATTGCTCTTCTATGCTACTTTTCTTTCATATGCAGACATCCTGTTCTGGGAAGTAACTATAAAAACATTTTATAAAATATGATTAATGCTTCTTTGCCTTTGTAATTTGCCTCATTAGTTTAACTACTAACTCATTTATAACATGTTCACATATTTTCTAAAAGCAAATTAGTCACATTAGTAAATGATTTCTAATTATCAGTAGTTTTATAAGGTTAGCACCACTAGCCTTTGGCAAGCACAAGAGGAAAAAGAGGGCTAAAGAACTAAAAATGGGAAGGTAAGAATATAAGTATGTGTATATGGAGGAAAGATGAGAGAATAAAGGATAATGAGAAGATAAAATTGCATTGTTATGGTTTTTAATTACCCACTAGAAGTTTAATTACTGACTTACAATGTCTTTCATACTAAAATGATTATAAAAGCTGTATAGAGTGGCAAAATAAAAGGTGAGAATAATGCTAGAGTGAGATAATATCAATCACTCCATTACTGATCCACTCTATCTCTACTAGCTGCCTAGATTAGTGTATGAAACACTAAGTATCAATAATACTGTTTTCATAACAAATAGATTGTTGGCAAAGGTATCAGATATAGCAGAGTCTGAAGGTTCACACTTTAAAAACTACTTGGATGTCATGTTTGCTCACCTGTTGTAGTCACAGGACTCTCTCACTTCTAATATTCCTGTTGGTATATTTTAGTCCTCGGGAAACTGAGTTATCCATATTACTATGTCTATAAATAACATCTATTTTACATGATTTCACGAAGAAAATATTTGGATTCATAAAAATTAAAAATTGCTGCTTGGATTAAAGAAAACCTAAGGGTCTTATAACTTTGGAAAATTTTGAAGCATATGAAACAAACATATCTCTTAATATTTAACAGGTAAAACCTTTTGAGAATACCTAGCCCAGGTCATAGACATGTCATTAATTACACATGTTTTGTAATACAATCTTTGTGAAGATACTGGAGATATTTACAGCCTACAAGAATGGTGGACATGCCATAAACAGATACCTCACCTGACCTGCTACTGACTAGGCCCAAACATTTATTAGTTCAGATATTGTTCCTTGGTTCTGGGAACAACAAGGATAAGGAAAGAAATATCACTGCTCCCATAGATTTTCAGGGAATGTAACTGCTTCTATATAGGTCTGTTTTTCACTTGGAACCCAAATTCAATTTTTTCTTTTTCTGACAAAACTTGCAGGATAAAAGAATCCATCACAGAGGCACATAGAAAGCAAGGACAGAGCACTCAGGTTAGGAAACAGAAGGGCAGCATTAAGCAAGCACGCTGAAATCAAAGCCAAAGAGTAAATATGGCAAGCAAACAACAGTTTGTAGGAAAGATGGGAAGAAACTAGCCTGTGAAACTTGAATGGTGTGAACCAGAAGTAAGTTCACAAGAAGAAAATGAAGACTTAGTAAGGCCCTGACACAAAAAGTAATATCTCAGCACAGATCATTGCGGTAGGGGAAAAACTCATTACCAGATGATAAGCAGAGGTGGGCAGGGCAGAAAGATATCTGGTATAGATGAGATTTTTTGGTCTCCTGAGTGGTAAAGTGCATTTGCTGGAGCTTTAATGACAAAGTAATGCTACATGGAACTACAGTTCTGCTTCTCCGAGTAAACAAAATGTATTTTATCAAGTTTTAGAAAACAACAATTTAATGAAGTGTTTTACTTTCCCTTCCTTTCTTTCATTCATTCAATCTTTATATTTTCTGATTGGGTATGTTACCACCTTAAAATGTATCATTTGGGAGAGTTACAATAGCTAATATATAACAATTGCAATAGTATTAAAGTGACTAAAAAAAAAAAACAGCCTGCTATGGAGAAAAAAGTAATGCAAAGAAAAAAGGAGGTATCGATAAAAGGAAAAAAGGGTGTATAATAGAAATATATATAGTCTCATTTTTTCTTATATTAGCAGTTAATGAGATGTGATGTGTAAAAGTATAATCTGAAAAAAAATAGTTACCTGAACTAGTGAGGCAGAAGAATATAATGATTTCTGTGAATAATATATGTAAAAACATTTCAGGAACTCATCATTTATACCTTAAAAATAAAATGTTAATTGAATCATTTCTAAGTAAAATCAAATAAAAGTTTTACATCCAGATATTCCCTAAAAAGACAAAACAGTTATACTCCAGTAATAACAAAGGCTGGGAAATACTAGGTCAAGATTTTATCTTCCAAATCTATAGTTAGAAATAAAAAAAAGAGAGAAGATATGCTGATAGGGCAAACAGTGGTCTCGAATCCAAAGCAGGACAGTCCGATGAAAGCACTGAGTAGTAACTGTTTTTCTGGAGTACAGTAACACAGAATGGAGGCTCATATCTATATTTTGCCATTTTAGTCATAGAACAAAAGCTTTTGTATTCTTATGTTACACTTTTGATCTCCATGTTGAAGGTAGGGTGAGATTGGGGAAAAGCTGTAGGGTTAGAGAAATGTAAAAGTGCCATCCTATCATCTTAAGATAATAAGAGATGTCTCACGCTTGGTAGAACTAGTTAAGAGCATTGTGTTGTGACATTCCATTGACTTAAAAGTTAGAATTAAAGTTACAGTTACAGAAAGCATGAGAAGGAGCATCCAAAAGCAGGGCTTCCATTAGGTAAGTCATCATTCCTAAAAGGAAAGGAATTACGATTTGGGAAACAGCCAAAACGCTTCCCTGAAATGCTTCCTTAGAGAGTAACTGATTTTCATTTCAGAAGAGGAACCATATGGTATGTTGTTTCTAACCTGCATAATTATTTTTTAGTCTTGGGGACACAGCAGCAACCTAAACATTTGTAAAGTACATATTATGTACATAAAAGTACATGATCTAATTGATAACACATATTTTTATCCTGAGAACCTCTTGGTTCTAAATCTGACTTCACAAAACTCTTACAGGGTAATGTGCTCAGAAATGTGTCTAATAATTGCTCAAAAAATCATTTAAATTTTAAGTTTTTTACTTGTCAGGATGTGAACTAGCTACCGCTACTCTATTCTTTATCAAAGAGACAGTTAGTCTCCCATCATCCTGACAACACCACTGCTCAATTAACAATAGCCTCACAGAAAAAGACAATGGACAGAGTGCTATAGTAAGAGATCTGTGGTTTTGTTATACATAAGTCACTCAGCTATGCAATATTACATTTACTGTCACTTTCTCTATTTCATTGTTGGTAAAAATGCCCTATCTTAAAGATTTTGTAAGGGTCAAATGAAACAGGGTACTCACAAGGTACACCAGAAATTTCAAAAACAATTCATAGTTAAAATGATTATTATTGGAAACTACAAGTTAAATTGTGATATTTGTAGAAACTGTTCTATTTTCTCACTGAAACTTAATTAAATGGTTAATTTTTTGTACTTTCTCTGACTTCAAAGATACTAATTTGTTAAAATTCTAAATAACCATTCTACTACTAATGGTATGTTTTTAAAATCTGAAAACTACAAAGCCTCTTAAGAGTGCACTTATAAGATTATTTTTTATCCTAAAATGTAACCTCTCAGTTATTTAAATGAATGAAATAAGCATAACTCTATAGCTGCATGTCTATAACACTGGAACATTAATCACTATACATGGTAATACTGTGTTATTGCTTTTGAAATCTGTTCATTAGAATCATAAGCTATAAGCCCTTCAGGGACTGATTTGAATACACATTACATCCCTCAGCGCTTAGCATTCAGATTTCTTATTGAGTTCAAATTTTGTTCTCATATCATTAGTAGACAACTCTGCATTCAATAATAAATCTGAAAGCTAAAATATTTGCATTTTTTTTCTGCTTCTCAAAAATCTAACCTTATTTCTTTTTAAATTTTATCTCCTAAATTATTTTTCATTTCTGTACCTTGTTTGTTTCTTGAAAGGCACATATTCCAATTAAAAAGCACTTGTTTAATTTCTTATTATTTTATAACTGTTTTATTAAGTTATAATTCATACAACTATAAAATTCACCCAAAGTGTACAATTCAATGGTTTTTAGTTTAATCACAGAGTTGTACAACCATCACTACTATGTAAAACCAGAAAATTTTCTTCACCCTGAAGAAACATTCTGTACCCATTAGCTATCATTCTCCATGCTCCCACATCCTCTGACAAACACTAATCTAGTTTCTGTCTACATGGATTTGCCTTCTGGATATTCCATATAAGTGACATAATATAATGTATCACCTTTTTCTGTATGCCTTCTTTCATTAAGCTGTTTTCAAGTTTCATCTTTATTGTAGCATGTATCAGTACTTCATCACTCTTTTACGGATGAATAACATTCCACTGTATGGATATACCACACTTGTTTATCAGTTGATAGACACCTGGGTTATCTACATTTTTGGCTGTTATAAATCATTTGCTATGAATATCATGTACAGCTTTTTGAGTGGTCATATATTTTCAATGCTCTTGGGTATATACCGAGGCATAGATTACTGGCTCACGTGTTAACTCTATAATTTAATTTTTGAGGAACTGCCAAACTGTTTTCAAACACTTGTGCCATTTTATATCCATGCCAACAATGTATGAGGATTTTGATTTCTCCACGTCCCTGTCACATTTTGTCATTGCCTATCATTTTTATTGTAGCCATCCATCCTAGTGGGTGTCAAGTGGTTTTTCATTTTAGTCTTTTAGTTATTTCTCAAGAGCTGTATATATTTTCCTTTACTCACAATATGATAAAGCCACTATTTCTTACAGCTCTTCCACCTTCTCTCCCTCCTCCCTTCTATAGCAGGAAGGGATGATAAATATTTAGGGTAGAATCATTTCTTAAGAAAAATGTATAAGTTTTATCAGTTCTATATAGTAATTTCATAAAATAAATAATACAACAGAATATTTCTAAATTATATAGTGATATCATATTACTTTCTTGCTACTGTGACTTATTTGTACTCAAAGTAAGAAATGCAATTTTTATGCATTTTTTTCCTTTACAGATACCACTTTAAACTGGAAAAGTCTCTTTAACACATGAGCAATAATATTATGTTATAAAACATGGATAGTACCCCAGAAGAATGGATAAACTTACCACAAACGTTATTCTCCATAAAAGTCATCCTAATCACCACACTCAGTTTTGAAATTTCAGAATCATTGTACATGTTGTTTATATGATCCTATTAATAAATTTAAGCTAAAGGTTTTAACATTTAAAATTAAAAATTAAGTGTGAAATTAATATTTATGTTATTTTCCAGATATTAAGTTATCTTGTCACATAGTCTTACAAATTAGTAACTGTAGCAATAACAGTTCTAGGTAAACCAAATTCATTAGAAATTAGAAGTAAACATTGGCTTATCCAAACAAAATACAAGGAAGCTACAAATTGTGTTGAGGTCAATTAGCAAAGAGCTATATTTTAGAATTAGTATTAAAGAAGGGCAAGGGAATGAGAGGAAATAACTTAATTTAGGTAAATGTGTAATGAATTTATATTTTGCATAGGTTGTAGAATTTAATTTGCAAAGTAGCAAGATGAGTGTGTTAAATACAGTGATTATTTTTTCCTCTGCATTGACTGTTATTCAACAGTTTATAAATCAGTTGCTAAAAATTGTTGAATAAATGAATGAATGTGTTAGTATTCATGTCAAAGATGAAGACACCAAGACAAAACATAGATATTTAAAATACCACAGCGAATAAATGTTGAAGTATGCCTGATTCCAAACTATTGCTTTTCCCTTTATATAAAGTGTTTCTAAATAACTGTTTATCATTTTAATCTAGAATTAGTAAGTGGATATCTAATTGATAGTGAAGCCACAATATAAAGATATTAGTTAATAAATATCACATATCTCTAAGAAAAATATTTTTCTAACATATTTTAAGGTTAGAAAGCTGGCAGAAAAATTATTTTAAGTAAAAATAATTGAAGAACTCTATGAATGATGATTAAACTACATAAAAATGCAAAGAATTGACAGTGGAAACCGGTCACAAGATTTAATATTCAAACTTTTTCAGACTTTTTTTTTGGACTTAATTCTTGCTAGAGTGACATAATAAACAAAATATTTATGTTAAATAATTGTACATTCATCTGAAAGCTAAACATATTCCAAAAATTAAAATTAAAAATATAAATTAATTGAGCCAATAGTGGGATTCTCAAACATGTGCTGTCCTTTCTCTTCACTAGGGCAAGAGTGAGTAGTGGTAATAGGCTAAGTGGTACTGTGAGGTCTCAAAAGAAGGAGAGCAAAAGTAGTAATCCTAGAGACAAGAGAAACAACCCCATAATCAGTACCAATAATTTTTAAATAAAAAAAAAAAAAGTTCTGAAGCTCCTTTTCACCAGCAAGAATGGTATAAGTTAAAGAGGTTACATTCACCTGCACAACTTAGTTTGAAAGTTGATTCGCTGGGCCATATGTCAGCCAAGAGAAGTCAGAGAAGTGTTTTAGGCTGAAGCATTATGTGGTGAACTTTTAAAAAATTGTATTTTAATTCTCAGGCACTAGATAGCACATGCTTTCCTAAAATGCAGTAACGTGAACAATAATCTTAGCATAGAGTTAATAGTTGCTTATGAGACAATCTGAGTGATATAACAACCACTTGAAATATTTCTTTTTAGAATTTGAGTGAAGCAATTACTTTGAATAAATCTAGTGTCCTAATTCCATCATGATAGATAGATAATACCTTTCTCCCTCACTACCTATACTCAAGCTTTACATTCAAGCCAAACTCATTTACTTCAGATTCCCTAACCTCCTCTTTGAATTTGCATGCGAGTTTACACTAATTAACCCAATATGAATCTTCTAATCTTCTAATTAAAGACTATTTTTTTCTTCATTATCCTAATTAAATTCCAACATATCAATGAGGTATTATTTCATAACCATCATATTTGGAAATCGACTACTATTTCTGTAGGAGTTTGAATTTTATCTTATTCATTTGCGTATCTCCACTTCTTGAAGAGTGACTGGAATATATCAGGAGCTCACTGTGCATGTGTTAAACTGAAGTAAAAAATATATCAAATTCAGTGAAGTCAGGAGCTATACTATATACTTTTCTGGACTCTCCTTTTGAGAGAGTACAGTGACTGAAAAAGATACCTCATAGACAGATGGGTTTACTAATTTGTGTAAGTGGAATAAGTAGGCTGAATCTCTTTCCTTGCCATGGTTTATTATTGTATCTTTCCTTGGATTTCATGAGGAAATACATTTTCCCTAAGTCAATTTAAATTAGTTTTATCATCTTAACAAAAATTATACTAATGTCGAGATTGACATTTGTGAAATGTGAAATGAAATACAAAAAACTAAAAGCTCTATATATTATTCCTCAGAACTATCCAAACTATATGTAGGCTTGTCCTTTCAAACACTTTTAGTTTAAAACAATATGTTCATTTCCCAGTTATTTTCATCTTAATACATAAAATCTTTATTTAATGAAATATGATCTTTTTAGGTATTGGCTTATATAGCTAAAAATATGTTTTTCAGATACAAAGGTTAAGACAAAAGCTTAGAGAAAATCCAAGGTGGCACTAAGAAATGGATCAATAACTTGTTATAAATAAAAATTAATTCTTACCTCAAATGTTAAACTGAATTTTTAACTATGATTTCATCTATGCTTAAGTCTTATCTGATCTTCTTGGACTTATTAATTGATAAAACAAACTATAGCAGCACTGCTTTGGTTCACTGAGTTCCTCTTTTATCTCTGGATATTTTTCTAATAAAAGCTCTCTCTGGATTCTTTATATACATACATATGTATATGCACAATATATATGTATGCTCATATGTAAAGGGATAAAATAAATTTCTGAATTTGTAAAAAAAGGAATAAGCAAGTCAAAGGGGAGGAAAAGATTAGTGCACAGAAAGGCATGACACATGATTATGTACAATTACTAGATGGGCTGCCATACTTAAGCTAATGATCAAAATTTAAAAAGAAACATCTTCAGCTTTAAGATTCACAGTGCTCCAAAGTTAAAGAGCAATCTAGATCCAAGTGTAAATGGCATGATGGCAAATGTCAAGTCACAGGGGAAAAGTTCCATAAGTAGCCAAAATGATGTAATACAAGTGCATAGATTCTTATGGGCTGAATTACGTCAACAATTCTGACCATTTAGAGGACCAGACAGACTTTCATGTACTTCAGGCAAGGCTCCGTAAGAATAAATAAGACAATGACAAAAAATGTCAAAGAGCTCATCCTTAGTAAGAAGTTAGAATTCTGATTCTATGTTTCCAATTAAGGGCAGAATCTGGAGGGTTAAAATTTGCTACTTACTCCAGCACATGCTCTTCTGAGATGTTTACCAAAAATATATTTACCATGCATATAACCACAAAATATCAGATCTATTAATTTATCATTATTAGGTCTTCTGATGGAAGTTATTTCATACTAGAATGAGTTGTAAATAAATCAAAATAACTTTAAATAAGCCTGCACATTTAAATGATGATGACTAGAAAAAGAAAATTGGTTATTTTAGAATTTTTGAGGCATCATCAATTTTGGAGAAAAGGAATTTTATTCACTGTGTCTTTATCCTAGGGGAAGAAAAAATTTTGCCTATATTTATACTACTCTTTTATAATTTTTAAATATTTCCCCAATGGCTATCTATATCGTATGGCCATTTTCTGCCTTTAGCCTTCAGATATAATTTTTGTAAAAATGACTTAAATTTAAGTGCCATTTTTATATGAAATTGATGTATATTTGCCTCATTTTTGCTATGCATTCACCCTTTAAGCCATCAGTCCCTGCTACTTAATATATTATTTACACTTACCAAATATAGGATCATCTTTAATTCCTGTGACTGTATAGAAAAAAATTACAAATGCAGCAAGTTTAAAGAACAACCCACCATCATCTACCTTTTAAAAAAATACTTTTTTTTTTAGAATCAGAATGGAAAATATCTCTTATCTAGCTATGATATGACAATCATATGCTAAGTTTGAAAAACAAATATACTATTGGTATAATGTATTTACACATATTATCTATTAGTAAAGACACAGAAAGAAATAGAAACTGAATATCTATGGCAAAAACTAAAAACAGCAAACAAAACAAAATCTGGGAAGAAAAATGAAAAGGTCCATGAAAACACTAGATGCCCACAGTATTTATATGATTTAAATGATAAGTTTTACTTATCATTCCCCCTATTTCCTATTTTTAAAGCATATGTAAGTGTACATTTAAAATATGTTCAAAGTAAGAAAGCTAAAAGAAATACTGGTAACAAGACCAAGTCTGGTGAATCAAATGTTTATTATTTTATTATATAGGAGATAGGGCTACAGAAAATTTCTAGTATAAAAGATGGAGAGCATTCAACAACAAGAACAAAAAAAAAAATGAAAAATGGAAATAAACTCATTAAAATTTCAGTTTTAATACAGGAAATCTCACTAAAATAGAAAAGTATTATAAGAAAATACTTTGAGATGATGAAGAAAAGAACATGGGAGGAGGAAGGGAAAATCCAGAGGGAGACTTCTGAGATTCTAAGTGACAAAGATCAAGGTCTCACTATCAGAACAAAAGGGACATTCTTCAGGCTCCACTGACAGCATGTCCATACAGCCCATGCTTATTCTGCTCCAGCATTCTTCAGACTAAACTGAAATAATTTATTTACTAATATATATTTATATTTCCCTTAAGCTTATAATGGTTTAAGTATATGAAACATATCTTGTTCTCTGGATTCCCAGGTTCTGACATAAAGTAAACATTCAGTAAGTATTAGTGAATGATTAATGAATGATTAAACAAATGAATAAAACCTCTGTAAAAGAGTTAAGAAAATATGGGTCAATCAATTCTGTGTTACAAACAGGGGGATAAGTTTCAAAAGGAATAAAGATACTCTATTAGTGAAAATTAAACCAAAATAAACTAATAATTATATGAAGTCAGAATATTTGTTTATCATTTAAATGTAAATATAATACATAAAATTATACCAAGAGAATTTTTGTCAAACAACAAATTACCCAATTTAATATAATATTCAAGGATAAGGGACTTCCATCCACATTTGCCAGACAAAAGAAAGTTAATAAAATATCTCATTGATGTGATCAGATATAATCAGTTCTTTTATCTTAAGTTTGATTGCACTTATTTTTTTCTGAAATTTTTACTTTGTATTTTATATATTACTATTTCTAAAACTTAAAAAACCTTAAAACCTAACAGCTTTTAGCAGTTCTAAAATGTGTATACTTTGGTCAATTATTTTGAGTGTTCTCACAAAGGTAACTGATTGACCACATGTCAGTCTGCATTTAATATAACCTAATACCAAAATTAATATCTCTGAGGGACAATTATTGACAAAAATGTTTAAATAGATTTCTATTAAAAAAAAAATTCTATTCCCAAAATAGCAAACAGCTTCTACGAGGATAATTGAGATTCCTAAACTTTTCACACCTTCCATAACTATAATTGATGTCTTTCCTTCTTTAAGATGGAAAATTTTCACTCTCACTCTAAAGGGTTTCTACACACAAACACACATACTCCTATTTAAAATAAACACACAATCAACTTAAAATCTGGGACAATAAAAATGTCTTCTGAGGCTTATCAGAAACAAAATGCTCCAATGAATTTCAAAAGATATTTATGTATGAGACAATGAACTAATTGTTTTTGGGTTACTGAGTCACCTTTCAGTTAGTTGTAGAATAAACTCAGTGTTCTCCTGTGATTAGACAAAGCTACTTTCCTTCACATTTTCATGTTGAGCACTTATGATTAATTACACTCATAAATAAATAATACCTTTAAATAGTCTTACAAGATTAAGACACTAACTATTCCCCATGTTGCTACTTAAAGATGTGCTCCAGAGTTAGAAGTAGTAGATGCAAGTCCACTGCCACAAATTTCAAATTTATGCCTAACTCAAGAAATAGGAAAATCTCTTATTCTCACAGTTAAAATAAGAAAGAATATTATACACTATAAAAATTACAGTTTCTTAAAATGCTGAAGAAATACTTTTGTTGTTTGGGAACTAAATTAAAAAATAGGTATTAACCAAAGCACTTAATTCTAATCTTGAACTTAAGGATTTTGCTGTCCTCTGGCTCAGGACAGCATTTTACTGCTCATTATGATTCCAATTCCTGTACTGTGCCCCCATTACTCTGTTATATATAAAAATGCATTTTAGTTTTAATGGAATGAGAAACATTTTGTTTAAGATGGGCAATAAGGCCCATAAATAAGTACATATTTTAATTGAGAAGAAATGACAGTCCACTTTAGAGTGAAAGAAGAGGTAAACTTGTTAGGTAATTTATGCTCACATTTAAATTTGTTTAGTTTCAATACATGTATTTAATTAAGTCAACAAATATTTGTTAAGAGCTGACTATGTACCAAAGACTAACCAGAAGCTACAGCCAAAAAATCCAACCTACACTCTGTTTTGGTAAATACCATTTTGTAGATACACAGCCCCACACATCATTTCTGGCCACGATGGCACAGTTTAGTTGAGACAGACACTGCATGGCCCGCAAAGCCTAAAATATTCATTACCTGGCCTTTTACAGAGAAAGTATGTGATATATTGCTAGAAACTAGGGATACACTGATAAAATATCTCTGCTTCCTGGCACTTACCCATTGGCTGGGGTGGGCAGAAATCAACTACAAATATATAAATAGGTACATAACATTGTATATTAGAAAGTAATAAATATTATGGAGAAAAGACAATTGAGTAATGGTAATAGAGTATATGATGTAGGGATCAGGTTACCATTTTAAATAGGGTAGAGTAGGGGAATTTCAGAAAGTAACATTTGAGTAAATTTTTGAAGGACAGGAGGTAGTAACCATGTGAATGGGGGGACAAAAATTCTGGTCTGAGAAGGCCGCTAAGGCAAATAATGCAAAGGTAAGAGTGTGCTTTGTGTGTTCAAGAAAGAACGAGGAGGCTGATGTAGAAGAATCAGTGAGAGGAAAGCAGATCTAACAATGAGAACTGTCTTGGTGGTAACAACATTTGTTACTGCAGTAATTACTATTAAATATGAGTCAATGCCCTGTGCCGAGAAATTATTTTTTCATCACGCATGGTGAAGCAAGTATAATTTAAGAACTCTGAAGTAGTGTTAGTTTGGTAACATCCAGTTACTACATATATCTCAATACATATTATATATTACTGGAAAGGAGATTGGAATGGTGGCATGATATATAACGATATCTTGGAGAACATCAAATATGTAATAATATACGAGGTCATAGAGTGCCTGAAAAATTCACAAAATCTTGAAAGGTTTGGCTAGGGCTCAAGAGTATTAACTGAACACAGGGAAGAATACATCTTATATTATTACCTTTAAGCTTCAAGACACAAAGGAATATTATTAGAATCATTTGGTAGTTAAATTTCCCTGATAGATTGAGGTAATAATTATAGAATGAAAAAACTAGTAAAATATAGATTCTATACTTAGAAAGACAAATGTTATGTGTACTCTTTTGTAATAGGTTCATATTACTATAGGAAAGAGGTATGAGAACAATACAGTATGACTAAATATTAAACCAAGTTGTATCCAGACCTTGCTACATTGACACAGTGATCTTGGTTGATCAGCATAGGGAACCCACAGAAAACTCCTGCTGAGGGTACTAATGGCTACTTCCTCATGCCTTTAATTCTGCATACCCATACCCAGAAAGGAAAACAGGCTTAAACTAAATTCCTGGAACACTCTGTCCGGCTGATTCTCTGTCTTGGAGACCATGCCTTTGTCTGTGGAGCATTATTTCTTCTCTAATAAAATTTCCTTTTATTTCTAACTCTGGCACATGCTTGAATTCTTTTCTGCATGCAGTCAAGGACCCTCTGTCTCTCAGTGTAGGTAGGACTTGAGTTACCACTTGGGGAAATTCACCTTGTCAATATTGTCAAGAAAACTTTAAAAATTTGCTTTAAAAAAGATTTTGTGACTTGGCCAGTTAGACAATAAAAGGCATATGGAAAAAAAATAGAAAAAGATAAAGGGATAAATAGGTATAAAAATAATTTATGTTGGGTGTAATAAAACATGAGAAAAGTTCCACATTACATTGAAGATATAATCCTTTGGAAAATATTTTGATGTTGAGAGAGACAAGACTTATTTAGAATGTATCAAATCTTAAAATTTTAAAACAATATTCTAAAGTGTTAAATAATGTCAAAAACTGTAAATACTAATACTTTGAAAAGTGTTTTAGACAGTCTTAGGCAACACTAGGAAAAGGCCTGACTTAGTTTATTACCAACTTTTCCTGTAGATAAATTTTAATCTAGCAGATAAAAGAACACCCATAACTCTTTAGGTAGCTAATTTCCTGCAACCAGAGGAGATCCACGGTGGCAGCAAATAGCCACACTGCTATAAACACACTTTTTTTTTTTTTCATTGGCTCATTTAACCTACATCAGAGGTGAATAAAATACTCATATACCCCTATACCACATATGAGGAAACTGAAATTAGAGTCATACAGATAACAAATGGTGGAAAATTAGGACTTAAACTGTCTAGCACAGCTCTAAAAACCCACACTAAATTTTTAAACTACAAAAGCTTTTTAACAGATGCTATTGTAGGGGTTTAGAATGAACCACCCCAAAATGTGCCTCAGTGGTATGTGGATTATTTTGAGCTAAAGGCAACTGAGACTTTGAAGGCTCAAGAGAAAGTTCCACATCTGCCCCCAAATCCCCTTAACTATCTAGAAGAATTTAAATTAGGAGCCTGGACCATGATAAAAGTTAAAACCAGAAATAATTTTGTACCTATTTATATGGTAGGACAAACTAATAATTACTGAACATATGCTTTCCCTGCAATTATCTTCTGAAGCCCCAAAGTGCATTACCTTATCCTTTGTTCAGAATGTCTTATATGCCCATTTTTCTTTTCTGTGTCTGAACCTCTCATTTATGCAGGGCCTCTAACTCTTTCGTGGGTGCAGGGTTCCCATATATACATATTAAATTTGATTATTTCCTCTTGCTAATCTGTCTCATTGTCTCCTGGATTTTTAGACCAGCAGAAAAAAAAAAAAATGAGAGCAAAGTTTCTTCCTTCTCAACACCCTTGAATTTATGAAAATCCCCTTGAATTTATGAAAGAATCTTCAGATGTTTCACCAACCTGAAATCTTATTCTTACTTTGAGATAGCAGATACGTATTTTTTCCCACAAAAACACAAGCAATTTCATAGCCTATTAATTAGAAATCTCATACACATATTTTGGGTATTACATAAAGTGAGCATATAATTACGAAAACATATTTTTGAACCTGGGGGTCTATTAATAAAGATGAGATAATAACTTTGTGATTAGTTATTGTCTTATGTAATCCAGAATATACTCACATTAGACATGGGGATTCTTTGAATGACCCATTCCCTTTGGTCACTAATTTCCTAAGAATCTCTGCCTTTACCCTGTCAGTAAGCAGTTTCCCTCATGACTTTTTCTTGTAAGGGCTATTTTTCCTGAAGACAAACCCATTTCTTGCTATTTCTTACTTTCCTGCTATTTCTCTTTGAGGATCAGACATCTCAGATAGGTTCTCATAGTCTCTTCTCTGTAAATTCAAACCCAGGCCCCATTCAGCACCCTAAAGTTCCTCTTCCTTCCCTTTCAGACTCAAATGCTTACCAAAATAGACTGGTTTCTATACAACCTGGATATTGTTTTATTATTTCAAACCAGATATTGTTTCAACCTAGGGTCACTGTTTCCTACCTACTCTGCATCCTTGTTTTTCCTACTTTCCTGTTTATTACTCTTCTCCTTGAGAAAACCAGTTGAATCAAAACAAGCAAAAAGATAGTTCCACTCATCCATAAAACTAACCCAATCAAAGAATTAAGAGTTTCTGTATACAAAACCAAATACACCCACATTTCCTTCTAACTTGTTCCTGGCAGAGTAAAAACACCGAGTTTTAATAACATTATTAATTTAACTACTGATAATCATTTTAAATCAGGAGAAAATTGATAATTGGCTTTCAAATTATAGTTTAAAGATGTTTTAGATAAGAAGCTGGTAAGAAAAAATAAGCTACATTGACTAACAAATTAGTCCAATGAAGGCTAGTCAGGTGGAGTAATTAACATTCACTGAGCACTCACTAATGCCAAGCATTATCTTATAATGGGGGAAAAAGGGAAATCTTTAAACAGTCTAACAATCAGGAGAGAGAAAACACTAGAAGAACAGTTCTTGTATATTAAATACAAAAAGTTCCCCATTGGCTACTCCTGTTTAATTCTCATTCATTGGGCAAGTCAAAGGATTTAACTGGCTAGAGAAACCACATTCTTTCTACTTAAGAGTTTTGGTTACAGTGAGGACATATGAGAGCCTTCCAGAGTACCAGGACAGCCCTCAAAATAGGGATAATGAGTTTCTACTTGATTTATGATGTAATAAAATTCAATTCAGCTTTTAAAATTCTACAGAGTAGCCAGAAATCTGGGCAAAGAATATTGAGAGCAAAAGCAGTTCTAATACAAAATGCATCTTCCTGACCTACACTGCATCAGGGCATACATGCAGATATATTTTCTTCTTCATTAAGTATTGATTTTTATGTTTGTTCTCACCCTGGTCCCCAAACACATCCCTGATTTCCTGTTTTAGGAATGAGTTATCTAAGTCTCAAACTATTATTTTGATAATGAAGGTTATTTTTGAGAAGATATGTGTCGTTCTGTTTCTATATTAGCTATGGAGGTTTTTAGGCATTGATCTTATCAATGTGAAAAACTGACATCCGTAGAGCCATTTTAAAATAAAGGTAGGTCACTCATTCCAGAAGAAATGCCTTGCCAGTCTTACTCCTCAAACCTTTGAACTGGGCAAAATAACCACTAGGCTGGGCCATGGCAACATAGTATTTCAAAATGTTGCAGAAATGTTGAAAAAGAAGACCAGGGAGAAACCAAGCACCACTTGGAGAGTTAGAGAACTCAGGTTAATTATGTCGTGGTCCCAGAAGAGCTAGTGCTCCGAAGATCTGGGCTGCTATGGACTATTACTCAGATATAACAATGGATGTGAAAAATCTAAAGGATTATTTGTTTTATCCTCTCTGATAAACTATTGAAGAAAAAATGAAACAAATTCATGATGTTGTGTCCAATTTTGAACAAAGGATGGGAATTTTTGGTCTTGATTTCTCTCCCTCACTTCCTGGTTGCCTAGTCTCACTGTGTTAAGGGAAGCATTTCTTATTTTCATTTCATTTGTCTTTGTAGAAGTTATCTCTTGTTGCTGCATCCAATGCACTCCCACCTGTAGGTCTGTTGCCAGATGGATACCTAGGATCAAAACTGAAACCGAAGGGAAAAAGTTTCTTATGGCGGCAAAGGGATTTCATCTTAAGCTCATCTCATATATATGAGACCGACATCAAAAGAGGGAGGAAATGATAGGGGACATCACCTGTAAAATTATTAATCTTTTAACAGGAAATGATATGGGACATCTCTTACAGAGTTCTTAATTTTTTAGGAAACCTAGGTAAGTTTTCTTCTTTCTTTGGGGAAGAGGCCCTCTCCTCCAAATCCAGATAATGACCCTGAAACTGGTAACTCAAGTTCTCTGACTTTTGATAAGGATCATGGGACCATCATGTGGGAATGGCCCTAGACCAGGCAGGGTCCTTAGAGTCTGAGAGGGGAGGGGACTTAGTTCAAAGGTTTTTTATTCTATAAGAAGTATGTTAACCAAGCCTGGTTTCCTTTACTCATTTAATAGGCAAATCAATAATAATAGGTATATGATTTAAATAATAAGTTTGTATCTTCCTTTCCTTGTCTAGGGACTGAGGCGGCACTTCAGCAGGAAACCCAAGACCCCATTCTGACTAAGGCAGAGAGGGAAAGAGCTCCATGAAACCCCATAGGGCGGGACTATGACCCTTCTCAGCAGGAAGCAGATATGGAAGAAGAGACCTTCCACTTGCAATCCTCTCCTCATGCTCTTCATAGCTCTCTTATTTGGTCCCTGTATTCTAAACTGTCTACTAAAATAAAATAAAATAAAGTTCCAGATGGTTGTGACATCTGGACCCTGCTTATACCAGCCCCTTGGCCAGGAAGATTAGGAGGTTGATCCTAAGAGAATTTAAAGGGCATCAAAAGGGGGGAAATGAAGAGGAATTTGCAATCAAAAAACTAATCCCCACTTTGATCTGCTTCTGTGGACATGCTTACTGCATAGGCAGGAGGGCAAAGTGATCTCGAAGATCAGCTGAAGACTCACCCTCCCCAAAGATTGTTTTGTCTCTATAACATACATATTACCTAAATTCCTAAATCACATGCTCTGTAACTGCCCACAGCCCATGCTAACGGTAACAGCATGGATATAAAAACAAAATTACCCCTAAGCTCAGGCCCCAGATCTTCAGAGTGCTAGCTCTTCTGGGACCTCCTATGTAATAAACCTGAGTTCTCCAACTCTCCAGTGGTGCTTGGTTTCTTGCCAGTCTTGTTTAGCAACATTTCTGCAACAAAACAACTGTTTACAAAGCTAACAGGAAAGCAGACATCTTGACCATCACCAAACTATAAGTTTAAGACATTCTTTAGAACTAACACCGCCCCTTAATCAGAACACAAATTTGTGTTTATGCCTGAATCAGTGGTTCCCAAATACCTTTTTCTGGTTTTGAAATCTCAAATGCTTGTTGCCTCTCACTTTTGTGTTTTATTTTTAAGTTAATATCTTCTAAAGGGGAGAAAAGGCATCATTTAGTGAAAACTGACTCTAGCCCGTGACTCAGTATCTCTAGGATTCAGGTAAAACTATCATTAGAAATATGTCAGAGGTATGATATTTTAGAGCCGTATGGAATTGGATAATCTGCCTGATTTACATTAAGAACTAGCATGCTACTCACTATTTGCCATTTTTATAAGTTTTTCCTTAGAAGTGAAAAATTATATGCTTTCTTTTTAACACAGATGATATTTCACCAATTTTAAAAAGAATTTACCCTCTTATGAGAAATGCCACAACTGCCATGGAAATTAACAGTGACTTGGAGACAGGGTTAACTATGTTTTAAAAAATTATAAGAGCCACAGCATAGCTGAGGACACTTCTTTTTGCAATAAAATGGTGTCCCTTTGTTGACCCGCTTTAAGCCTTATACACAGCACTGCAGTCAGTAAAGACATAAAATATATGAACTATGAAACATTTTAAATATTGACATTTTATTTATTTTTTTAAAACTCATAAAATGTTACCCCTGAGTGCTGAAATTCAGAGCTGTCTACTTCAGTTCATCAGATACCTAGTGGGAAGATGTAATCACAAAGCTAGAAAAATGTGAAACACTCCAGGCTAGACATCTTAGGCTAATCATAATGCAGAAAAGTTCTTTAAGGGTTTGAGCACACAGCACTTCATAAATAGTGCTGCTACCAATTAATTTCTTTAAAATGAAGATTATGGATTTCCCATGGTGCAATTAATGTCAGAAAGTCAACCTCTTTTATAAGAGAAAATGGTTATTTTGTCTCCATTCTAATTCTGAATTAAGATAGAACTTTCTCCCCATTCTCTTCACCCACACACATTTAATATTAGATATTGGTGCAGCTAATTTAAATTTTTCTCTCTCAATAAAGGACTCTGTCCTCTACTAAACTAAATAAATGATGCTTATTTTAATAGATTTAATAAAATAATACATCTCAAGGTACTAAAGCAGCAGAGATTAAAGGATGCTTTATAGAACATACATCATATATTTTATATACATTATATATTATACTACTATATTTTTATAATTTATTATATTGCATATAATTAATTTTAATCCAAGATACTCAATCGAAGACCAGAATATTGGCTAGTGACTATACGATAAAAAAATAAAGAGACAATTCATGTATCAGTCTTTTATACTTCTCTTTTGGGGAACCATCTTCTTTCCCCTCTAGTGTTCCTAACTTAGTTCTTAAAGTATAAACTTCTATCCTTTTGGAAGAATGAAGAAGGGATTTCCAGTCTTTGTTCTATTCTACTGAGCAATGCTTCAATGAGAGCAATGTCTTATCTGATTGGTAAAATTGGACGAAAAGATGAAATATGAAGAGCTCAGCCTTTCCAACAATCTCCCTTTTGAGTTAATTGGATCTATTGATGTGGGCTTTCACTTCTTGCTCTTCCTTGTTTGTAAACATACTTGGACCAGGGCTTCACTCCTGCCTATTAGAGGCCCACTTTTGGGCTTTTAGTTGTGATGCAACAATGTGCTTGCAGTAAGCTTAGAAAGCATGTGCTCTACTGATCAATTATGGTCTGAATGATTGTGTCCCCTCAAAATTTATATATTAAAATCTAATCCCCACTGTGATGAGAATGGAGGTGGAGCCTTTGGGAAGTAAAGAGGTCATGAGGGTAGAACCCTGAGGAATGGAATTAAGAAGAGAGCAGAGCGCTAGCTTGCTCCCTTTCTACCATGTGAGAATATGACTAAAAGGCAGCAGCTTGAAGCCTGGAAGAGACCTTTTCCCAAAACTCAACCATTCAGGCACCTTGATCTTGGATTTCCAGCATCTAGAACTGAGAAATAAATGCTTATTGTTCATAAGCAATCAAGTCTATGGTATTTTGTTATAGCAGTCCAAACAAGATCTAGAACATGTGAAAGGCACAAGTACGTGTCACCCATCCCATGTTCAGATTTCAACTGTTTCACACCTGTAGTTGAAAGCTGTATAGGAAATTTACTCACATTTGTTTATTTAAACATGCTCTACTTAGATGTATGTTCATACATGTGTTTGATAAATGTATAGTTTCGGTGTGTTATAAGCTTAACCAAGATATTTACTGTATATGACGTTAATTGCTTATATCTTTTTTTTTTTTTTTTAGATTTCTCGTTTAGATTATGGACTTCTTGGATAAAGATCATAATGTTTCTCATACAGAAAGTAATATAGAAGATACACAAAACTGGTAGTTCACAGGTTGAAAATGAGTATTTCATAAAAATGAAATCCAAATATGTAATAAACAGCATAAAAAGTTTAATTACTATATTTCAACAATTTAATTATTGAACTACTGAATTAAATTGGACAATTGAAATATTTTTAAATAATTGCATAAGAAAATTTAAGTATAGTTCTATTCTAATAATGAAAATATCCCATGAGACTCCATTAACTAGGAAAACATTCATATTATATTCTTGAATATAAAAAATGTATTAGCTGATATATTTTCCTATATCTATCTATATACTCTATACAACCTGACTACACTAACATTTAGAAATATTTAAATTTTGGTAGACTAAAAAGACTATATTGTCTACCAGAAATTCTGGGAGTAAATCAGAGAGGGCAAGGAAGGGAGAGAGGACCCATATAGCAAGGCTTGTGAATTGAGGTAGCTCAGCAGAATATGTTTGTTCATTCATTTTGTTATAAACAAGAACTTTCTACAGTTTCTGACATTTGACTAATAATCCTTCAATACGATGGCAGATCCAAAGGTTAGTTTAATCTAAATTTCTGTTCTGTGTGCTTGTTGATCATGTTTATGCTCATTTATATTAGAAAGGTAAGCAAATAATGAGCATAAATGAAAGTGGATGAAACTCTATTTATCAACTTTATATTTACCTAAAAAATACTCTACTCAATTGTACCATAAAATTTGCACACATAAGAATATCAGAAACCTCAAGTCAAGTCAGAACCGATTTCTGTCTCAGAATATTGTTTAAGTAACCAAAATACGAGTGTTTTTCCCAACTCCTGAAATACCCTTAAGTCATACATGAAAACAGATTTAAAAGGCAGTCTCTATCATTGTGTTTCAGGTTTAATTCAGGAAAGGGGAGTCGTTTGAAAATGAGGACACATGTACCTTTATGTCCTAGACTTTGTGTTGCCTATTATAAGGCAAACATTTCACAATGGCATATAATTCTATAGACTACAGAAAAAATTCTCCTAGATGTCTTGCATACAACTAAAACAATCTGGTATAATCTATTTCAACTTGGTAAAATTAAAACTATATTCTAGTTGGATATGTCTCTCTGGGAAAATTTTGTTTTCCTAAGCTGTCAACTTTGATGAGAGTTCCAGGTGCTGCTGACAAAGCATTAGATGGTACCACTGATGTATGGAGAAAGGAAAGAAAATGTCTTGCAACCAGATTTAAATAAAATATACTCAGGGGGAAAATCCCATGTATCAACACACAGCGATTCTAAGCATATTGCTGAACTAGGATTACAGTCTTGAAGGGTGGTCTCAGGACTCCAAGGCAATAAATACCTCACATTATGAAAAATGCCTTAAATATGAAGCGGCAAATCTGTCTAATATTATTGTAATTGGAAGTTCAAATAGAAAGCTGTAATCAGTTGCATTAGTTTGAAAAAAAAAAAAGTAAAATTAAAATCCTAAGAAAAAATTTTAGTAGGTACAAATAAAATACTGTAAGTATCAGAAGCAGTTCGAAAATGACATATGTTTAATATAGATACAGTTCTTAATTTGCATTAGTGATAAAACACCTGAAAACTATCCACTAATGCTTTTAAAATAAACTTTTTTTTTCTGCACTGTAATTAGCCGAGGGATCTTAACAGTAAAAAGACTGCATTAAAACTATTAATGTAGCATCTAAAGTCAACATGGTGTTTAATATCTATTCAGCTTACTGAGGTACTAAATTCAACTTACCCTTTCAGAATCATGCATGAAATCCTAATGACTTAATGTTCATTGTTAGCAAGAAATAAATTGTTCACTGTAGAGTTTACCCTAATCATTAATAATCACCTGGTGAATAAGTAGGAAGGGCAATACGCATGTGATTCCTATGAGGGCCAATTGACAGGAATCTTACAGAAAAGTTCCTTTAAATTGTGAAATTGCACAGAAGTTCATTAAAGTTGTATTATTTTATGCACTAGCTCTTAATACTGGGAACTGGCTGGTAGTGAACAAATGATATGTCTTTATAGGGATTCATGTATCCCTTACCATAAGTTTTCCCTTATTGCCAAGAAACAAATTCTCAAGGAATAGGCATAATGGGAGGGTTATTAGTAGTATCCCTAACTTTAGGGACTACTTCACACTGTCCTTGTGTTAAAGTCAGAGGAACTAGTCTCTTCAGTTTTTAGAAAAGAGCTGAATGAAAAATTTGTTGTCTTTAAAGCATATGTGTAACTTCTCTTTTTCCTTTAAAGATGGAGTATAAATAGGATAAAATGCACTTAGATCGTCAGTAGCTTTGGATTGACCCATTTATATACAGAAAATCTTCCTTACAAAAAGTTTAATATTTTATCTGTGGAGAAACACTTATAATTTGCAGTTTCATTGTTCCATAATATTTTGTTCAAATATACATCATTCCGTTCTTAAAGGACAAATATGTAAAGTGTTCAGAAAAAATGCCTTGTTAGTGTCCTTTGGTGTGAATATTTAATAGTTAAATGCTTCAGAGTAAAAGAGAACATAAAATTTTTTTTGCAGATTCTGGAACTGACAGAGGAAAAATGTTCATTTGCCTAATGACAGATGTGACATGTTTCAAAAAGCAGCATTTCTCTTATTTATACAACTCTAAGATAATGAACTTTGGTATATATAAGAAAAGAAGAATCAAACAGGGGAAAAACTTAAAGCAATTAACATGCTTAAGTTCTATAGTTTTCTAAGAATCAGATAATTTTTTACACATTAATAAGCACTGAAGCTTATTTTTATATAGTTTGTTCATTTGCTATAGCTCAGAAAAAAACCCTCGATTTTAGTTATATTACCAAATGTTTACCTATATTTATATTAATCTAGCTGAATATATGTACCTAAAATCAAGGATTTTTCTATTTATGTGCAGACATCTTCAGTAGAAACAGAAAATTTTTAAAAAATTACAAGTAAATATGTAATTGTACCACTGAATTAGAAAAAAAGTTAAATAGCTTAGATAGTAATACCTAATGCTTGTGGAAAAGGATGCCTTGCCATTTACTCTAGTAATGTTAATTTTGAGAATTTAAGAAATTAGACATATACAATCAATATGACATATAATTAAGAAAAAAATCAGAATATAAAATATGTAGTCATTATCATTTCAACTATACAAAAGGAGAAGGTGAGGGGAAATACCTGAATATATACAAAAGAATTATGATGGGGTAGTGAGAAACTGGTAAAAAAAATTTCTTTTTTGCCAGTACATAACTTTCATTAAATAAAAGGATTTCAAAAATATAGTCTAAAATATATATTTACCTAATATTTAATCAAGATTAAATTTTATGTAAAAAATATTATCCATTATCATATACAAATAGTGAGACTTTTTTAAGAAGCAGCTTTTGTTGTTGATAATGACAGTTATGTTTATAAAATTTCAAGGATAAAATAAAGTGTTATTCATCCAACCTTAAGTTCAATTACATCAGATGAACGACATTAAAGTTTTGAGTTTCTGCCTTTTGCAACAAATGTATTGGTGATAACCCAAATTATGTAGCTAATCTTGAGCAGTATAACAGGCATTTTCTAGCAGTTTGACTACTTTTGCTAAAAACAAATATGTTTTTGTGGTCAAATTCAGAGGAAAGAAATTTAGACTCTCATTCATGAGAAAATTGTATAATGATACAGTTTTCCTAAATGACAGATTGTAGCAAGATAGGTTATATACTGTACAAGATATCAATCTAACAAATGATAGAGAACTATGAATAATGCTTATTATTTTTAATTGAAAAGATCAGAATAGCTGGGAAGTAAAAACAGGCTAATAATCTCTTTTCAAATGATTCTATTCTATCTTCCCTCTTCCAAAACGCATAGCATGAAGAAGTAAGTCTAAAGCAAAGGCAGAGTAGCACCATCCTAAAGCATTGCATCCCTCGTCTCTCATCTTTGTTTCTCTGTTTGCAAGGCAGTAAGAAAAACAAAACTGACATAATTTACAGAGTAGTTGGGAGCAATAAATGAAATACAGAATGAGTAAATAAAAACTAAAATAAACAAAGGAAGATAAGAGAAAATCCTCACACGAATTGAACATTTATTATGTTGGTGTTAGATGTATTTTACTCTTCAGCATTTCTTACTAAAAATCACACCTATTTTTTAGTAGTAATTTGTTTAGTTTGGTCACAGATGTAGGACAACTGACAAAAGATATGGAAATGAAAGGAAAGGGAGGTTGGTACAGTAGCCTGAAACCATGGGAGGCTTTAAATTCTGAATCAATTTAATTCTGGCTGGCTGTTGAATAAACGTAGAGCTGTGAAAAGTACTAGGAATTGGGACTTTAATAAAAGAAAACTGAGCAATTATATCTGGAATATTGTAAGAATTTCAAGGAACTCTAATTTCAAAGCAACCAAGTTCCATGAAATTCAATAGCTCAGAAGCTCCTACAACCACTAACTTGACATGGTCTGTTTTCTTTGTTTCTCTCAGCCTGACACTCCATTCGCCTGTGCATGCTACACGGTGAAAAATAATTTGATTTAAGGAACACTAAGTGAAACACTTTTTGCTTCTCCATTGCAAATAGTCAAGTTTAATTTATACGAACCTAGATTCTTTAAATATTGTGTAGTTTCATAACTTGGAACAATTTACTTAACAACTTTAGGCCTCAACCCTCTAAATTATAAAAAAAAAAAAAAAACAAAGTATGACTGAGGACAATGTGACATATGTAAACAAACTGCCTAGCATAATTCTGACACATAATATGGGTACTAGTTTGCCTCATATTTCTCAGTCTGTTGTACTTTCACGATTATAGGTTATGAATATATTTCTCATTTTAAATTTATTTTTACTATTTCATATATACTTAGGTTTTACAGCTGTTGTTCTTTCTTCAGTATCATTAACTTCTAAGTCATAGCTACTTTCTATAACTAATTTTTTACATCATAGACTATTACTTCTTTTTTAGAATTTTTCCTAATCCAAAAAGAAATATTTTAAGAGAATCATCAAATTAAGTTAACAGTGTTTTTTCCTTGTGAAAATGAAAGCAGACATTAGCACTACCTACATTTTTGAAAAGTTTTCATTGCTTTGTTAAAAGCTGTTTTCATTTTTCTTTGACGTTTAGAATATTTTAGATTTGAATCAATTTTGACTTTGCCCTTTCCTTTTTCCTTCTATAATTTAATTTGATCCCTAGTCTTTAGATCATTTTATAATTCTATTTTCTTCTGCTGTTTTGTCATCCACTGTTTACTGTGGCACTTATTTTGTGTTTAAATTCCCTTTTTTATGTCTCCACCCCTGATTGTTCAGTTTCTAGAACTTCCTCCATTGAATTATACACCAAAACCCACTCTTTTAACCTAATTTTCTTTTAATCTTTCATCTTCCAAGTTACACATTATTAAATTTAATAATGTGATATTATCTTGCTTCATTCTCAAGTTTTCCTTAATATATATAGTAACAAGTACTACAATATAAATCATAAAAAAAAGTTTCCTTAGCTTTTAGATAAGATAGATTTTTCCCTCTTCATCTCTTCATTACTCTGATAATTTTACAAGTATTTTTTAAAATAAGCTTCATTTAGTATCTTTATGCAGATGAAAGGAGTGCCCATGAATACATAACATGGTAACAGAGATGACATTAAATGGTCTGTGCTATCCCATGCCCTTGCTGAGGAAGGCCACCATGTTCACCTCCATGGCTGTGAGAAGGTGTCTTCTCGTTTTGTATCACCCAACTTACTGCTCTAACTACCCAAATCTGACTGCTACCAGGCTAAGCAATCAATAAACATGAGCTATTTGGATTATGGCATTGATAAAGAGCAAAAGAGAACTCTGATATTCTATTGCGTAGCACTAAACCTCCTGCTTTGTAATTTCTAAATCTATATGATGTAGTAGGGGGGAAATATGCTCATGGAGGCAGACAGACTTTGTTTCAAATCCTAACACTTTTTATGCAGACTTGAACAGATCACTTAATCTTCTGAATTTAGGTTTTATTATAGGTGAACTAGAATATGCACTTCTCAAATTAATTATAAAATTTAAAGGCAATAATAAAACTAAAGCATTTATCACAGCACCTGTCAAAGAGTAGGAACTCAGTAAATAGTGGATATTGTTCTTAAAATGATCTATTTTTTCCTGTCTCCCTCATTTGAATGCTGGCTCCTAGAGGGAGACCACTGGACTCCATCATGTTAACCCTAATGTCAAACTGGCTTTAAAATTTTTGATTTACTGTGAAACAAAACATTTTATATATGTCTTATATATAAATCAATTGTATATATAGGCATATGACTGCATATATACACATGACATATGCCACACACACAACCAAACCTATATTCTTCTTTTGCTTATTATGAACTCCCTCTGTAATTCAGGAATACTATTTGTATTTTTCCCCCCTAAATCTAAATCTTCGACTCTCTTTGTGTCCCATTGACAACTTAAATAGTTTTACTTGGTAAATTACTCCAATGATTAGAATCTCAATTGGTAAAATAACAACAAAAAAAAAATGAAAGAAAAACTACTAGGTTATATGACATACCCAATAGAATGAAATTGTCTAAAAACTTTAGGTATTAATTTTAGTCACATGTCTAACTTGGCAATAATATGGCTGCATGCTCCTTTTAAAACATATTTATGTCTTACAGGTTAACTATCTTCCTACTGGCACTTAAATTAAACTACAGTTATCTTCCTATATTCATGCTATACTGCAATATAACAACGCTTTCTGATAAAGACGTAAACAAATATGTTGGATTGCCAAAGGAAGTGTGGTGGAAAAGTAAAGATTGTATCTTTTTGGCAGCTCTTCATCAGGGTACTGGAGTGTATAAAGAACTGGAGGCTAATCCCCATTATATATCATAGGACATTGTTACATTCATTCTGTACATCTGTCTCACAGTCCAGACAGGAGAGTAATTACTGCTGAGATAAGCCTTTTCTGGAATATATGCAATTAATTTGCCTGAGAAAAGGAAAGAAGCCTGCCACTTTAATAATGTTTAAGTATACCTAATCTATTTCTTTCCTATTCCTGAAGTTTCCTAAATATGAGAAAGAAAGAGGATTTGAATGTACTTACAGCTGCCTGTTCTTTATGTAAATCATCCATGGGCCTGTAATATTTTATCTTAAAATGAGTGGTATGAAATAATACCATAAATTATAATAGAATGTGGAGCAAATGGAGAATTACTTTTAAGATGAATTCAGGATATAGTTTTCATGCAAAAAGAATGTTTCTCTTATCAAGTAGGAATTATTCTCTTATTAAAGCTTTAAGGGCACACAATTTTATTAATTTGAATTCTGAATATATTTTTAAACTAAATCGAAATTACTCCTCTCCAGATTCTTGATAAAGTGCTATTTAGCCATATATACTTCTTAGTCTTTTATATTTAGCTCCCCCTTTTTTATTATGCATAGTAACCTGATTATACATAATGCTATACTTTCAATTCTTCAATTGCCTGCAATTTTTCAAAATTCATCAATGCTCCAAGTGTCTTTATGCAGCCCCATACTTTACTATTCAAAGATTAACAAATGAGCTGAGAACTTGACTTACATTTAAATAAAGCAAATGACATTTTAAAAGGCTGGGGAAAATGATTGTTTATATGTTTACTTATACTAAAATAAGAATTTTTAATATTTGTTTTGAATGAGAACAAAGAAGGTTTAATAGCACAAAAAGATTTTTTAACTTCTTTCGTGTGATCTGGCTTTTTGGAGTTAATCTTTACATTGTAAAAAGAAATATTCAACTCAGTGATGTGCCTACTATATAAGATACCTGGAACAGAGCATTTTTAAAACTCTCCTCTTCAATAAATAAAACTTACTTTAAATAATAATCATGACATAAAATGGATATTAGTGATGGCCAGAAAAAAAAAATGCAGCTTAGTAAAGCCTTTGACATACTGAACTAAACTTTGTAAATGTGATTTTGTCAAAAAGTAATGTTTTAATAAATATAGTATTTGTTTAATAAGAGTCTACAAAAGATGCAAATTAGGTAAATATTAAATCTTGACCTGCAACATTTTTTACTGGTGCATTAGTTTTAAAATATACAATTTAAATAGAAAAAAACTGTTCAGAATTGAAGATACTCAAATCCAGTAAAACATTTAGTGAACTAAATTTTGATAGTGAGGGAAAATGGAGTTTGTCATTCCGAAGTATGTCTCTGAGATATTACATTAAGCTGCTTATTTTTAAGGAAATAAAGAAGACTCAGAAAAAAAAAACCTTTGACCTTCTCCCTAACTGCCTAAAAGGAGTTTAGATGAGCCAGGGAAGGAGCTACCACCACAGGTAACTACAGTTTATTACGAACTAGTGTGTGATGCACAGAAAGGAACCCAGCAAGGCCCATTTGTTCAAAGTCCTCTCTGTATCTTATTGTCAAAAATGGCCCAGTAAATTTTTTTCACTAAACATTTGCCTTTTCATTTCCATGTAACTTACCTTCCTCCCCTTTGAAATCCCAAAGCACCTTCCTCCCTACTCTTCTCTTTAGCTCAAGAATGACATATAAGCCTCAACTACTTCCTTTGTCCTACGACCTTATTCTTATAGCACTTCTTTGTGTATATACATAATAAATTTGGTTATTTTCTCTGACTTTGCCTCATGTTAACTTGACTATTAATCCAGCCAGAAGAATATATAATTATCCCCTTCTCCCAAATATATACCTTGCAGTTCTCACTTTAAGTCATAAATAAAAATAAATGCTCCAAATGCTTAGATTAAATGATAGAACTAAAGTAACTCATGGACCATTCTTTTGCATTGCAATGACTATGTTCTCATTGATTGTTTTGAATTTATTGTTAAATGCATTAAAATGTAGTAGCATAGGGGTTGAAAACACAAATTGAGTTTAAAGCTTGCTGGATGATTTAAACTATTAATATTTCAACTCTAATTGGAAGTTCTCCCAATTAACTTTTACTTAATAATAAAATGTAGTTTTTTTTCGTTTAAGGGATACGTAATAGAAATGTGATAATTAAAATGCTTAAAAGTATATGCATGTAAAATGTTAATCCCAATCATAACCTGGAGTTACTAAATTAGAATTTAGATCTAATATAAAATCTTTCTGGGAAGGAATCTCATCGATGACATTTTTAGACTTGTCGGCCTATACTAATAGTAAATACAGATGACTTTGTCATTTTTTATTATTGTTTTAAAGGCCTTACAGTCAATGCATCTCCTTACTAATCTGATTAGTCTATAAACATGCAATATTAAGGTAACTGATAGCTTTCACTACCTTGTGACAAGTTTAAATATGATAAGCAGTGGAAGATTATGAAAGCAAACATGAAAAACACTTTTGTTTTGCCTTGTTTTATTTTTCTTTATTGTTTTAATGAGGGCTGTATTAAAATGTGTATTTATTCTTAGACAAAGTTAAAAAACTTTTATACCCAGAAAACTTGTTTTGGGGTGACCCACTTACACTGGCCTTTTAAGTGGAAATATATGTTTGTTTGTTTGTTTGTTTGTTTGTTTTGTTTATTTTTGTTGTTTTTTTTAACGTACTGTTGGCCAGAAGGGTCTATCAAGAAATATTCAAAGTTATGAAAAACAATCTACAACCACTAATACTCTACCTAGCAAGGCTTTCAATTAAAATGGAAGTGAGATAAAGAGCTTCCAGACAAACAAACAAAAAAAGAAAGCTTAAGGAATTCATCATCAACTAGCCAGCATTATAAGAAATGTTAAAGGAACTCCAGCAAAAAGAGGAACAAGAAATAAAATAGAAATAACAAATATGAATAATAAAATGGCAGTAAAAATGTGCCTATCACTTTAAAAGTAAACAGATTAAAATGCTCCAATCAAAGACATAGGGCTGCCTAATAGATAAGAAAATAAGAACCATGCATATGCTGTCTCCAAGACATCAACTTCAGATAAAATGGTCCTCACAGACTGAAAGGGACAGATAAAGATATTTCATGCAAATGGATATGAAAAAAGCTGGAGTAGCAATATTTATGTTAGATAAAATATACTTTAAAACAAAAATTACAAGAGACAAAATGAAGAGACTGATAAATCAAGAGGCCATAACCATAGAAAACATACATGCAACCCAACATAGGAGCACCTACATGCATAAAGCAATTATTGACTGAAATAAAAGGAGAGATCAACAGTAATACACTCAGAGTAGGAGACTTTAACATCCATTGACATCAATGGAGAGATCTTCCAGGTAAAGAATCAACAAAGAAACAATGAATCTAAAAGATACACTAGAACAGATATATTTAATAGATATTTACAGAGCATTTTACTCCAAAGTAGCAAATATACATTCTTCTCAAGTGTACATGGAACATTTTTCAGGATAGATCAAATATTAGAACACAAAACAAAGCTCAATTAACTTAAAAAGATTGAAATATCAACCGTCTTCTCTGGTCACAATGGTAACTAGAAATCAACTACAAAAAAAAGTGTAAATTACACAAACACATGAAGCTAAATAATATGCTACTAAACAATGAACGGATTATTAATGAAATCAAGGAAGAAATTAAAAGATATCTAGAGACAAATGAAAACATAACAACTCAAGATCTATGGGAAACAGCAAAAGCAGTCCTAAGAGGGAAATTCATAGCAATACAGGTCTACCACCAGAAACAAGAAAAAGCTCAAATAAATAATCTAACTTTACAATTAGAAGAACTAAGAAAAAAGCAGCAAACAAAGCACAAAGTGAATAGAAGGACGGAAATAATAAAGATTAGAGCAGAAATAAACAAAATAATTGTCTAGAAAAAAATACAAAAAATTAATAAAAGAGTTGGAATTTTGAAAGGATAAACAAAATTGACAGACCCTAAGTCACACTCATCCAAAAAAAAAAAAAAGAAAAGGAGGACTCAAAATCAGAAATGAAAAGAAAAATAACTTGGACTTAATAGAAACACAAAAGATCATAAGAAAATACTATGAGCAATTATATGCCAACAAATAGGACAATCTGGAAGAAACAGACACATTCCTAGAAACATATAATCTCCCAAGACTGAGTCAAGAAGAAACAGAAAATCTGAATTGATCGATTACCACCAATGAAATAGAATCAGTAGAATCAGTAATCAAAAACCTTGCAAAAACCAAAAGATGTGGACCAGATGGATTCATAGGTGAATTTTACCAAACAGTCAAAGAAGAATTATCACCTATTTTCCTGAAACTATTACAAAAAATTCAAGAAGAGGGAAGGCTCTCTAGCTCCTTTTATGAGTCTACCATTACCTTGATTCTAAAATCGGGCAAAGACATTACAAAAAAACTATAGGCCAATATCTCTTATGAACTTTGATGCAAAAATCCTCAATATTAGCAAACCAAATTCAGCAATACATTAAAAATATCATATACCATGATCAAGTTGGATTTATTCTTGAGATGCAAGGTTGGTACAATATCCACAAATCAATTAATGTGACACACCACATTTACAAATCAAAAGATAAAAAACATATAATCATACTGATAAATGCAGAAAAAGCATTCAACAAAATCCAGCATCCATTTATAATAAAAACTCTCAGAAAAAATGGGAATAAAGGAATATAACTCAACATAATAAAGGGCATATATGACAAACTTACTACTAACATCATACTCAATGAGGAAAAGCTAAAAGAGTTTTCCTGAAGGTCAGGAACAAGACAAGGATGCCCACTTTCACCACTCCTCTTCAACATTCTATTGGAAGTCTTAGCCACAGCAATAAAAAATATAAGGTATCCAAACTGGAAAGAGAGATGTAAAACCCTTGCTATTTGCTAATGACATGATACTATATAGAGAGAACCCTAAAGAATCCACCAAAAAAAAAATCTGTTAGAACTGATCAATGAATTCAGTAGAGTAGCAAGATACAAAATTAATATTCAGAAGTGAGTGGCATTTTTATACACCAATGATGAACTTTCAGAAAGAGAAATTAAGAAAACAATTTCATTTACAATTGCATCGAAAACTATAAAATACTTGAAAATCAAATTAAACAAGGAGGTAAAAGACCTATTTAATAAAATTTTAAGTCATTGGAAAAAGAAATCGAAGAAAATACAAATAAATTGAAGCATATACCATGCTCATGGGTAGGAAGAATCAACATCATTAAAATTGCCATATCACCCAAAGCAATTTATAGATTCAATTCTATTCGTATCAAAATACCAATGGCATCTTTCAGGGACCTAGAACAAATAATCCTAAAATTTACATGGAGCCACAAAAGACCCTGAATAGCCACATCAATCTTGCAAAAGAAAAACAAAATTGAAGGTATCACACTACCTGACATCAAACTATACTACAAAGCTACAGTAATCAAAATAGTGTGGTGCTGGCATAAAAACAGATAGATGGATCAATGGAACAGAACAAAGAGCCCAGAAATAAATCCACACCTATATGCTCATTTAATATACAACAAAGGAGTCCATAATATACAATGGGGTAAAGACAGTCTCTTCAATAAATGATGTTGGGAAGACTGGACAGATTCATGAATAAAAACAAACAAACAAAAAAACTGGACCCCTTCTTACACAGTATACAAGAATATATTCAAAACAAATTAAAGAGTTAAATGTAAGACCCAAAACTATAAAACTTCTAGAAGAAAACATAGTCAGTAAACTCTCTAGTATTACTAACAGTAATTTATTTTCGGATATATCTCCCTAGGCAAAAGAAATAAAAAAAATAATAAATGGGACTACATCAAACTAAACAGATTTTGTACAGCAGAGGAAACCAACAAATAAAAAGACAACTGACTGATTAGGAGAAAATATTCACTAATGACACATTTCATAAGAGGTTAATATCCAAAATATATAAAGAACTCATACAACTCAACAACAATAAAACAAAAAATCTAATTAAAAAATGGGCAGAAGATCTGAACAGATACTTCTCCAAAGAGGAAGACATAGGGCCAATAGATATATGAAAAGATGCTCAAGGTCACTAAATTCAAATTTAAGCCATGATAAGATATCACCTGACACTTGCCAGAATGGCTATCATTAATAAATCAAAGAACAAGTGTTGGTGAGAGTGTGGAGAAAAGGGAACCCTAATACATTGCTGGTGGGGTTGCAATTTGGTACAGCTACTATGGAAAATTGTCTGGAGGTTCCTCAAAAAATTAAAAATGGATATACCTTTGGACTCAGCAAATGCACTTCTGGGTATTTATCTAAAGGAACCCCAAAATATAATTTATAAAGGTCTATGCACACCATTATTCATGGCAGCACAATTTACAATAGCAAGATATGGAAGCAACCTAAATGCCAATCAACGAGACGATTAGATAAAGTTATGGTTCATATATACAATGGAATATTAGCCATTAAAAAAGGAAATCCCACCATTTGTATGGACCTAGAGGGTATTATGCTGAGTGAAATAAATCAGACAGAGAAAGATAAGTACCATATGATTTTACTTAGATGCAGAACCTAAGGAACAAAAAAACAAACTAATAAAAAACTGGCTCACAAATATAGAGGACAATCTGGTGACTGACAGAGAGGATGGGGTATTGCAGGGCTGAAAGAATGGGGTGAAGGGCTAAAGAAGCACATATTAGTAGATAGATGGTTACAGGGATGGGGAGCATGGCATAGGGAATAAAGTTAGCATTAATAAATTGGCTAGGTGGAAAACCAGAGGAGAGATGGAACAATTAGGGGGATTGTTTTAAAAACTATATAAATGTCTAAACAGTATACTGTATACTTGAAATGAATTATGTGTGTGTGTGTGTGTGTGTGTATACATGCACTGTAAAAGGCTATATCTGATACTTTTGATTCAGATCAGTTAGAAAATGAATAACAATTTCTAAAGAGAAGAGTCTGAAGTGGTAGAAATTATAAAAGCTAAGAATTACTGACAATACACTTTTCTTATATGGTTATCCATAAGAAATCAATGAATATTTTTATATTTTTGACAGAGTATAAGTAACAGGCATGCAAATTACTGATAAAACAAGTCATTCCATAGCATGGTGCACAGATCCTAATCAGGGTAAATTTCACTCTTCAGTCTTAGGTTCAACTAAAGTTATTCTTATTTTTAAGTTACCTTCAACTTATTTAAAGGTATTTGGAATCAATACATAAATATCAAAATGTGCTTTCTTCAATATCTGATATGTACAGGGCACACTTTTCACCCATACTATGAGACCATTTATAAGATTTTTTAAGTCATTTATAAGATTAATAATCTTTTACAAAAAAAGATCTTCTCCCCTCCTGTACCCAAATACAAGGCTACATTTCACCATGAACATTTACGATAAACTTCTCAGATTTATTTAGTCACAAGAAGGTAATATTTACAATTTCCCTCAGTTTCATACTAACAATAAAATTACACTGCATTCTTTGGTGTGACCTTCACTAAATCTGAGAAAAGATATCTAAGACTTTCTCATAAGTGAAAAAAATATTTCTCTGCTTTATATTACTAAATTTAATAGAATTAAATCTAAGGTACAATATGTAACTATTTTAAACATTTTATTATTATAATTGATTCTGATTAAGTATTTTTACTTTTGGTTACTATGATTAGATTTTTGGTCTAAACCTATACCTATGCATTAAATACTTTAATAAAGTAAATTCATGAAATCCCCAAATCTTTGGTACGAGAGTTATTTCTAATATTCAAAAAGTTCAATATATTCTACAAAATAAACAAACTTTTATTTAAATATATATCTAAATATTATTTACTTTTTAAAAAAATTCCTATCATCACCAACTTTAAATGTTGGTTCCTTTCCATGCTTTGAATTAATTAATATTCTGTCTAATCAATACAATATTAAATAATTCTTAGTAAAGTTTGAGTTACAGCTTTCATCTTATTTCCTACGCTTACTTAATAATTCAACATCCTTAACAAACATCTTGTTCAGATTTTTGGTGTTTGGTTTGTTTAATTTTTATTCTCAGGTTGACTTTTTGTCAACTAGAATTTTAAGGAAGATTACAATGTGGAAAAATAGTAAAATCATAACTGCTATCATTAAGCAGTTGTGGTAAAGGGTGTCATTCCACAAGACCCCTCTGATACTCTTATTTCTCAGTTACAGATTAAATGTTTTTATCACCCAAAATTGATATGTTCTGAACCCCCAAAGTAATGGTACTTAGAGGTGAGAACTTTGGAAAATAATTACATTAAGTCATATTAAGTTACACTAAGTCATGAAGGTATGGTCCTCATGACAGGATTAGCGTTCTTATGAAGAGTCAAAAGAGCTCTCTTCCTTTCTCCCCGAGTGCACACACCAAAGAAAGGCCTTGTAAGGACATAAGGAGAAAACAGCCTTCTAGAAATCAGAAGGAAGTCCCTTGCCAGACAGTGAATCTACCAACATCTGGACTTCCAGCCTCCAGAACTATAATAAATGTCTGCTGTTTAAGCCATTTAGTTTATAGTATTTTGTTATTGTAGTCCAAGCATACTAAGACATTCCCCCAACACATAGGTCACAGAATGAAAACCACTAAACCTATTCTATGTTCTTCATTTATTTTCCAAAGAGATGTTGATATTGTAAAAGTAAAACACTACTAAATTATATAAAACAGAAACTGAACAATTCTTATATCACCTAAAGATAATTATTAATTATACTAGATTTTCTATGCATATATATCTTTATATCAATGTTATGCAATATGCAGTTCTCCCCACTTAATTTTATAAATGCACAGCTATAATAAATACTATAACTATATAAATATAATTTATCAAATTGAATATTGATGAATATTTAATACTTTTTTACATCTTTAGTATTATATTATTTGACAGTTGAAGAAACTGAGGGCAGAAGAAGACATCTAAATTCAGTCACATAGACAATTCACTCACTTTCCTCTTCAAGGAGAGAAAAATAAGGCCACCAGGAAGTTGAAGGGAAGAAATGCATCCTTCGCACTATTTTGTATTTAATCTTCTAATTCAACATAAAGTTGATCAAACATAGTGTATGCCTTGGGACTTCATGTAATGTGGCTGCCAATAAAGGCTTGCTAATAAATTGTGGAAGGGGAGATTACATAACACAATTACCATTTTGGATTTGCACATCAGAAAATGTATGAAAAGAAGAATCTCAGAAGGTAGTATCTTGAATACAAATTCCTGACACTACCCTCTTCCATGTTGACACTACTCTCGAGTCGAGGCAGAGGCTAGGGTGGGAAGTCAAGACTCAGTAATAGTGGGAGAGTTCAGGTTCTGATGGGTGTTAAGATAAGAGAGAGTAGGCTTAAGACTGTTCTGTTCTCCTCTAGACTTAACTGGAGCAACTGGACTAGCAGCCATTATGCCTGGGTTAAGAATGAGAAATCAATGTTCTAAGAAAAAAACTGCTGATGAAATTATCCACCCTTGCAAGAAGGGTGATATTTTCCTTATTTCTTTTTCTAGAAAGATCTGCAGAGTATTTCTGGCTAGAAAAATTGCAAAGCAGCCACCCAGATTGGTCAGTGGTGTTCTAACATTTGTACCTGAAGAGACCTCAGGATGTTACAAAAGAATACCAATGACTGATATCTTTTAAGTTTGTTCATTGTTACCAACAAAAGCAGGTTCTGTTGGGTCTTTGACCATTTGTGGTTTAAATTTTCCAATTTTTACCTGATAACTGAAAATAAATAGAAAAATAAACAAGCAAAAGAAAGTAATATTGGATCTTCAGAGGAGCAAAGATCTTGGGAAAGATGAACAAAACATTGAGGACAGGCCACTGCGAGTGCAGCAGAAATGCAGCCCCACACAATTGATAAATTTACAACATCAAAGTACTCAAATTAACAGTATACAATTAAAATGTCAAAATTGTTTTCTAAATTTAAAAAATAATTTCTAAATTTGAATATTTATTAGACTAAAAATATAGTGATTATTGAGAACCAAATTAGCAGCTTAGAATATTAATGAAAGAAGTCTCAGCTGAAGACAAAATAGTTCAATACTGAGAGAAAAATATAAGGGACTTGAAGGATAGATTTATGAGACTAAATATGGAAACAAGGGTTTCAGAAGGGAAAATATTCTGTAACTTGAAGGGAAATGGGGAAAAAATATATAATTTAAAGGAAGGCTTAAATGGACTGAATAGGATTAGTCAGAATTAAGGAAGAAAAATAGTATCTAGGTAAACCATGGGAAAATGTTATCTGTAGCAATCGAATTTAAAAAAAACTATGGGGTATTATTTACGAAGAAAAAGGAACCAGACCTAAAAATAATATTCTTAGACATGGTATCTTTCTTAGTCAGCTTAGGTTGCTGTAAGAAAACATCATAGACTGGGTGGCTTAAAATGCAGAAGTAAACTTTCGTATAGCTCTGGAGGGTAGAAGCCTAAGATCAAGGTTCCTACATGACCAGGTCCTACTAAGGGCTCTCTTCCTGGCTTGCAGTCAGCTACCTTCTCTCTGTGCACCCGCACAACCTTTTCTCAGTGCCTGGCAATGGAGAGATTTCTCCCTTTTCATCTTCTTACAAGGCCACTAATCCTACTGAATTGTGACTCCTGACCTTATGACTTCATTTAACTCTAATGACCTGCTAAAAGCCCTATCTCCAATATGGTCATATGGGGTGTTAGGGATTAAACACATGAATTTTGGGCCAACACAATTCATTCCATAGCAGTATCTCTCATCTTTTATGGTAAAGAGATATTCAAAGATTTAGAGACTACATCGATATCCCATCTGAAGGGAACACTTGGGAGAGGATTTTAATCAAATCATAAATGAATCAGAAGAGATCATAAAATGGAGAAAAATGAAGAGGGAAAGGAGCAGTGATATGTAGTAAATCTTATACTATATAAAATTGAAGTTTAAATAGATAATACTCTGAGTAGGGGTATACAAAAGTCACAAATAACAAATCTTGAAAGAAATGAAATGAAAAACAACTAAAAGAACCAAAGTCACTAAATGTCCTCGAAGCTCAGGAAAATTCATATAAGTTTCTGTGGGAGAGAAGAGAGATGAAAACAAAAACTTTTTAAAGATCTCATTTGATGGGAGAGTGGTCTTAAACTTGATAATATAAATGTTTGGCTTATTCCGTGTGTGTGTGTGTGTGTGTGTGTGTGTGTGTGTGTGTGTGTACACTGTAAGACCACTACAGATGTAATTTATTTTCAACATTAAAAAACACTATTTACATAGCCCAAGCTATATAGATATGACTAGCCAGCACTCTTCACATTATCTCACAGTAGAGCAGAAGAGATTTTGTTCTATTATAAAGCAGTTGGGAGTAAATATCCTGTGTGTGGAGCAATTCCTTCCAGTTTACCAAACTCAAAACTCCTGCCTGAAGAGTATATTTCTTATTTTCTCCAATTGTTGCCCCATCACATATACTACCTGAGGACATTCTGACATTCTTTTATCTAATATCTCATTAAACATCATTAAATATGTGCAAAAAGTATGTTAAAACAAAATTAATAATCTCACAAACATAAGTGATACATACAAATTTTAGGAAAAATCTTAAAATATCTTAAAATTGTTCCCAAGAGTACAAACCACTTCTTTTATTCTTTCAAAAGAGAACAGGTAGGAATAAACTAAAAGTATGATTACAAAACAGATGAAGCTTAGCTCTGTCACCTGCCAGTCATCTCCTACCCTGTGGCCTGCTTCTTAACAGGCCATGGACGGGTACCATGGTACTTTGTTATGGCAACTCTAGCAGCCTAAAATGGCATGAAAATAGCTATTTATATAATAGCCAAAATCGAGTCCCATTCCTTCTTCAGAACTTTTGATTTTTAATGGGTTTCGACAGGTAGACATTTACCTTATAACATACAATTGCACTGGAGTCTATAATTTAATCTAATACCCCTAAAGCAATGATTCTCCCAGGCACATTTGGCAATGCCTAGAAGGTACTACTGGCATTTAAGTTAGATAATCAACTCAGGAAAAGTATTCTTTGTTTTTTCTTTCAACATTGGTTGTGATCTGATTTCCAACAGTATGTACAAAAATATCAAACCTTCATTTGTTGAATGAAATAGGAAATTATTTCTTCCAGAGCCAATGTTACATAGCTATCATTAAAATAATTTAGTATCCCTCCCTCCAAAAAAGTCCTCATTTGGCTGATTTAGTAAAATGAAGTCGTGTATCTTTTTTTTTATTATAAACTTGAAAAACTAAATTGACTACAAGCTGACTCTTGAGCAACATGAGTTTGAACTACTAAGGTCTGCTTATATGAGAATTTTAAAATGTTCTATATCAACTATTAAACGATGTTCATGAAACGAATAATCAACATAAATCTAATCATAGAACAATCTAAATAAAGGTCAAGACTCAGTAGACACATAGTCACTTGTCAAGAATCAATAAAATATGCTCTAAATTTGTCATCTCACTAACATGTTAGTTCTATAAATGGTGTTTTGTCATTTAATATATTTAATAATTACATACTACTTCACTGTTAATGTAGTCAAATCTAAAATCATTGTAAATTGTAAGCGTATCTTAGGAACATAATTCTTATATACCGAAAGTATTTTCATGTTATAAAACTATGAGTTATTACATTTTACAATGTCACATTTAAAAAAGTACCCTGAAAACATGAATTAAATACATTTCATATTTTTGTATATTTACATTTGAGATTTATATATCTATATTAACAAAAATTTCATTAGGTTAATGCTTTTGATAGCTTTATGAAAATAAAAAGTAAAATATGTTTTTTCAGGATGATTACATAATTTGATTCATATACATGTTTGTACCTCTATCTATAGCAGCATGGGGTTAAACTATGAACTTCAGAAAATAAAATGTGCCCTCAGCCTTCACAGTTTTTGATAGATTCAACTGATATGTCTCACCCTGGTTTGGTGTCTGTTTTTCGAATTATACAAAGTGCGATACACATTATAAAATATACTCTCTATTTTTCAGATTGGCAGATCCTCATTACTGTAAGATTATAAAATTATAATTAATCAGATTGAATCGCTAACAGTTTGGAAATAATTAATATTAGTGTTAATAAGTTGTTGTAGGGTTTATAGCAAAAAACACTGCAAGGAAAGTACACTTGCGAGCCAAATATTGTTATCACTTACCAGCTCTTCCTGAAGTTGGGAAATGAGTTCATCCCTCTCTTTCAGCTGCAGCTTCAGCATTGAGCATTCATCTTTCATTATATCCTATAGAAACATCAAAGAGACAGCATAATAGGCTTAGCCCTTTGACTTTGCTCTTGATAAGGAAAGTCAGTTTCACACAATGAGAGATAATTGCACCTGACTAAGGAAAGTGAAATTTCCTCTTCAGTGTGATATTTTTCATAATATTCAAAGTTGCAAAATAAACTAGTATATCCAAAACTATTATGCTATATATGATATGCACTTGTATGCGTGTTTTCTTATACCGCTTTTTTTCTTTGGATATCCATTTGTACATTTTTTTTTGCCTTAGACAGAAACTAAGGAGTCATCCTAAAATCTTTCCTCCCATTTCCTGTGCACATGTAATCAGTGGGAAAAAATACCTATATTGTAAAAGAGGTACCTAAAACTACCATTTGTTGCTCTACTATAATTAAATATTAGTTTCCAAATTAATGGCCATATTATAGTCTTTATCTTTAATGATGCCTCTGTAACATTTGTCCCTTTCACTAGAGATCTGTGGGTATTTTAGTCTTCTTACTCTGTGTGTACACTCAGCCAGTCTCTATGTACATGATACATCCACAACTACAGCTTCTATTACTCTATGCTGGTAACTCAGATACAAATACTTAACTTGGGCCCATCTATCTTCCAAGCCTCAACCCAAGAAAAAAGCTTTTTAACTGAGCATGGTCTCAGCACTCTCAGACATTTCAACTCAGCTTTCATCTCAACATCCTTTCCCCCTACCCTAACACTTCACTTCCACTTATTTCTTCTAATATCTTCCTATTGTCTAAGATAATGAAGAAATCATCCTATACTCAGCTCTTATGTAGTAGGAACCAAATCCAACAGTGCCACACTTTTTAATCCCTATTTCCTTGATAGTTCTTGAACTCACTCCTCTCTATTCCTCATAGGCTTTCTCTAGGTACTCTTTGTTTCTTAGTCGACTCACTACAATAAGCCTCTAAACTGGTTTTATGCCTTTCTATTACTTGTCCTATCTGCCAGAAATATTTTTCTAAATGATTATTAATTACTTCACTTCTTAATTTAACAGCTAATCTCTTTCTCTTTCATTAAAAAAGGTCAAAACTAGCATAGCGAATGGTGCTTATTTCTGTAGCTTTAAAGTTTTTCATTTCCAACTTTCTCACAATCTTTGCTAATTCCTATAAAAATAAAATGCAAAATGTTTCTTCATGGTTCCTTGGTTTACACATGCAAATTACTAGATTACACTGCCTTCTACCCACTGCACCTCTATATTCCCCCAAATTCCTCATGCTCTGAGGCTTTAGCATATTCTTATTCCACGAAGGCGCTTTCCCCTGTTGGCTGAGATACGAATCCCTTAAGGGTGCGGACATATTCTACAGCATTTAAATCATACACCATTTCATATAATGTTAATACTTCAGGTGTTGTTTGCTTGTTCTGCAGCCTTATCCTCCCTGCCTTCCCACTTGAGTGGATACGCTACAGGCATACCTCATTTTATTGCACCTCACTTTATTAGGCTTCTAGGTGTTGCACTTTTTACAAATTGAAGGCAAGACTCTTCATCAGCAAAAAGACTATGACTCACTTTATTTCAATATTCACTTTACTCAAGAACTGAACCTCCACTATCTGTGGGGTATGCCTGTATTTCATTAGTATATCATTAGCACCAAACATTGTAACTGACACATATAACATGCTCAAAATCCATGCTTCCTTCTTATAAAATTACCACATAAACAGTATAATTAGGAGAAGTCTCACTTTTTCTGAATTTGTTAAGCTTACCTGAGCTGACAAGAAAGAATACAGCTAATGGAACAGAGAAAACAGAATACCTGTATATTCTGGTTCTCGTAGTGTTAGTAATTTCTACTTCCTCTACACTAAGAAATACAGAACTTGATTCAAATTTACTAACATCTCCTTTAGTTTGTTGACAACCAGGCTGACTGAAAGATGTTAATTATCTCTAATCCTTTTCTTTCATAGCAGTCCTGTACATTCTCTGAATCATGGGCTTTCATTGATAGAGTTTATAGTCATAATTTTTAATATTTTATTTTCACAGATTCTAAATATTACATGTTACACTGTTTATGACAAAAAGGCTTAGCTTACTCTACACTGCAAAGAAAAAAAAAAGCAGGCTTAAGAGGTAAGAGAATAGTTCATGTTTCTTAGAATCAGAGCTCCAGGATCAAATCTTCAGTACTTCAATTAACTAGTCCCGTTGCTCTGTGCTAGTTATTTAACTTCTCAGAGCCCCGTGGACATTTCTGTGGAGATTAATAACACCAGATTACAAACTACCTGATATAAACTGTTTTATATCCCCAATATCTCACTTGGAAAAATGAATTCCCTTCATAAAATAAAACTTAACAGGTTGGGTTCTCCAGGAAACAAATACTGAGGTAGAGTAAGGTTACAAGTTTTATTAGAGAGTAAATCCATGTGAAAAGAAAATGAAAAGAATCAGAATTGGACAGGGGAACAGTCGGACCATGATCCCTACCTGACCAAAGCTCTGCCACATGGATGAGAGATTCCAGAGCCATTCTGTGAGAGAAATTCCTCCTTGAATGAAAGGCTCATATAACACTCTGTTCAGGCATTGGTTGGGTGGTGTCTCTAGGAAAACTAGATCTCAGCTGTTGTTACTTTATTCATTGTCCCAGACCACCTACAGGTCGGCTTGATTTCAGCTGAGTCAGGCCCTAAAGATACTAATAGCTGGAGGCAGAGAACCACAGGACTGGTAGCCCAACTGTGAGTCCTGATTGAAAGGGGATCAGAGCCTCAGCCTGGATCTACTACAATTGTTCTGTTGATTAATTATCATCAATATTCTTGTATATTAATTTATATTTTCTTGATTAATCAGTTTAAAATAGAAAATTTACCTATATGGTGGCTAATAGAAATTGTAAAGAAGCTTGGTTTTCCTAAAATATGTTCACTGTACACAAATCTCTGATTTTATACGTGGGGAATTTTTTCAGGACATTCATAATCCAACAGCTTTAAATTAGGTGACTATTAACATGTCATTTGTATTTATTTCCAAAACATATAGTAAATGTTTATCATCTATCATCAAAAGCCATTTTCAAAAGCCTTGTCTATGAATAACTTTGCAAGTAAATCTTAGTTCCCTAGGGTTTCATTTTTAGTAATTATATTATGAAGAGATTAACAGAGGTATCTGTCTAATACACAAAATGAAAGCCCCTGAACAACACTTATTCTCAGATGAAGCTGACAGCATTATTCCCTCAATATTCTCACTATATTTGTAAAAAGTCTAGGACATAGTTGGTAGGGTGATATATTGAATTAAAAGTCATATTGATGTGTAGAATTAACTGGATTTTAATATTCTTGATTTTTGAAATAAGGTTATTCCATTAACCTGAAGGTTAATACTCCCAATTTAAACTTGTGCTTATTTAAATGCATATTATTCACACATAGGAAAATATAAAATTCAATAATTACGGCATCCTCTGGTTTTCATTCAAGTATAATTAATTTGTAGGACTAATTCAATTATTTCTTAATTCAATAATTATTTATAAATATAGAACTCATAATGTGGTAAATTAAAGATGGCTACAAATCCTTTGCTACTAGTCCTACTGAAAGATGAGATCTAAACCTTGTCTTTGGACATGGGTTGGTCTTATTGACTTGCTTGGCCAATAGAAAACAATGACAGTAATTCTGAATGACTTTCAGGGCTAGATCAGAAAAGGCCTTTCAACTTCCCTGATTGGTCTCTGAGAATCAGAGACTCTCAGCTCTCTCTCAGGTTATTCTCTTTCAGAAAGAAGCAAGTAGCCATGCTTCCACTTACAGCCTCTTAGGAGCTGCAGTGGACACCCAGAATCAATTGCCAGCTATGACAGTGAGTCCTCTTGCACATCTAGTTCAGGTTACCAAAGTCCCAGCCTATATCTCATCATAACTTCCTGAGTAGAATCATTCACAAACTCCTGACTTACAAAATTGTGAACAAAATAAAAGTATAGTTTTAAGCCATTAAGATTTGGGATAATTTATTATAGAGATGATCAGACCATATGAACAAACTCCAAATTATTATAATTCGAATTAGAGTACATTGACTCATATGGTTGTATAAAAATGCTACAATCAATAGGACAAGTAATAACAAATGTTGGAGATGATGCAGAGATAAAGGTACCCTCATACACTGCTGGTAGGACTGCAAAATTAGTACAGCCATTATGGAAAACAGTATGGAGGTTCCTCAAAAAACTAAGAATTAATCTTCCATATGATCTAGCCATCCCTTTACTGGGTATTTACCCCAAAGACTTGAAAACCCATATCCAAAAAGATATTTGCACACCAATATTCAAAGCAGTGTTATTCACAGTGGCCAGGACATGGAAGCAACCAAAATGTCCTACTATAGATGATTGCTAAATAAGCTGTGGTACATATATACAATGGAATATTACTTAACCATAAGAAGAGATGAAATACTGCCATTTGCGACAACATAAAAAGGATATTTATGTTCTCACTATATAACCTACCATAGAATCAGAAATACAGATATAAAAATCTTTACAAATTATCTTATTTTTGTACTTTTATTTTATAAACTTAGAAAGTTAGAGCCAGACACTCATATACTTGAGTAATTTGTCCTAGAGCAGTCTCATACATTTTTTATATATCTATTTTTTGCCCTGGAATTAGAATCACCTTATTTATGACTTATCATATAAACAGAAATCAAATGCCAAAAAATTAAAAGTAGGTGAAATCTGTAAACCACCCTGAAAATGACCATATGCTGAACTTAGAAATTCAGATTTAAAAAACTCAAATAATTTCTAACTCACAAACCTTCACATAGTTCCTAAGGTAAAATTATAAACATAGCTCTTGGCTACTAGTTACACAAATATGTCAAAATTGGTACTGAGTCATTATGAATTCATTTCTATTTATAGACTTTTGGTCATCTCTCTATGACTTACATGTTCCCTCCTCATTCTCATACATGAAAAGATCAAAGGATTAAAAAAATTAAACACACACACACACAACTCTATTAGAGTAAACAATGACAGAATGTTATAAACAAGTAAAAAAAAAAAAAGGAAAAAATAGGAATATAGTAAGACAGGACTGCCAGGGCAAAGATTAGAAAACATATAAATGTTAATACTGATAATTTGATTTGCAGTTCTGCCGACATAGCTGACCTCATAAGTCTTACGTTAACTTAGTTTTAAAGTAGCAGACTATCTGCAACAGCTGTGTAGCTAGTGGAATAAAGCAGAGCCAGCATATAATCATTTAAACAGGACCATAACAGGAACTACTTTTTCAAATATTGAAAACTAAGTCAACAGTTCTCCAACTCTTTATTATTTACTATAAAACAATTGAAATAACATGTATAAAACATTTAAATATTAAATGCTTGCTACATGATATTATAAAAGTTGTTTTTTATAAAAGCATTCAGTTAAAAAATTCTAGATTTGATTGTACACTCAAGAGATGAACTAACATTCCATTGATTTACAATAATGATATGCTTTTATAAGAATTGTTTTCATAAAAATATAAAAATGAAAAACATAATAGATGTTCAAAATGTGATGAAAGTATCTTAGAAAAATATATATATTTTTTTGCATAAAATCAAATCAGAAATGTGATATTACCCTTGACACAGTGGTATACTGATTATGTTTTTTAAGCAGTTAAACACGAGATGATATCAGCATAATCTTTTCATTAGCAAGTGTTACTCTTAGGAAATCTTAAGACTTCTGACTAATTTCTTTCATTCAAAAGATAGTGATAACAATATCTTATATTTTTATAGGGGCTTTTATAATTTATAAAACGCTTTTATATACAGAATTTCTTTTTGCTATCAGAACCTTTCTTGACCAATTGAATAAAATCATACATTTCTAGAATAACTAGGGTTTTAGAGATGAAAACAAAGCAGAGAAGACAGCTGCAGCAAAGGTCAAATAAAAGAGAACCATTGGTAAGATCGAAACCCTTAAGTTGTGTTCATTAACTTTTCAACAAAATTCATTGCATTCCTACTTTTTTTGAAATAGTTAAAAACATCAGCTTATACTGAGAAATTTACTACGATGTTAAACAGTTCCATGAGACCATGGGCTTGTTATTCTAAGTTATTAAATCTTTTTAGATTCACTTTCTTGAATTCATAAGAAAAAATTATTTTGTATAACTCTTACTTATTTTTTCTATATAGTAAGTAAACACAGTACATTAACCTATGCTCCTTATAAAAATATTTACTAGAAGTTTTCAATATTCTGTTTTTTTTTTGTTTCATCCAGTTTTTTTGTGTGTGAAAATTAAAATTAAAAGATAACATTGGTATTTCATTTTCTAAAGCCTTCTTAAAATGATGGTATGTATATTTCAGGTAGAAGAATAAAAAACAAATTTTTCAGTGTCATAGAATGAGTTGGTAGGCATGACATTAATTTCCTTATTTCCTAAAACAATGGAGTTAATCAAAATCAGTTATAAGCTACTGAAAACATAAATGTCTTTATAAACTCATCAATAATGAGCTTCCCAACAGAGAAAGTCAACAAGTAATATTAATTTATATTGTTCCATTGAACTTGCTTGACACACATTTCTTAGGGAAAGAGATGTCCTTAAGAGGTCCTGAGATTTCCTGTTACCAACATATTTTTCCCTCACAGAAAACAGACACAATTATCACATTACACCTTATTTCTTAAAAGTTGCTTTCTGTTGTGAAGGCATGCTTACTTGCTTTTCACGATTTAAGAAAGGAATGGGGGTGGATATTGTATCCCTCAATGTCCTGAATAAAGTAACAGAATTATGTTTGAACATAACTATAGTTTCTGGGAAGAAATAGTAATCAAAGACATCAAACATATCCTATTTCCCACCTAGAAGTGTATAATACAGTTGTTTTGTTTTGTTTTGTTTAAAATGCAATCTTGATCCAGTTTTAAGATGCTGGCTAGAGGCTTGTTAGTTTCCCTTCTTTAAGTCCACACCCCAAACACTTCCTTTATTGGTCCCTCCCATTTCAAGCCAATTTTGTACCAGCCCCACTAGACCATATACCAAGCAACTAAGGACAGACTCTATGCCCCAGAGTTCTTGAAATTACTCATATTAGCTAATTCTCAGGGAGCTGTATGAAAACCTAGCTAATCCCAACCTGCTTGCCATATAGCTCTAGTTTGCTGTTATTCTGTCCGTAGGGAATGATCTCCTTCCTGCATAGCCCTGCCTAGTAGTCTGTCATGTGGAGGTGTAAGCAACAAAGAATTCTGCCTTTCATCTGCATTTCAGTACGTTATGTCTAGTCATCAAAAGAATCTTTAAATCTCATGAAATTTAGCACAGACAAGGACCAGCTGAAGGTAGTGTGCCCCCATCTGTCATCCTCCTGGGACAAGGGAGCTGAGTTAACTCTTGCGCCCTGTACATTTATGCCATCTTCAGAAAGAGAGAAGGTAAGTGTGAATAATATTGGGTACTGCTTGGCAATACAGATCCATGTTTTGCATAATAAAGGGTGAGTAAGGCCCTTCTAGTTTTATATGTTAGTAAAGGAAAGTAAAAACTCTAGAGGAGAGACATTTGTAGTATTAGCAGATCCTAAAAAATGTGTAATATCTTGTTTTATGAGGTGCTGAATTGTGACAATGATGAAGAATGCAGAAATAAGTAATTCTTAAGGAGTGTTTTTCAAGGATTCTAGCACAATTGCATTCTTGGGAGAAAAAAAAGCAGAGAGCGCAACAGTATGCTGTACAGAAATCATGGATAATGTGACTCAATTTAAAAAGTGGTTTTAGGTAGTCTGGGAGGTCAGAAAACTAAGCTGCAGAAAAGCAATAAACATTTGCTGAAGCTACTGATCATAGCTACAAAACATAAACCAGGAGTAGATACTAAGGAAAGAAGTAAAGGTCATGCTTTGTTCTTTTTTTAGGGCACTAATGGATAACAACGGTATACACATTTGTATCTTCAAATAATCATTATATGCACATTGTAAAGCAAGAGTCTTTTAAAAGGACACATACATGAATTAGGAAAAGTAGCATTTTCAACTTATGAAGTAGATGTACTTTAGAGTGGTTGCTTATGTAGTGAATGCCTGCATACTGTGCCCAACTGCATAACTAATTTCCATTACAAAACAAAATTTTGGCTTAAATGTTACAGAAATTAAATTTAAGAATACTGTTAAATTTTAGATATAATTAAATGACATTAAACTATCCTAAAAACTATCATCTAATATAGAAAAAAACCCTACAAATCTAGCAGTGTTTTTAATGTTGACTCATGCTTTCTCTCAATCCAGGCAGAGAAGACTTGCATGTAAATCTTTGTTGTGTTACAATTTATCTGTGTGACCTTGAAAAAATCAATTACTAATAACGAAAATACAATTTACTAAAATTCTGAAATAATCCCAAATACTTCACCACATTGTAAGTGAATGATCCAAAATTTTTACCAGAAAGGTATGATTAACCACATTTTTTTGGTGTTTTAACAATGTTCCTATACTAAACAAATAAAAAGCAATTATTACAAAAGTAAACTTGAGTCTGCATTATCACAAAACCGTTATATAATCTCAGAAGTAGTCTACCCTATTTTTCAGAGTTTCCATGGAGATCATGGTGGGGTTTTTTTTGTTTTTGTTTTTGTTTTTATTTGTTTGTTTGCTTGTTTACAATGAGACCCATTCAAACACATATAAGGGAGGCTGTGGTAGGTAGAATGTGTAAAATGGCACCCAGAGTTGTTCCCTATCTTTGTCTCCAGAATCTGTGAACATGGCAAGATATCATTCTTATAGTTATATTATGTTCTATGGTACAGTTGACCTTCAAATAGGGAGATTATCTGGATGGGCCTCATCTAGTAATATGAGCCTCATGAGTTACATGCGACAGAAGCCAGAGATTTTCAAAGCATGAGAACTACTACTGCTTTAAGGATTAAGAAGGTTGTGTGAAAAGGGAGATGGTAAAGAGAGGAGAGAAGCTCCAGCTAATAGCCAGCAAGGAAAGGAGACCTGAAACCTGTAATGCCAAGGAAGTGAATTCTTCCAGTAACAGGAATGAGCTTAAAAGAGACCTCAGAGTCCATGAGAATAAAACTGGCCAGCACCTTAACTTCAACCTTGTGACACTCTGACAAACTTTTAAGTGTTTTTTTTTTTGTTTTTTTGTTTTTTTGTCACCAAGTCTGTATTAATTTGCCACATAGTGGTAGAAAACAAATGCAAATTAGAGTCAGAGAAAGTTCTCTTGAGAAAAAAAAATCTAACCAGAAAAGCAATAGTCAGAAAAAATTTTAAAAGCAACGCCAATGTTTCCAAGCAGATGCAGAACCATGAGGATTCCTGTAGGCAGAGGGAACTATCGCAAGTATTTCTGGAAATGAGTGCATTAACACAGTAGTGGGGAGAGGTATACACTGGCAAGGGGAGACAATAGAGGACCAAATCATAAAAGTCATTTATGCTATAATAATAAATTAATTTTTATACAGATGCTATGGTGTATCAATAAGGAATTTTAATCCAAAGAAGAGTATGATCAGATTTAAATTTATGCAGTTTACTCCGGGTACAAAATGGAGAATGGGCTGAATAGGACCAAGACTAGAGACAGGAGGGTGATTTAACAATCCAGGTAACAAATAATTAGAATTTAAACTAAGATGGGCTATAGAAATGGATTTGAAAGCCATTTAGAAAGTACATTGTATGCATTGGCTAAGAAGGTACAGGCTTGGAAGAGAGAGATTTGGTCAGGAAACAGGTTTAATAATCACCAGCATACTGATACAATAGAAAATAAATAACTGAAAAAAAAAGTGAAGAAAAGTGAAAATGAACAGTTTGAAAACAAAGAAAGCATTGAGCCATAATGGGTAAGGAAGAAAATAACTTTAAGAGGTTGATGACATCAGATGCAACACAGAAGAAGTAAAATAAGGGCTTAATAAAAAGTCAGTCACTGCTGACTTTAAGAAACAGAGTAAGGTGGCATGTTAGAAGCAGACTCCAGATTTCAGCAGGCTCAGAAGTAAATTGAAGATGAAAGAGAAATAATAAAGTTACTAACTACATAGTTATCAAACCACAAGCTCCTTCTAAGAAATGAAAAATTGTAGCCAAGAGGATTGAAATGGGATGTGTGTGTGTATATTTTCTAGGATATAGAATATAAAAATATAGGATATAGGATATATAAATATGTATATGATAAACTAAATTTTTATCCAAAGGTCTTGAGCAATTGTGCAACCAGCAGTCCCCAACTTTTTTGGCCCCAGGGACTGGTGCTCTTATGAGAATCTAATGCCTAATCAGTGGTGGAGCTGAGGTGGTGATGCTAGCACTGGGGAGCAGCTACAAATACAGATGAAGCTTTCTTCACTGGCCCATTGCTCACCTCCTGATGTACGGCCCAGTTATTAAAAGGCCATGGATTTCTATCCAGTCAGCCACCCAGGGTGTTGGGGACCTCTGACTACCGAATCCATGGAACACGTGGTATAGTCTCAAGATTAATATTGTGTTTAAAAGAAACTATTCCAAGACCAAAAAGGAATTTCATGACAATCAAAGATCTTCATTTGTATATCCTGAACATGACTGGAACACAGAGTTCACAACAATCATCTGTTCTATCACTCTCTTCTCCTTCATCAGTTTCCCTGATATACTATAACTGTTCTCCCAAGCATCTTACAAGCCTTACTTAGGAGCCACAAGCCCTTCTGCCTACCCAGCTTTCCTCCTTTATTTTGCATCATAAAAAGCCTTAAGAACGAATTTGAAAAAGAAATCCTGTCAGAGGGTAGGATTAGGAGGAAAAGAACTGAAGTAGTCAAGACTGAAATTCTTTTAGTAAATAGAAGGTACATTTTGGAAACAATTTTTAATAAATACCCCTTATATATACCCACAAAATTAGAACAGTGTGAATATTTTCTAAAAAACATTAAATATTTCATTAGAAACATTGAGTAAAGAGGGCAAATTCACTTGTAGGCAAAGAATGGCATCTTTGAATCTTTTTGATACTAGGTACTCTTTACAGATAGGGAAGTGATAAGCATTTTCTTAATTAAGCTTAAAAAAATATACAAGTACTGTTAGCTCAAAAAATATTACTGAAAATCTACTAAAATGTTAGGTTTGAAAAAAAATAAATGTCAATTTATGAGTGTGTACAACTTTAACTTACAATTTAAATGGCAGAAGACTGAGACATATAGAAAGAATATAATGTACAGGTGAGTGATACCTTATTTCTGTCAATAATTGTCAAGTTATTTTGCTTGGATACAGAAACTTTAATTCATAAATCTTTATTCTGAACTTGTCACATTGAGAGATATGCACTTTAATGGTATTACACTATCTTGAAAGTAATAGATTTTTCTGTTCACTTTTGCTATGAATTTAAATATGATTTCTGTTCTTCTATTGCTACTTTAAATTTGCCCAGCTGTGCAAGGTCAAACATCATAAGAAGACAGCCCGTCAAGTCACAGGATTACAGCATAATAAAAAGTAAAGGAAACCACATATTGAAGAAAGCCAATACTGGAGCACATGGGCAGCAAACTAGACAGATAGATTTCAACAAGAGGTGAATGAAGATTTAACCTAAATCACCTGGGAAGTATTTCAAAGATTTAGAGTAGCCTCTTCTCCATTTCATCCCTCCATGTTTGAGACCCAACTGGAGATGTGAGTTGAAATCTCCTTTCTTTCATTTTTCTAACTTCACTCTTTGGAACATATTGTTATTGAAAATCAGTTGAAAAAGAAATTATTACCAGAATATATAAAATGAGCATATGTATTTATGATAACTGGTATAATTTTGCTTATTATAATCACAACATGCCCTAAATTATCCTCATGTGGCAAACAATTCCTATTATTAAGAATGATGGAGAGAAAGATTTTCTATGAATTGTTCAGCGGTGTTTGTATATATAAAATCATGTGCAGCACGGGAAAGTTCAAACACTTGTTCACTCTATTCAAAATACTCGTCTAAGAGGAAAGCCCTCTAAATTAGAGCGATTTGAGGTTAGATGTTTTCTAGTAGATCGCTTAGTCTTCAAACTCATTTAAGTTTCTATTTTTTCTCAAACAAATATAACAAACAACAAACATTTTTTTAACTTTTTTTCTTAATGTCTTATTTCTATTTCTGATTCTCTCTTTTTATTAATGAAATTCTTGGAAGGGCAATTACAGTTATGGAATCCACACCCTCACTTGCAATTTGGCCACCATGCATCAATTACTAATACTTGCTCAGTCTTACTGCTTGTGAAAGCTAGTTTTCATACTCTAGTCACTTAAAAAAACAAACTTTTTTTTTTTTTAGTCCTCGGACTGATCTATGCTTTAGGATTGGCAATACAAAAATCCCATTTTAAAAATATCTCTTCCTCCTGGACTTCTGAGCTAACATTTTCTTCTGTTAAATTTGGATACTTCTCAAACTCTATAACACTTTCCTCTCACTCTGTTCTTTAAAAGTTAGTATTTCCCAGGTTTCTCTCTGAAGCCCTCTCCTACCTTCCCTTAAATGTTTCATCTCAAACACTACCCCTATAAACTGACACTTCAGTATATATTATCAATCCTCTCATCTGTAATCTTTTGAAATCTTGAGCCAAATTTCTAATGCCCCCTGAAGACTTTCATCTGTTACATTGCAGGTGTTCCACTCCAAAGGGCAAAATGTTATTTCTCCTACACTTCTGGTATTAATAACATCATCTCTCCTATAACTTAATCAAGAATCCTGATTCATCCTTGACTTCTTTTAGCACTATAAGTATTTTACTACATTATCTTGCTGGCATAATTTCTGACAAGAAGTCGATTGTAATTATTATTTTTCCTCTACAGGTATTTTCTTTCTCTGAATTCTTTCAAGATTTCCTCTTTTCTTTTTCATTGTTTGTTTGTTTTTGCAGTTTCAATATGGTGTGTATAGGTGTAGGTATTTTGGTTTATATCTTGTTTAAATTCATCTGAGCTTCCTGGATCTGTATTTTGGTATCTGTCAATAATTTAGAAAATATCATCTTTGGCCATGCTACCCTGAACAAGCCCGATCCCATCTGATCTCAGAAGCTCAGCAGGGTCAGGCCTGGTTAGTACGTGAGAGACCACATAGGAAGACAAGGAGCTATAGAAGTAAATAGAATAAAAAATTAAGGGATTGTAAGCTGACAAGGTCCTTGTAATCTGTGAGGTTAATCAAGTGTTTCCTTGCCTTAAAAAGAAATCTTGGCCATTATTCCTTTAAACATTTCTTCTACTCCTTGCTCTCTTTTTTGGTACTCCAATTATGCACATGTTATACTTTCTAAAATTCCCTCAGAAGTCTTGGATATTCTGCTATTTTGTCTTCATCCCTTTTTCTCTTTCTGTTTCGGTAGACATATCTTAAGGCTCACTGATTCCTTACTCATCAGTGTAAAGAATCTCCTGATGATCCCATCAAAGGCATTCTTCATTCATCTTGTAGTGTCTTTAATTTGTATCACTTCCTTTTGACTATCTTCTTAGAGTTTCCATCTCTCTGTGTACATTGCCCATTTATGCTTGCAAGTTTATTTATCCATTAGAGTCTTTAACATATTAATTATAATTCTTTTAAATTCTTTGATAATACTGAAATCTGTTTCATATATGAGTCCAGTTCTGCTGCTTACATTATCTCCACAGAGTTTTTTTTCCCCTGCCTTTATCATGCCATATATATATATATATATATGGAACCCTGTTGATATAGTGGTAAGAAGTTGGGAAGAGAAAGTGTCCTATAATCTTGTTTAAATATGAGTCTTTTAGTAGACCTGTTTCTCTGGGTTGGTTGTGATCTTCATAATTCTTTCTTAGCTTTGTTTCCCCACTCTGATGACACAGGAAGAATAAATGGTTAAGTGCCATTTCTCTTAGAGGAGATAAAGCTTAGTCTGGTAAAGTTTTTTCTCTTGGAGAATAGGCCTTTGTTATGAAGCATGTTCTATGCATATTTTAAATGATTACTTTTCTGTCTCTCTGCCAAAGTCACAAGAGTATTTTTTGTTTGTTTGTTTGTTTGTTTGTTTTCTGTTCTTCACCATGAGAACCTGGTTGGATTACTAGAGGTAAAACTCATGAAAATGTGGACACTCCCCAAGAATATGGCTCCAGGAGTTTCCTACTGGTAATCTAGTCCACACATAGCTTCCAACAATTCATCAAAATTACTGTTTAAGTGTTCCTACCAGTTTATGGCTTCAGTGGCTTCTGTTCTAGGTAAATTAAATTCAGCTATGTTTCTCTATATTTGTCTGGGGTGGTGGTTTGCTCCATAGCTTTATTTCTATGCTAAGCTCCCAAAAGTTGTTGATTTTCAATTTGCTTGGCTTTTATTTTTTGTGAAAATAGAAGTGATGCCTTCCAAACTCTTTACCTTCTGGAACTGAAACCAGAGTCCTCATTCTTGACTTCTCATCTCTCACATTTCATAACCAACTGACAAGCAATCCTCTTTCTGACTCCAAAATTTCTTTAATTAATTTCCTTTCATCAAGTCTCATTGTCATCACCTTCACTCAGGCCTTTATATCTGGTTAGAATTCTTCACTCATCTCAGAATTGTTCACTTTGCCTTTGTTTCAACACTAAGGAAGAATCTTAATAGAGTTATTTAGTTATATTTCTTAATTCTCTATTAAATGTAATCTCTTTGAGGACAGAAACCATTTTATCTTTATAGATCACCAGTCATCTAGTTCAGTAACATTCACAGTGGAAGACTTCAGTAAATATCAATTGAATTAATGGGCAAACCATCTACAATCCTGTGTGCTTTTAGTACTTTAGTAGAAAAGCTAGGCTGAAATTTGAAGTTAAAAATTATTTTATTCTCCTTACACTAGTCCACAAATTCTTTAATGGAAAATATTTGATTACAGATACATTCCATTCAATGATTCCAGTAAACTGCCTCCTGGTGGTATTCTAATTAATAATTCAATGAGCTTAGGTCAGGAAATATGCTGGATAATCAAGACTCTGGAGAGTTAATGTTTATGTTTATATTTATTTATATTTCCTGGATAATTCATCTCTGAATACCTAATAAAGTTTTTATCAAGAAATAATTTTACTGCCTTTCACAGTCTTAAAACCACTTAGGAGAATAATTGATAATTAAAATGTTCTTTGTTTATTTGTGTTGCCATATCTAGCATTTAGCACACTGCTTTGATTTTCACCATTCTTTTCATTATGGTTTTATCTTTGAGGTAACGCACATCACAACCATTATTCCTATCTTTCAGAAGCAATTGAAATAGAAAATAGAAAAGTAACTTTCTCAAGGTAAATGCAAAAGTTATCAAAAGAGTTGAAATAAAAGATTGCCAATATTTCAATAACAAATAAAAACAGTGATTTCATACTTGTAGACAACAGCTACAGAAAACAGAAAAATGTAGAAATCTTTATTTCCTTAATATCTAAAGTCAATACTATATGTTAAATATAGAAATATTTTTAAAGAACACAGAAAAAAAGTATATATGAAACACTCTATTGTTTCAGTGTCAAAGAGAAAATTAATGATTATATTTCATACTTTTTTAGAAAAAAGTTCTTCCAAATTTAACTTTCAGAGAAATACGAAAAGGTCATCTATTTAGTTCCATAAAATTTATATTTATCATTTTATTAGTTTTGATTTTATAGGAACCCTATGAGTTAGGTGATATGATTGAAATTTTTAGGAGAGTAGAATGGCTCAGAGAAGCCCCAGTATCTGAGATTCCACAGTTATACTTAACATCAAAAGGAAGTTCACACATTGCATGTTTGATGAATGACAATTTCTGAGTTGAGCTTAGTATCAGCTTCTCTAGGAAATAAAAGGTCATGAAGCATATTCTTTCTAGTCTTGATTTCAAGAGTTCATAGTCTTTTGAGGAACATGCATTTATAGAAATGTTGATATTTCAGTGAATTTAAGTTACCTTTACAAAGTATGTTAATAAAGTAAAATAGTAGTATTCCTGGGCTAGGAGAACTGCCCATCTGTCTAGCTTACAGGTCTTTTCAGTTATTATTTTAATAGATCTGAATGAATGTAAACAGTATATAAGAGCACACTGTTCTTTGCCCCTTTTTCTTTCAGATAGAGTTAACTGGATGAAAACAATTTTTTCTTCATTGCCTCCCATCTTTAACTTTGAATAAATAAAGACATGATAGGTAGTCTCTGAGTTTCTTTCACCCCTGATCTCCATTTGACATCAGCGAAAGTTTCCAGATTTCCAGAGGGTATATAGCCTGCAAGTACTATAAAGATAAATGATTGTATGTATACCTCTATCTCAGCATTTTGCTTAAATTATTTTCATGATCATTAATCAACCTAAAATATTCTTACAGATAATTTAAAAGAGAAGCAAGAAAGGATACATGTGTTTGGGCTACTTTTTTTTGGATTCCAGTTCACCTTCCTTTTAAAAAGGAACACAAAGATTAGAGAATAAACTTGTCTTCATTGAGTAGTAGTCAACCTGGGCTTCCTTACTTCAACAGATGTTAATGACTAACTATCAGGGACTGAGAAAGTCAAGTCATGAGGGTATCTCTATCAGTTAGGGTGCTTTTTAAAGTAAGTAAAGAGATACTGACCTTTACTTGATAAAGAGATATCATTCATTGTAACAAGATGACCAGAAATAGCTGGTTTTAGGCTCAATTAATTCACTAGCATAATAACATCATCAAAGACTCAGACACTCTATATTTATTCTCACTTATCCTCAAAGGATTGGTATTAGTTCTCAGGTTTGACCCTTTACAATTGCAGAAGGCAAACAGATCTAAAAAGAATGTTCTCAGTCAACTGGATTTAATGATGGGAAGAACAGTTTCTCTTCACAAGTATCATTCTCATCCAGTGTGTTTTCCTCTGATCTGTTGGCCAGGACTGGGTCATACAATTAAGCCCTTTCTAACTTCAAGGGAATATCAAGCATTTTTCAGTTGGAGGGCTCTATATCAATGAATGATGTCTGTGTTCAGAAAGAAAGGAATCAATGAGGTCAAATCTGACATTGTAAGGTTGTGTGTATAACACTTAAGGAAAGTATCACATGAGTTTTCACTCTTATAACTCATTACTTTAAACATCTTTCATCAGTAGGGCATTTATAAATAAGTAAATACAAAATACTACCCATTGTGCAAGGGTCTGAGAATGCAGCAGCAAACAAGGCAGAAAAAAGATGCTTATACCCTTTAGTACAAAAAACAAATTATTTTTTTTTAAATATGGTGATGTTATGGAAGAGAACTACTAGGTTCCAGGGACTCCAGTCTAGTCTTTTTTGATGAAGTTATGTTTTAAGTTGAGATCTGAAGGATGAGTATGATTGTGGTTGGGAAAAGAAAAACCAAACACACCTAGACTAAGGTAAAAAAGAACAGAAAGTTCAAGGACATAAAAGATATTTAGTATAGATAAAGTAAGAAATAAAAGGGACAGAATGGCACTTGACAATGCTGTAAAATAACCCATATCATTTGTGCTTCTTAGATTTTATCTAAAAACCAAGGGGAGTGAAGGGTTTCAGACTATTTTAAGGATGAGGGTTTTAAAAAGAGATACAATGTAATATTTGCATAAAGCTGGAACACTGAAGAAATACGGAAAGGGGATGAGTTGTAAAAGAAGAATTGAGAATACTTATTAGAAGGCTATTACAGTATTAGAGAAAGGAGATAATGGTATTTTTAACTAGGCTGGTAGTAGAGGACCTATAAATCTTTTCCCTATCACAAATTTCCAATTGTTAGTGGTCTGTAAAATACAGATTCAACAAATTAACTTTTGTTAGACCTGAATCTTCGACTTCCTATAGTAGTAACTTTAAGCAGCTTATGTGTTCAAGATAATATAATTTGAGTTATACTATTAGGCAAAAATAGTACTTAAATTTTCGAGAGAACTACATGAAAATAGTCTAATAAATGTATTCAGTCATGAGGCAGTGAATTGTCTTCTTTTTTCCTTCAAGATATTAAACCAAAAGAATAAGAGAAAATTTAAAGGAAAGGAAACTATTACAAAAAGAAGAAGCTAACATTTATTTGCTTTTAATTGTATATCATAAACTCTGAACAAATTATCTCATTTAACCCTTACAATAACCCTGATTTAGAATTTTATATTTTGTAATTAGCATTGAAAAGCTAATGCTTTAAATGTGTCAATAGTGTATTCAATCTTCCAGAACTATCGAGTAATAGTATTCAGTCCGTTTGGCTCCAATGTCTAGATATCTCAATATGAGGCTATTTTGCCTCTTTCATAAAACATTTACAACATCCAAGCATTCTTATGTGTTTTAAGCAGCACATTTAATTTAGTTAATATAGTAATCCTGCTGGATAGATATTTCAGATGTTAATATTATACAAATAAAAATGAAACTCAGTTTTAAATTCATCTTCCAATGTCACACAGTTAAGTAGGCGATAGAGATAAGTAATGGAGTTTTTACTTGAACCTATACATTCTGACATCAAAGCACACTATTCTGGTTCCAAATGATCCAAGATTAATAACAGAAATGGTGACAAATTACCAGGGGAAAACTTAGAGATAGGGGGTGCTGGGGATGAGGTCTTAGGTCTAATAGTTATGTATAGGGGCATTTCAAAAGTTGCCTTTTATAGCAGAGGTTTATTGATTAATTAATCTATGCATATATTTATTCAACAAACACTTTTTGAGTGACTACCATGTGCTGGACACTGGGAATAAAATGTCGGAAGAAATAAGCTTCCAGTTGAAAACTGAAAGGACTCAGTTAACTAAGGCCTATTGGCAGTGATGGGATGGGTACAGAACAGTGAGAAATAGAAATGTATGAGGTACTTAGACACTTACAGAATTAAAAAAAAAAAAAAACTTTGCCATTTACTCAGCTGTCTGACCTTTCTCAAATTCCTTAACACCTTAGTATTTCTGTTCCCTCATATGTAAAATGAGGAAAATATTAGCACTTAATTTATATAGTTGTTTTAAACATTAGAATGAGTGAAGACTAATATGTGTTGATATATATAAATCATTTAGTAGGAGTGCCTGACTTCCAAGCACTCAATAAATATTAGTTATTAAGCATTACATTAACATTGGATATTATGATGACTCATGTTTCCAAGGAGCATTAAAGCACATTACCAAGTTTATTCAATGTATAGCTAGCTCTTAATAGACACCATTAATTAGATCCACTAATTGCAGCAAGTCTTTTTCAAAGAAGATCTGTTCAAAACAAGGTCAATTTGAGCTCTGAAAATTTCCTGAAGCTCTTGTTTAATTTTCTACTATATTAGAGATAACACTCAGAAATCTACTTCTCTTAAGATTTACATGAAAAAGTCTTCTGTTCAGAGGCAAGTTTCTCTTGTCTCTTAGAAACTACAAAGTGATCCACCAGCTTTGTCAAAGAGAGGGAGAAAGAGAGAGAGAGAAAGAAATTTCCCAGAGTTATAGAAATATTAGGGTAGGACTTCTAGCATAAAATATATTTCCTTGATATTAGGATAATTGAAGTGGAAATAAAAATGGAAAGAGTTTTGCTTCATATAATACACTATTTTTTATTGTCACACTAAAAATTTACTTTAAACACAAAATTTACTGTCAGTGGCACTTTTGACACTTTGGAATGTGCTTTTCTAGCCTGATTTCTACACTTTACACACGAAGATACTGAATTAGATGTATCTACTTTCTCAAGATGATACAGCTAGGGACCTTACCAAAAGTCCCTCCTATGACTGTTGTTCACAAAACAACCAACTCATCATCACATACAATGGCAACTGGCCTCCACAGTTACAGCTGGTCCCAGATTGGGAGACATTTTACTCAGCATCTACCAACTGAAGTTATTAACATCTGTTTCACAAAAGAAAATACTCTGCCCAGAATATCCAGCCTCTTATCCTCTAAATAACTAGCTAAAAATGTATGAATGTAAATAATTTTGAATAGTAATTTTATAAGTTAAAAGATACCTGCCTATTATGCTTAATCCATTGCAATTATTCTGTATTAATTTTGAAAACTGCATATTTATAATGAATTTCCTAAGAGAGAAATCCATGTGTATGTCATTGAAGTAATGAGCTGCAGAATGAAACTGACATTTTTATAACATCAAATGATAATGAATATAGGATAAATCTCCACCTAACAGCCTCAAAATATTTTTTTACTATCAATATCTGTAGTTCAGAAATTGTCTCTCCATGTGCTACATTTAACAACCTTATCATTTTCACAGTAAAATTCTCTCCAGAACAATGTCTATGTTACCAACTATTTGTAATTGAACAGAATAATATTTCTTATGTTGTTTCATCAGGCACCACACACATCTGGAGAAAAGTTAAAAAACAGTTATTATTATATTTGACATTTGAACAAATAATCTAGTCCTGGAGAGGAAAATTCTGTGTTTTTTATCACTTGATCTCAAGTACTCAATTCATCATTCTCATATGATCTCTAGGAGAAAATGTGGAGTGGAATCATTTAATTTTACTCTTCAAGGTGTTAGAGAGTTATTATTATACAATAAATCTTTTTTCCTTTATTAAATCAATTATAGGAGAACTCGAATGGAAAGGGGTCTTGTCAATTCATAATCTGGGCAGAGTTTAGAAGCCACACATTTCATTTATGACACTGATCATCAATTTGTGATTTTGTAACTTAAATCAGAAAGTCTCCTTTGATTCTGTAACAGTTGTTCATTTTTAATGCTGAAAATTACTCTTAAATACAGGTCCTATCAATAGACTTTTTTGAAATAAGAGTGGGTGAGATTAATGAGTTTATTATAATTCATTAGAAAGTGGTATGTGGATGACTGCCTACTTTAATTAGTTTTATTACTGTAGGAAATTGTTTCATATGCCAGGCTCAACACCAAGCATGCCTGGAAAACATTAGAGAAGTAATCAGACTTTATATGAGGCACCTTTCATTAGGCAATATGGCTAATGACACTTATAATGAACATGGAAGGTATTAAAAAGATGGACATGATAGCATCTAGCAACAAGGAGTTTATCAAATCAACTATTTTTTGTGAAGCCAAGTGCAGACTACAGTACTTCAAAATACTGTTGTGGCATCATAAAGTTCTAGACCCATAATTATAGCAAAAGGTTTAAGTATCTCAGGTATATCCAATAAATCTCATTGCAAATTTTCTACAACTCATACATTATGAAAATGTTAGCAGCCAGATCTTCTAACAAAATAATCCTTCAAATTATATTTCTTAACTATCACTACCTCCAGGGAATAATATACCTATAACTTTGATCAAAGAGAAAAATCAAGTCACAATTTGAAAAAAGCAAGAAAGAAAGTCCAAATATAAAACATATTTCAGATTAGAGGTAAATGAAAAATTATAAACATACTCCATAGGAATTGATTGGGCTGTTTTGGTAAGTTCTCACTAATAAAAATATACTTTAAAAATGTTCTTAAAACTTATTTTAAATCTTAGGTCAAAATTAACCTTATAATCATTTCATAATTAAGATTTTTAACTTCATATAAATATTAGAAGTTAAACCCCTCCGACTAATTAGAAAATAAAGGAAAAATTATGTACCCCTATACTATCTCATTCCCAAGGCATTCATACTAGTTACAACTTACCAAATTTTACTTTACCATATCTTGTTAAGTAGTGTTTGGGAAGCACAATCCTCACTTTACTGATCAGAAATTAATGTTACAATATTTTTACATAGATTGGCAGCATGTTGAGGTTTATGACTACTCAATCTAACCTTTATTTTAATGAGTATGTCCTTTCTATATTTAGAATTATTTCTCCAAATATATAAACTATACATTCAAAACACTTTATTTTTTCCTTTGCTATTACAGAAATAATGCTATTGTAATTTCAGGTGAGGAACTGTAATTTCTGGCCTCTCTAATTTTTATCATTTTACTGGAAATATTTTAATTCCAAAGCACTACAGTTCAATAAGCTACATTAAGGAACAACAACAACAACAAAAAAAAAAAAACAGCAACTTCTTTTTTCATTCAATATAGACATTACTCAATTGGATAAAGTCTAAATTTAAAAATACTGGGAATGATGTGGAAAGACATTTAACTGTATCCTTTTATTCCTGAGTAGACTTACTAAAACAACAAACAAACCTACCATCATTATTAACAATAAGAGCCACAACATAGCCTCCCAGTTCCAAAAGCCAAAAAGAATTTTTAGTGACCTAAACAAAGTTGCTTGCTTAAGGGTTATCAGTAGCTTTCAAAACTGCATTGTTAATATTCTGATTTCCTAGCCTATGATATATTCATTCAGCACACAAATCTGCTATCTATTGCTTTTTACTAAAGGCAAAAGTCATCATGAAATTAAGGAGTGTGGGTGCTTTAAATTAAGATAAGTGTGATTAGTAATTTTAGAAATTATTGTCCATTTTATATTTATCTTAAAAATACTATTTTTGGATTACATTTCATCTTGTTTACAATATGGATAATAGATTATGAGTATAAGAGAATATAAAAACTTGGGAGGAAAAATAACATTTTTCCTTCTGGGTCGTAAAAGAAAAGTCTCTTCATAAGAAAAGACACTTAATAGATAAAATCATTTTTTAACACAATAAGAAAAGCCTACACTGCCTTTAGAGGAGATCAATTTTAACAGACAAGTCACAGTAATTCTGCCAGGATGTTCTTGAGATAAGAGAATGATTTGAGGCTTCATTTTATCTGCTACACCACAACTCAAATGTTTGAAAACCATTATAACTTAAGTCTGAGCATGTAAACATTCTCAAGTATGAAAGCAGTCTGGTGATTGACTGATTTGCCATTAAAAAATTATAATTCATTGTCAGTTTTTTCAAATGACACAAATATTGGCATTTTGTTTCAGTGAAATTCTGCCTATTAATACATATAAAACAATAAATAATCAATAAATAATAAGCATATATTCACATCACCTGTCAAAAACGTCTTGATTTTAATAATGAATAGTAGAATAGTAATTAACATATAGTTTACTGTATCTTTTCTCATTCTCACATTTTTTTAATGAAACCACTGGAAACTTTATTACATATGAATTCAAAAACAAACTAATGAAAATAAAGGGAGCAGAGTTTTCCAACCCAAAATATGCTTTTTGAGATACTGACAATTTTAAGCTGGTTATTTTTAAGGGAAAAAAAAAAAAAGATCCAGGAAAAACCTTTGATCGTCCCCTTTACCATCTAAAAATAAGTTTAGACAAAAGGCCTGCTCTAGGAAGGGAGATATCAGCACAGATAATTACAGTTTAATTATGGTTAACATATAGTTTATGAACTAGTGTGTGATAGAGAGGAACCTAGTAAGGACCATTTGATGAAAGTCCTCTCTGTATTCCACTGTTAAAGATGGCCCAGCAAACATTTATTTACCAAACATTTACTTTTTCATCTACATGTAAATTGCCTTCCTGCCCTTTGAATTCCCAAACCACAATCCAACTTCCTTCTTTTCTCCTTAGCTCCAGAATGACATATAAGCCTCAACCACCCAAGGTGTCATTGGGTATGAGTCTTATGGCACCCTGCATGTACACCTGTAATAAATTTTAGACATTTTCTCCTGTAAATCTGTCTCTTGTTGATTTAATTACTAGCTTAGGCAGAAGAACTAAAAAAAGTGAGAGAAAAATTATTCTTTTGTGTGCTCATAAAATAAACTGTCCTCAAAAAAAAAAAAAAACTTTGAATAACTATACTAGGAAAATCTTTAAGAAATAATACATGTATTTATAATTTGATATTTTATTAATGTCATATAGTTTCTATAGAATTATTTTTTTCTTTCTTTTTTTAATTACAAAAGTGCTAGCAGCTTTTTGCCTTTCAGGCCATATGTTCTCAGAGAGAAAATTCACTGTGTAATTATTGCTGATAAGTAGGACTGTATAACTTCTTACCTTAGTTTGACAGCACCTGGGATTTAGACCAAAACTGAAACTTGGGGGTCCATATATATATAAGCAAAACTTATACCAATTACATGTTTTAGCTCTTACTAACTGCTAGTGGTAGTGACACCTAAGAATCACTCTGGGGCACCAATTTAAGTCACAACAATGTTGAAATAGTAACAGAAAACCAGAGGATACATCACAGAAAGCTGTGTATAAAAAGAAAAGCTAGTATTATTTACTGGGGTTCAAGTGAAACCCAAATTCGCACGTCAATACTAGGATCCATGAAGTTGGCACCAAATTGAAAACCTTCAAATTAATTAAACCACTTCATGCATTATGGCTCACACAACATGTTTGGAAGTTCTTTATATTCAAAATAGTACCTCACTTTTTACAAAAATGTCAAGTTTGTTTCATTTCTCTGTTTCTTAGTTCCTGACATTTTCTAAACATAATCACTTTATTTGATAAAAGTGTAGCACTATATATCTCTAATTAGCTCCACAGAGATGTAGTGCTACCCTTAGTGGGGAAGAAAAAAGAATAGAATGTATGAAAAATAGATATTGATTTCTACTAATTTAAGATGAAATTGTAAGATGGTATAAATGGTTCAATGAAACATTTTCATTAATCACACCCATTTCTGTATAAAATTTTGGCTTCTAAATGTTATTTTTAAAAAAATAGATGACTATCAAGGCACTAGTAAGAAAAAATACTAATTATGTATAACAAATAATGAAAAATATATTTTATTCCTTTAACATTTGGATGATAAATTTAGTAAATCAAACTAATAAACTTAGAATAGCATTTTTTTATAAATCAACAAAACTATTAAGAGAAATTAAAAATATTTCATGTTTTATTTCTAAGAAGAGATTCTATCTTAAAGATAAAATAATTATGGACTGAATGTTGTACCTCCACCCCCAAATTATATACTGAATCTTTCCTTAACCACAGATGTGATGGCATTTGGAGATGGAGCCTTTGGGAAGTAATTAGGTTTAAATAAATTCATGAGGGTAGGGCTCTCAAAAATGCATCTACAAAAGAGGGAGAAAGAATGGAACTACCTCTCCACCCCCACTGCCATGTAAGGAGACAAAAAAGAATTATGTTTACAAGCCAGAAGGGCCCTCACAACGAACCAGATTTCTTGGCTCCCTGAACATGAAGCACCCCGATCCCCAGCGCCCAGTACTTGTTTAAGTCACTCAGTCTATGGAATTAGCAATAGCCAGGCTGAGCTAAGACAAAAAAAAAAAACAAGGTAAATTAGGATAATTAATATATTATACCAGTATGTAAGCACTTTAAAATTATAGCTATATAAAAGGTTGAATAACCAATAATGCATTAAAATTCTATAGCTATATTTACAATAGCAAAAACAGTCTCATAAAAAAAATAACTCAACATTATTTTGTACTTGCAGGATAATCATAAGATTCTAAATGAATTTAAAACAATAAATAAACTCATGTTTCTAGTATATTTTTGAAACAAATAAGAAAATCAAATCTGCTATTTTCCTAACTTAAGTGAGAATTTCACTTGCATTATTGTATAAATAACATGTTCAATTAAGGCTTTTAATAAACTATTGAGCAAAAAATTTTATTTGACTACTAGAGTTTTAACTATGCCGAAACTCAATTTTTTTTTTTTTTTTTGTCATTTGCATGTAGTTGTGCTTTTGTGAGTATGTACATGTGTGAAAGAGAAATAGCTTGTGGGAGAGAAAGAAAAGTGAAGCAATTAGAGAGAGGCAGACAGATACACACACACACACACACACACACACACACACACACACACACACACACAGAGAGAGAGAGAGAGAGAGAGAGAGACAGAGAGACAGAGAGACATAGAGTCCAAGTACATGTGGAGCCAGTGGAAAAGATCTGGAGGACAAGGGCAGTAGAGGGGGAGAGAATGAGAGAGAAAAAGAAAAACAATGGTCAGTATAGTGAGTAAACTGAATATAATCACTAAAAATAACAAATAATAGTTACTATAAAGACTGTAACTTGCTTTCAGCCTTTTTCCTAACATTTGAGGATAATATTAAGATATTGTAAAACCTTGTTTAATAAATTATATGTTGTTCTGATGCTGATCTTAATGATCCATGATCCAGTCTAAAAATAGTAATCCTATATGTCCCAATTTTTCTTTTTTAATTGCAACTTTTTAACCTTCCATTCACATATTTAGTAAAAAATATTTTAGTGCTGTATTATCTGTAGCTATTTAACAAACTATTTGGAGCAAATATTTATTATCTCACAGCTTCTGTGCGCCATAAATGTGAGTGTGGCTTAGCTAGGTGTTGTGGATTATGTGGGAGTTGTGGCTTAAGGTCTTTTGAGATTGTATTAAACCAGGGCTGCAGTCTTCTCAGCTGTAAATCAACTGAGGCTGAAGGATCCTTTTCCAAGCTCACTCACGTTGGTGTTCCATAGGGCTTCCTCATGACATGAAAACCTTCCCAGGGCAAGCCATCCAAGGGAGAATTAAAGAGAGTGTCCAAGGAAAGTAGCCAAGATATAAATAATTAAGATATCACATAATTTTGCAAAAATTATATTTTTCTCAGTAATCCAATTAATAACACAAAGACATTCCCTCTCTCTCTCTCTCTCTCTCTCTCTCACACACACACACACACACACGCACACACAAAATAGCCTTTTGCATTCACTAAGCTAAGACAATAATTTGGTTTAGTTTAGTATCAGCAAACTGGAATTCAATTGATTTACAAAAAAAAGAGGTCATAGATAATTATTTTCAAAGCAGAACTGTTTAAATCTATGGCATAACTTAGACCATAAAAGAAATGGTAAATCCAAAGCAAGTATACAGTTATGTTGTTATGTATTGCATTAAAAAAAGTGTTTTTAATCTACATTTCCATTTTGCCTTTTTTAAAATTCTGAATGGTTGCACTATGCATTGCTAAATTCTTATACGATTAGTTTATCATACCTTAAAGAAAACTAGCAATCCTGAAAAGTAGAAAATTAAATGTGTTGTATCATACATTTTAAATGTCCTCCTATACAACCAGTCCAAAAAGTTCTATTGGACAAATATAGGGATGTTAAGATAATGACTATCATATGCTTTTTCCAAATTTGTACGATGCACAGGTCATCTGTGAGGTAGCTGCGCATCATTCTCTAGTCAGATAAATGGCATTCTACTTGCTCAGCAGTGCAATCACATTTGACAGGTAATTCATCTTAAGTTGAACAGAGTGCAAAGGTAGTGATGAATTGCTTTGGCTCTCCTAAACTACAGAGTATAGATCTTATATGAGTTCTAGTGAACAGAACTTAAGGGTTCTTAGACCTCATAAATGTTTTATATCTTTACATTGTTCCTAATTCTGTATCAATGGAGAGAAAATAAAGTTACTGTCAAAATTTGTGAACATAGACAAGGAATCCAGAAAAAATTACCACACTCCCTTAAGAAAAAAAAAATTAGATAGGTGATGATATATTGATAGATAGATAGATAGATAGATAGACAGACAGACAGACAGACAGACAAATCCTCTGTGTATAAAATAAAATTTTAACACTAGGTAGCATTTATTACATAATGACAAGGTCATTTCTATTATAATTCATTTTTTCACATACAAGTTATTGTGTATAAGTAATACATTAAAATAAAATAGAGCATTAAGATATTTTAGATCTCTCTAGTTAGTTTTAAGTGGTGTTATTTAATATGCACAATCCTAAAAATCTGAGTTGTAATTAAAATTTCTGCATAAAAAATATTTTACGTGAACTGAGGAAATAATGAGAACAAAACTTACAGCTAGGTATTTTCATAGAGTACCCAGCAACATTAGAAAGAAGAAACTACTATATTCAAATATAGGTAGGCTGGTTAATTGAGATTGGAGGAATTCTTGTTTAGATTTTTGGCATATTACAAGTCCCAAAATTTCTAACAATTTATGGTCTAAAAGAGCCTGTCTGATTAGTTTATTAAAATTTAATACATGTATTCTCTTTTCTTCCTCTAGTGACTTCAGTGATCCTGCTTACCCCTTTGCTTTCAAATACCATCCTTCACAGAAATCCATACAGGTTACAGTCATGAACCACTTACATGGCTTCAAATGAGCCATATTCACCTCCATACTTCCATCATCTTTCTTGCTACTCTAATAGGCCTTTGCTTATTCCAGCACAATCTGATTTGTCCTTAAAAATTCGACACATATATTACCCTTTCAGGGAAATCTGGATTTCCTTGGTTAAATGAGATGCCCCATTTTTATATTTACTTAAAATTGATTTCAACCATGAAAGATCTAGCCTATAACTGCAGTTTCTTTGTTTATTTGTTTCCTGCTTCACTCTTCACTAGACTTCAGTTTTCCAGAGGAAAGAAACCAAGGTATCATTGATATTGTAGTCCTGATTAAAGTGGAGTCACTGGCAAAGACTAAACCTAAAAAATAATAAAGAAGTAAATAAATAGCTGTGGGAGTGGGAAGAGCAGAAAGAGGGAGTGATTCTCCATAAAAATCTCTGCATCCAAAATCCTAATGAAGAAGAGTACACAGCAATCCTAAACACATCTTTAGGCATACTTCTTAACTGCCAAAATTCTGGAGTGAGCTTTGAGTAAACATCTGTATGTCACATGTTCATAGGTCAAGAAATGTATAAAAGAAAATAATATTAGGATATCCCTTAAGGAGCCAAAAAAAAAAATTATCTCTCACTGTTTAAAATTTGCATATGCATGCATTACTAATAAGTGTGTTGGGATTTTATGCAATGATTTAGAATCCTTTAAGGAGACCAAAGGCTATTTAAGAAGCTATTTTGTTAAAAACACATTCCCCAAAAGCCTTGTACTGGTTGTTAAATAATAAGCCCATTCAGGTTTGACATCGGGATATCTCTAAGAACATAGGAGAGAGTTAATTGAGTTAGTGACTTGTTAGCTAAGAATTATGTTCATGATTGGAAAGAAACTTGGACAGAGGTATATTACAGAGACTGTTGCAGACATGCTGGGTTGCCACAATGTTTTCTTCACTTTTTATTTGGGAAAAGAAAAGCAGCATAGGCCACCAAAGGATAATGAGATAAAAATTATTTTACATTTACAAAATGATGGGTCATTTTATTAGGTAGTGAACAATGTGTATTAGTTAACACTATGATGTAATCATTAAACTATTTGAAAATGTCACAGGATAGCAGAAAAGAGCAAAAATTGCTACTAATCTCCAAGTTATAAGTGATTTTTAGAAAATCACAGGTTAAGGATTTTCAACTAATTCTCTAGTTGAGAAAATTAAAGTTTCCAATATTTGACATTGTTTAAATAAAATTCTCTTCATCATTCTTTTAGATGGTTGAATAATAGGTTAAGTTGTAGAAGTTAAGATAAGAATTAACATTTTTACATTTTTATACTTTTAATGAGTACTTCAATTCTTATGGAGAAAATCTTATGGCCTTGATTCTCTGTTTTGCTCTCTGTTTAAATAAGGCTTGCCATTATGCCGCATGCAGCCCACATCTCAGGCACCACTATCATTAGGTGACAACTGATGTCTCTGTAGGCATAAGATACCCATGAAAAATTAAAATTAATCAGTATTTTCAGTGTGTTCTATAAATATTGCTTTATTAGTCATGGCAATATTTACACTTAAAAACCAAGCTTTGGTTCTTCTCCATAGCAGATGAACAGCTAATTGGATTATAGTTCTATTTGCATTCTGTTGGTCAAAGTTAATCTTGTTAAAAACAAATGAAGACATACACATTATTTAGAGACATTGTTTGAAATGTCTATTAAATAAGTATATATTAAGTTCAAGCCTATCTTCATTGATTATTATAATCTACTCAGAAGGTCAGACTACACAAGTCCTAGAAGTATGATGGGTTCTCTTAAAACAAACAAACAAACAAACAAACAAACAAACAAAAAGAATCAAGTGATACAGGAGGTATATTACAGAAGAATGTGATCTGGTGAGCCATGATAACTAAGTAAAATACTGAAATGTCTGTTTTCTCACATATTTTCCCTCTTACTCTCATTCTAAGCAAGGGCCTAGGTTTAATTTAAAGGCAAGCCCATATGAAATACAAGTTCTTTATAAAATCCTATGGCTTTATAAAATCCTTAATATCTTGAAAGGATAATTCTGAAGATATTGGAAAGAAACAGGTAAATGAGAAAACATTTGAGCAATAGCTAGGAAGTGAGGGGAGATTCTTACAGTTGATAAAAGGAGAGATATATTGGTCCTATGAGCAGAAGACACTTAGGTTTTGTTCCTGGCCCCACTTGGGGAGATGGCAAAGACAGCCGGGAAGGGCAATCTTGTTCACTCTTGACCTACAAGGCCACATGTTAGGCACAGGAGTTTCTAATTCCTCCCAAGATTCCTGTGCCTCAAGTCAAACATAAAATAGGCAAAGCCATGAGACATCAATGGCAGACTGGGACAAGGCATTCCATATGATGCTTTGTGAATTAATTGACAATAACTAGATGAGGCTTTCCAATGGCCACAGAATTTATAAAATTTTAGGATATCTGCAAAGCTCTGAGGATGGGACAATCTATGAACAACTTTAGTTATGTCTCCTATGTCACTAACAGATAAATATTTAACCTAAATAACAATAAAATAATAGTAATATTGTTCTTGAGAGCATCTGTTTGCTTCACCGGCTCCCACAAATCAAGGGGAGCTGCACAAAGCATGAGGAGCAAATAGGTCTGATACCAGGGACTTCTGGCTGTATAAGTTAATATTCTACTGCTTTGCCTCTCCCTACTCTTTGGTCTGCCTTAATTTAAAATATCCAAAACTGGCCCTAAGCAATAAAAGTAACAATGTAACCTAGGGAACCTACTGCTGAGAAAGGAATTGCAAGGGAAATGACCATAAGCTGTAGCTTTTCGTCAAAATAAAGCTGCTAGAGGAGCAGATAACAGTTTGAAAAACGACAAAATTTAAGGAAGCCGAAGCACAGCTACCGTCTTTCTAGAACTAAATAAAAATACCATGACCAAAAAACTTAAGTAAGACAATAGAAAAAGAAGATATTCCCTTTGGAAACATGATTTAGTGACTGAAATATCAAGTAAAGGACATAATCAAAGCACGGAAACAAAAATGAAGAGATGAAAATCATAAGTAATAAAGGTAAGAGATATGGCAAATAAATCTAGAAGATATGACTTGCAAATATTAGAATTTCCAGATTGAGGAAAAGATAGAGATGGAAGAGAAATAGTAATCATGTAATAATTAAAAAAAAAAAGTAAAAAGTTTTTGAGCTGAAGAATGACTCACATCTACAGACTGAAAGAGCTCCCTGAGTTCTAGGTAGGGTTGATACAAAGGAGATGCATAGCCCAACTTTATTTAACCTTTCTTACATGCCCTCCTTATTTCCAAATGCATAAAAGAAACTGAAAATTGTCATTCTGGGAGGCATTTTTCTCATTCTGCTGAGATCTTGTTTCCAGGAGTATCCTCTGTTTGGCTCAAATAAACTCAAATTCCCTACTGATGGTTAAAAGTTATATTTCCCCATTCATTTATGTACTTATTTGTTAAAAAAAATCTTGTGAAGTACCTATTAAATTTTAAAGTAGTGTGATCAGATGCATATACAAAGTTGAATAAGATAAAGTTGCTAGTATCATTGACTTTATAGTATTATTGAATAGACAGTGATTGTATAAAATAGGGTGAAAGCACAATTAGATAACTATTATCACAGGTGAAACCATAATGTGCTACACAAGTGTGAAGTCAAGAATCTAACCATAGTCAGTAACAACAGCAGCAACTATCACTTATTCATCGTCTACCTTGTGACAAAAAACTGCATTAGGGTCTTTACATGTATCATTTTAATTTAATTTACAGAGTCTTATGAATTATACAAATTCTTTGTTATTTGCCATTTCATATCTATATTTTTTTCTTTAAGTGTCAGCTTAAATACCACTTTTTTTCAGGCTCTTCTTATTCTAAAAAATAGATTATACATCCTTTGCTCTTCACTCCTGTAGTTAGTTCTCTGTACTTCACTGCTATCACACTTTAAATATTTGTTTACTGTTTGTACTCACCAACAAACAGAAAGTTTCATGAGGACAGAGACTTTGACTTATTTATTTTTATAACTTCAGGCATAGAACTCATTCATAAGTGTGTGAATACATAAACAAATTTATTTACAAGCCCCTAACAAGAAAGAGAGCAAGGATTCAACCTAGATTTATTTCTAATACCTGTTTTTTAATCACTAGAATTTCTGTTTCTTAATAGAATAGAACATTTTTACTTGTTTAAACAAAATATTTTTCATAAACTGGAAGTCTGCTGGTATTTCCCTAATTAGATATTATTAATGAATTGTTAACAAATCAAATACTTTTTCAATGTCTTAAATAAATTAGAAAAAATATCAAGTTTACTTTTTGTCATTTTTCAAATATGAATAGAAAATATTTTAATTTTATAACTATGATAATAAATGCTGTAAAAGACCCAAGTTACAAGATGAAAATTCAAATTACTGAAGAAGAGTGCTCATTTTATATGATAGAGAAATAGAAATGAGCTCATATCTGCCCTTACTAGATGTTAATGGCAAGATGTTATTAACAGTAGCATTAATTCAAACATTAAAAAAGAATAAAATTATGTGCAGTCAGTATTTATATTACAAGTGAACATAGTATCTTAATTTGAGTGTATTCTAAAAATAATTTACTGGTTGAAATTATAGTCACTTTTTAACCTAAAATGGCATATATTACTTCATTTACACATTTATTCATTCTATATTCTGCATATCTTATTTTAAATAGCCAATAATTAATGCTTAAAAGACTATTTTTATTTGGCACATTTCATCATAGTAAAACTTAAAAAATCCATATTTATAAAGTTTCTTAATAGAAAATTTATACTGTATAATCTCTTACAGTATTCAAACAAAAATTTTAAAGAAAATTTATATTATGATATTTAAATAGTTATATATAGTTATTTTAACCATATGAGTATACTTTTGTAAAATTAATAAATTTGCTCTTAATCTATTCATTATTGCTTTCTTACTAACACACACTTGTGATGTATATGTGGTAGCGATAGAGGAGAGATTGCTGAAAAGAATTAAATCTATTCTGTGTATACAGATAGCTTTTTTGTAAATATGTGTACATACACACACACATTTAGTGCATGTATATGTATCTAAATGCATTTAATACATCTATATTTCTAAATATATATATTCTATATATATACATCATTTCTAAATGTGTATATTTACCTTTATAAAATAAATGTAATCGGTTTAAAAATGCATGTGTATATCTCATAGTTGCACTTTCCCAAGTTGTTTCAGACATTTATGAATGATTTGCTTGACTTAAATTTAAAGGTAGTATCTGGACAGATTAAGAAAAAACAATTGCAACTTATGACCACGTGATCAAGTATACAGGAAAATTTTAATTATTTTTTATAAATAGATTATATCAACAGTATTTTCAGTATATGAAAGTACTCATCAAAGTACTTTCACAAATTGTGGCACATGCTTGTCTCTGTCCTTGAGAAACATAGCCTATCTCATGGCTCTCTCTCACAGAAAAGGTTATGCATACACAGCACTACCTCAGAGAACCTGCCACTCCCATAGCTATCTCCGAGAAGTTTCTTATTTATAGGTTGTTTTTTTTTTTTTTAATCAAATCAGGTCTTTCTGTGATGCTAGCCACAACTGAATGATGGGTGAGTGGGAGCAGTTTGGACTTGAAGATTTCTTGGTAGAAGCATAAGAGAAAACTGTTAATGACGGCACTAACTTAAGGATTTTATACCAGAATGTAACTTGCCGATCAATAAAAATTTTTCTCAATAAGTTTAAATATGAAAACATCCCAAATGTATGTGGAAGAACAGACACAAGATATTAGGTAGCACAGAAGGATACAAACATTAGTGAACAGAAGACATGACATGAAAGAATTAAATGACAACAGAAGCCAACCAAAGCAGATGTTACCAGCTAGAAATGAAAGAAAATTGAGATATGTTAGTCAACAGCAAAGAAGAAAAGAAAAACAAAAGTTGTGCAGAAGAGGAATCAGGAATATAACAGACTAAAATGCTGGCTGTTGGGTATCAGATCCTAAGAACCACAGTGACATACTAAAGAGAATGAATGATTTTCCAGTTCACCATGAGTTCTCTGCTCTGAAAAGGTTTGCAGACCAGACTGTGTTAATCTTTTCCCAATTCCAAGTTCAGTGACACCAGATAAAATGGCAAATTCTACTAATCAGTTTGGAAGAGTTTTGTTTTCTTTTTTCTGTTTAAGAGCTTATTAATAAATATTTACCAGTACATGACTTGTTTTGGCTATTTGCTTTTGAGGTTAGTTCCTTCCCCCTTAATTCCCTGGTTTATTTTAAAAATACACTCATATTTACTGAGATGGCTTGAGTTTTTTTTCTATTCCCCAATATTTTGAAAAACTAGATGTAATTTTCTAGTTATCCTTTCTATTCAGTGAGATTTACGGAAAGTCTATTATGGATTATGCACTTTAGAAAATGCATTATGTGAAACTGATTCTGATATAAATAAGATATCACATTTACCATCAGATATTTACAGTATAATGGAGAAATAGGTAAGCAGTCGTTCCTATTAGCTGACACAGATAACATGATTAAGTTTGTTTTGCGGGGTACAGAGAATAAGCACAAAAGAAAGATACTGTCTACTACTTGGGAGGAAGTGTTGGTGTCTAAAAATATTGCTAAGAGAATTTGCTAATAAATTTTTTACTTTAAGGATGACTAAGCTTGGTCATACAGATGACATAGGAGGAGGTATAAGTTGTTCCAACAGAGCAGATAAGAAGAATTTAAGAGAAAAGGAATTAGAGGGAGGATGTTAAATGGTACTAAGATCTCATGACAAAATTGTGAAAATTCAGATACAATAGTCTGGAATATCAAGTTCCCTTTCCCAACAAAGAGTTGGTCCTCCTTGAACATCACTGTGAGACTACTGAACAACTTCTCTCTTTTCACTATTTTAGTCAACCTATTATAGTATTTTTGTGTTATTTTCTTATTGAACACACTATTTTTAATCTCTAAGAGAACACAGTCTTCCATCTATATTTTAGCACCTTTACAAGATCTGGCACACTATGGTTGGAAAACATCTTTAAAATCACATTTGGTTTGTCATTGATGAGGTTTGGAACATGCTATCCCCCAAATATGGCATCTTGGCATATTAAATATTTCATGTTGAAGGAATTTGAAAATGGCACGTACAGAAGAACTTTCTAGCCTTCCTTTAAAGCAGGTGATAAAATCCTTCTGTGAGAGGTGCTCTTCCTATACCTGGAGGAAAGAAGAATCCTCATCTCTGAAGACAAGGGACACAGAGAGGGACACTGAACAAACAGGCCTTGCTATATTTCCCTCAGTTTACTATACTTAGTGCATACTCTTTGTCCTATCACAGCTTTCCATGACTTGTCACTCTTCATCAAACCTAGCATAAAAACAATTTTAACCTATTTTTGTGTCTTCATTTCCTAACGAAAGCTCCTGTGTCATGTAAAACTTATATTAAATAATTTTGCATGCTTTTCTCTCATTAATCTGTCGGTTACAGGGATTCCAGTCAAGAACTTAGATAAATAGAGAAAAAAGGTATTTGTCATTCTGTGTAGCATCATTTTTAAGTTAAAATTGTTTTATAAGCAGTAAAATTAAGTATGAGGTGCAAAGTAGATTTCATATTGTTAGATGGGAAAAATTTAGATACAATAGTCTGAAATATCATTAAGTTCCCTTTCTCAACAGTTCATCTTCCTTAAATATCACTGAGAGACATTTGAACTTCTCTCATTTCACTATCTTAGTCAACCTAATAGGTATCTAATTTAGATATGCTATCTAACTTGTATTTATGAAAGTCAATGTATTTGGATTTAGAAAAATTATCATGTCACATATCAGTGTATTCGAATATTTGGGTTTATGGTAATAATTTATTTTTTCCTTAATATAAAGTTTTAAGTTTTTACTTCTACAATTAATATTTGAAATTACTAAGCAATTTCCCCATTAGTATATCAAAGATAAAAAGCTCTATAATTTTTTTCATTTTATATTCTATTATTTTGACTACAAAAATATAATTCAGGTTTTTTTCTCTTGATGGGAGAAAAAGGGGCTATCACACAGCTCAGTAGTCTTCTTTCCTATTTTGAGTTCTGCCTACTTTACATTTTAAACCACATTTAAATCTAGAAGGAAATACCAAGATTTCAAGAGAAAAATTGCATAGGCCTTGTAGAGCTCTCCCTGGCTCAGCTAACCATAGGTAAAACTGAAGAAGTGAAACACCTAGTCTCTTGCCTTTGTACCTAAGAGTTCCCCTTGCAGCTAGTTCACTAATTAATACCTTGATGTGAATTCTTTGCCCACTTTTAATGTGGCACTTTTCTGCTCCCCTGCTTCCATGTATCAAGTGTCCAGAATTTTGGAGCATTAGAACTGGAGCTTTATTACCTCTTACCCAATCCCACTAAAGAAATGAAACATAATAATGACAAACCATGATAAAGCTTTTAATAAAGGAAATAATTTTATTATTATTACTCTTTAATAAGAGGAGAAAAAAGGTTACCCTCATGTTACTTAAAGTTTTTATCTTGGTTTAATCTGAGCCTTCATAAATTTATTTTTAGTTTAAATAATATATTCATATCAGTGAGAAATATATATAAATGTCCTCTGTGTTTCATTTCATCATTTTAACCTATTGTTCTGCTATACTTTCAAGGAGTACTCAATGAAACTTAAGAATTACTTTCATTCAGTAAGTAGTTAATATAAATGTAAAACATGTAAGAAACTCTGCTAAGTATCTCAGAGGATATAAAATACATATTTTGTCCTTTTGCAATTAAAAATCTGACATAAGGGCTGAGAACATAATTTTCATATCTTTTCAATTTTTGTAAGAAAATTATTAAACAATTCATGTGTGTATATTATAACTACCTCAAATTTTAAAATAGAGGTTATTTGTCACATGACACAAAGTTATCAGTAATAACTGGACATAATGCATAATGCCATAAAAGAAATCTACAGATTACTCAGAAACATAGATACTGATCAAGACCATACTAGCTAACTTCAATTACAAACCTTAAATTAATTATTTTGATGCACGTTATTCTTCAGGAATCATCCCTGAAAATGTAGAAAAATTGCTTGTATTTCTGTGTATATGTTGAATATAAAAGCAAATGTTAAGTTAATGAAATCACTGCAAACATACAAATCATAGAGAGGGTATTTATCATTTGGAGAGAAAGTTAACAAATTTTTGTTAAGTATTTTGTTATATATTTTAAAAACTTGTTTTTTTAAGTAAAATAAAAACATACTGCGTAAAATAGTTAATTTGTTTTAAAAATGTCAGTACAATTTAGCCAAAGGAATAAGTATTGATAGATCCCAGTCTTCCACCCCCAATGTTTATCTTCATTAAAGTAACTGATAGTCTTTTTGTTTATAAATTACTTTAGGGTTCAAGATTTTGTTTATCTTATTTAATACAAATTATAGTCAACAGTATTTGCATTGCTAATAGTTCTCTTTCAAAATCTGTTGCTACCTCAGTTGGGTTTTCTTTCTAATTTAAATAGGCAATTTGTCCATTTATGTGAGAATACAGTACTAACAAAATATGTTCATTTTTCTTGTTTTTAAAATATCTGCACAAGTGCTGACAACACAAGAGACAGGCTTCTCCAGCTTTTTAACATCTGCCAGAATAAGGTGCTAATAAAATCAAGCTAAGAGGTTTGAGTCATTTGAATTTAAATTAAACAAGTATTTACTGACGATTACGTAAAATGCAGTGCTAGATGGGATGGTAAATTATAGAGAGAGATCATAATAATGTGATATATAGAGTGTATAAGAAGGTCATAGAAAAATAAACATATGCCAATAACTATAACAGTAGAATAAGTTCTATAAGAAATTCAGAGATGTATTTGAAATCAACTGTTATTTGCCACCAATAAGCCCTCCTTCTTCTTCCTAGAAACAAAACTCCAACATAGCAATATATCTAATTAAAAGATTACATTTCTCCAGCTTTCCTTGCAGTGAGGTTTGGCCAATGATACATCAGAAGTGTTGTGTGGTATTTCCAGAATGGTTCCTCATATGAAGCCAACTCTGTTGGGACATAATGACCCTTAACTTTTCACCCCCTCAAACCCTGTAACTTTCCATTTACCTGAAGTGAAGCTGACGAAATCCCCTATCCCAGGATGCTTAGCAACCCCACTGGCGCGAAAAAAGCCCGCCGGCGCGAAAAAAGCCCGCCGGCGCCAAAAGCCCCCTCCATCTTAGTGAAGGTCCAAGAGATCTACCAACACTAGCCCCCCTACCACAATCCAATCAATACCCTACACGAACACTAGCCGTCCCCAACCGGATCCTCCCCCTATATAAGCTCGCTCCTCCATTTAATAAATTGGAATTCCTCTCGGACTCCTGTGCGTCCTGGTGATTTCTTTCGTCTTGGATTCCTGCGATTCCTGGTGATTCCCTTCCTTTCGGATTACTGCGTGTCTTGGTGATTTCTCTCATTTCGGATTCCCGCGTGTTCTGGTGGTTTTCTTTCAAACTCAACTAGCGAGTATGTCTGATTTTTTCCCTCCTCCACTTCCTCCTCATTACTACCTGAACACCACTGCGCAGATAAGAACTCCAATAGACTATGAGGTGGCCTTTAATACAGAAACTGGAGATGAGAGAAGCAGAAGAGGATAATAGGAGTCGGGATCTCAGACAACTTCCAGAAACAGCCTTACTTACCTACTTAGAGCTGCTACTGAGGGACCTATTTTATATGTGTGAATAAGTACAATATGGTTTAAGCTACTTTAGTTATACAGTTTCTGTTTGTTTGTTTTGCTCTTGCAGCTAATACAATTTCAAACTAAAACAAGGTACTAAGGTTTCAAGTCAGAAAAGGATTAGATGAAGTTAAGGGAAAGACAGAGCATACAAGGAAGAGTGTTAAATATTCTCTCCAAAATGTATTACATCAAAAAAAAAAAAAAAAAAGAAACAAAACACTTAACTTTCTTTTTTCTGGACTTCAGGTTGTATCTTAAACTATACAAAATTGTCTGGCTAATTTGATGTTACCTGTATTAACTGAATGAAGACAGGGACTAGATTAGAGTAGCTTTTATGACTCAAAGCATGTCTTAACTAGATAGAAGGGCATTTTATCATGATTTCTATCAACATAAACAATGAAAATAAATTGTTACCTCTGCACATCAGACACACACATATATACAGTTAGGTACGTGAGCTGTTACACACATAGAAACATTTGTTAAAGGCAACAGAAAATAACAATATGTTTTTCATTTAACAAATGATTATTAAATATGTATGCTGTGCCAATCATTGTGGCATGAGCTACAGAAAAATGGTGAATAAGTCCCTGCTCATGTTAAGCTTCTATTCTACTGAGCAAAACAGATTTAATATACAAACATACAATATCATATTAGGTGGCAAAGGTTGTTTACTACAAAAAATAATAACACAAAAAAAAATGGAACAGGAAAAGGAGCTGAAATATAACAGCCATTTTAGACAAGGGAGGTGGGGAAGGCACTTCTGATGAACTAACATAGGTACAGATTCTTAAACACAGAGAGCCATGTAGTAATCTGGAGAATGAAAGACAGGAACGATGACAACAAAGAAAGTTAATACAAATGTCCCGAGGAAAGAGAGAACTTGGTATGTTTGAGAAAAAAACATGAAGGTCAGCATTACCAAAGCTACAAAAGAGATGCAAGAGAAATCAGAGATGAGATCAAAAAAGCTACCATGGGTTAGAACATAAAAGGCTTACTTACAGCCCTTGGCAAGTAGTTTCACTTTAAGCTTGTGTTTGATGGGACACCCTGGGAGTGTTTTCAGCAGGGAAATGACACAAATCCAACTAATCTTTTATAAAAAAAATTATGGATCCCATGTGGAAAATAGATTATAGGAGATATAAGAATGGAGCCTGAAAAACCAGTAAGAACCATTGCAATAGTCTAGTGAATGGAAATAAAATAATTTGGAGGCATCAGACCATAGATGGTATGGCAGGCACCAATCAGGGAGTGTACCTAGAGAAGAGAAAAGACTAAAGGGAAGAGGATTCTGACCTAGGTCAATGTGGTATTTTCGTATCAGTACTATCACCAGAACTTTAACCTCCTAAAATGAAAACTGCCCCTAATATTTTAAAAATGACTTACTATAAATTAGAGTATCAAAATTTTAAATTATAAATATTATCTATGCTGATCCAAATATAGATTAATACCTTTCTTTAGGCTCACATTTATCAGACATCCTAGAAGCAATTTAGACAAGATTACAGAGGAAAGTCTTCTATAGGTTCAGAACACCAAGATAAAATGTGTCATAAATTATTTCATAGAAACAGAGAAAGAATATGCTGCAATTGAAAAAGAATTATATGCTATTAAATTTATTTAAAAGTATTTATTATAATTGTTTACATTAATGGAAATCATGATAGCATGTTTTTCTATGATACTGAATTATCTAGTCAAGACATTTATTGAGTAGTCATAAAAGGTACTGTAATCTAGTCCCTGTGGACATTCAATTAATATAGGTGCCATCGAATTAGCCAGACAATTGTGTATTCTTCAAGGTATAGCCTGGTTATTTAAAAGTTTTGAAATCAGTCTTGTTCTGCGAATTACTGAAGATATATTGAAAATTTTAAAGACTCTAGTCTTAGGTGTTTTTTTTTTTTCTTATGGAAAATGGGCTTTTAAAAACACCTAACCTAATTTATGGAATTTTTCCTGAGAAAAATATATGTAAAAAAAACCCTTAAAATCTGTCTAGCCCATTAAAGTGCTTCAAGAAACTAAAACAGTCTAGTTTCTTTTCAGATAAATCATAAATGTTAAAAGGCTTTGTGGTTTAGCAGGAGCAACATTCTAAACAGATAACTTCTGAGCAAACATCTGGGACATGGTCCATATTAGAATTTTGAATATGCTAATAACTTTTAACATTGTCTTAAAATAAATTTTATGTCTTATACTTTCTTTTTGATTAAAAAATTCTGGGTGATCTGCCTCTTATATATTGAAGTCTAAAATATAAACATAGGTGTAATATAATGCTTTGTTATTCAGAAAGAGGCACATAGCTTAAAATGAATTCTATGATAATAATAAAAAGTGATAAACCTCAATTTAGAAAACAAATTACTCAAATTGAATATATTACATAAAGATGCCAACACCTAGCAAACAAGTGCAAATACAATCTCATAACTCAACAATCCAATAAGCCAAATTCAGATACTTCAACAGTTATTTAATATATTAACTATCATTAATCTTTGTACATATTTTTTGTTGTTTCCTTAAATCAATATTTATATTGATATTTCTCTCTGTGTATGTATATACATGGTTATATACATATATATCTATATATATGGTTAATTTTTTCCCTCAAGGAGCTCTTGAGAAGAATATAAACACCATATGTTACATAGAATTAGGACAAAATTATACTTACTCAGGTCAACAGATAATTTAAATCTAAATAAGTATGAATCTATTTTTGAGGCAGCTGCTAACAGTTAAACTGCTTTCATCACATAAAAGTATGTTAAATTATGTAGCTAATAACCTAATTATACAGCATGAATACATTAAAAAAAAAACAGAATTTTGTGTACATTTGTAAATCTCATTCTGTATTTGTGACTAAAGCTTTAAAACTGACTTATAAGACTGCAAAGTAACAGTTATTAAACTATGCGGTATATGTCTCACTTTTTTATATGTGTACTTAATACTCATCTCAGAGGCAATTTTGAACAATATGTGAATCTTTCTATGCACGTATCTGAGTTTATGCATCATGTTTTACAGAACTTTGCTGAAACTCATCAAATCTTTGCATGCACTAAATTGAGTTAAAACAAGTTAGTTCCAGAAATACACCATAATCTAGAACTAATTATTGAATGAATTTTTATGCTTTTATAATAGACTATGCTTTATTAAGACATATTTCACTAGAAGACAATTTTAAATTCTTTCCTGGCTCTCTTAAACACACAATGCATATAGTCTGTGACAAAAAGGAAAGAAGTTAAAACAAAATCCATAACACTAACTACCATTTATTTGGTCCTGTAAAACTGAGCAGACAGCAGCTCTTATCTTTTTCCAATGCTTATGTAAAATTAAATATTTATTGTTTCTATATTTTATAACCACATATAAACTATTCAGCTTAGTTTTAACAGAATTATTTTCCAAAGATCTTTAAAATAATCATAAAGCTGCATATACTTATATAACTATATAAACATATACATTTGATTTTTTAACAGAAAGTAGAAAAAAGGTACATTTTAAGAAATACATTATGAAAAAAATACATTATAAAATCTAAGCACTTTGAGAGTAGGCAACAGCTGGATAAAGAAACTGAAAAACAGATAAACACAAGGAATCTGAAACTTCGACCAATAGTGTACTTCCTTATGCCCGAACAATCCTACTTTTACTGCTGGACCATAGAAAAGCTATATAACTATGAACTATGAAAGTAAAGATGAAGCTAACAACAAGACTCATTGAAAGTATTCATGCAGCCAGGCATCTTGTCCTTCTATCCCTAGCAAAAGCTCAAAGTCTATTCTCTTCATAAAGAAAATAAGATGATTTAAAAATACATAGAAAAAGTAAAGAAAAGAGTACCTTACTGGAAACAGACTAAATTAAATAAATTTTTTTTAAGACATATGAATGGCCAACAGGTACATGAAAAGATGATCAACATCATCAACCATCAAGGAAATGCAAATCAAAACCACCATGAGGTATCACCCTTTAAAAAAATAGAAAATAACAAGTGTTGGCCAGGATGTGGAGAAAAAGAAAGCCTGGTATACTGTTGGTGGATTGTATATTGGTACAACCACTATGGAAAAGAGTATGAAAGTTCCTCAAAAAATTAAATATAGAACTGCCATATGATCTAGTAATTCTACTTCTTGATATTTATCTAGAAACAACAACAATAAAAATAACAACAACACTAACTGAAAAGGACACATATACCCTTAAGTTTATTGACACACTATTTACAATAATCATGATATGGAAACAACCTGTGTCCATCAATGGATAAATGGATATAGAATTTGTGGTGTATATATACAATACAATATTATTCAGTTACAGAAACAAGTGAAATCTTGATGTTTTTAACAACATAGATAGACCTAGAGGGCATTATGCTAAGTGAAACAAGTCAGACAGAGAAAGATAAATATCTGTGTGATCTCTTTTATGTGGAATCTAAAACAAACAAACAAAACAAAAAGCTAAGCTCTTAGATACAGAGAATATATTGGTAATTGCCAAACATCAGGGTTAGAGATGGTGTGGTTAAAGTAGGTAAAGGAGTTCAAAAGGTAAAAAATAAAATTAAAAAGAAATAATAATATATTCAATGCAAAATGAAAAAAAAAAAAGTTCGGGATGACTAGATAAATATTGTCTTAATCATCTTTTATCAGCTTTCTCAGACAACCTTATTTCCCCAAGTCATAAATACCCCAAACAAACCATACACTGGAAATTCTTCAATTCTTATTCTCTCTCTCTCTCTCAAAAACAAAACAATCAAAACAAAATATTTACATATTATGTCCTGAAATTCCATACCCCATTGCTTTTTCCTTTCTTGCTCTCAATATGGCTGCATAGCCTATTTTTTCCAGGCAGGAATCTCTCCTCGCATTTTGACTCTATATAGTCAAAAGTGGTTTGCTGACCTTTCAAGAAATTCTGTATATTATCAAATACCCCATAATAAAATCCCTTTGTTTAAACTAGCTAAAGCAAATTATATTCTCTGTATGAGTAAAAGTGACCAATACTTCAGGTGGCTTTCATTCCAGGATTTCAAAGATGTCTCAAAATTATTAGGTCTATTTAAAAAAGCAATTAAGCAATTACATAACCTTAGTAGGATTATTATAGCAATAAGATGCCAAACCTAAAACCTAAAGAATGAAGGGATGCTTTCTTATATCTTTTATTTTTCCTTTTTTATCCTCCTCTTCTCTTTTTTTCTTTTCTCTCTTCTTTATTCAACTTCTGTTTTTATGTTTACACCTCTTTTAGCTATATAAAACCAATGAACAGTCAGAGTCATGCTTAAAATAAAAACGCCATACACTTTCTCTAGCACAGTGCTTTAAAATTTTAAAAATCTTGAGTTAGAATCCTTACTGAGCCATTTACCAGCACTGATTCCCAGTCAGTGCTCCAAGCTTTGATTTGCTTATCTGAGACCATAAATCATGTGTATTGAGAATTAATACCCTAAAATGAGACCATAATCATGTGTATTGAGGATTAATTCTCTAAAGAAGTACACAGCTTTCATGATTTCTAATGTGGAAAAATCAGTCTGTACCTAAAACATCTAGCAAAAGTAATATCTATAAATCCAAATAGGCAGTTGGCAGGAATGCAGTTGTCTCTTAGACACTGGTTATCAGAAAAATACCAGCTAAAAGACAGCCAAATTTTCAGAACACAAATGAGATTGTGACAATCAAAAGCAACTGAATATTAAATTCTCTAGCACTGAGTTAGTCTCATAACAGATAATTTGTACCTAAGATTGGTTCAACTATCCTTACAGTTGTAGGGGAAAAAAATAGGATAAGCTATAGAAAATTTGGTAGGCTGATACTACTTGTACAGCTTGATAGCCTTTATTACATAATTCAGCTTATGAATGACTAATATAATACAATGACTACTTTAAACTTAATAGGACAAAAAACTTGAAATTAGGTCTTAAGTGAAAGTTTTTTATGCCATTCATTCTATTCAATAATTCACTTATTCATCTATTAGTGCATTATATATTAGGATATATTTATACTAGGCACTGGTATAGAAAATTAGAAGTTGAATTAAAATACTGTGGTGAATTTTAGGAGGACTTTTCACAGGGAGTGGCATTAAATTGAGCATAAAGAGAGGGTTAGAAGTTGGCCAGATAGAGAAGATGAGAAGGTATACTAAAGGTGAAGGAAATAGCATATGTTATTGAACACAATGGATATCCCTTTCTTTGTATTAATAACCACTTAAGAAATGGGGGGAGGGAGAGTAATGTGTATTCTAATTATTTAAATAATTAGCTCAACATCCATGAACAGAAAGGGTCCTCCGCCAGGAATGTAACCCAGATCTTATTATTATATGACATTACTAACTGTAATAGGGGGATCATGCTCCACCCTTCCTCTAATAAGTCCCTGTCAGAGGGAAATGAAGAATGCAGATGAAATTAAGGTAGCTAATCACTTGCTTTTAAAATAAAGAGATTTTCCTGGATTATCTGGTGGATCCAGGGAAATCATAAAGGTCCCTAATGTCACAGAAAGAGGCAGAAGAATCAAATTTCGAGTGCTACAGCATGAGAAATTGTTGACAGCCCATTGCTGGTTTTGAAGATGGAATGAAGCAATGAGCCAAGGAATGCAGGCAATCTCTAGAAACTCCAGTAAAGCAAGTGAATTATCCCCTAGAGCTTCCAAAAAAGAACTCAGCTCTGCCAATACCTTTATTTTAGTTCAGGGAGATCCGATTCTGAATTCTGACTTTCAGAACTATAACATACTAAATGTGAATTGTTTTAAGCCATCAAATTTGTGGTAAGCTTGTTATGGCAGCAAAATGAAACTAATACATTAACTATAACTTTTTAGATATTACAATTAGGTAAATATAAAAGTGTGGATCTTTTAGTAAATATTCATGATTGCTTAGATCACCTGTAAACTCTATGTACAGATGCAAGCCATCAGTAATAGTGGATGAACTATGAAAATTCTTCATATTTCTTATACTTTGTATTCGATTACTACCATTGATAGTCTAGGAATTGACAAATTTCAAATGAAGTTTAGAACTAATTCTGTAAAAATCGAGCTCAAGAAAAAATTGTAAAATTTTCTTCACTTTGCATCTTACTATTGGTTTAACTTGCTATAGTCTGAATATGTGTGTCCCCACAAACTTCATATGTTGAAACTTAACACGCTAAGATAACAGAATGAGGTGGGGCCTTTGAGAGGTGATAAGGTCATGAGAATGGAGCCCAAGTGAATGGGATTTGAGCCATTACAAAAGAAGCCTTAGAAAGCTCCCTTCTAGTACATGAGGTTACAGTAAAAAGACAAAATGATGGCTTTCTAGGAAGTGGGCCTTCACTGGACACTGAATATGTCAGTGCTTTGATCCTGAGCTTTCCAGTCTCTAGAACAGTGGGAAATAAATTTCTGTTGTTTATAAACTTCCGAGTTTATGGTATTTTGTTATAGCAGCCTGAACAGACTGACATCATTCTTGCTTGCTTCCTTCTCACGGCCTGTAAAAGGTAGCCTGAGTTCTTTATAAAGCAAGTAACATCCTTCACACCAAACAACTTCTTCCTTATCACACAGGAAACACATGACTGAATATTTACAATTTCTAGACCCTCGCAGCCTTGAGACCTGAGCTCTTACCTGGGCTCAGATCTCATGACTCTTCCCTTTTCTCAAACTCATCTTTGCACTGTTGAAATACTTTGCAGTTTTCCAGGGTAAATTCAAGTATACCCAGTGCTATAATTTTCAGTAGCTTTCTACAGTCAGAGTAAAATATTTTTGACTTAGTTCCTTCATATAGATTTCATACTTAGTAGGACCTCAATAAATGTTTGTTAATTTTTCTGAATGATTCGCCACATTCAAGAAAGTAAGAGTAACAGTGAGAAATGACAATAGTAGAACTAATATAACCAAGTTACTAAGTCCTATGCGAAAAAGCAAGAAAGAAGAAAACAGCTATGTTAACAAGAGGATAGACGAGTGTCAGCTTTATTCCTGTGGGCATTAGTACCAGAAATTATGGCCAAATACTTTTTAACATGGTACAGCAACTGGCATGGCTCTATTTTTCTACTGGCTCTGTTGCCAAACATTCTTTTCCTTGGCAAAGATGCTTAGGGGAGAAAAGTAAGCTTAATTGTTCTACCCTTAATTATGCTTGGACAATACTGTGCAGCTTTTTAAAATATTTCAGGCTCAAATACTGCTGCCAAAGTCTTTCTGGTCATGCAAGGCCTAAGTACTCTAAACAAATCTTTATTCTTAATAAGAAATATATGCAAAACATTTTTAATTTAATAGGTTTAGCCAACATTTCGAGTGTTTGTCACATCTCCTGACATAAAGGTTTCCCAGTAGGTTTACTAGAGTAAGATTACTTGAGAAAAAGGACATGTCCAGGTGTAGACATAAGCTGACTGCTGATAATATAATGAAAAAACTTAAAAGAAAACACAATTTGCTTAGCTGAGATTTTGATATAAACAGTTACTCAGAATATTCAAATTACACCTATCTTCACAGTTAATGCTATTAGGCTATTAACCTTAGCTTGATACATCCATTTGGCAATTGTTTACCTTTGATTTTCTGGGCTATGGATCCCCCACTATCCAAGAGAATAAAAGTAAGTTTCTGACAAAACACACTGTATATTTCCTTATCTTTTTTTGAATGCATTTTAAAGTGATGCTCACAAATTTTCCAATACTATTAAGAATATCTTTACTATGGGCACAGGTAAATAGAATTCTCTAATTTTTAATAATTATTAGACAATTTTTAATGTATTATCAGTATATGACTTTTGCCTGGCAGAATTATTATAATAGAGTCTCTACCCAGTTATTTATTTGTAGTGTGAAAACTGTAGTGAAGAAATGCTAATTGAATGATGCAAAAACTTCAGAACAGAATATTTGTATATTTTACTCGTTTTATTGCACATGTCATCATGGTCATTTAATACTTCCATATTGTATAATTAAAACAATGAATGTGCAATGCCTTAAAACATTTTAGGTCTAATAGTCTCTAACCTTGTGTAGTTACCAAGAAAAATACAGCCAATTCTAAATTATTTGCTACATGGTAGATTTAATTGTACTTAATGCCATACACATTTTACTTGACAGTTGCACATGCATAGAGATATGATTCAACTTCTAAAATTCATTTGTTATCTAAGTAGACAATTCCAAGACAGAATAGATAAAGTTATTACCAGATAAACCAAATTCATGCTGAATCTACTTCTGATAGCTTCACATATTCACGATCAATCTCAAATGGGCATGTTAATAATGAATGATAGTCTTTAAATTTTACACTGATTGCTAATTTATTATTTGAAGAGAAAACTGATACAGTATACTTCATACTTACAAGTAAACTCTAAAGTAATGCTAGAGATTATATTAAAAAATCAACAAAGAATGAATGTATATGAAATGGTGAGATAAGAAAAAATACTAGATGTGCTACACATGAGATCAGTTGCCTAAATTATCATTGAAAATCATATTATCTTAAATATGGTGTTAATCTTAAATCAATTCCAATATTTGATATGAGCATTAGATGTTAAAAGAGATAATTTTAATATTATTAGTGTACACAGTAATGGCTGCCACCTCTGCTATTATTTCATATCAAGGTTTTTTAGACATCTAGGATGAACATACATTGAAGAACAGAGCAGCAGCCAACTATGCACATGTTGACTCCAACTGTTTCCAAATAAAATTGTTCTGGGATCTTGTTGGCAGACAGAACAACTGTTTCAGTGATGCCAATCCACTCTGAAGTGTGTCCCTAAACCAAAATTGAGGTCATAAAAAATCCATTTTATTTCAAGAAACATACAATGTTGTTTTAATTTCCCCAATTTTCAAAATTTTTTCTGAGTTTAAGATTTGCTTGCAGCACTAAAACAGACTGTTTTACATATAACAAATTATCTTTTGTACCTGAATTCTATCTTCTCGTGTTTTGTATTCTAAAGTCAAGCTTTTCCTACAAATTCCTTACTTTTGCCAATACAATCCAAATCTATATATCTTGTAGTTTTCCAGGGCTATGTTGATATAGAATATAAATCTTTAAATTAATTTTTCTGAGACTATCTTTAACAGATGCCCAGTAAATCCTGTTCACTAAGTATGTCAAAACGGCTCTTTGATTAGAATAAGCAAACAGAATATGGCTCAACACTTGAAACAATGCTAATTTAAGCCTTTTTATGAAGATTGTTTTACATCGGTACCACTCAGAGAGCTCAAAAAAGTTAGGAGAAATCTAAAGCATTAACTCATGCAAAGATAAAAAACTGAGATTTAAATTTAAAGAAGAAAATTAATGTGTGATCTGGTGATGAAATGGGTGGGGGTTTGCCATTTATTTTAGATATATTAATGTTGACAAGTTCTGTATCTTGTATATGCCTTCCTAAAATCATTTGGACAATGTATGAGAAAGATTTGGACAGCAATAAGAAGCTAGTAGGCAATATGAAAATATTTGCTTATTTTTTTCATTAAAATCTTTTTCCCTAAGGCCTACTATGTCTAGAGATATTACATATCTTTTAACACAAACTAAACAAAATTTGTTTTGGCTTTAATTTATGTAAAAATAATTTAATTTGTTTTATCGGAATATAAAATTATCATTTTTTTACTATATAAGCATTCATCATACATCAGTAATGCTGTCTGCAAAATTCAAATAATAGGTATAATGTTCATTCAAAATTTATCTTGACAGAACCAGAAAGAAAAACGGTTAACATAAAATAATACTACAAACATAGAAACGTATTATAGAAAGTATTGTTTAGCAGTTATTATTTCAATATAAATTTTACTCTTAGTTTGTAATAAAAAATTTAGTAAAATATTTTTAAAGACGTAATTATTTGATACTTTCCACAGCATGTTAAGGACTATAAATATGGTGACATTTAAGTGAAGTTCATTGATTTAATAAAAAGTAAAATAGCATTGAAAAAAAGAATTCAATAAGTACACTGGTAAAAATTTATAAACTTTCAAGGGATTCTCTAGTTTTCTTCTACATTTCCTCTAACCCAAATTCCTCAGCCCTGACTGAGAATTTAATAGCACTAAAAACTCTATTAATGAAAAAAAATTATATATTAATATGGTAGATTAAAGATTCCCCATCAAGAGTTGCACTTTATTGGCTTTGTGTATATGAAAGAGATAACATAGCAGTCTTGAGTTTGTCTATCTTTTATGAGCTGAATTATGTCTCTCCACAAAATCATATGTTGAAGCTCCTATTCCCAGTACCTCTGAAGGTAACTAACTATATTTGGGGAGAAGATCTTCAAAAAGGTGATAAAGTTAAATGAGGGTGTTATGGTGGGCCTTAATTAAATATGACTAGTGTTCATATAAGAATAGAAAAAAAAAATTCCATGGATGGGCATGCATAGAGAAAAAGCCATGTGAGAACATAACAAGAGAGCCATCTTCAAGCTAAGTAAGGAGAGAGTCTCACCAGAAACCAACCCTTGGTAGCACTTCGATCTGGGGCTGCTAGCCTTCAGAACTAAGAGGAAATGTATATTTGTTACGTAAGCCACCTACTCAGTGGTATTTGGTTATAGCAGCTCTAGAAAACTGATAACTATCCTTAGAAAGGACTGCTTGTAGGGTTGGCCTTTGGTGGGCTTCTGAGAACTTGACTGGTAAACAGTGTCCTACATTTATATTAAACTTTTCATTAATGCTAAGTTGCTAACTGTGCTTAGACCATTTGCACAAACATTGTTTATGGTGAACACCATATTTCTTTCTAAGCATTTGTAATTTCTGTGTGCTCTAGGTTTAGGATTCCTATATGACCAGGCCCAATAAAATCTTTGGGTGCTAAATTTTTAATGAGCTTCACGGGGTAAAAACATCACATGCATTGGTGGGAGAAGAGTGTGTGTGCTCTGTATGACTACATGCTGAGTTCCTCTGCATCTTTATAACAAATCCCTGATGTAAGAGTAGTTTTGGGAATCACTGACACCCATGTAACTGCTTCACCAACACAGAAGGATGTCAGGTGAAGGATGCAAAGCTGTCTGTTTCTGCATCTAGTCCTTAATCGGTCAGTAGCTTCCACTTCCTCCTCCCTTGGAACATTCACTCTGGGGGAAACCAGCTGCCATGCAATAAGCCAACCTACTCTAAAACCACTGCAATGTGAGAAAACTCAAGCTAGCCCAAAAAAAGTCATCTTCGACTTCTACACCACTTGATCCTTCAGATAACTCCACACTCATCCTACATCTTACTGTACCCACTTATAAAACCTCAAATAAGAACTATCCAGATATGTTTAGTCAACCTACAAAATCATAAAAAAACAATAAAGAATTACTGTTTTAGACTGTCAGTTCTGAAATGGTTTATTATGCAGAAATAGAACTGAAACAATAATTTTATTTTTAAGTCATCCAAACGAATTGCTTAAAATATACGTATTATAGATAATAGAGCTCTTTTAAGATTTATTCCCACTAGGGAGACACATGGATGCCATTGTGTACTTAAAATATTATCACATTATAAATTGATCCCTTAAATATATAATCATAGTATAATTCTATATTCAAAATTCGTCAGATATCCCTTGGAGACCTTTTTTGACCTGCTTATTTCTTTCACTAAGCACTAAGGAGTCATGTTTCTGTCCCAGAATTACTGACCTATATGAATCCATATAAAATTATAAGTTAAATTTAGCTTTAGCAGTGTGGTTTTCAGTTATCTAGGAGAGAAAATAGATTACCAGAAATTAGTATTCCTTGTAGGATTGAATATTAGCACTAGTAAAACTGACATTATCTGCCTTCTTGAATTTAGTCCTCCTGACTTAATACTACTAACAAAATTAAACCAAACCAACAAACAAATAAGAATTCATTAACCTCAGCATTGTATCTACTTATTTGCAACATCAGAAAGCTAGCAAGAAATAAAAATAGAAAAATATAGAGTGGTGGAGTTAGAAATAATGTTTGTCATTGTTTCTTTCTTTTTTTGTTTTTTTGAAATTCCATGTACAATCCATTAACAAATGCTGCTGACTCACATTCAAAATGTGTCCACATCCCACAACTTTGACCATTCCAGGTTAAGCCACCCTCATCTCTCACCCACCATATCCTCATGTTGTCTATCTACATAGAAGTTAGAGTAATAGTTTTAAAAGAAACTTTGATTATGCCATTCTTTTCTCAAAACATTCAAATGGTTTCTCATCTCCTGTAAAGTACGATCACAAGTCTTTACTATGGCTTACAAGGCCCTTCATGACCTGGTTTCTCTCTGACCTGACTTCTTATCATTTGCCCCTCATACACTCTGCTCCAGCAACAACGGCATTTTGTGAATTTTAAAGAGGCCAAGTGTTCTCCTGCTTCACAGCTTTTGTACTTCTTGTCCTCAGGCTTATTCCCATACAGAGATATGTGGCTTTCTCCCTTTCTGTATTATGACCCCCTCCTAAAAAATCCCCTAATCGAAGTGACTTTCTTTGACCATTCTCTTTGAAACAGCAACACATTTCAGCATAACTTTCTATCATTCAAATCTTGCTTTATTTTCCATTATAGCATGTATTATCCCTCTCTGACATGTTATACACTTATTTGTTTATTGTCTCTCTCCTCACTAGAACCCAAGTATGATGAAAGCAGAAATTTAGTCTGTGTTGTTTACATTGATGCACCAGTGCCTAGAATATTACCAAACATGTGGTAAATATTCAATAAATTGATTCATTAGCAGATAGTCTGGTCAAAAAAAAATGGCTGGAATTACAAAATATAACATTTGGGGCTCTTTCAGGGACATAGAAAAAGTAATTTTTAATAATAGAGACCATTAAATTCATTAAACACGAAACAACCATAGACATCCACATACACACACACACACACACACAAAATCCAAATATATGCAGGATATTCAACATATGATACTGTGAAGGTCATGACACCATCTGACCTCTCTCCTGGAGACTCCAAATGTGCTCTTTTCCATTATGATGTTCAAACAAAATAAACTGACACTACTTAGTATATTGATGTTTAACATACAAAGAATAAAATATCAAGTGCTTCGTTCACAATGTAGTTTTCCCCAGTATCTAATGTGACTGAACAATGTTCCTTTAGTGGACCTTGCATTTAGAAGGTTACTAAGTTAACTCACTGGGGGAGGCTTTGGAAATTAAAAAAAAAAAATACACTATGTTGTTTTCCTGATAAAAAGATACTATAAGTCCTTGTGATTACAGTAACAATTATGCAATATTTTTAAGTAATGTTTTACTATATTTACTAGTTTTCCCTTAAGAAGCATTTATTATACTTACTTCCTTTCCCTCATAATTAATTAATATTTCCATTAATTATTTTTTATAAAAGGATGCTGATATATGAGCTCATCTGAATACTTGAGGGTATAAAATCAATAGCATGACTTCTAGGAATAAATATTAAACAGTATTTTTCATCAAAGTAAAAGATTTATGTTTAAAATACATTTCTACTCTCACATTTGGAGTAAAGTATGAGGAACTGAGTGAAAATGTTTCTGTTTCATGTTATTCATAACATATAGGACTTTGCTGGCTTAAACTTAAAGATATCTCTTCCATAAAAAAAAAAAAAATTAACAGTTAACACATGCACTGCATACTGTTTGCTATTCTACACATTTTTTATTTCTTAACTTTTTAATCTTATAAGAACCAAATGAAAAAGTGGTTGCTGTTGTTCTCATTTTATAGACAGTGAAATTGAGACATAAAGTCTTGAAGTTACTGAGATAGAAAGTGGCAGAACTGGGATGTGCTCCCCGGTAGTGTCCTCACTTGGCTACGCTGCACTTATGTTCCCAATTCTCTTTTCGGCTTTCTTAAAACTAAGTATTGTTATTAAACTAGAAATAAGTGGTTATTATAGAAACTACAGAAAACATTTTTTTTCTATGTATGATCCATTCAAATAGTTGATGGTTGATAGTTGTATATTCTCTGGATTTTTCTCTATAGACTATTTATTTTATATAATTGAGGGCAAACTATATGTGTTACTGCATGTTACTAAGGACTGAATTTAGGCCCTATAGTTAAGTAGAGTTAGTTCATTTCTCCCCTTAACATCCCAGCATTGCATGAGAGGATAGATTTTTGAGACATTATTTTATGTCTCTATTTCCATTTCTCTGCCCCATGTTTAAACAAAGTGACTCTGTGCTCCTTAATGTGAGGTTTGTATCATGGCAGAATAATCTTTGGACATCTCATATACTTCTTTTCATCAGTTCTGTTACTAAAAAAGGTACATTGAGGAGATTTTTCCAAGCACTAGCTGATTAAAGAAAAGTGGGATTATTTCCAAGAAAAAAATGAAGAGATAGTTTCTCTAGTCTAGATTAATGGTGATTTCTGGAAATGAAGAAAAGGAGTTAGAGAACTACAAATTTCACAAGGAGAAATGACCCAGGAAAGAGCTCAACACCACTCTGTGGCAGCTCCTGGGGAAGGTAGCTAGACTTCAGAGAGGGTGGCTCCATTATACATTCTAGGCACAGGACACCCAACCTCATTAGACACTCCAGGAACCCAAATATCACAGAGAAGCAGCAGTCTATGGGCCAAGAAAGGCAATGATTTATTTTTGTTTATTTTTAGACTTTGAAGATTGGTGAATGAAGGGTACTTTTGAAGCAAAGTCTAAAGAAAAACAGAGTTAAATTTGTTTCTATTCTGTTGAATTTATCACAGGATAAAGATAAAAGGGTAAGAGAGAAAAATATCTTTTCTGACACCTAATCAAAGAAAGATGCTTTTGGAGGAAAAAAGACCAAATCTAGCAGCCATGCTTCACTGAAGTATAAGTAGATTTTAAAATATGTGATGAATGTGGTTGGGGAAAAGCATATAGCTCATAATAATGTGTATTATTATAGAGGGGAACAATGAACCAGCTTCGGCTTCAAGAGTGTTAGTTTCAGAGATGGATTCAGGCTATTAATAAACAAATAAATTAAAATGTTCATCCTACTAAGGAACAATAAATATTTGGTGGCCCCATAGCATCTTTGGTGTGAACATGAGACTAAGCCTAACACAGAGAGAGAGAAAGCAGGTTAGATTGGAAGTGATTAGACAGTTGAGAGTAATCAGAGAATGGCAGGGAGAAAAAGGAGAACAGTGTAAAATGGGAATGTCAAAATTGATAATGTCAACTTGGTTCAGTGTTATTTTATACCAAAACTACAAAAAACGTAATTAACAGTTAAGCAGTATGTTAATTTTTTTTTTTAAATCGAAGTCTTAGATGAATGATCTTGAACTTTTTTGATTCTATTATGGTTATTTGGTAAAATATTATTCCCACCCATGCAAAAGTAACTACCCCTGGGCTTTCCATACTAACGTAGTGGCATATGACAGACCACTTGTGTATACGGTTTATGTAATGCTGGATATTTATTAAAAAATAGAGGTTATACATTTTCCTTTTGTTCCTAAATGTATGTTCATAACATTAGTCTGTACAATTATATGCACTTGGAATCTTAGAAATGTCTCAGCACTAAGAGTCTGATTGAGAAATTTGTGAGTTTATAAATTACAGCATATATAAGGGGGTATTCATGATATATCTTCTTCTATGAAGGAATATATTCAAATGCTTTCATTGCCAGACATGAATACACTAAGGAATGGTGAGGACTGTGGTGAAATGGCATATATGTGCCCTGTCCAGGTGGAGGAATCTCACTTATCTTTGGTTAATAGGTTCTATCTGAAAGATGCAAAGTTCCCTGCTCTCATTTAAGGGAACACTGGATGAATTTTTTCCGGGAAACATCCTGATTTTTGAAAGACTAGCTAAGTCAAACAAAACACTATAGCAATGGGTTTTAAATGGTAAGGGAAAGTTTAAGAAGTTTAGCAGGGTGTAAACTGCTCTGAGGTCAAAGTACAGAAGTGAGTAAGTATATGAAGCTTTGATTATCTTTAACTACACAACTGTTTATGTTTAAAAATTAAATTGAAGAATGGGCTCCAGTACTAACAGTGTTGAAAAATACTGCTTTATTATGGAAAATAAACATCTTGTCCTAAACAAGATTTAATTGTCATCTTTAATTCATGTATCTCCAAAGTTTAACCTACATCTCTTGACTCTTTGTGAGAGTCTTCAGGATGCTACCCAGTTTTCTTCCACATTCAACTTAACAGATTAGACTGTGATACTGTGGGCCTATTGATAACTAATTTCTCATTTAACATTCAAGAATGAAAACAGAGATAATAGACAGAAGGTAATTATACCTCACACACAGACACATGCACGCACACGTGCACAGGCACACACACACACACATATCTCAAACCATTTGTTATTTTTTCAAATGATATGATTAAAATCAATTTAATCTGAATATCATTCTAAAGATAATTAAAAGAAAGCATTCACCTTGATAAACACTTGAGCCAAACCAGAATATTTTAGACCAAGAAATAGGATGAAATACATTTATTTTACCTGCTTAATTACTTCCCAGGAGAAAAGGTAAAATCAATTCCCTCAATCAACCATCAAAGCTTATCTTTAAAAAGCTTTGTCGTTTAATATTAGGGTAGATGATTATAGAGTTGGGTACTGGAATTGCTGTCTCAGAAAAGGAAACTAAGGAGTTAAAGAGAACTAATTTTATATTAACTTGAAAGACGATGCCACATACATGGGAATAAGAAAGAAAATCATTTTGTTTCTAGTTACTACTTAGGCAAATATCATAATTTTAAACAAAGTTTTAGACACAAATAAATTATTTCAAAAATTCCCAAAAAATGGTTAAAAGAAAACTTAAATGTCTTCTATGTGTTAAATAGTTTTCAACACATTTTTGTAAATATAATGCACTATAGTGTTAAGGTGTATTTCAAAACAGGTTCTATATATTTTGTATTCATATAAGGATAAATAAGTATTCTATTACTCATTTACATGAAAATTTATAATATAAAAATAAAAGAAGCAAATGTAGCAGTTTTATATTATAATTTCATACTTTAAATAATTTTAAAAACTAGTTGGATGTTTTTATATCTAATAAAATATTTTGGAAAAATTTAAATAATATTCCTTTCACAAAAGAAGAAAATCAAGAGGCCTTTTATAAGCTACCAAAAGTCAATATTATATATTATAAGCAGTTGGAAGTTTTAATTACTGGTAAAACCACTTATACACATTAACACAGAAACAATATAGATCCTTAGAATGAACTGGAAAAACTAACTAGAAAAAAATAATATATATATATATTAGTTTTATGTCAGCTGATTTTGGAATATATCTGACCTGCTAAAAAATTAATATTCAAGGAATGAAAACATTGTCCCAATGTTAAAAAGAATATAATGGCTCCTGATGACACTTTGAAAATCCAATTAAAATCTTATTAAAGTTATGATTCTTCTGTAAATTCTGTCCCATACACCATAAGATGAAAATATCAAGTAACACTAAGCTTTCAAACATTCATATTATGTTCTTTTGTTGTAGAACACTATAGAAATATTTTTCAATAAATTATGTAGTCAGAATTCTATTCAGTATTTAACAATCTCTGATATAAAATGAGCTTTTAATAGCCATTACAGTCTGTCATTAAGCAACAAAGCATGCATAATTAGAAAACAAATGTCCACAATGAAATTCATAGCCTTCTATTATTTTCATTTTAACAATATAGCAGATACTTAATATATGAGAATTTATGCCAGCCACTGTAGCAGGTATAAGCAATAAAATATAGTAGTCATATGAAAAAAAAACACAATAATAACAATTCTACAATAAATACAAAAATCACGAAAGTCATAATAAACCCCAAAACGTACATCCAGCTATCTTCAAACCAAACTGAAACTGGTACACGTAAGTGCATAATTTCAGCTTCCCAAGTTTTTCTTATTTTCCCCATGATCTTAAGAAGTGTCTTTATTTATAATAATCCAAATGAAATCCAAATATCCCGGGAACAAATATAAAGAAGCTAATTTATAAGCTTACGCTTACATAGAAATAGCTAATCTTAAACAGCAAATATATAGATAGACAGATGATAGATAGATAGATGATAGATAGAGAGATAGATAGATGACTTCATATCTGTAATAGATATAGTCTTTCAAACTGAAGAATTCTACTAAATATACTACTTAAATACTTATCGGCATATTTACTTAGATATTTTTAAAGTATAATGTGTTTGGAGGAATTAGTCCATATTTTAATTCTTGATTTGACTGTTTTTTGTAAAGATTAGATAATTAGTTAAATATGACCTAGAGTCATAAATGAAAATTTAACTGCTCAATGAGGACTGAATATTCATTCTAAATTTATTGCTTAAATTGATACAAACAAAAGATTTGAAACCTCTAATTTTGTGACAAACTATTACAATGAAATCACTGTCTCTTATATGCAAGGCAATCAATGTGTTCCATAAAGTATTAATTTCTATTTCAAACCATGTCTTTGTTTACCAATTAGAATGAAAACAAAACCAAACAAAATGATACAAAAAAGGATTTTAACATTTGAAATAAGATCATTACATATTAAAGCAGTTCCTTTTACTATCCGTGCATGAAGTAACTGTTTTACCATAGTAAAATAAATATTTATTAGCTATCCTAAAGTATTATAAACAACTATTTTTGTGTGTATGTCTTTTACCTTGAAAGGCAATGGCTCTTCAGTAAGAGGACTAACAGGAAGTGACATAGTGCTGCTTGCTGGGCTCATATCTGCACTCTGCAAAGAAAACAAAATTGAATTAAAGATACACTTTTTGTAGTAATTTTTATTATTCCTAACTTAGAATCTAATCCTTCTTGCTAAAGTAAAAATAAATAAATGAATGAAATATGGGTGTAGTCAAGCTACCACAATGTACATTACAAATGCATTTTGTTAAATACAATCATCATCATTTGAGTTAGGGTGGTATTTAGTATAACATTTGCTTAACATATTTCTTATCTTTTCTTTGAAAATTATACTGTACTTGTAATAATTATCTATGTTGCTTTTTCTATGTTTTCTAGGCTGATTTTCAAACATGAATTCATCTTTTATCTGAAAGTTAAATCATTGTATCCAGTTTTCATTCATTATAAAAAGCATATCTGACATTAATATACAACTGCAAAGTGAAAAAATAATATATTTTTAAAATTCTCATATTCATAGCCCCTGACATTTTATATTTTTTATTATATCCTGCTAAACAAAAATTTTTAAGACAAAAGATATACACACATAAAAGAGAATATTGGATGTTGCTAATATTGTCTTCCCAGTCCTTTAAAATATATTCAATTCAAACCTCTTAAATAAGAGTTTAGCTTGAAAAAAAGGAATATGGGTTAGAAGCGTGTCATTATTTTTCTAAAAACAAGAATAAAAAATAGATAGCAACAGATTGATTTCACCATATATTTAACTTGTTCTCTCAGTGGAATTCCTCCATTTGAGTAGATGAGCAAATAAATCATGGAAAAAAATGCACACCTACGCTTTTCAGCTTGTTTTCCAAATGTACGTGCACACAAATACAAAAAAAAAAAATTCAATAAAGATTAAAGCAAAATAATTGAATTCACCTTGATTGAGATAAGGAAACAAATAGACAAATTTGACTTAAATTGAACAAAAGAAAAAATTTAAAGAATAGGTGCTGCAACAGCTATAAATTCTTAGGCTCTCTTTCTACTCAAAGATTATTTTCAATTCTTTTGAATTTGGTGTACAATAAATTGGACACATTTAAAGTATCCATTAAAGTGAGATTACTTCTGATGGTCTAGTCCAGAAATAATGGATAAAAATTAAAACACAGAAATAAAGATACGCAGTATAATTTTTATATAATATGTACCTACTTAACAAATTTTATAAAACCTGCACATTGAGTTAAAATGTCTGAAGAACAATAATCTACTAAAGAAAACAGAAAAATACACACACCAGATAATTGAGGTGTATAAGTTACTGTTTTGAAACAAAGGTTTTCTTAGGAATGAATGTACTGCATGATTCTTTTTACTTATTTTATTTTTACTTTATTTTATTATGGTGACACTGGTTAACAAAATCCAGAAGTTTGCAGTATTCTAATGTAAGAAATGAGTGAAATTTTTTTTTCTTTTTTTGCAGAAAGAAAAACAAGACTTGAACTGTTTTCTCATCATTAGTGTTCTCATTAGAAATTAAGCAAGTAATAAACATGGTTCACTTGTAGTTGAATTATCCAATATGTTCCTAAAGTACTGACATCCTGAATAGCATACTAGAGTATTTGCCCTTAAAAATAATAAATATGGGAGACAGAGATGACATTCGGTTGTGAAAATTTTGAAGCCTGGATCATAATCTTGCAGATGAAGGGTTTTGAATTTCTATAAGAAGAGTTCATAATCAAGCTTCATAGTTAGCTACTTTTAGGGTTGAGGTCTCCTACAACTTTCCAGAAATAAATACTCCATCTTAAGAATGTTGAAAGCAGACTAAATTTTGCATCATGTACCCACAATTCTTTGAATGTCATTCTTAGAGAAAAATTTTGTCCTAATGTTCACTTTCAAATTTATCTTATAGTTTGATACTTTATTACTCTTATAAAATCTTGAGAAAAATGTTTGAAAAACAAATCAATTTTATATGACAACATCTGATAAACTGCACTTAATTATCAAGTTGACAAATACAAATCAAAAATATTTTAAAATCTTAATTTTTAGCTTACTGTTTTACCATTTACATTTTAGTGACCTGTAATTTAGCTGTCATTCCAATTCGTTTTTCTTTTTAAAAGAAATGTTTTATCCTCATATCAGACTTTAATTCATTCACCCTTTCATTCAGTGGTAGCAATAACAATGCAATCGTATATCTAAATACAAATTTCTTCATAAAATATTCTGTTAAAATTATGGCTTTATCTATTTTTTGATATATTTCAGAAAATGGAAATGGTCGGTTTATAAAAATGTGAAAGTCAATCCTGTGGGAATGTAGACTTATTCTATAAAAGAAGGAAAATATCCCAAAAGAAAGACTCTCCTTAATTCTTCAGTAATACCTTCAGATTTCTTTGCCCGTTGGAGACTGCATTAGACGTTCTTGACAGGGTATAAGAAACTTATCTTAATTCTGACAAGTGTCCTAAAACTTGGTTTTCTAGTTCTAAGTCTAATCAATATCTGCTTCTTTCCAATACTAGGGGGATTAAATAATATGAACCTAACATTTTCCTACACTTAAAATGTTATTTTACCCAAATTTCTAGCTTATATGTAAGTTCTTTTTTTATTTTTCTCTAGATTGAGTTTAACATTAAGTACTACCTTTAAATTTAACAATAAAATCTAGATGCATTCACTTTAGAGCATATCAGAGATATTCTGGGGAATGGCACCCTCTTCTCACATATACTGTTCTTCAGAATTCCTCCTACTCATTTAGTTTTGAAGAAACTACTTATTTCATTGTGTTGTTTTGAGAATATAATTTCTCTAAATTTGTGAACTATCTCATCTCTCACCTCCAACCCATCTTTTACATTAAATCAGCTCAATTGAATTATAACATATTTGTAGTAAAATGTAACTAAAAGTGTATAATTAGATGCTTTGACATGTGTATCCATGTGAATGATTATCACCAAAATCAAGATATAGAACAGTGTCATCACCTCTAAATATTCCCCTCATGCTCATTTGCTTTGAAACACCCCCCATCCCTGATCCCAGACAATACTGACATATTATATAACTATAAATTATTTTTCCTTCTGTAGAATTTCATATAATTAGAAATGTACAATATGAATGTACAATCTTTTGAGTCTAGATTCTTTCATTCAGCAAAATAATTTTGAAATTCATAGTATCATACAGTTTCATATTATATGTTTTGGTAATTCATCCTTTTAATTGTTGTCTAGTATTTAATGGAGACCATAATGTGTTTATCCAATCACCCATTGGTAAATTTATGTTACTTCCAGTTTGGGGTTATAGTGAATAAAGCCATAGTGAACATGTGTGTATTTATCTTTTATAGACCTTTGTTTTAATTTCCCTTAGGTAAATACTTAAGAATAAAATTACTTGGTTCCTGTAGTAAATTTATATCTAATATTATGCTAAACTCATGAGAAACTGACAAATGTTTTCCAAAGGAGTGGTAATATGTTGTACTCTCATTTGCATCGTATCTTGCACAAACAATATTCAGTCTTTTTTTTTTTTTTTTCTATTCCATGGGTGTATAGTGGTAGCTCACTGTGGTTTTCAATTTCATTTCCATGGATGGATAACGATGTTGAACATCTTTTCATGTATCTATTGACCATTGGTATATTTTACTTTGTTAAGTGCTTGTGTGTGGTTTATGCTTTTGGCTTTTCACCTAAGAAATCTTGTCCTACTTCAAACTCACAAGGATTCTCATTTCATGTTTTTTTTCTACCAACTGTCAGGTTAATGCATGATGGCCAAAAATCAGCAGAGTTGGGATTCTGTTTTTTGAATATTTTTAAATTTCCTGGTGTATAACAAATGCTAAATAACTTTAATATTTGTATTATACATGTTCTAGTACAAGATTTTAACAAAGATTAATTTGTACTTTAGCACATCACCTCAGACACTTTAGCCACTCTCACACATAAGATGGGACTGTAATAGTTGCTAGCAGCTTAAACATACTTTAATTACAGTGTACAGAAACACAAAGATATCTGCTTGTGGGCATGTGAGGGAAGGGAGGAAGTCTTTAAGAAAGTATTAATCTTTTAAAATTAATATTCAAGACTATCATCAAAGTATGTGATTTTGGAACTTCCTGGACAGATTGATGGCAGGAGAGAAATAAGCTTTAGATGAAAAAGAAAATAATAATGTCAAGAAGAGCAATGTTTCTATCATCTCAAAGACCTGCTCTCTTACTGTTGACTAATTTTTGAGGAAAAAGAGGGTACAAGCAGAATAAAAAAGAAATTTTAAATAAAATTCTGAAGCAAGATAAATACCCACTTTTCTTCAAATTTCTCAGTGGAATAAAAATATGATTTAAGCATATATAGCAGTTCTGCAAATACTATCCCACTTTGACATATTAAGAGCTGCCACACAATGTTGGTTAAGAGCTGGTATCTACAGGTTTACATGAAAATGATACCACTCTAGAGGTAAACAGTGATAGAAATATAAATAAAACTTTTATTGGCTCCTATGAGATGGCTCCAAAAAGAGTATATGAATGACCAGGGACAACTTATCAGGAGGCTGGAAATAGCAGATAAATGACCTCACTGAAATCCTCAGACCAGAGTATCCTGCTACCAACTTTGCCTACCAGTCTAGACTCTGACTACCAAAACTGACAGAATTACCAGAAGTTAGTGTTGGTGAAAGAACATTAATATACCCAGTTAAGCTTATTTTTAAAAAATCTATAAAGTGAACAGTAAGGAATTATAAATCATAGTAAGTGGTTTTCCCCAAATATATAATGAGCATGGAAGAAAATAATTTTTGTTATAATATTTTCCCAGGGTAAATTTCAGACCACAATTTGTTATTGTGAACAATTTTTAAAATGTTTGATTAGTAATGTAATGGGGTTCAAATGACACAATGCAACTCTCAGTAGCTAAAGTATATAGTTGATGGCTTTGATACTCAATCTATTGTTACTAAAGAAACAGAAAAATTGAAAGGTAAGATACACTGTTAATACTTACTAAACTAGAAAAGAATGTTGATACTTTGAATGTCACATCCCTTAGCTTCTACTATTATATTTATTATCAATAAATACAAATATATACTCGTTGTAATAGCCTTGAAAAACATAGTATTTTGTTCTTTCTTTTGACGTGAAGAAATAAAGACTTCTCAAATGATTCACAAAGGGTTTCTTATATGATGCTGAGATGTTCTGTGTATAAAATTTTCAAGTTAGCCATTTGTAAAATAAAAAAAAATAAAATTTAGTTTTGAAATATTTTTCATTATTTCATAAATTAGCAAGTTACTTTTATCCATAAAAATTAAGAATTTTACAAGTATCAAAAATGAAGAGCCATATTTTATTTTTTTTTTCTGGCCAACATGTTAATTTTATTATATAAAATAGTCTTTGTTATAAACACCCAGTTCCTGGATCTTGGTTTTGTCTAATAAAGAAACCAGGATTCCTTGGAGAAATGGCTGAATCCAGGGATGGGGCAAGTAATGTAAGATGATCCTGAGACACTTTGGTGTATCAGGAAGTAAGGAAGTGCCCAAAAGATTAAACAGTGGGGTAAGCCAAAGAGACAAAGGAGCAAACTTGAAAGAGCTCATAATTGCCAAAGAAGAGATATTTTGAAACAAAATAAACAATACAGCATTTGCATACAATGCAAAGTATAAAACAAAAAAGTAATGAATTCATACACAAATAAATCAGTGACTGAATGAATAACTGGAGAGAAGAGACAAATCTTTCTTTTGGAAATATTCCAAATAATTTATGCAGACACTACCCTCTTCAAGAAACGACTTAATACCTCACCACCACTCCCAGGTTTTGTTTAGTGACTTACTTCCAAAGAGTAAAGTAGTAAAAGAGGGAAAAAAATGACTTTTTGGTGAAGAAACTCGGTAAACACTATCTCAACCAAGTGATCAAGGTTAACATCATGTAGAACATGGTGTAACAGGATAGGATAGATAATCCACTTCTGAGGTCTTCTATCAAAAACTAGCAACTTCAGTCTAATCATAAGAAAAACAATGGACAAACCCAAAGTGAGATGCATTCTGCAAAAATCTGAACAGTTAAAGTCAAGGTAATGAAAGACAAGGAAAGTCTGAGAATTGTTAGAGATTATGTTGTTAAGGCAACATGATGACTGAATATAATGTGGCATCTTGGATAAAATCCTAGAATTGCAAAGGGCATTAGGGAAAACTGGTAACATCTGAATAAATTTCTGAGTTTAGTTAATAGTAATATAGTAGTATTGGTTCTTAGTTTTGACAAATGTACTCTGCTGAGGTAGGATCACAATAGGGGTTTCACGAGAGTCCTCTGTAATATCTGCAACTTTTAAAAAACCTGAAACTTTTATTTATTTATTTACTTACTTACTTATTGATTTATTTATTTACTTATTTTTAGGTGAGGCAACCCTTGGTTGACCTCACAGATTGCAAAAATCTTGTCAGCTTACAACCCTTTATTTTTTAAGTTTTTACACCTACAGCACCTGGTCTTCCTAGGTGGTCTCCTGTCCAAGTACTAACCAGGCTCAACCCTGCTTAGCTTCCGAGATCAGATGGGATTGGATTTGTTCAGGGTAGCATGGCTGTAGACTGAAACTATTTTAAAATAAAAAGTTTATTTAAAAATATTATTCATTAGCAATATAACTAGGCTTTTTAGGATTCTAATACATGACTATCAATTTACTAATACCTTCAAAGCTTTCATCAGGGCTTTTATACCTATCATAAAAATAAACTTCAAAAGACAATTTATTGGGATGCATAACTAAAGAATCTTTAATCTTCTATGAAGATCTTATTGAAAAGCTGTTGTAAAAAAGCTAATGTTTTGCATACTTTTATGTTCCATATGGGAATGCTGAAGGAAAGCTTTAGACATATAAAATGATCTATTTGTTTGGGTATTCTTAAGGTGCTTGGTAGAGTGATTTTGCATAATTAATATTTACTGAATGCCATAATTCTATAGTACAGATCCATTAGTTATACCTCCCCTGAAAACATAATTAATGGATCTGTCCTATGGGATTAAAGTTTATTTATAAACATTTCTTGAAGTGAAACATGATCAATTGAGCTCAAATATGTTAAGAACATAAACAGATTTGAGTGTAAGTAAAATATTTTAAGCCATTGGGGTAAATTTTATAAAGTATTTTCTAGATTTAACAAAATAAAATGGTCATATAAATATGTTAACTCTAATTTGAGCATGTATTTTTAGTTCTAAAATTATATAAAATTTATGCACAACATGTTATGCTTGTTATATGCTGTTTTAATAATCAATGGCATTATTACTGATAAAGCATATAATTTAGATTTCTGTAGTATAAATAGGTTAATTTTCTTAAAGATGTTCTTGTTTAGATGTGTCAATTTTCATTGAAATTTCAGTCATTTATTCATCCAGTCATTCAATAATTATTGGTTGCACATTAACTTCGCTGCCTTTAGATTTTAAGGTCTGCCGTGATTCATCTCACTTGTAAGAAGACATGGTTGTCCCAAGCACTCAGTAGGAAAGAGGCTGCAGAGCATTTCATTGTGGCACAGAAGGACATTCTTTATACATTAGTGGGTAGACTCATGAGTGCTAATTTGTGCTCTTCATTTAGTATATCTTAAAAATGACAGAGCTAAAAGTCCTGGGCTCCTCCAGTCAGGATGCTGATCATTAAATTTCTGTCATATCTCTATGAAGAACCAGGTTAGCCAAGGGAAATCTGATTCCATTCATTGCATTCCTTAAATGGTATATATCCCACACTTACTTGTTTATTGTTTTGTCAGTAAAGCAAAATGAGAACAACAATAATTTGAGTACAATATCTAAATCAGGACTAGCCCTTCATACTTTAGCCAGGCTCAATAACCTTACTAATTTATGTCACAACCTTTATTTGGTCGTATTTATTGCAAATGAAAATTTAGCATTTTGTTTGTTTGTTTGTTTGTTTATTTGTTTATAACATGTTCTTGTAGTTAACATCTGCTTCTTTGCCTTCCCAGCATCTAATCTATTTTACTATATTAACAAAATTTGAATTTTTCTTTTGGGAGTGATTTCTCCTAAATTCTCAATCCATTTGTTGTGAATAGTGGTGATCCAGTACCCCTGAAATAAGTGTGAGCGTACAGCAAAGACCTGTCCAACTTTTCCTACTGGATACAAAAAGGTACAGAAGCCAAATCATTTAAATTAAGTTTAAATATGGAAACTGTGTTGGAATTTTAAGAATAAGATGCTCTCATTCAACTAATGCTGCTAAGATCAACGAATGTGCTTCTGATTTGTCAGTGATCACCAAGTAGTTGGAACATCCCTAGGAAAAAATCAAATGCAGAGCCAATCCAAGATATAGACAAAAGGAAACCGAGCCCTCATGATAAATTTGACATATTGATAATTCCGTTCCACATGGTCAAATTCTTTTCACAAAATAGTGTGCCAAAGATTTAAGCATCTTTTCCAATATAGAATAAGCACTATGTTTGGGAAGCTGCAAGTTATAGAATGTAAAATTTGGAACTGGCTGACACAAATAGAGTATAGAGAACCAGGATACTACTACTCTATTCTAGGTTGGGAAGTTAACAACACTTATGTGATAGCAAAATAATTTAGTAAATTATTTTCAAATTTTTGGTAGACAAATTTTAAATTTAAATATTTTTAAATTTGGAGCTTCATGATTTGGTAAAAAAAATGCTCAGATTTAAGAATGTATTTACTTATTATTTTTTTTTAATTTAGCATATATTTTTTTAATTTATTTTTGTTTAGATAACACATTCACATAGTCCCACATTCAAAAGATACATCTCTTCCCCAGAAAATATTTCTCTTCCACTCTTAGTTCCCAGACATCCAGAGAGCCTTAATTTTATCAATTTATCATATAACCATCCACAAAGGTTATATGTATATAATAAAAATATGTGCAGAGATATAGTCATTGATTTTTTTCTTTCATACATCTAGTATAACATGTTATAAACACTGTCCTTCAACTTGCCTTTTTCAAATTACCATGTATTTGTATATGAGTTCCCTCATTCTATTATATTGCTTTATAGTATTCCATTTTATTATCTATATCATAATGTAGCTAACTGGTATTGCATTCCCACTCTTTCGCTATTCTGAACAGAACTAAAATAAAATCTGATATTATATACATATTTATCTAAAAGATAATTTTTGAATATAAAATTACTAGGCTAAAAGATATATTTAATTGTAATTCAGAATGCTTTGGCCAAATTGTCCAACATAGAGAGATTCTATCAGTTTATAGACCCTCATGAGGCTTAAGAGCAAACATTTTCCCACTCTCATCATGTATTCTCTACTTCAAAAGGCCTTTAGTACTGAACCACAAGGTAAAAAAAAACCTCTAGTTGGAGGTCAACTTAAAATCACAGAAGTTTTTAAAATAATGTCTTTTTAAAATCTCTTCCTGCATGATATCAATTATCTAAGATAGCTAAAAGAAACAATATTGCAACAGATGCCTGGCTCAGTGTTCAGTCAGTTTTACTTTTAGCTCTATTCTGATCTTGTGATCAATTCCAATTGCTTAGAATCCCTTTATTGTTTTGTCACTAACTTAAAGCTAAATCGAAGCTGTGACCAAACCTCACAATAACCTTAATTATTGGGCTATAGTAAAGAATTAAACTGGCCCATTCCTGCAGAGTGAATCTCCAAGAAAAAAATCAGAAATTTATTCTTAGTTTGGAACCTTCAGAAATTAAATTGTATCAATCACATGAGTGAGAAAGTTTTGTGGAAATAATACAGAATAACTAACGGAATAAATGACTATACTGGGTATGGGACCAAACGGTAACTAATAATAAAAACTAAACTTGGCATAAGAACTCAGGGTGGCAACCTATTTAAGTTCTTCTCTTTTAGTGAAAGAACCAATCAGAAACCACATTACAGAGCAGACGATCTTTTGTTTAGTGCAAAGTTAGAAAAATTAATGACACTCAAGGGATGCTTTTGTCAAACAATAATAAAGGTACAAAGAAATAGAAATCATTTAGAACTCAAGCACTTTTTTTTTGAATAACACTAGAGCTTCACCATAGTGACAAGCTCATATTATCTGATTCATTTAAAAAAAAATTAAAAACAACTACTAAAAGCACATTTACTCCATGCCAGCATACTACAACATAACTAAGAGAAATAGCTATTCTTATTAGTAATATATATTTTAAATCAGCTAATTTTGTTCATAGTGTTATTGGTTACCTCAAGAATGACTAAGCTTATTAATTTTATTTTGCTTTTGGTTTGCTTCAATTTTAGGAAATTGCAGTTTCTACTCTTATATTCGAATTCTGGGAGCATACAATACTTGAACCTTAAAGTCTCTATGTCATTCTGCGAAATTATACAGATACTATAGGATGAATTCTTATTTCAACTGCAGTTTCTCACAGGGAGACAAGTTCTGCATCTGATTCTTAATCTCTGAGGCTGGATCCAAACCAGTTGCTGCTGAATCTCCTTATGCCTCAATCTATGGCTTGAATCTCCATTACCCCTCTCTGTTTGTCTGTTTTCCTGAATGTTCTTGATATGTTCTGCTACCAACTTCAAACTGTGGTCTCATTTTATTAACATTTAACAGTACTGAGAACCTACCACAAACCAGATTCTGTGACGTATGTTTGAAAAAAGCAGTCCCTGCCTCCAATTATCTTAAGTTCATTAGGGGAGAAAAAACTAGTGTGAAAAGTACAAACTAGAAAAAAGAATAAATAGATGATGACAGATAGATGATGATAGATGATAGATAGATGATAGATAGATGATAAATAGATGATAACTAGATGGATGAATGATAGATAAAAATCTAAATACAAAGATAATCACTGATAAATTTTTATGTACTTTTACCCCTAGTTTTATTCTGTGCAATGTAATTGATTGGAATTAATGTACATTATCATAAATCTTATCTCAAACTATATTCTCAGGATTTTTCTCACATAAAATAATTTTAATCAATGTAATTTATGATGAATGTATACAATTCTATCCTATAAATATACTTTTTTCATCTTGGCAGGCCCTTAATTTTAGACATTTTTATATTTCCACTTTTTCTTTATAATTAATGCTATAATATTTTTAAAACATAACTGTGATTTCTTTTAATACATTTATAGAATTTTAAAGTATCAGTTATAAGATATGCATGTAATTGGCTAACTTCACATATATTAATTAATTTTCCTCCAAGACTAATGTATTGCTTTTTATTCCTACTTGAGAAGTTTGAGAGTTCTAAATTTATTGTAACTTCAATAGGTAAAGAGAAATATATTAAGTTATTTAGTAGGTTGTGATTTACCAATTGGTTCATTTTTAGGGAAAATATATCCTTAAATTCCATTCAAATAAACTCTAAATGGATTTAAGTGCTAAATATAAAAACAATCTAAAAGAATTACTTAAAAATATAGGTAAACATTATCAATTATCATAGAATAGAGAAGACTTTTCTATCGTAAACCTAAATAAATCATAAAGTCAAAAACTGATATATATGGCTATGTTGAATTTTCTGCATACTACAGAAAACAAAATTATAAAGCAAAATGTTTGGAAATTTTGAGTTTGATGAGGATACTTATTTCTCATTCCTGGGTTTCTGTTCACATAGAGGAACTCTAATAGTGTTACACTTTCAGTTCCTCTGCCTAGCAAAGAAAGAATTACTTTTCTTGCTGACAAATTTGGCATGGATGAACTCCGTATGCTGGGCTCAGCTGATTCCTCTTTTGCTAGCAAGATCTCGTGCAGAGAAGATGCGTTCTGTTCTATAGTGATGTAGTATGCCTTTTATTGCTAAGGTCTGACTAAGTAAGAGCTTTAAGCCTCAGATCATAAGAGTTTGACCTGAAAGGTTGTCTGCAGCTTCTGGAGACTTTCTCCATAGGCAGAAGCTATTTTTATATTCTTCTGAGTCTTAAATGACGGTGTGTGGGATGAATGGGCCCCACCAAAGCCTCTGGATCCCAACAACCTCAGAAAAGCAAAGGTCATGTGCAATCTCAGCCAAAACACAGATGCCTGGGCCTTGGGAAATGTGAGCTGCTGCTAGTTAACTTTGAACTATAAAGAGCAGATATTCACTAGCAGATGTGGCTGATACAGTTTTGAACTGGAAGGAAAGAGTGTCTTTCCATTCTTGGAATTTTAAAGTGTTGGTAGATAGGATAATGTTGGCAGCTTTTAAATTGCAAGACAATTGAATTTTGTGTCTGCTACAAAGAGCTACTAAGCTTTTAGCTTTAAATTCTGAGTGCCAGCCCTAGTCCTCAGATCTGGATACATTGCATATGGTAGGCAGCTTCTTATCTGTACTTTTGTGTAATTCCTTCCCCTTAAGGGTGGGCTGGATTTGGTAACTCACTTATAATGAAAATAAAACAACAACAAAAAAAGTGGAGAATGTTAGGTGAAAAGAGACTACAGATGGGCAAGTATGGCCACTTAGAAGATAATTGCAGTACATTGAGAGGTAATGGTGGCTTGTACAAGGTGTTTATTAGTGCAAGTGGTGAAAAGTGGTTGAAGAGTATACATATTTTAAATGTAAAAATGATAGAATTTCCTAGTGATTTAGATATGGTCTAAAAGAAAAACTGAGGAGTTTGGAGTGATTTCTAAGGATTAAGTAGAATTTTATTGGTATAGAAAAACTGTGGGAAAAAATCAGTTTGTTCAAATTAAGTTTAAAATTTCAGTTGGTCGTAGTAGAGATGTCAGGTATTTGCATACACTGGCTGAGATAGAACAGACAAGAAGATCGTGGAAAAATAGAGTTTAAGAGGCTGAGATGCAAGGTAATACAACAATTTGTAAACTAAGAACTATTTCAAGAACAATACTGTAAAAAAACAAGTAAAAATCTATAATCTTCAAGGAATAGGGGAAGGAGTATGATTTGGGATCTAATAAAGATTGCAGTAAAGAGGAGGTTATAAAGTAGTATAATGACATGAGCTTCAAGCCAAGAGTTATTAGGTGGCAGGAAAAAGAATAGTCATTAAATTATAAACAGGAGCAAAATGGACATCTACTTCTCTATGCCCCATAACATGAGGTAGTACGGTTGTGAAAATAGCCACTACTTAGTTATGCAATCTAGAAACCAAAGCCATCTCACCTAAATTATTCTTTTGCAAACCCTCTCAAAAAAGATAAGAAATTTAGCATTTTTCTGTAGTAAATACACCTACAACCAATTTAATTAATGTATAACAAAAACCAAAGGAGGTAAATGAGCAGAATAAGTAGAGAGAAAACATTTATTTCAATTCTACACCAATTGTCTAAATTTAGTTTCGCTGCATTATATACTCTAATCTTTATGAGGTAATGTTTGGTTTACCCCTTTGTCCATACTTCATTGTTTGTTCAAACTTCCTCAAGTTATCAAGAAACTTTGTAGTATTCACCCAAATCTATCCAGTGCTAATAGCTAAATCCTGATTACTGAAGCTGTCATCTCCTCTACTATGTCCGAATCATAACAGTTAAGGGCAACTTTAGGTTTTGATTTTTGTTTGTTTCTTCATTGTCATTGTTTAATTTAATTCACAACTTAAAAAGGCATTTCTGAAGTGGAATACGTATATTGGTGTGCAGGAGCCACCTTGCCAGGGCTCCTTAGAGTTGATTGTGTTTATCTCTTCCAGAAGGGATTAACAGCTCAGCAAAGTGTTATAAAAAATTACTTTAAACGAAAAACTTCTTAACAATAAGTGACCAGAGAAAGAAACCTTATCTAAACTTAAACAGAACCTACCAAAAATGCAGCTGCCATTGATCCCTTAGCACCAGGAGTGAGATTTCAGTTTCCCATTAGCATAAAAAAAGCCCAACAGACCTTCCGTACTTTCCCTCCTAAGCCTTAAACTGGCCCCTCTTTTTTTGATAAGTTGGTATAGAAATTTTTACCTCTAGCTCTTCAGTGAGTTCCATGTTACTAAGTAGCTCTGCATGCAACATAAACTTTTCTCCTGTTAATATGTCTATTGCCAATTAATTTAAGGGGCCAAGGACAGTCAATCATAAATCAGTAGAGAATGTTTCCTCCCTAAACTTTCTCGAATTCATGCTCAGTTACGTTGTATTAGTAGTCTGCAATTAGCCACGGAAAGATTATTTACACCACAGAAACTGGCAGATGCTAAGAATCGGGGCCCTTACATCTGGAGAATTGATTGTTATAGTAATCATGTACCTGCATACCACTGGACACTTTCAACATACACAGATATTCTATGTACAGTTAATTATTCAAGACCTTGAGAAGGTGCATTTGAAGCTTTAATTGCATTTATTTATTTTTATTTCTTCTCTTTCTAGAAAGAGTCACAAAATCCACAGAGAAGATCAATTTCTAAATAGGGCTTGTTCTGCAAATTCTATCATTTTCCAAGTTTCCATCTCTGTATTGGACGAAGGATCTGACTCAAAATATTATAATTCTTGTCTGTACTGGTGTATCTTAAGAGATGCCCCTAACATTCTCCTCACCCTCCCCAATTCTTCCCACACCCTAACATTAGATTAATGTTTCTGATTCATGTTCTTTATGCCTCTCATTTGCTAAAATATTTCAATATTTCACTTAGGGATATGAATGAATTCTGCACTCTTTAGTCTGGCTATCAGGTCTCTAAAACTGAGAAAAACCTTCTCTTTTAATTTCATAACTTTTAGATACCTGAGTCTAACTCTCAAGACAAATTATTAGCTGTTTTCCAGCTATTCTTTTAACCATAATTCCTCTCACACAATTTACTTTCTTTTAGTCACTACTCTGTGAGAAAATTTGAAATGCACTTCTTCAATAACCTTTATATCAAAACCAGATTTATCATTTACAACTAAGCTCAGATGCCCAGTCTTCCACAAAAACTTCCTAAGGCCTTCAACAGCAAGCAATATTGCAATCTGAACTCCAGTAGTATATTTTCTGTGCCTCTTTTGGGCTCTTACTATGTGTTAATTTACTCCATTTTTTAGTACATATCTTATTTTCTTTCTAGATTTCAAAGGCCCTTGGGCTCTGTTCTTCTCTTAAGCATGCATTTTTTCACAGTAAAGGGTAAAAATACTTTCACATAACAGACACTGGGAAAAAATACCTGTAAATCGATATAAAAGTTCTTTAGGAGAGTCAAGATGGCATAGAGGGTAGAGGCTTTGCACATCTCCTCTTGTGATCACACCAAAATTATGATGAATCCATGGCAAATAGCAAGCAGTCTCCTGGTGCCTGGATGAACAAAAGCCCTACAACTAGGGAGAGAATTAAGAAATCACCTTGGAACAGTGGGAAGGGGTAGAGATGTGAGGCTGCCACATGGGCTAAGCAAGACAGAGTCTACCGCAGTTGCAGACAGCAGGTGCAGATGTTCCCCTTAAAGGGGCCCCAGCTACCGCCTCGACAGACTTTTGCAGTGATGGACTCACTCACCCTGAGCCCTAGTGCTGGAGAGGTTACTGTGGGGGAGGGTGCGCCATGGAGATATGAGGGGACACTGAGTTGTTAGGCTTTGGGGAGAAGGCCAGAGGAGCTTTTTCTCCTAGGCAGAAAAGGAGAAGAGTTGGGAGGTCTTTTTGCTCCTTGGTTGAGCCCTCCTCCCTCCCAATGTGCAGACGAAGCTGTGCCATAGCTGAAATGTCATAAAATGGAATAACAGAGGTTGCTCTGCCCACAGGAGTCCCTGAAACCCTGCATCTCCCAACTTGTGGCCCTGCCCAAGCTACATCCAGTGGTGTCCTCATGGTGCCTTGTGCCTCTTACTCAGCAGTTCCAAGCCCCACACTGGCAGTAGCCAGCCTATTTCTGGCATGGCCTCTTGAAAGAACTATAAGCACAGCACCTGTGAATTGCTTGCTGAATCTTAACAGGTGGCCCCAGAGGGGCACAGGCTGGCTATACTTGGCCTGCACCTGAGCCCCTCTCAGAACTGTGCCACTGGACATCTACTACACAAAGTCACACTAGTAAGACAAGGAGATTTAAGAGCTTTGCTTAGTATATAGAAACAGACACAGAAAGGTAGCCAAATGGGAAGACAAAGAAGCAGAAACCATATGAGAAAACAGGACAGAGCTCCAGAAAAAGAGCTAAACAAAGTGGAGTCAAGGAATCTAACAGATGCAGAGTTCAAAACACTGGTCATAAGGATGCTCAATAAACTTAGAGAAGAGTAGATTAACTCAGTGAGAACTATAGCAAAAATAAAAAAAAAAAATAAAAGTGGAAATGGAAATTATAATAGAGAACCAGTCAGAAATGAAAAATACAGTATCGAAGATGAAGAGTATATTAGTGGGAATCAATATAGTGGATGAAGAGGAGAATCGAATCAATGATATAGAGGATGGGGTATCAGAGGATACCCAATCAGAACAGCAATAAGAAAAAAGAATTTAAAAAAGTGAAGATAATTTAAGGAGCCTATGGGATGACATTAAACATAATAACAGAGAGCAAGAAGTTGAAAAGCTATTTGAAGAAATAATGATGGAAAACTTCCCTAACCAGGTGAAAGAAATAGCCTAGGAAGCTCAGAGAGTCCCATGAAAGAGGAAATCAGAGGCCTACACCAAGACACATCATAATAAAAATGCCAAAGGTTAAAGACAAACAGAACTTAAAAGCAGCAAGAAAAAGCAGTTAGTTACCTACAAGGGAGCTCTCATAGACTGTCAGCTGATTTCTCAAAAGAAACTTGGCCCAACAGAAAGGCTTGGCACAAAATATTTAAAGTAATGAAAACACAGGATCTACAACAAAGATTACTTTATCCAGAAAAGCTATCATTCAGACTCGAAGGATAGATAAAGAAAAGAATAAAGGAGCTCATCACAACCTAGCCAGTATTACAGGAAACGTTGGAGGAACTTTTTTAAGAAAAAATATGTACCAAAAATATGAATACAGAATAGCAATACCTACATATCTATCAACAAGTTCTCCAAATGAAAAATAATTAAGTGCTCTAATCAAAAAAACAGGGTAAGAAAAAAAGACACATATGCTGTCTGCAAGAGACTTACTTCAGATTAATAGACACACAGAAACTAAAACTAAAGGGATAGAAAAAAGATATTGCATGATGGAGCTAGAGAGTATTGTGCTGCATGCAATAAGCCAGATAGAGAATGACAAATGCCATAAGATTTAAAGTACATTTGGAATCTAAAGAACAAAATAAATAAACAACAACAACAACAAAAACAGAAACAAATTCAGATACAAAGAACATTTTGAAGGTCACTAGGAGAGGAATTGGTGGAGTCACTGAAAAAGGGGAAGGAGACGAAGTATAACATAAGAAAGACACAAAGTATAACATAAGAAATACAGTCAATAATATTGTAATAAATATGTATGTGGGTAGAGGGGTACTAGATTTATTGGGGTGATAACTATGAGTTATAGATGTCTAATTAGTGTTATATCCTGAAACTAATATAATATTGTATCCCAACTATAACTGAAAAATTAAAAAAAATGTTATTAAAAAAGGTTCTTTAGGTCATTCTTATTTGCTACCAGGATGGAGAATCATTAGATTAAATGAATAAATTAATGAATAAATGTTGAACTTGGTCATATGTTTTGAAAGATTTCATAAAGAGGTAAAGATTTGTACAGGTAACAAATAAATGGACTAGAATGATGGGGGAGAAGGATTTATATATTGATAAAAAAATAGATAAAATTACTCTATTCTTATGGATTGCTTTAGAAGATAAAAGAGGATATAAAACAAATAATGTTTCATTTTTTATCTATTGAACTGCATATTTTACTCCTGTGTTTTCAACCTATGTTAACATTTAGTATGTATTTTGAAACATTATTATTTTGTGAGATAATTTAATCAGAAAAAAAAAGGACAATTTGAAAGCCCTAATATAGTCTAGCCTTATCTATATCACTGCCCTGGTCTCCTGACACTTTTCATCTTGAACTTTAAAGTCTTGTACAGGATCCTGGAAATTATGATGCAGAGCAGTTAATCACCTGACATGCTCTATTAAAATTCTCATTTAGGCCCCAATGCAGAGATCCTGACTCAGTTGACCTGTGACACAGCCTGGGAATCTGTATATTCATCATTTATCCATGGGTTTCTTTCTTTGAGTGGTCTGTAGCTTCGCTTTGAGAAACAGAGCTGTGGCAATAAGAACCTGCTATAATTCCCCTCAGACATCCATTAACTGTTCCTGCTCTCCCCACCCACAATTTCTTTTTCCATCACTGCATAGCCCTTAACCAGCACATTATTACTCATTTCTCAAGCTGTAATTCAGCATCATTTCTACTACAATAGTAGCTCGTGTATACCTCCTTTTTTTTCTCAGTGAGATTTGGGCTGCTTGATTTCAACCTCAGCTTAGCAAGTTACTAATTATGTGACCTTACACAAATTACATATGCTCTCTGGGTAGTGTTTTCTCTTCTGTAAAATGGAGATGATAATAGAATCCAGGGTAATTGGGAGGAGTAAATGAGGTAAAACTAATAAAAATAGAGCTGGCATGAAAATAAGTGTTAAATAAGTGCTAGGTTTTAGCTATTACCATGCTATACTGAAATTATTTGTTTATGTGTCTGCTAAAAATGTGAGCCACCTTCAGAGCAAGTTCATGTGTTTTTCATCTTCCTGTCACAGAAACTACCATCATTATTCAACTGAGGTTTATTGCACAGTTTATTATTATGAATTTAGATAATTAGGTTAAAAACAAAACCAAGTGTTTAAACTACTTTTGAAAGCTCTTTTATTGGTAAGTTCAGCTTAATAGGACTTAAGTAGCTTTCTGTTTGTAGCTTTAAAAAAAAATAGCTGTTTTGCAATTAATTTTAACCACAGTAAATACTCAGCATGTTAGAATATACATTGTTATCCAAATTGATAAATATATAAAAACTACAATGAGGCATTTGTACGAATAATTGTTAAATGTGAAACTGCTTGTCAGGAGCAAATCAATTAACGTGAACATAAGTAAATTCAGCCACAAACACAGTACATATTATCTGTGTTCATTATTCACCCTGACTGGTACTTTCTTTTCAATTAAAATAAAATGGTAAAATAAAGTCAGCATAATGCTAATCCAACTCTAATGTTCACTGTCTGTATGTTGAATGTTGGATATAAGATTTATATTTGGAACAAGTAATCCATGAATTTTTAAAAGAGTAATTATTTACAGAAAATGCAGAATTTAAATTAACTTAAAAATTCATAATTGAATGAGTTGAGCTAGTACTGAAGAATTTATATACAGTCTTAAATTACCTATAACTTCTGTTCGATAATGGTTTCTGAATAATCAATCTTAATAGTATAATCATATAATACCAACAGTGCCTGTTTCAATATTATATGGTGGAAATTTTATATAACAAAAAAAATTCCTGGAAAACATATAAGTATCATCACTAAATATATTGATATACAAATATTTGATTTCATATCAATAAATAAAATATAATAAATTCTACTAATGTGAAGAGAGTATTTGTTTTTCCTTTTGTTGAAGTTCTTAAGCTAAGTTCAGCTAAAGAGCTTATTAAATGTCATGTGACCACAGACAACTCCCATTGAATCTAGAAATCACAACTGCTTCGCCTTTATAGTTTCTACCTATTTAAATAACAGGTTCAGTTCCTTTTCTTATTCCTTTCTAGATCTAACATTGTATGATATTTCAATGAACAATATCTATCTGAAGAGTAAACTAATAAAGAGGAAATAAAAAATAATAGTAAACTAATCCATCTCAGCTGTTTAGTCCAAAGATTTTCATGGTATCTTATAATTTGTTCAAAAAAAGTGAGATGTTAATACCTAAGATCTACAAGTCAATGATTTACTTTATAAATTAATTCCCTATAATACTTTTTATACTAAGGCATTTTAAAAATTCTTTAGTCTCACACATCACAAAATTCCTCATTTATGCTAGCTTTTTTTTTATAATTGATGAACTTATCAAGTTCACATTATCTGAGGCTTTTATTTAAAGCACTGTGTCCTTGAATTTAACATTTTAATTTCTTTTTCAATCACATCTTTTAGTTGCCTAACAGTTGCCAAAGAATATAGTGATCATAAATTCTAGACTGGCCAAAAAAAAAAAAAACCTAAAACAACAACAACAAAAATATTTGTTTCACAGATCTAGCCTTCTCCCTATATGCCCTCTGAAAGCACACACGCATGCACACACACACACACACCATGCACTGAGAAAATACCCAATATACTGGCTTAATGGTCCTTTTAATACTGAAGGAAGCATTTGGCAGAAGTTGCCACATTTAATAAGAGCTCTGATTCTGTAAGACTGAAAAACGATTTTGGGAGTTACTCCCAGCTCTGGAAATTTTCTTTAGGAAACAAAAATCAAACAAACACGAAGCCATTTTCCATGCCCCCAAAGAACAGAACATTTTGAACTATTAGGTTTGTCTATGGTACAAAGCATTCCACTGGCTCTAAATGCTAGTATGAACATAAAAGAACTATATTGAAACTTTCTTTCCTACTTTCTACTGACCTTTTCTCTAAATTAAGCAGGGGAAGTTACCATCCTATTGCAGACTAAGTAAATTAGCTGCCTGGCAAACATTAAACGACTATTCATTCAATGCTATAGCTTCGTGAGTACAAGAATTCATGAAAAAGTCTACATAAGTACAATTTTTCTGCCAGAAAAAGAAATAAGTTGTGCATTTAATCACTAAAATTTGAAGGCTCCCATATAAGCACATTTGAATTGAGAGTTATTAACATATGAAAAGTAGTTAGCAAAGTACCTAATTCATGATAGATGCGCACAATTATTGTTATGCCCATTCAACAAAGACATTACTGCAGAATTGGAATTTGTTTGAAATTTTTTGTCCAGCATTCTTCACATATAACAATAGCCATTACTCTCTTTCAGGTTGTTTGCCCTGATTAAAACTATTAGTGCAAACATAAATTTCTAAATTACCATGGCACTTTCATTGTCACAAAATAATTTTCCACAGTTTTTAACATGTGTGCACTTTTGTGCTGACAACTAAATTATAAACTGAAGGACAATAACTTTTCCCCTTCTTCCCTCCCTACCATCTCTCATAGTAAAGAGAAAGTATTTACTTCCCATAGTAGCTAGCATCATGGAAGACATATTTAGGGAATTAACTGGCTTTTGGTGTCCTGTTGATAGCATAATTTCAGAGTATCATAAAAATTAAAGACTTAGAAATGATTTAGTTCCAAAATCTTATAAGAAACTGAAGGCTGAAGAGTTTTCCAGAGATTACACAATAATTAATTGCAAAATTTGACAAAAAAATAAGTCATATCTTATTGTCAACTTAACTGTGAACTATCAATAGAATGCTTTTCCAAAGCCATCAAGGGTATTCTCTTTTTTTTTTTTATCATTGCTTGTAATCTTCTTCCTATCACCTCAGTGAAATTTATCTTGAATGATTCTATCCTGTTAACAAAGTTCCTTTACTGAGTGAAATGAAAATCATTTTACAATTATTTTCTTTCTTCATAGCCTAGGAAATCCAACACCAATTTGTGGCTGGGAAAGAGTAAGTGGCAATATATTAATTTGGAAAAATTATTATAAAAATTATTATGAACTATGTTCACATATATGAAACAGAAATAATATCAACATTTGTTCTTACAGTTTTATCTAATGAGGTCTGTTAAGATTAAATATATTTATACATATAAGGCTCTTATATTTGATCAGTAATTGCCAAGTAGTAAGTACTCACTAAATGTTAGTTGTCTTGAAAAAAGATGAAAAAAGAGTTTTAAGATTCAGGCTACTGTGAAGTTGAATAAGTTTTAATGAGCCCAAGCTCATCATTAACCTCATCCCTGGAAGTTGCACTCTACTGAGCTCTACTGATTTTGACATTACGAAACTATATCCATCTTTCTAGGATAGTATTAGTTTTTTTATATTCCCCTCAAAAGAAAAGAAATAATATTCTTTTGAAAGAATAAAGGATGTGTGTATACAATAAGAAAAAAGTAGGAATAGCTTTGAGAATAACTTTGAATGTCAATAGGCCACCTACTACATTTGAATGAAAAATAAGGAAAGTAAGATACCTCTTGTAATTTAAAGGTTATTTTGCTACTGTTGTATTTGTATTTGATAATATTTTATGTTTAGTGATAAAAAGTAAACTAAACTAAAATAATATTTAGGCATTTTACATTTTTCATTAATTGAAATTCTCATTTCAATGTCAAAATTTCTTTTAAAAACTGTTAGACATTACTCTAAAATCTATTACATACACCCTGCCTTATTAATTTAAGTATACTGAACTATAGTACATTCTAATTTATGTTTTAGGTGTAGCATTATAAACATCAATTACTCTCCTCTGCTTTGTTATACAGGACTGCAGTTTGAATTACTGCCACCCTGCTAAGTGTCTCTACAGGTTACTGCTTTCATTATGTCTCTATCAAACCGTCCTCCTAATTTGTTCCTTTTAATACAGGGTTTTCCAAACATATGACTATGTAATGTTTTCATATTATAATTCCTAAATGGAACACAATCAGGAAGTTGTGAGATAAATGTGTTCTAGGATTAAAGTAGATGCCAAAAAATTTATTTAAACTTAGAAATGATCAGCATTTGAATATAATATTTAACAAACATTAAGTAACATAACAAAGACAAGTAAAATTATAAGTTAAGACACATAACATTGACCAGCTATTAAAAATATGGTTAGAAAAACTGTCATTAAATCAACAAATAAGTAAATATAATTGTTTAATGTTTTATGTAATTTACCTTTCAACTTTATGATGGAATTTACAAATGAAAAATACTTCTTTGAATCGCATTTTTTGTGATTACAAGAGCCTTATAAATGTGTTTGATATTTTTATATATATCTTGAAAATAAATTGTAAAAAGATAATTAATTACTAAATTAAAAAAAACTTTTATTTTGTTTCATGGTATACACAAAACATTAGTTAACATCTCATTTAATGTAAGAGAACATGCTTCGTGAAATACTAGTCAAATATCTGATGGATTAAGAAATGAGATAACCAAGACTATTTAAACTGTAGGAAGCAGATTTATCTATAAGAGACTAAGAGACATTTATGTGAGTAAAACTTAAGAGTTTGTAAACCAAACGATAAACATTTAATAGTAAATTTATTAAAGTATTTTTCCTTCAATGAGGAAGAAGTCTACTATATTGTTATTTCTATTGTTATTAATCATTGCTATCATCTACCATGTCTCAGATACTACATTAAGCTAATATTTAACACTAACAGCAACTATATGATATAGACAACGATTATTTCTATTTTACAGATGGAGGAATTGAGACTTACAGAGGTTAAGTACATTGTTAAAAGCTATACACCAAGTGAGTAGTAGAGCTGGGATTATACATCCGATTTCGTAGTTTGCGTCAGACTCCTTGAAATGGAAAACAGAAGCCTTTGATGAAAGCACGCAACTCTATATTCTGGGGTCACAAATATCTATGTAGTATCATTTTATCAGGAAGTTGGAATTTCGTTTCCAAGTGAGCATTCCAGAGAATTAAACTGCCTATCTGAGCTGAGAGAAAGAGAGAGAGAGGGAGAGAGGAGGGAGGAAGGAACTAAGGAGGGAGGGGGAGACGGAGGGAGAGAGAGAGTTAGAGGCAATAAGGGGTTTCTGGTTGCAAGGCAAAAATGGAATAATGAAGGGAATATAGATCATGCATAAGGAGGATATGGTCTTAATGACAGGGTAAGAAAAATACAATTTGGAAAAGAAAGATGAGGACATTAGGCTAGGAGAAGAAGATCAATCTGAATTTATAGAACTCTTGAAAGATTTGCTATATAAAACAACAGATTTTTCTATGAGAGAATTTTTAATAGGACAATTATTTAGTTCATTCAGTGGGACAATTTGAGATTTAAGAAGATAACATAAGAAACTAACTTGAGACAAGTAAAATATTAAACATTTTCTCATGTACAGGCATTCATAATAAAACCAGACTAACACTTTTCATACTCACTTTATAGTTGCAAGCAGACAAGCATTTTGTCGTTCTCGTCATCTTTCTACTCAAACATCCCTCGGTCCCTTTTCCTACCGCATACAGAATTATCAAACTTCCTTCCTGAGTTGTTACTGTGCTTTGAATGTTAAAACATTACTACATTTATTAGTCATATTTTTAAGACTTAGCATCTCTTCCAGAACATGAACTTCGGGTAGTACCCACTACTGGTGCCCCACTCATGCTTCCTATCCCTGCAGTCACTTCTGTCCACACCTGCCAAGTTTATGTCTGCTTTGTTCTAAAGGCTTCTACCTGCAACCTTTAGTGGACTGCCCTGGGCACTGGAGTCTCCTCACCTGTAGGAGTTGATGGATGTGCCTGAGAGTTTTTACCTCACGGCCATAACCCCCCTGCCTCCTGTCTTGGCCAATAGGAGTATAAAAGCCATTCCTTTGCCTAGAGGCAGGACAAACTCTGAAGTGTAATTTAACCCCAGAGCTTTCCATAGGATCAATCAGACTGAGCTTGGAACTTCAACTGAAATTTCTCCATTGCCGAGCTTCTCTGTCTTCCAGCTCCTCTCTTCTCCACTCCCTTACTGCTTTCTCACAGTAGCATTTTCTAGATATTAACCAGTTATACCTGAACTTTTGAGTTCAAGGTCTACTCATTAGAGCATCCATCCTACAGCACTCCTTGAATCTGGGCAGCATAACTAAGTATTTTTGAGTTTCCAGCACCAAGTCTTCTCCAAAGTATAGAGCAAGTACTGAATAAGTGATGTGATAATATTTAAATTAAATGTTAGGAATCTCGGTTCAATTTTAACTATATTAATAAATTATTTTAAAAGATATCTCCTACCACCAAATAATACACCATAATCAGATATTTTGGATAGTATAAGAGATTTTTTTTTACACATAGAGATCTTCCAGCAGTTTGAACTATCATCATTTACTTTGAGGATGTAAACTGTGACTTACTAAATACCCGTGAGCATCCAGAAACCCATGGGATTGTTCAGTCATTTCAAGTTGGCACAAATCTTAATTTCTCTTCTCCAAATGTAGTTTGGTGTTCCCTGCATTAATTCAAATACGAAAAAACATTGAGAGAAAACATCTTCAAGTTTGAATTCCTATGTTCTCAGCATTTCCAAATATTAAAATATCACAACACCTTGGAAACAGAATTAACTACACATTAAAAGTTGACATTCCTAAACGGTTAGGTAAATGTATAACTTTACAGGGTACACATGATGTGCATAGGACTGTTTTAACTCAAACATTATTACTCAGGTTTTCTTGGCCCTTTTCAGACCAGATATATGTAGCTATCTTCTAAAGCAATTTTAGCTTGGCAAAATAAAGTAGCTTGGCAATATTAAAATATTTTCAGACATACATCTGAGTAAAAAATAATATCATATATTTATTCTGAGTCTTGAGGTGCCTCGGAATCTGAAAGCACAACTGATTTATCAAAGGTAATTTTATAAATATTTGCTTGCCCAAAGTAGAAATTTCATTTAAAGTGTTTAAAAGTTTGATAGATGCACTAGTTAAATGGCTATGTCATATATTTTCTCTGTCTCGGTGTATGAGTAAAATAATTTGAATGTCATGAAAACAGCTCATAGGAGATATATAAATGCCACCATCAAACATTAAATAGCATGGAGATTAACAAGGTCATTTACCCAAACATTTTAGTAGGTCTTCCTTATTCTTCTGAAAGGCTAATATTTATTTCATTTTTAAAATTCAGTATATGTGAATTAGGATACTTATTTTTAATGAGATAGTAAGTGTATAATACTGTGACAATCATCTAAAGAGAAGGCTAGGTAAAAAACTTTTTAAAAGAATACTTGTAACATTAGGTGGTAAATAGCATTAAATCATTTCACAGAAGTTTAGTGTATAGTGTTTTTGTATCTGGGTGTGGGGTTTGTGGATTTGCAAGAAGAGACCATATACACGTGCATGACATACATACACACATACACTTACTTTAAGAATGAGAAATTATTTACAAAGGATAGAGAACATACAAAGCTATGAAAGAGAGGTTGGGAGTAGGAGCAGGTGTAGCATGTCTTGGGTGACTGTCCCTAGCCCCTGGCTCTCTAATGAGGTTCAAAGACTGTCCTTAACACATGACCTTCAAGTAACCTCCAGACAGAGTTAAGAACATAGATTAATAATGTTGGTTATACCTCAGTCTTTTTATATTTGGGTTTATATTATCAAATCAAAAAAACCTATATTAACAACCTATATTTTTCCATTAAAAAAATTGTTTTTGGCTGGGTGGTCAAGCTTCCTAGTTCCTGAACAAAGCCTAACATCAATAAGGCCACCTTAACAAAAGTGAGTGAGTTGGCATTAATCTAGAGTGTTCAGTTAGATCAGAGTCAGATCCCAGACCCCAGAATCCCACAAAGGCATTTCCTTACAGTATGAAGTAATCAATTCTCTTTGGTTGTAACCTGTTGATTTTGAGGTATGTGTTTTCAAGAATTTTACATTAGACTTTAAAAGAAGAATTTTGAAGTGCTTCTGTGAAAAATTTACTCTGAGAGAGTAAAGGGATCTAGGAGACCCAGGAAGAAATTATTTCTCTTATAGTCATTATCTGTATATTGTAGGAAGGAGTTGAAGCTATTTTGCTATCAGCCCTGTAGAAAGTTTCTAGTTAAGAAACCTGAAAATGGCAATGGGAATCTCACTACATAGTAACACAGCATAATTTTTTCGTTTAATCGATGCTTTCTTTCAATTACTTGCTGAGAGAAGCATCCTGATACCAAATTTGTCAACAGAAATGAGTTGTCACAAGCAAGAGACTCTAAAATGTTGAACTTGCAGAAAGAGAAGATAAAGCAGGGAAAGGATGATTCACCCCACTCTTCAAAACTTTGTGGTTAATGATATTTCTTGTGTGATTTTGAATCATTTGGCTAAATGTTTGCCCATCTGGGAAACTCACAGAAAAATTTAAGAATGCTGGTGTTTTGGCTTCTTCTTGAAACTCCCAGTTAAGTCCTTCAAGAAAGAGTTATGCTTGGGCTTAAATTGATGTATTGAAAAGTAGAGAAGGAATAAAATACAATTCTGCTTCAAAAGGTTCTTTATGTCTGTGGGCTGGAAAGCAAACTGATTTAGATTCCAATAACATAAAAAGCCAAAATTTCTTCTCCAAGTTGTAGGTAATACAAACTAAGAGAGTGAGAATAGAGACTGAGCCAATATTTGATTTGAGCAGAAGGAAATCCTATAACCCCAGATTTCCAGCAACACCTTCAGTTAAACATTATTCACCTTGTAAAGGGGACAATCTTACCTTTAAAGTGTAGGTGGAAAGGACAGTTATAATGGGGGCCTTCCCACATCAGGCTGTTTTGTTTTTGTTTTGTTTTGTTTTGTTTTGTTTCTCATGGCAGAGGCAAATAAAGAGTGATGAATGTGGGGATGAGGGAGGGGAAGGATGAGACTCAGGTTTTTGGTGGGGACTGGATTCCCCCCAAAAAAATGACTGGGTGGTCAGCTCTCTGGCTAGGTTATCAGGTCATGAAACTGAAAGAAAGTAGTTAGAAGCTGACTAAATTTCTAAGAGAATTGTACTACCAAAGTGACTGGAAGCCTCACCAAGAGTGTATTTCTATAATTAGACCAATCTTTAGTTCACCAAACCCACTCAACAGGAAGGCACCCTTCCACATGCCCATTTCTCAAATGCCCAGGGTAGACACGGACATGGAAGTTGCCATCACCACTCCCCACCCCTGAACATAGAGCTGTCAGGTCTACAGAACAAGAAATTTAGTTAACTACCAACTGACAGTACTCACTACTATTGTCCAGCAGAATATAAAACATGATATGAATCAGTACCACTGTGGTTTATCCAATTTTTTTTTTTTTGGAAAGACAGTCTTTATGGTAGTAGTATTTTCTATTCCTCATTATCAGAAGTCATCAACCTTGGGCAGAGAGTAAACAACTTTTCTTTTACTGGACTATAAACATTTTAACCTGATGGACAGATCTGTACTTAAAACAAAGATTTTGAACTTGAACTTGCTTTAGTAACCATAAGAGTTTTTGTGTTGTCTTATTTTTACTAAGGTATAAATATATTTCAGATAGGCATGGGCATTTTTGGAAGTGCCTCTGTGTGAGAGCATGTGCTTACATGCTGGGCAGCTATACATGTGGCTGAGAGTGATATCTTTGACATCCCAATATTCATTACATTCCTAAATTAATGATAATTATATTCAAATTTCCAGAATTTTTTTGTGAGAATGGGGTAATTCTAATAAATTGACTACAGTCTTTGGAATATAGTTTCCTCAATTTTAGGAATGAAACACAGTTACAGATTTTCTTCTTAGGATGTGGCTGTGTCCTGGAAACATAGCCTGGAAATACTGCTGCCATCTTTTTGCCAGTTTGAAGCTGATGCTATCACCAGAGAAAAGGTTTAGAATGTTGAAAAGTACCTGGGCCCTGGATGACATGACATGACTAATCACTGACTGTTCTATGCCTGGAGCTCATCCTAGCTCAGGTTACTATATGTGCATGTTGATTGAGAAGGCTCAAGTCAAGATTATCTGTAACTTGCAAATCAAAACATTGTACACTATATAGTAGATATCAGTTGGTGAAATTGTGTCCAAATTTAAAATACAACTAGAACCATTCATTACTTCTATAAAAGCAATATTAATGAATAACTCTAGCCTTGCCCATTTTATTGTTTGCTACTTTTTCTTAACTCTGAAGTTTTAAACCAGAAAACATACCTTTAGCAAAATAATAAAGAAGCAATTTAAAAAACAGAATGTAAAGAAACCACAGGAGTTTAAAAAACCTTCTGGCTCTAAGAATTTATAAACCTGAATAAACATAAGGCTTAAACAATAAGAACAAAAATAAAGGATAGGATGTCTTAATTTTTAAGCGGGCATAGTATGGCAGGCACTATGCTTGTTATATCATTCGTTCTTTAAAGGGGATAGATATTTATAGTCATTTGATGTTAGAAACAAGGAAATTAAAGCTCATTGAAGTTAAAGAAAACATTTCAGACCTTCTTTCTCAGACACAACACATTTTCTTAAAGAAACTGATTACATGCCAAAATGAAGTAAAACAACATATTCTTTTGCTACACAAAACTGTAAACATGATCACTACTTTTCTAATTTTGACAGTTATAAGATTTTATTTTAAATTTTAGAAGACAAAGGGAAGCTATTTCAAAATATCACTAAATCAATCAAACTCAGAGCATTCTCTAGAGTACAAACAAAACATGGCAGGTTTGAAGCTTTGAGAAAGAATCTTTTGTATAACGGCTATTAACAGCTGAAGGCTTAGAAATATGTTAGAGGAAAAGACGAAAAGAAGATAGCAATTATTTTATTCCATGCACTCTTTCAGTAAAAGAAATATGCCTCATAAGACTATTTCGGGCCATAGACATATAATCTCTCATTATTTGAGACATTATAATTTTTTATTAATTTTAGCAAAACCCCAGATTCTCTATTTTAGGGATACAGTTATTTTCTCTTGATTCCAATGGGCATACTATTCTCTTTTTAATAGTTTAAAATTAAAAGCATAATTAATAATTTCAGCAGAAAATGATTTTAAATGCAATATTCAGTGAATAAAAAACTGTATGAAAGTAATTTAGAGCCTATTTTTAAATCATTTCCATTGAACAAATTATTAATTTCCTCTGTAAATTTTTTCCTAATATTATTTAGCAACTGGTTAGATTATTTAACTTATAATTTCAATGATTCAGAGATGAGTGAAAGCCAGTCCAGTTTTTTATTATATATTAACTAAACTATGATATATAGAGAAGTGTAGAAAATATGGATTAACTAAGAGGAATGTGATCGCCATCAAGCAATGCAATAATTTATTATAACTGGATATTCAAAAATAATCTGAGAAAGATTATAATTTACTGTCAAAGCATAAAAAATAAAAATACTTTCAAAATTTAATATTTAAAATTAATTCTAATAATGCTATTTAGTAATTACTAAAACAGGATGTACGCTCATGTATTCACCATGTTCTGAGGATTTACACAAACTGTTACATATATTCAAGGCAAATGAGCACTTGGATATCCATGGACATTACTAGTGCTTACCAGTAACCTCTGTTTCTGTCTCTACCCAGTCCCTTTCCTGAGAGGAAGCTTTGGGACTAGTTCCAGCTAGACGTCTTTAAGCTGAAATAAAGTATGCCTCTTCTGGAATAAAACCCTAAACATGGAGGAGCTCACCATGTATTCTCTTTTGCTGTGGTGACCCAGAAGATGCAGCTACAGGATATATGGTGCCTTCAGTTGTGTGGGACCCTGAAGGACCTTATAGAACAAAGCCCTGACTACATAATTGACATGTAGCAAAAGCAAGGAGTAAACTTTGTTATATTAAATCACTGAGATTTTGTAATCATCTGACATTGATATATAACCTAGTTTATCCTAATACAGATCTCTTGGAGAAATGATTCTCTATAGTGTTAAGATATGGGAAGAGGTAAAGGCATTCACCAATTTATGATATACTACCGTATCTGGTAAAAGGACCTCTTGTCATTCTACACAAAAAAAGGTATTTTTTTAAAAAGATCTGAAAGGATCTAGTTAAACTGATGATTAATTTTTAAGAACAAGTGTTCACACTTTGTAGATATTAGACAAATATATTTCAATTAAGTACTAAAAAAATTCTGATGATTAATTTTTAAGTCCTAATGACTTATTTTTAGCATAGGCACCATTTATGATGAAATCAATACAAACAGTTATTAAAATTTAAAGTGTGAAGTAGATTTCCAATGGGGTTTCCAAACCCGTTCTGGAAAGTATACACATATAAAATATGGCAACATAAAATACATGCAAAATATTATATATAATAATTATACATAAGCACATACATATATGTAATTTCCAATATGATCTATTTACCTCAAGTGTACCAAATCAGAGTAAGGACATAATTTTTGCAGGCTAACTGACAACTATGTTGAGAAAAGCTTTTTTCACACTTGTGCAACTGCTTTTAACACTGGCAATTTAGTTAAATATAAATGAAATAACAATAATATATTTTTATCTACTCTAATATCAGCAATAGTGGAGTATTACTTTTGCTTTCTTAAGGAAATACTTGAAAACTATAAACATTTTGATATTTCTTTCCTCTTTTTTATTTCCCAAGACTGCAATACCAAAAATTTCTAAAATTTTATTACATTCCTCAGTTCTGTGAAGTTTATACAATTCTCACTTGTTAATTCAGTCTACAAATAAGTATGTGCTACCCTATGGGATACAATATACATGTACATATTATAATGAATCAAATTATGTGTATCAACACAAAATTCTTAAGTACATCATTAATATTAAATTGATGTCAGCAAAGGCAAAAGAAAATTGGCCTCATTATAAGATATACACTAAAATTCAAAATCATATAATTGAGTTCAACATAATTAAACTAAAAAAAAATACCAATATGATTTTAAACTCATATTTTGTGAATCTATAAAATAAACTTAGCTACAATTAGCTACATAATAAGTATTTACTAAAAATATAAAAATATATTATTTTTTCTTGTATTTCAGAGAGCATGGTCTCAACATAAGATAAAAAAATGCATTTTGATTAGAAATTCTTCTAAGAAATATTATTTCTCTTTTTTTTCTTCCTAAAAGCACAGGCTGTCTTCAGGTTGAAGGTAGACTTGTAATGTAAATAGTAGTTTATATTTGTTGATTGCTTTTGAAAGCCTCTCTCTATTTGAAGTAAACCCTATTATTAATTGCCATTTTAAAATGAGAAAACTTTGATATAAGGAGGTTGAAATATCTTTTTCAAGGTTACATAGGATATAGCAGAGCTGGGATTTGAACCCAGGTATTCTGGTTTCAGAGACTGTGTATCTATACTTTTTAAGCACATGCTATACTTACAAAATCATCCACCGAAAAATAGTCATAATAATGTAAGACAAAAACATTTTGTTTACAATTGCAAAAATCAATTACTCTTTGCTTTCATCATTGGTCAGGGTTCCCTGATGTTTCCTGAGAGTGACATTCACATACATAATAATTTGGAAACAACCTCTGCTACTTATAAAATCCAACAATCACTCATAGAACATTTGCACACTCTTACAGGTTATTAGGAAAAGAGAGAAACCTGAAGGAGACATGGTCCAAGAATATCATTCGAGATAATAAGGAATGTGACTTCAAAGCAACCTTGAGACTATTTGCGCATTGAAGGTATTAAACAACTTACTGATCATTAAGTGTATTCCTAAAGGTCAATTATAATTTTTGTGTGGTAATAAAATGATGCCCACAGGAGTTCCAAATTGGCAGGACTGTTTCTTCCTACTAGAAAAAGCTCCTGATTGCTTCCTTCTTCTTACTCTCTCCCTTTCTCCTTTCTTCCCTTTCATTCTTTTCCATCTGTTTTTTTTTATAAGTATTTTTTTAAATAAGTATTCTCCCTTCACTCACTGTCAGACTTGACAGTTGTCCCTTTATCATGCTGTAGTCAGCATGTCTGCCTCCGACGACAAGAAGCCTGCATCTGGAAGACGTACAACCTGCTGTGGGATTTGAAACTATATAACTATGTCTGACGTAAAAGTAAATGATTCTCCTGGGGCCTTAGGAGCTCCAACATGAGTAGTGTATTGACAAACACAAATTAAGAATAAGAGGCTTAATTCTCACTGTTGAAAATAATAGAGATTTCCCTCCCCTCATCATCTCAGAACACATATTTTTGAAACTGTAATTATGAGTACTTTTTCCTCTCTTTGATATATATATATATATATATATATATATATATATATATATATATATATATATAATGTCTTTTGAAGGCTAGCTAGGCCTTTTTCAGCTTTTAGACCCAGGAACATCTTCTCAAAAACTTGGGAGTCATCTCACTGAAATATAAATATCAGGGAGACAGGACTCCTATCTCCCAGTGTCTGAGGGAGGGTAGTTTCCCAACTTTCTGGGCACCTTGTTCAAAGCTGCAAAAGGACGTCCTGTCGAAGTTTTAAGAAGTTCATTTCTCCCCTGGATAAAGCCAGTTAGTTAACACAAATGGTCATCCCAATTACCCGGCAAATTTAGAATGACTATGCTGTCAAGTTCTCTTTACTTGAGGACTAGTTATTGTTTGCAGGCATACCTCAGATATTTAGTTTCATATTCAAAACAAATACTGCAATAAAGCAAGTCACAAAAATTATTTGGTTTCTCAGTACCTATGAAAGTTAAGTTTATACTACCACTGTAGTCTATTAAATGTGTAATAGCATTGTGTCTAAAAAATGTAAATACTTTAATTAAAAATACTTTTTATTGTTTAAAAATGCTAACCATCATCTAAGTTTTCAGTGAGTTGTAAACTTTTTGCTGGTAGAAGGTCTTCCCTCAGTGTTGATGGCTGCTAACTGATCAGGGTGGGGATGCTGAAGCCTGGGGTAGCTGTTACACTTTCTTAGGATAACAATAAAATCTGACACATTTATTGAGCCTTCATTGAATGAATAATTTCTCTGTAGCTTATGATACTGTTTGACAGTATTTTACTCATAGTGGAAATTCTTTCAAAATTGGAGTCAATCCTCTCAAACCTTGCTGCTACTTTGTCAACTAAGTTTATGTGATATTCTAAGTCCTTTGTTGTCGTTTCAATGATCTTCACAGCATCTTCACCAGGAGTTGGATCCATCTTAAGCTCATCCATAAGAAGCAACTTCTCATCTGGTAAAGTTTTATCATGAGATTGTAGCCATTCAGTCACATCTTCAGAATCCACCTCTAATCTTAGTTTTCTTGCTATTCCCATCACATCTATAGTTATTTCCTTCCCTGAAGTGCTGAACCTCTTAAAATCATCCATGAGGGTTGGCATCAACTTCTTTCAAAGTTCTGTTAATGTTGATATCTTGATCTCCTGTTATGAATTACAAGTGTTCTTAATTCAGCATCTAGAATGTTAAATCCTTTCCAGGAAGTTTCAATTTATTTTTCCTACATCTATCATAAGAATCACTACTACAGCAACTTAGCTTTACAAAATGTATTTGTTGAATAACAAGATTCCTTAATACACTGGTTGCAGAATAGAGATTGTGTTTAGCATGAAAATAAGATTAGTTTCATTATACTTCTCCAGAGCTCTTGGGTGACTAGGCACATTGTCAGTGAGCAGTAATATATGAAATAAATCTTCTTCTGAGTAGTAAGTCTCAACAGTGAGCTTAAAATATTCAGTAAGGAATGTTGTAAACAGATGTGCTATCATCCAGGCTTTGTTGGTACATTTATAGAGCACAGGCAGGGTTGATTTAACATAATTCTTAAGGGCCCTAGGGTTTGGGAAATGGCAAATAAGCATTGTCTTTGATTTGAAGTTAACAGATGTATTAGCTCCTTAGCAAGACGTCCAGCCTGTCCTTTGAAGCTCTGAAGCCAGGCATTGACTTCTGCTCTCTACCTATGAAAGTCCTACATAGCATCTTCTGCCAATATCAGACTGTTTCATTTATATGAAAAATATGTTTAGTGTAGCCACTTTCACTCATTAACTATCTTAGCTAGATCTTCTGCATAACTTGCTGCAGCTTCTACAGCAAACCCTTACTATTTCATCTTGCACTTTTATGTTATAGAGATGGCTACTTTCCTTAAACCTTTGAGGTAACCTCTGTTAGCTACAAACTTTTCTTCTGCAGCTTCCTCTCTTCTCTCAGACTTCATGGAAAAGAAGAAAGTAAGGGCCATGTTCTGGATTAGGCTTTGGCTTAAAGAAATGTTGTAGCTAGTTTGATCTTCTATCCAGACCGTTAAAACTTTCTCCGTATCAATGATAAGGCTGTTTCACATTCTTTTTATATATCTGTTTACTGAAATAGCAATTTTATTTTCCTTCAAGAATTTTCTTTTGCTTTCACAACTTGGCTAACTAGTGCAAGAGACCTAGCCTATCTCAGCTTTTGACATACCTTATTCACTAAGCTTAATCATATCTGGATTTTGATTTTAAGTGAGAGATGTGTTACACTTCCTCTTACTTGAACTTTTGGAGGCCATTGTAGGTTTATGAATTGGCCTAATTTCAATATTGTTGTGTCTCAGGGAATAGGGAGAACCAAGGAGAGAGTGAGATAGGAGAACAGCTGGTTGGTGGAGCAGTCAGGACACACACAACATTTATCAATTAAGTTTGTTGTTTTGCATGGGCACAGTTCCTGGTGTCCCAAAACAGTTATAGTAGAAAGCAATATCAAAGATAACTGATTACAGATCAATATAACTAATATAATAATAATGAAAAAGTTTGATAATTGAGAGAAGCACCAAAATGTGACAGAGACATGAAGTGAGCAAATGCTATTGGAAAAAAAGGAGCTGGTAAACTCGCTTGATGCAAACTTGTTACTACCATTTAATTTGTAAAAAGCAAACAAACAAAAACAGGGCATCAGCAAAGCAAAATAAGGGGAAGCATAATATGGCTATATTTTGAAAACTTTCATGTAACGGGTTGTACTACTTAGCTATATAAAAAGGTGAGACTTCTATCCTTTCAGTCTCTTAGTGGATTGCCTGTGATGTGCATCACACTTCAGTTTAATGCTTATTCAATAATAAAAGTGTTTTCTTTCTCTGTTACCTTTCTGGGAAAGATTTTAGAATTGAGAAAATATTTTGTTTTTATTTTCCCAACATTAAGGTGCATATGCCCCAGCCAACGTGGTATGTTATGCCCTTTATTTAGACTCTCATAAGTTCATTCATTACTTTCAAATATTTATAACACACACATTAGGTTTTAATTATGTTTGACAATAACTGCCAACTGGATAATGAGATGTTAGTGCACATATTATATAATAGGCACAAGTATGTGGGCATACATAATTTATACAGCATTCCATAGAAGAAATGTGCTCAACATGGTTGAATGTTTTAGGAGAATGAGTTTTAAAATTTTAAGTTTAAAAAATCATATCGACTATTTATTTTTGCTCAGTGCACTTCAAAAAATATAAATAGCAGGTATCCATAGTTGAGCCCTTTTCTGTCCTATAATATTTGAGTGTGGAACATTACTTAGTCAATGATACATTATACATAAATATCGATATAGTTTACTAATATACATTGACATATTCCTGGATAAAGAAGAACATTATAAATTTTTTAACCTATAATAGTTCACTGTTCATTTTCAGTAATTAATAGTGTGTGCGTATATGTATGTGCATATGGAATTAAATATGGCCATGCTCGATTGCTCAGTAGTGTCGAATGAATGTTTTAGTGCCCTGTCCATACCCCTTTGATTAAGCTCAGTTGCTGCAAGTTGGCTGCTAAAGGTTCATAGTTGCTTCCTTTTTCAGAAAATTTCTCTTTGCCTATGGGGAGCTACTTCACGTAGATTACCAGCACCCTTCCCCAAAGTCAATAACCAACATATGAAGGTAGAAAAGGCCTACCTTTCTGCCTCAAGGTGAAATCAAATGGTAAAAGTCATGCTAGCTACAGAGCTGTTTCTGTCCCCATGGGATAGAGATGAATCTAGATTCTAGGAGACACTACATTCTTGCTTAGAGACTTCCCCTGCCCTCTCTCACTTCCCTCACTCCCTTATCTTGAGAACATACCATAACAAAATATTAGAAAGAAATGTTTAAAAGTATAATATGCCTAAAAGTATAATAGGGATTTTCTTCTAATATATTCTATTTGTATCTATATACTTATAAAAATATGCCTCATATAGAGTTTCCTATATTGTGATTATATTATATATTCTGTACCATATTTTTCCACTTACCTTTATCATCAATCTGCAATATAAAAAGTTTTGATTGGTAAAATTCTGGTAATCTCTCCCTTCTTATACTCTGTTCTGCTTTGCATATCCCAATGGCCCTTACTATAATGTACCTTGTACAATAGTTGTGTGTATATCATTCACCCCCTTAATTGTATTAGAACCCTAAGGCAGGAACTAAATTGAGTAAGTTTGACATCTCATAAAATGGTTAACAAAGTGCCTTGTATATATCAACTTGAAAAAAGCAGTCCAACCAGAATATAGTAGTAATAGTATTAATTGTATAGTTATGAATAGAAAAAGTTCTAAAAGCATAATTACCAAAATCATGATGATTAATTACTTAATATGTAAAATCAATATTCTTCAAAAGCTTTTAATCTATTGAATTCAACTACTTTAATCAAGATGTATTTGGAAATACATTTCATCTCATAAATCCTGTAAATGATTTTTTGCTTCCTTATGAAATCACTCATTTAAAAAAAAATCAAATTCAGTATCTAATATTCTGATGGATTTAGAGCATTTTCCTTGTGAAATAACAAATTAGAATAATTCTATGACATATTCTACTTACAGAATAAAAATAAACATTTAAGATGTTTCAAATGATCAACTGTATAGTTTGAACTAATCCTAAATGGCAATAGGCTAGCATTTTAGAAGAAGGCTTCTTATCTTAAAAACATTTTACTCTGCTGTAAATTGAGTTGTACAGGTTAATTAAAAGTGGAAGGATGCTTGGAGGAGAGAGCTAGAAAAGAGATAGCTAGTTTTCCAATAACAAAAGTGACAGTATATTTCTTCTGCCTCCCTATAGGAAACAGTTGATATTCATCACGACTACCATACCTAGAAAATCATTTGACCCCCTTTGTTTTTCATGACAAATACATTTCTCAACATTATTTCCTTTAGAAAATCATGGCTCTTTTTATTAAAAAAAAAAATCCATCAGGCAATTTTACTTTACTCAGATTGGCAACTTTAGATCACTTAAACTATAACCTATATTCTCATCAACTATTTTGATGCCAATCCACAGAACACACAGGCAGTAATATGTACCTGTCTATGGTTAACATCATGTTTCTTAGTCAACACAATTGAATTAAACTGGCATAAGCAGAATTAAGTTAACATTGATCTCCAGTCTGAAAAACTATTTGTCTGCATGTTCTGAAATTTTTAAATCTGATATAAGTAGACAAAATATTATGTAAGTAACCATTAAATAGTAACAGCTAACAGTTATGAATGCTTATAATGGGACATGTCCTCATTCAGTCTTCACAACTACTCAATGAAACAGTCACTACTGCCATCATTTCCACCGTGCAGATGAAGAATCAGAGGCACAGAGATGATGTAACCTGTTCAGAGTTATAACTTGTTCATAGCTTTATAAGGCCAAGATTGAAACTCTCACACTCTAGTGCCGTGGTTTGATGGTTAGAAACATCATAAGCCATAAGCCATAACAAATAATAAAGGAGACAAATGGTTGACCATACACACTCTAGACCTCACGGTCCCTAAAGTATGCTAGGTATCAACTCTCCCCACCACCACTGAAGCCTATGCAGTTCTCAGCTACAACAGATCAATTGACAAGGCTGCGAGAAACATATCCCCTTTGAAGAGATTGTTAGATTTCTTATTTTCTTGGCAAACCTGGAGTCAACTCAATTCATGTTGCCTTCACCCTGACTTTCTGTCATCTCTCTCCAATGCCCCACCCCCATGATATAATTGGCATTCTCTTTCTTGATTCATTCCCCTGATCAGTCCTCTCTCTCCAAATTTTCTGCTTTATCCCTAGAAAGCCTATTCCACTGTAAAGAAACTCCTCAACATCATACACTGTTAGTAAGAACTCTCAGTTCGATGTTTGACCTATCTGAAACCTGGCCCTCTCACAAGCGCTTGGATTCCCCTGAGTTCCCTCAGTTGATGGTATCTCCTTCTTCAGCACTCACTAAGGCACTCCCAGGCAACTTCCTATCACCCCTCCATAGTCTTCAATATTCCTCTAATCTGTGAGGCTCATGTCACCCTCTACCCATATTTGTGTCTATTAATAACCAATCTCCATGTTATTGCCCTTAGTTTACTAAAGACTTTTGCAATTGACTTCAGTTTTTCTCTTCACCACTGCCCTATCATTATTTGGCTGACTTTAGTATCCAAACAACAATTTAGTACTAAGTTCCTTGACCTCTACATTTGCAATGATATTCCCCCACCCATAGTAGACAGAATTTTGGTCCCATGATCTATGCTTGTGGTGTCAAGCCTTTGCATTTGTTACATCACATGGCAAAATTACTAACCATTTGGCATTAAGATAGAGAGAGTATACTAAATTACCTGTGCACACTCAATATAATTACATGGGGTCTGAAGAGGACGAGATTTTTTTCCACATGAAGGCAGAAAAGGAGATTCAGAAGAAATGTAGCAGACAGGGAAGCCAGAGAGATACAATGGGTGAGAAATACTCCATGAACTAGTGGAACAAGCACTGTGACAAGAAATGCAGGGGGTCTTAAGCTGCTGAGAGTATCTCCCGGCTGAAAGCCAGCAGGGAGATGGAACCCTCAGCCCTACAGCCATAAAAGAATGAATTCTGCCACCAATGTCAATGAGCTTGGAGATGGATTCTCTTCTTTCATCTTCCTCACTCTCAGCACCACCAGTTAAGAGCCCAGGCTGCTGACACCTCGATTTCTGCCTCGTGAGACCTGGACAAGAAAAACTAGACACTCTTTCAGAATTATAAAACTGTGAGATAATAAATGTGTTATTTTAAGATGCTGAGTTCCTGGTAATTCCCTATGGCAATGATAGAAAACTAATATGTTACTGCTTCAGAATGGTAATTCCCTCAGTCAAAAATACTCTTTACTTACTCCTTAAATCTCTATGTTTCAGTCTTTAGAACCTGTTGCTCTCCCTGGATTAATATTACATATTCCAAAGCCCAGAAAAGATAAACATGCCTGATACTTACAAGTATTTGTTTAATATTTTTCTTCCTTGCCACTATTAGTAGCCACACTACTTACTGATTTCCATCCAACCACCTACATAATACTTAAACTTGGTAGATATTCAATAAAATTGTATTGAATAATAATTTAATTAAAAAAAATTAATGAAAAAACAAATTCACTGAACATGGACATGAATTTGACAAGATTCATTTTTAATATAATAATCTTGGCAAAGATCTATTTTGCCACAACACTAAAATTCAATTAAAATATATTACTTTATGCCAAAAATGTAATTAATGTTTCAGTTTCTTGGGTAGCTTTGTCAATAGACATGCAAAGGTCATCCAAAGGTATAAATCCACAGAATTATTTTATTGTTATTATAATTTTTAATTTAAAAAATAGTAGTATAGAAAGGTACAAACATATGGTGCTAATAAATTATTAACAAAATTGTTTTAACGCTTTTAGCAAAAAAATCCTTTTTCCATTTATATTTAGTATGATTTTATATCATATTTATGCTGTGTGAACACATTTCCAAGTTAAAAATGTAACTTATTATTGAAAACTTAAAGGAGATACACTAATCACAAAATTATTTCATTCCTTTAAGTCCTATTTTGAATTGCTAGCCATCTAGCTGGAAATTTGTAATGAAATGAGAAATCATTGTGTTATTTCATTAGTAAATAATGAAGTCCATATACAACATTGTAACCATTTCATGTTTCTATTATATTCATAACATCATTATTTTAAAATTAATCTTTTGATTCTTAAAAGTTAAAACTCAAAATTGAATGTCAAAGTAGTTTTGTGTATAAAATAAACCTCCTGTAGATGAAGTAGAGTTTTTTTTTTCCCTTGGGTGGGGGACGGTGTTCGTTTTTTAATTATTTTGAACTGAAAAACCAATTCCTATATCTAAAATAGTAGTAGTACACAGGTAACATATTCTTAAGCATTCGTTTTGCTTTCAAACAACAAAAATAATAGCATTAAAAAATGTTTCTAAAGTTGGAAACACTCCACTTTGACATTTGGATGCATAAGTAACAATAATAACACATTATGATTTTTCTCTTAGTCAAAAGCTAAGCACCTAATTAGTTGCTAAACACCTGTTCACCAACAATGCATTGCTATAAGGAATAACATAACTGCAATCTTATGTTTTAGATTTGACTTATGTATCTTCAAAATATTTTAAAATAAATATTTTTTAAAAATGTGAATAGTATAATTTGGTGATTCTCAACTGGTTCTGAATATTCAAATCATTGATATTTTAAAAGTTCTCCAGGTGACTTTTATGTGTAGCCAGAATACCCAGTATATAGAAATATTTTGTCTTTGGAACTGAGCTGGTATGTGCTCTAATCCAGATTTCATTGGGTACTTGATTAAAATTGTGAATCTGATTGGACATCAATTTTCTCACCTATATAGTAAAGTTAATGTTACCAGCTTCATTAGAAAATAGTAAAAATTAAATTTTTTCAAGAATTGTATAGAAAATTACCAAGTGTTTACCAAAACAAATTATTATTTTCTTTCCTGTAGGTTCCAAGTGCTAACACACTAATAGACTAACAAAATATTACAAATGAAAAGAAATAGGATAGCTGTTTATGTTCCTGGCCAAAAAAAAAAAAAAAAGAACAGAAAATCAACCAAAGATTACCTAAATTTCCTCTCTTGTAGAGAACAAAAGCATAACAAGTTACTGCCATGGGGGACCTTAATTTTAGGTTACAGAATATGATATGTGTACCTATTTCTAAGAAGTAGTAGTAGTAATGAAGAAAAAGGAAGAAGAAGAAGAAGAAGAAGAAGAAGAAGAAGAAGAAGAAGAAGAAGAAGAAGAAGAAGAGGAGGAGGAGGAGGAGGAGGAGGAGGAGGAGGAGGAGGAGGAGGAGGAGGAGGAGGAGGAGGAGGAGGAGGAGGAAGGAAGGAAGGAAGGAAGGAAGGAAGGAAGGAAGGAAGGAAGGAAGGAAGGAGAGAGAGAGAGAGAGAGAAAAGAAAGAAAGAAAAAAAGAAAGAAAGAAAGAAGAAAGAAAGAAAGAAAGAAAGAAAGAAAGAAAGAAAGAAAGAAAGAAAGAAAGCAAGCAAACATGATTTAAGAGGAATCCTTGAATCTTGACAGTGGATTCTGAGTCAGATATAGTGATATCACTTTAACATAACACAGCTTCAAGAGTACCTGGAGCAGCAGGTATAAGAGAGCAACATATTTATTAAGACCACTAGCTTTCACTAAAACTCTTTTTCCTAAAAATAGGTTTTAATATTTATAATTAATTTTCTTTCTTAAATTACATGTGCTATAGCTACATGAGAATGTAAATCATATTTAGTTCAAATATTATGCACTATATAAGATTTTTCCAACTGAATAAATAATCCCTTAGAATGCATGTTAAATACTCTGGGAGGTGCTTTAATGTTCCTTAATACAGTAAACTAAAAAGAAAAAACATGCATTTTTCATTTTAGATTTTATATCAGAATTATATAGTCAGAAAATCTTCAAGATAATTTACTGTAATTAGTAAAAAGGGTAAGCAGAAAATAAATATGACTTATCCAAGATAGCATAGTTGGTAAGTTGCAGAACACAAATGCTCTGACACCTAGTTGAGCTATTTTTTTTTTTTCATTTAAAAGGATAATTTAGAAGAAACAAGTCTGTTTTTACAGCTTATCAACAGTAACTTAGGAAGGACGTAAACTAAATTTTTTTTTCAAAGCAAATTGAAGCAAAGGTTACTTTCACAGTTTACTCAATAAGGCAATACATTTTCTGATACTTTTTGCATCAGAAATGTTTAGTTAACATTATTTTAAATGCCATATTACTTAGCTTATATTTTATAAAAAACAAAAACTATTTGTATAGAAGATTCTCCTTTATAGCTAACATATATCATCTCAGACTAAAGTCCATTTCATTCGCTTGTGTTTCAACCTTCTTTTCTTCTAGTTGAATAATCCCTATAGTTTGTTTCCTCACAGAAAGCATTTCCATTGTTGTATTCTATCGCATTCTCCTACTGCTTTTCTGGTAATACGCTCATAAATTAATTTGCCAATTCTTTCCCAGGAGTTGCAGAAAAGCAACTGCACACTCTTGAAACATAGGACAAAAAAAAATCTACAAAATTTTGCTCAAATTGGGATTCTTGTGATTAACAGAATAAGGTATAATTGACCACTTTTATTACTGCCAACTATTATAAATTCTGAAGCAACTTTAAAAACTCACACAATAACTTAAAGAAAAAGAAAATAAGTGATAAACCTCATTATTACAGATTTTCTAAGTGATAATTTGTTTAGAGTTGGGGGAAGGCACTAATACAGGAATGGAAGTGCTTATTATGCTATTTAAATAATATGATTGATTTTAAGAGAGACAATATATCAGAATTTAGAAACTAAATATTTCTCCTTTATTTTAATCACCAGGAGAAACACTGTATTTATTCCAAGAAAGTAGCAATAATAATACCCCTATCTTATTGAGTACCAATAATAATACCCCTATCTTATTTGCTCATCTTAAAATTTCAAGGCAATTATTAATATACTATTTTGCATATGAAAGATTAGAGGAACTCAAATTACAAAATAAATTAAAAGTCTATATGGTGTAAAAAGTGATATTGGATGACAGCCCATTTGCACAGTATAACTTGTTATATCCACCATTTCTACTCTGGCTCAAACCTTAGTCACTTTGCTTTAAAATTCATTTAAAATCTGTTTTAGAAAGAGATTAGAAATTATAAACCATTTCTTTGTTCTAAATTTTATAAATTTACATAAAAATGTTAGTTAATGTTGCCCTTATTTTCCTATTTCATTAGGTCCAACATAATTGGTATATATGATTGTATGCCTTATACATAGCCTTATGACTTATATGACTATATGGTTATTAGATAAGACATAACTTGAAGAATATCATATATGAATTTGATAGGTTATTATGGCACATTTTTTCTTAATATCCTCAGAAGTTTTAAAATTTCTTCTTTAAGACTGAAACTATGATCTTTTGAAATGATCATTTTAATGTCTAACTAGAAAACATTTGCATTCAAGCATGTTCAGTACTTTTCCTCCAACTTTTTATTACAAAAAAATGTAAAACATTTATATATATATATGTATATACATATATATATATACACATATATATCCCTACTTCTACAATTAAAGTCCTGTTATATTTGCTGCCTCACATATAAATACATATGTATATGTATATATTCATCTATCCCTCTACCTATCCAATAATCCATCTTTTTTCTCAAGCATTACAAAGTAAATCTAGATATCAGTACACAGTATTGAACACTTCAGAATGCATATCATTACTTAGAGTTCAACATCTTTTTACAGGATTTTTTAAGGTACAATTTACATAATGAAATGTATAATTAAGTGTTTCAACAAAATACTTTTTTAACTTTTCACTAAAAGTCAGGACAGCAGTAGTACTTAGTTAACCTTATCTACTTGCCTTGTAAAATACATTTAGAAAGGCAATTTTTTAAAAGTTCAAATATTATGTGAAGTGAAATAAGATGTAATGGCTACAGAAAGAAGGCTAGCTAGGTAATAAAATTCATTATACAATGTTGATTAAAAATATAGGTAGTTATATGAATCATACTCACAGTTAAAATAATAAAAGTTATAATAATGGTAATAATGATAACAACAGCTTTTTGAGCCCATAATAAAGAATTTGGAAGTATGGCAATACTAGTAGTGGAGATAGTGCTGGAGGTGAAAATAATAGTGAAACAAAATTCACAACTTAAATGATTAACATGTTCTTTGCATGTATTATCTATTTAATTTTAATTTTTCTGAAGTTGGTATAATTTTTATCCACAGGGAGAAAGAAAATTTACTTGCTGTGGGTTACCTACTTTTTAAGTAGTAGCACTGAGATTCATATTTGGAAAGTCTCAGCCAGATTTGGAATTTTTAACTGGGCACAAGGGCTGGTATGCCATTTGCCTAATTACATGTTAGCTTATTCAGTGAGTTGTATTAATACGGTAGCGGTATTACAAGAATGATCTCCCAGAAATTCTTTATCCTTGGATCAGTTTTGAAACCTGCTGTGACTCAACCGTCCTACCATAACATTAATTGTTACCTGACAAGTTGAAAAAAGCCTATCATAGCTTTTATTATTTTGAAAGTCAAATTTACAATAGAAGGATTGTACATACCACCTTTGTTATATTTATCAAACAATATTCAGTGGCAAGAACATAAGAAAACAAATATCATATGTGTGTATATATAATATACACAGTGAGAGCTCTTTAATATATCTATTTGGGTTCAAAATACTGTCTATAACTACAGATAGCAACACATATTCTAAAATTTTTAATTCACAAAGTACTGTGAAGGATCAGACTCAGTAGTCTCAGGATAAATTACATATGCCTCATAAAGAAAATTTCCACTATCAATATATTTAAATATTTATTGGCTCTTTAAATGCACAGCTTTAATCTGAGTTGCCATATCTTTTTTTCAGTTATTCCTAGAGGGGAGTCACAGAGAATTATTTGCATAAATATGGTTGACAGTAGGAATAACCAGCTGCTAATTCAACAATATTACTCTGAATTTCAGAAACACTAATAGCTTGACAGTAATCTATGTTCTAGTCAACTGATGGGTTATGCAAATTCAGATAGGCAAACCAGCTACTTAACTGTTCACAATCCAGTGAATTAAATAGTTGTAAATTCTGTAAACTATTATTTTATTTTGATGGGCTTATATAAATAAATAGTATAGTTGCAAGATACAAGACATATTTATCTACGGTATGTCTTTCATTGCCAAAGTATTTTCCTAGAGTCTTTTATTTTAAAATAATTTACCCAAATAATGCAAAAATAGATATTGGCTGTATTAAACAAAATATAATGGAATTTGGACAGCAAAAGCAGAAACTGCAATTAGACTTTTTGTTACATATGAAAAAATATATAATTATGTTTCAAATGTATATTATAAAAATGTTAATCCAGGACAATGAAGCTATTCTCCCAATAAGGACAGAAGAAATGAATAGATTATAAATTATTTTGGTTCTTTTTATCTGGCTATAGTAGACTGAAACAGAACTCAGAATTTTTTTTTTTTTCAAAAGGGCCAAATAGTAAACATATTAGGCTTTGTGAGCCATACAGTCTGACACAACTATCAAGCTCTGCCCTAAGTCTGCCTTTGTAGCAAGGAAACAGCCATAGACAATGTGCAACCAAATAGCTGTGGCTGGGGTTCCATTAAAACTTCGTTTATAACAGCAGGTGGCAGGATATATTTGGCACACAGGCTGTAGTTCTCTAACTACTGGATTAGACAGCTGTTTCTACTAAGAAAAACTAAGAAACTCTAACCAAAAATCAAATCTGTATGGAGTCCCCACAAGGGTACTGATGTAGCCTTGAAAAGTCAAAAGCCTCAACACTCAAGATTCAAAAAAAAAAAAAAAAAACCAGAAGCCAGAGAAATAAATGTCATTTGGTGCCAGTTTTTTTCCTTGGAGTCTGTGACAATTTAATATATATATATATATATATATATATATATATATATATATATATATATATATATATAGTTGTTTTCTGCCAAGGGTTCCCTGGCACACAGCTCTTAAAACCCTTAAAACAATACCCCCACACCCACCCCACCCCAAGTAATAATTGTTTTTATATTCTAATGAGATAGCTGGTGTCTGGAGGCTCCTGGATAGCCTCAGGATGAGGGCTGGTTGCAGTGTAGCCAACCACGTGATTAGAGACTAGAGACTGACTTAATAACTAATGGCCATTGACTTAATAAATCATGCCTACTTAATGAAGCCTATATAAAAATCCTAGCCAAAGGTATCTGGAGAGCTTCTAGGTCAGTGAACAACACATGGAGGTTCCAGCACACCTGGAGAGGTCATAAAAATGCCACGCGCCTTCCTCCATACCTTGCCTTATGCATCTGTTTCGTCTGGTTGTTCCTGAGTTGTATCTTTTTACAATAAACCAGTAATATAGTAAGTAAACTGTTTTGCTAAATTCTTTGAGCCATTCTAGCTAATTATCAAACAAAAAAATGAAGTTTTGGAAACTGACCTACAGTCAGTTGGTAGAAACATAGGCAACAACCTGTACCTCACATTAATGTTTGAAATGTTTGCCCCTTTAGGGACTGAGTCCTTAAACTGTTAGATCTGATGTTGGCTCAAGATTGTGTCTGAATTGAACTGAACTGAACTGAACTGAAGAATACTCAATTGATGTCTGCAGAGAATTAGAGCATTGTTTGGTCTGGGGAAACCTTTGAATATTTTGGTGTCAGAAGTGTTGAATTTGGTAATAGTAGTGATTAGAGGAAGATATAGAGTTCATCCTTTCAGAGTCTCTTGTCAATTTGAAAGTAAAATCTGAGACACTGAACAGAAAGCAGTAGCTGAGAATGAAAGGTCTTAAGCAGAGTTATTAGCAGCAAGATTGGGTAAGAGGACAACTCCCTAGGAGGAGAGGTCATGGGGGAATTTCTGGCTTTCCTTCAACTGGTAATCCCAGTCACTCATGTTCACCTTGGAATCACTCCATTCCCTGATTGGATTGAGATGAACTGCTTGGATATGAATGAATGAATGAATGAATGAACGAACAAACAAACAAATAAATAATAGTAAATCTTTTCTGTAGAAAGTTAATAAAATTCAGATCCTCAAATTAACCCCATCATTTCATTAAACATTAACAGGTCTACCAAGAGAGAGAATTAAATAAGTAACAAGAACAAAGCCAGATGATATAAATAAACCCAAAGGAGAGGCAGGTATTAACTTTATAACACATGGACTTTAACATAAATATAACTAATATGTTTAAGAAAATACATGGCAAGATGGAAAATCTCAGCAGAGAATTAAAAAGTATGATACAAAATCAAATGGATACAGCAATTAAAACTTAATGTTGAAAAATAAAATTAAAAAACACAAAAACAATGTCATTTGATGGAGTTAACAGTGAATTCATAGAGCTGAAAAGATTAGAAAAGTGAAATAAAAAAATATTAGGATGAAACAGAATAAACAGTGTAAATACAGATAAACAGAATAAGAGACATATGGTATATGGTAAAGCCTTGACATATATGTAATTAGAATCCTAGATGTTAAAACAAAGAAATGGGCAGAAACAATAAGTGAAGAGATGCTGGATCTAGCCACGGATTTCAAACACAAGAATAACAAACAGAAAAACAAACAGACAAAGAAAGAAAAAAAAAAAAGTCACGTAAAAGCACACCAAATTTCTAAAAGCCAAAGAAAAAGGTTTAAAAAAGCCAGAGAAAAGACACATTAGTTTCCAAAAGTCAATAATCCAAATAGTATGAGAATAAAAGCCAGAAAATAAAAGTGGTAAAAAAATAAAAAATTAAAAACTGCAATCATAGAACACTCTATTCATTTAAAATATGCTTTAAAATACATTGAAATAGGCAGTATAGGTGAAAAAAGAATAAGAGGGAGACAGAGACAGAAGAAATTTATCACCAGCATACCCATGCTAGAACAACGTTCCTCAGGCTTTAGGATCTTAGATAGAAGCACAGAGATGTAGAAAATGTATAAAGTTCAAAGAAAATAGTAAATATCTAGATAAATCTTTTTTTTTTAATTCCCTATGCTGTATTTTACATCTCCATGACTATTTCATAACTAATTTGTACTTCTTAATCCCTTCGTCTTTTTTACCTGTCCCCGCTCCTAAACCCTACATCTGGCAATACTCTATTGTATCTCTGTATCTAAAAGTCTGTTTCTGTTTTGTTTGTTGCTATTTGTCTTCGTCTGACTTATTAAACTTATCATAGTATGGGTAAATTTTAATGGATTTTGAAGATGTGATAATGTATTATGGGTATATATCTTCAAAATTAAAATGTATGACTAAATATAAAACTGAAAGATAAATGGAATTAAAGTACTAAAAGTGTTTCTAAGGTTCAAGCATTACACATGGAAAATTATATAAGCATTCACTTAAATTCAGTTGTCGTGAGGTCAAAGATATGTAGTAATTTTTAGTACAACTACTAAAAGTGTACTTTTAAATAGTTTTATATATCTATGTAACTAATAAAAGAGGAAATAAAATAATTAAAAAACTAATAATCCAAAAAGATACAAAAGAACAAGTGGGACAAATAAAAAAAAAATTATTAAGATCATACATTTCAATTCAAATATTTCAATAGTTAATTAAAGGCAAATAAAATATAGGTTCCAATGACAAGATAAGGCTTTCTAAATGCAGAGTTTTCAAAAAATTCCAACTACATTTTATTTACTAGGGATACATGTAAAATATAAGAATACAGAAATATTAAAAATAAAAGAATGAAAGATACACACCTGGCAAATATTAACCAATAGAAACTAGTAGAGCCATACTAATATTATACTAAGTAAACAGTATAGGTTTAATAAAGATGAAAATAAATATATTATAATATGTGTTAAAATAATATGAAAGGGTCAATGCATTCAACAATACAGTTTCAAAATATATAAAACAAAAACTGACAGAATGAAAAGTAGAAATCAAAAAATTCAAATCAATAGGCGAAGGTTTTAGCAAACCTTCCTAAGAAACTTATAGTATATTCAGACGAAAAAAACCTATCAGGAAAATAAAGATCTTTTCCTGGAGAGCTTTTAGAATTCTAGTTTGTTGAACAATAACAAATTTAAAAACTATTAAAATTAAATTTTGAATATTAATATGTCAAACAACTGATTATTTTTTCTCATGTTGGGGAGATAAATGAAGTAAAGAGCTTCTGAAAACAATTGAGGATAATAGAAATAAAATAAATTAAAACAAGCTTTTCTAGACTTGGGGAGGCAGGATGTGAATACAAGAAAAAGGCTAAGTATATTATACCTACACATAATCTCTTAGAATACCTTGTCATGGGTATTCTGAGTATGTTTAAAGCTGTAAGATAATATAAAATTAATAATGCCTCTGTTTGAACCAAGTGTTTAATCCCATCTTTTCATTTGTCTTTTAAATTCTGAATAACTACCCACATACACGTTTATTCAAGCTATGTTTTGGCAACTAAGTTTATTAAAAGCTATTCTTCATACTGCCTAATCTAGGACTCAAAGGAACTCTCAATTGAAAATTATAAATACCCTACATCATCAGGACCGATCTGAGAACACAGTGTATTTTCATAGAAAGACCTAAATCAGACCCTATCAGGTCAGAATTTTCTAGATCTAATCACATTTGTCTTTAGAGTTTTACAAAATCACTTCGAATACTAAATAAAGTGAAAAATGTTTTGTCTCTGTAGGATAGACAAGAAAAACAAAGGTTAAAAAATTGAATGTTTTGTTTTAATGTGAAAGAGAATAAAAACTTTTCAAGTTCTCTTTTACCAACCAGCAAAAAGCTATCATCAACACCATTAAAACACTAGACTATTATTGTCCTGCCATAAAGCATACTACCAAATGTGCTATAAAATTTTGTTCATAAAATGTATCTTTCACCTCATCAAACCAGGATTCTTTAGTTAAAGAGAAGTTGATGTGAGGATCCTATTATAAAACTTTATTATGATTAACTATCCATAACTAAGATAAACAGAGAATCATTGTGATGTTTATGGAACCTATTAATCTGGACACTAGAAACTGAAAACTAAAATTCACAATTACACTGTCACAAATCACCAGGCAAGAGATCAAACACACTTTTTTTCTATAGTGGTATTAATACCATCTATATGCACAGAACAGAGTATATAAAATCAAACACTTATTTTTAAATATAAAGAATTACAGGATACTCCAAATTTAAATATTCAAACTTAATCTTAATGAGATTTCATTATAAATGACTGTACTGCTTCCTTTATCTACTAAATTTAATTATAATTTCTGAAAGCAAGACTCAATCTCACTTTACTTATCATCCTCCTCTCCAACCCCATCCACCCAGTGAAAATCTGTGGTCTGGCCGGCCCAGAATCCTTCCAAATCTCTTTTTCTGGCAAGAGCACCATACTGAATTGTATACCTTCTAGTTTTGCATGGCAATAGATTCCCAAAGAAGTTTAAATCGGATGTGAGTCCTTCACTTTCAAACAGAGATGTTACTAATTTATCTCAAGGAACTGAGACATGATTAGACATATAATAAAGGCTAAATAAATAGCTTTAAAATAAATGAATAAACAAATGAATAACTTTGTCTAAAAAGCTAGCTTCAATTAAAAAATGTAATCAGTTTTTAAAAACTCACAATGCTATGCAAATGTATAGCAATGTAGTTTTAGAAATGCATCAACACATATTTAGAAAAGCGCAATGAATATTTAGAATGTAAAATATAGATATTTTAATTGAAAATATGTCTAATATTTAAATATTAAAAAAAAGTTTAATATATAAGAAAGCCCCAAAATTATAAAAAACATTAAAATCAGAATATGGCATATAAAATAATATCAAAATAATATATGAATTCAAAAATTTCAAGTAAACTCAAGTAACAAGAATCCCTTTTAATAATATAGCTTATGGAAAATTATAAAACACATGTTATTGCATTAGATAAACTACTCTTAATGTTAGCCATGGGAAAATAATTAAATATTGTTTTAAAAGGGTATCCCAATTAATTAACATAAGCTGACTTTAATTTTATGCCATAACAAACAAAAGTTGAGAGATCTCACAATCTCTCGTGATACAAATTGACTAGTGTTTGAAGAATTACGTATTTCCAAATAAATATACAAGTTGTATCACTCTATACATTTTAAAATAAGAAAAAAAATTTTGTGGAAAGTAGAGCATCAACACGCTTCAAGTTATATGAAATACAAAATAGGTACTGTGGTGGCTAAATATACTGGGAACTCCTAAAAATTAAGTAAAAAACTAAAGAATTTCAAAAATGTATTCAGTTTATGAATTGATATCTTGTGCTGAAATATTAATATAAATAATTGACTTTGACATGGGTGTCTAAAAATCATTTTAATTTTTTGTTTTTTTCAAAACTATTTTAATTAAAATGGTTTACTGGCTTACCTTTATAGATTCACATTATAAGAGAAAATAACATCAGCATAGAGATGTGCAAAGGAAAGGTCAGATTTCTCTGTACTTCCCTAGTTCTTCTTAGGTAACCTACAATACCAGTTTGATGTGTAGCCTTCTTCATGTGCCCATGCTTTTATAAACATATAAAACATAGAAAAATATGTACAAACATATGATACACTTTTGATAAAAAGATATTCTGTATTTATGACTATTCAACTTGTTTTTAAGAGTAAATATTATTATTAAAAATAAAAACAAGCACACAAAAAATTTGTGGTTCTGATAATTAAAAATTCAAAACGATATTTTTTAAGAAATATGAACTTGTATTCTGAAAGAAATTTGTTTATAAGATCAAGTAGGCTGTCTTGTAAGAAATAAATGGCAGATGGAAAACTTGTTATTTATGTATGTGAACAGATTGCTAATTTTCTATTTAGAAGTAACAGCCAATATTTTCAGCAGAAAAAGTATTGCTGAATTTGATAGATGCACTTTTTCAGTCTTTTTTTAATGATAGTACTTACTGAATCTTAAGAATAATGGGGAAAGATACATAACATGCACATGCACACACACACAGATACAGACAAGAGAGAATAGAAGAAACATATTATGCCATTATCCACTGAGATAATAACAGAAGTGCAGTCTATTATAATAAAATTAACTTACATTTTTTATGGATTAGTTTACAATCACATTAAAACATTCTTATAAAAGATAACATAAAACTAGAAATTCTTAGTTCTAGTATTAAAATATGTGAGCTGCATTATTTTACTGCATACTTAGTCACCTCAAAATATGAATATTGTATTTCTAAATATATTTAATGTATTGATTTATTTACTTAAGAATTAAATTTATTTATAATTTTATACTTTTAATTAATTTATAAATTATCTCTAAAAGAAAATTTTGCCCACAAACTTTGAAAAGAACCATGAAAGGTATGAAATTTTACTCAATAAATGTAAACAAACTAGCATGCAATGTTTTAATGGATACTAGCTGAAAACTTGAGACTCCTGAGTAAGAGACACAGGACTTTATTACCCAGGATACAGCAGACAGCATGAGCTTGATGCTTTCATCAGCATCCCCTGTCCATCCAAATCTCTAATTCCCCCTGCAGGCTCTGTGGAACCACCCAGGCGGATGTGGCATAGACACAGTGTCACAGCTATAAAACTCCAAACTTAGGAAATTATAATATTTTTAAAAAGTGATTCTAGCAAACTGCCCAAACTTTGTCCTAGAGGAAGGAGACATTATCATTACCATTCTGGTCAAAAAGTAAATTTGTGTCTGCTTAGAAGGAGATAATATGTATCTTCCAAGCTAAATCAACAGGAGTTTGTTGTAACATCTATAGGTCAATTAGCATAATGGATTCTATGGGTTTTGGTTCTGTTACTGGTTTAATCACGTTTAAAATAACTAGACAACATTAAATATTTTAATTTCTGATCTATGTACATTTACATGTCAATTTAATTTTTTTGTTATTCCTTTTAAGGTTGAGGAATTTTATTTTTCTTTCTTTTTTATTGAGATCATTAAATCTTTAAAAAAATAAAATTTAGAAATAAATGAATCCAGTTTCCTTATCTTATAAAATCCAGAAATCAGGATTCAATTTTATAATGATCCACATATAGGCCATAACAACTTATACCATCGCCTCAGTTACAATTTTAAAAATATACTTAAGACATTTATTTTAACAATAAAATTGTCATCCTTCTCTGCAATATCCTCTAGCTGAGAATACATACACTGATCTTAATAACAACTAAAGTAAACTGAAGGGATGTTAATGATTAATTGCATGTAGAACATCAAGGAAGTCTTATTAAAGAGGTAAATTTTAAGGTTAAGAATTTGCACAGGCCAAGGAGGAGGTTCAGAAAGGCATGCCAAGCCTTAGGGAATAAAACGTGCAAGAGTTCACGGAAAGAAATCAGCTTGGCATACTTAGAGACTAATGAAAAGGACACACTAACCAGAGCAGAGCAGAGACATTAACTGGGAAAGGCCAGATCTCTACATTATGAAGAGCTGAGAATAAAGAATGATGAGTTGGGCTTTATCTTCTATGAAATAAGGGGTTGCTGGAATTTTTTGAAAAAAAAAAATAGCATGATAAAGTAAATAAAACAGAATGAGAAGAAAGATAATATTCTCTCTTCTTATTATGCAGTACTTACTCTTCTCACATATGATATATGTCTTTCCGTCTCTCTCTCCTCCCCCACCCAAGTAGTATTTATCAATTTTATCACATATTATTATTATTTAATTCTTCATTCTACAAATGTGGAAATAAATTTAGAGACATTAAATATCTTCCCCAAAGGCAACTAGTATGCAAATGTCAGAAATAAGATTCTATCCAAAGTCCATGTGACTTAATAGCTTCTCCCCTTAAACAATTTATGATATTGCTTCCAAGTTATGAGACTACTGTATAGTTCATATATGTAAAGCAATGGACATCTGAACTAAAGAATTGGTTATAGAAATTGAAAGTAAATGATAAGGTAAAAAAAAAAGAATTTTAGAGAAAGAATAAGATGTAATGACACACTGGCTGAAAAGAAAGCTGTGTCAAAGTGGGGCCTAGTTTTAAGCTTTGATATTTAGAAAAATGGTGGTGAAAATAACATGTAGATATTTGGGGAAAGGGAATATTAATACTAAGAAACATCAATCATGAACATGCCAAGTGTGGGGTGACTTATTTAAGAAGAGAAATCAGCAGGTGAAGAGACTGAACCAGAAATACGGTATTTTCATTCACAAATTGTCTCCTCGTTTTTAAATTTCAAAATCAGGTTTTTTTTAGAAATGTCTTATTTCTATTTGTAACTTCATTTCCTCACCATAATTTCTATCCAGAATCTTTAAAAGTCTAAAATCCAACCTATTCTGTCACTGTTTTAACATGTTTTTTAAAATCAGATTTCGTTTTTAATCTAATCAAACTTTTTTCCCTTTCTACAGAAAATTTGACTGTGACAACCCATTTTTGTTTAATCTTCTCTCCTTTTGCCCACACTTTTGGCCTTTTATTTTCACTAACTCTACATATTTTTTTTGGAATGGCAGTATAATTTAGTGGTTAAGAATATGAATCTTAAGCTTTTGGCTATTTAAAATCCTAGCTTCAAAATACCTAGCCACTCTGACTCTGAATCATCTTACCTATGAAATAGGGATAATAATCAGAAAACTATTATTATAGGTATATTAGAAAGATTAAATGAAATAATATATGTAAATGACATAACAATGTTGGCATACTGTAAGCACTATATAAATACCAAATAATTTTTTTTATAACTCTGTTCTTTTGCATTTCTTACCTTTGTTTTTTTCCTCAGATCTACTTTCTTTCTACTCTTTTTTCTTAACTCTTCCTAATCTTGCCCACTTCACAAATCACCGAGTAATGTGTGAATCACATGAACACTGAAGCATACCTAAGCGAATCAATTCACAAATGTGTAACTTTAGGCATGGCCTTTTATCCTAGCCTCTTCTGTATTGATGAGTTATTCATAAGTCATATAAATGAGCCATTTGAAAAAGCCATCACTACCTCAAATCTAACATAAATCAAATCAAGCTCATGATTTTCTCTCCAGAATTACAATTTTGAACTTTCTCCATTGCTGTATTTTCTCCTCAATCCCTATACAAAATTAGTCATTAATCTCTTTATTTTAATTTTGATACAACCTTCAGTTCCCTCTCTTTTCCTAGATACCTATTGACACTGTTCCATTCCACAATCTTATTACCTCAGACCTGGATCAGTTTCAGCTGGTCTTCATTCCCCCCAACAGTCTTTATTCCAATAAATCATTCATATAAAACCAGATTAATTTCTGAGTAGGACTGTTACTTTCATAACATGCTTCCATTAAAAAAAAAAAAAAAGAAAAGCATAAAGTTGACTTAACCATTGGCCATTTTAACAGTGGAACCCTTCAGGGAGCATTAGCCCTTTCTTCCTACTAATAGAAATTTGTCAAGCCATCTTGCCACATGCACAGACATGTAAAAAAAAAAAGCTCTGGCTTCTGCTTTTGATCAATATTGTAAGATTATGACGCTTTCTTGATGCACCAGTACAACAGAAAGCTCTCAGTTTCCCTGTATACAATCACTTTTGGTTTGGTTCCTTCTATTTGGGATGCTGGCTGGTGTAATATTTTTCTAGATCTGCCATAACGAAATACCACAGACTGGGGCATTTAAATAACAGAATTTATTCTCTCATAGTTCTGGGGGCCAGAAGTCCAAATTTAGGTGTTGAGAAGTTGGTTTCCACTGAGGCCTCTCTCCTTGGCTTGCATGTGGCCATCTTCTCTCCATGTCTTCATGAAGTCTGTGTCCAAATATCCCCTGTATCTCTCTTAAAATAAGGACACCAGCCATATTGAATTTGGGCCCCATCCTTATAACCTTAATTACTCCCATAAAGGCCCTATCTACAACTACAGTCACATTAGGGGTTAGGACTTTAATAGATAAAATTTGGGGCATCTATTTATTGTACTATGTCATATACCCATAGAGATATCAGGCTTTAAGCTTGACTTTATTTTCTGAAAATGAGAAACTTGTATATATCTTGAGGGCAAGTTCTGTCTTCCCTCTTCTATTCTTTTTTTGCTCTTTTCAGTATTTCTTTTTGTAGCCTCAGAGATGGTTGTTCAATGAATATTTATGAAAAAAAAAAAAACAGAAGACTATAAGCCTATGTATATACTGAATTGTATAAGCTATAGTAAGGAGTCTATAAAATAAAATACCACATAAAAATCTAATATTGAATGTAAAAAATAAATACAAATCCCAGTCAATAAAAAAGAATTTTTTTAAAAAATGTAGGCACAGTTAAAATATCATGTAAAATATCTTATTTTAAAAGTGTTTAACTGTGCCTGTCTCCATTTAGATTCTTTAGATATATATATCTTCATTTTCTTTTACCAAAATTACACCTATCACAAGCCAAATAATGGTGGTTATTTTTGTATTATTCTTTTTCAACCAGATTTCTTACTACCTTCGACTTCTTTAATTTTATTTCTTACACTCTTAGGACAAATGACATCAGTCCATTTGAACTTCTCCTAACCAAGTGTAAAATAAACCATCACTGGATTTTCCTTGTTATTTTCTTATGTCCCATCCTACAATCAATATTACTTTTAAAGAAATATTTATATACAATTTGGAATATCAATACTATATTTTAAATTTTCAAAAATGGATCTCAGTCTTCACGATGATTTATCATTACTGAATATTCACTCCCATTTCATTCATACATACCTTACCAATACACAGCATACTTTGAGAGAAGAAAACTATTTTAGTTTATGTTTCAATGCTTTATGCTTTAATTTTCAGGGTGGAGTTAAAGAGCATTTCTAAATAGACTGAAACAGTAACAGCTGCTAAATTGATCAATATCTCTTGATGTCTACAAGGCCCTGTTAAAAATGATCAATATGGTCACATGCATCTATCCAAGGGGAAAAAAAGTACAGAATTAATAAAGCTACTACTCCTTAAATACAAACCGGAGTAGAGTTACCACTTCAATCCATATCTGACTCAGTAATTATACAGAAAAAAAGTAAAAGCCTCACAGAAGTTTATAATCACGAAAACAGCTGTTAAACTACCATGAACAGCTACAGGAATAGTGGTATTAAAGAAAATAACTCTCATTATAATAAGATAAGTTCTCTTAATTAAAACTAAATGCTTGCTTATTATCCTATGAACAGGAATTCAGTTTTGGGGGAAGTATGATGAGCTGAGAAACCGTGGACATCTAAAGCACTGGTGGAAAAATATCATGGAAAAAAACATTTCTCTTGGACTGTGATTTAAAATGAAAAGGCTGTGTGAGGTGGGGAGGGGGAGGAGTTGAAGAGTACTGGGAAATTATAAGTCCTGTGTGAGGAGATATTTTATGAAATTTAAAGTAAAATCCATATCACTCCTGTTCTGTTTGGTTAAACAAACCCAAGACTTCCCATAAGGTAGTAAAAAGGTATGAAATGTCCTAGGGCTAAGATAGAGAACAGGAAGACTAGGGTCATTAAAAGGTAATCTAGTCCTTGTTTCACCACTCAAAGGAAGAAAAATCCATGTATAGGAAACAAAGGTGAAGTCAGACACAAAAAGCAGACAGGTATAGTAAATTAAGTGAATCTAGAGAAGAATAACAGGTAAGAATATAGAGATACCAAGAAATGGCTCAGAAGTTAATACTGTGAATGCAGACATATGCCCTGGGGTGCCTATTAGGAGCATCTCATTATTTTTTCAAAGGTTGTATGGATCTTAAATAGGGTCAAATCTAATCTGACAGTAAGGAAGCAAACAGATGTCAACTATACATTTAGGGTATTTGCTTTTGGACCTATTTTTAAGTCGTTCAAATCCTTTCTTTCAATCCCAACACATGCAAATACACTCAACAACCCCTGACACTCATAGGCATTTGTGCACACGGATACACATGCACGGGCGCACACACACACACACACACATACACACACACACCTGACATTCTGGTATCACCTCCATTCTCTAATACTGTAATAATCCAAAAAAAACACACTTGTACTACAACATTGTGTGACTATCTTTCAGCAACAAATTCCTATATTTGTTGTATGCACAGAGATATAGATGTTGTCTGCTGGATTTTTGCTCTTAAAATCAATGCCAGCAGTTTTTTGGCCTGTGGTCCACAAAATTATATGTATCCATAGTAATATTAAGTGCTTTTCTGCCTACTAGTCATTACAAAGAAAATGTTTTTGTTTCTACAGTTTTCTTGAGGAAAAATATAGGTTCGGTAGGTAGTAAGCAATTTGCCAGTAGGATGAATAATCTTGATATTAACCTAATAAAGAGACATTTTCAGAAGAAAAAATTCAAGAATATTTGCAGGCTGCAATAATCTCTCCAGTGGCAGGTAAATCTGACATCTCTAGCCAAGGATATTTCTAAAGTCATTAAATAAAATCTTTTTTTCTAGAATGTGTAGTAAATGAAGAAGGCTTAAGACATTAGAAAATTGGTCTTAGGTTCCAGCCTCAGGTTTCAAAAACAACAGAGGTATCTTGGAACAGAGAACTCTAATGAGATATTAAATTAGACGACATTATCAATAACCATGTATTCAAACTATGGTAGATAATTAAGAGTTAAATGAAACAGATGACTGTGAGCTATTCATAAAGCCCTAAATAAAAAAAATAAATATCATAATATAATTAAGATAATGCTGAATAATAATTAAATTTCATCTTAGATTACATTATTAAGATAATGTTTTAAACAAAGTGCCACCTTAGGGGAAAACAAATTGTTTTGGAGAAGATATAAATGAATTAAAATTGTATGTATGTTAGCTGAAAACAGAAGCTAAGAAAAATAACTTCAATAACATAAAATTCCTTTCAAGAAAATCATTTTAAACAGACTATTACTTCAGCAAACATTAGGGGAGAAAAGGGATTTAATATTTATTTAGACCTTTCCATTACCAGACACAATTTAAATCCAATCTCCATTATAAAATTTATAAGAATTTTTATCTTCTTACAATACATGAGAAAACCTAATATTCATCAAAGAAGTTGAATAAACTCTAATAAGATAATATTGCTAAATTGTTGTAGATCTGAGATTTGAATTCAGGTATTAACCTAATGAAAAATCCATTATTTTTATTTCACCTAGTGGTCAGTCCACAGACTTTGTGATAATAATAATTAGTATATATTGACCATTTGCTGTGTGTCCAACACTGTTCCAGGCATTTTAAGCATACCAACGTTTTAATGTTCTCAACAAACTTAAATGATATGTTAATATTATTATCTTCTGAGTTTAACTTGCCTAGGGTCATTCAGCTAGTAAGTAAAGAGATGGGGTTTAGACTATATATTCTGGCTCCCAAAACTAATGCTCTTAACTACGCAGTGCCTTCTCGTGATGCTTTAATCACCTCTCTCTGAAAGAGTATGAAATGACAGGCCTAGGACAAAAACTACATCTCGCCTGCTGCCTGCTTTTATACACAAAGTTTTACAGGAGTCCAACTATGCTCATTTATTTATGTCATAAAGCTGCTTTCTTATCACAACTTGGTTGAGTTTTTGAAACATAGGCTATGAGACCACAACTTTACAGAAAAAGTTTGCTGATCTTTAATGAGGATCATGGATAACAAAACAATAACTATATATTTTTGAGGTAAGTGAATAAAATCTTTCAAGGTAATTCCTTATTCTTTTTAAACTTCTCATCTCTCCTTACTCTTTCCAGAAGCCCATCTAACCAAGAAAACAAGACAAATACAATTGACCCTTGAACAGCAAGGTTTTGAACTCCATGGGTCCACCTATATGCAGATTTTTTTTCCAATAAATACACTGAGTCAGCCCTTCATATATCTAGGTTTTGTATGCATGAATTCAACCAACTCCAGATTGAAAACAATATTTTCCAGCTGTGGTTGGGAGTCTGCAAATGCAGAGGGCAAACTGTGTGCATTGTTCTATGCCATTTTATATAAGAGACTTGAGCACCCACAAATTTTGATATACATGGGGGTCCTAGAACCAACCGCCCACAGATAGTGAGTGATGACAAAAGTTAAGCTTTTATGGAGTCAAAACTTCTGTGTGGGTTTTAGGCTGCTGCAGGTTGGTGCCCCTAACTCCTGCATTGTTCCAGGGTCCACTGTAGATCTATTGGTTTTCACATGTGTTTGTTGTAAATACAATTTGAGTCATTTTGTTTTTATTACTAACTAGTCCTCTCTATACAGTCCACTTTCATGTTAAAAAATAGTAACCGAAAATAATGATCTATTTAAAACTATATTTGAAAGAGTAAATACCCATATTGCTATTAGTAAATTTACAATAAAATAAAGTTATGGTTTTCTCAAATTTTCATTTTCATCAAGGTTAAAATGAAACAGTTAAGTCATAACTGTCCTCCATCTAAATGAGTCACTAGATGCTAAAACACTTTTCCTCATTTGAAAACATGTGAATACTTTAAGGTTTATATCACTCCTAAACAGACATTATGCATTCTAAATTTGTACCACCATCTTTTATACACCTGGTAATCAAAATTAGCCATTTTCACTATAGTTAAAAAGGCTTTGATTCTGATTTTTAGACAAAATCAAAACACAATTCCAGTAAATATGTGTCTCAGAAGAACACAATTACAGGCTTTCCACAGTACCATGTGACTCTGCTCTCTCATCTCTCACTCCCTCCCCTACCAGAAGTGCTGAACACTCAAGTATCCCCTGGAGATCTTCTAGAGCGCCATCTGCTGTATATATGCTATGTTGCAGCCTAACATTTAATTATTGAATGTGATTATAACAAAAATAACAACATTCAGATACAATGAGAATGGCATTTATTGTCAATACTGTCAGCTGTAATTTTTTTTATATATAAGCAATAAAATAATACACATGACCAGCATAATGTAAGTACACATACTAGGAAAGAATTCTCTGGCATACACTTTCACAGTGATACTACTCCATTTTTATTTCTAAATCGAGTACACTGATAGCAAAGAAGTAGCCCAAATATAGGCAAAGATCTCTTTTATAGGCAAGGAGCTACTGAGGAAAACAAAATATTCTTTGTGGGACATGATGATAGAGACTGTAAGGCATTCTGTTGCACGACTATACTATACCCTACTGAGAGTTAGTAACTACTTTGGAAAAACTTTGATAATATGCAGTAGTTTTAAACATGCATTTACCTAGTAATTCCACTGTGGAAGAGACAGATTTTCATGGAGAGATTAAGCACCTTGCCCCAAATCACATGCACCTAGTGAGAGCTGAAATTCAAATTTGAGCAGTCTGTTCTAGTATAAACTACTGTAATGTGATCACTATGCTGAATTGCCTTAGCAGTATAAGTAATAACTATAAGTAACATAAATCATGTTTAAAAAATAATAATACCTCAATGTGGAGGGTAATCTCATGTAAAATGAACTTTTGGTTATCATTCTTAATTAACCTAATAAAATCGATAATCTTCTTTCAAAAATTAAAACATGTTTTTCTTTAAAAGATACTTTAAACATTCCTTCAGGACATGTATTATTCATTTTTACATCTCTAAAATTCATAGACCAATGCTTTGTAAAGAAATGAATCAATAATATGACAACTGAGAATCCCCTGGAAATGGTTACTATTTCTATTCTAGGCTTTGATTTATAAATTAACGCTTTTACATATCGAAATGCAGAAAGCCTAGGTAATATGCATTTGGACTTAATCAACGGATAAATGCATATCATTTCTTTTGTTATCATGCTTAACTTCTCAGCATCACTCCTTACACTGGCTTTCTTGAATCAAGTTTTTCTCTTGGCTTCTTGACACTACGCTCTTAGTGTTCTTTCCATCTTATTGGACACTCTTTTTTTCTTGATTTTCTGACTATTAAACCTTGGAGGTTAGCACCTTGGTTTTAGATGCAAGTTCTCTCTTCTGTAGCTTTAAACAGAATCTATACCATCATGAATACTCAGCTCTTCTCTTTCTGGGTTTGCAGACACATTAATTCAAATTTCTATTTGACACATACACTTGCATGTCTTAATAGGCATCTCAACCATAACCTGGCCAAAATGGAACTCCTGTTTTCTTTTTGCCTCACGTAAGTTGCTGCTTTCCTAGTCTTTCCAGTCTCAGGAAATGGCAATAGCATCTGCCCATGACTCAAACTGCAACTCTCAGTTAACCTTTCTTTTCCTCTTTCTTTTGCTACCCAATTCCAATGCACCAGCAAGCACTGTTGGCATTACTTGCAAACACATCGCACACCTTTTCCCTTTTCTCTCAAATGCTACCACCATGGTTACTATTTCTACTTAGGAAAAAAAAAAACAACTTTCTTATATTTAGAGTGTAAACAGGAAATTCGATTAATATGTAGTAGCTCTTTTGCCAAGGAACTGTCAGGTCAAATGTGCTGCCACAACTTGAAGCCCAGAAAAGTAAAAATGGCAACAGTATTTTTGTATTTCTACTTTTAGTTTCAGCTAGTTTTAGCCTTTATTAATAAATACCAATATTGAATTATTATTCAATAATTACAGCACTTTGTCCTATTAGAGAATACTTACTGGTGTATTTCCAAGTATTTAAGGAATCTCAAATATTTTCCACCTAGCTAATCAGTAATCACACAAACAAGATCATTGCTGTAGCTCATGTTCATGGGTGATCACCCAACATCCCAACTGTGATAACCTGTCATATGCATGTATTACTTATATCCCTATGAGACAGTAATATTGCCTGTGACGAAATAGAGACTCAAAAATCTTAATTTGTAGCTCTATTAAGAGACAGAAGTGAGAATCACACCTAGATCTCGATGATTCCAAACACCTGCTTTTTTTTTACAATGATAATATACCTCATCCAGTGGGACTCTGAGTAAACTAAGGCTGGGGTTTCATGAAGAATTTTTCTCTAAGCTCTCCCAGAGGACTACTGAAAGTTAAGGTTACTTACATAGCAAAAGAGTCATGGAATTATACTTCACTCCCCTTCATATTTATTTTCCACATCAAGTTTTATTGCCTCACAAATAGCCAGGCCTTATGTAGGCAGAATATTCTTATTCAGAAATCTATCCATTCTTAGTGAATCTAAGACCACAAATTTCTTCAGGGAGTTACAATGGGATCCATTGCTGTGTGAAAATAGTTACATCGTTAACTTTCTTTTTAACTTGTTATTCTAAAAATGAGGAAAAAAATAAACTCTAATAGCAATTTGGAAGAATTCACAATAGTGCCTTAACTCACTCTGCATGATAAATTGGTTAGTTTATACACAGGTTTCCCAAAGGAAGAACAGAAATTCCACAAAATGACACCATTGACAGTAGTGCTATCAGTTATGTGATGACATTCTATGTCTTGTCATATTAATTGTATAATTTGATGAGCTTTGTTAAAAATATAAACCCATGCAACAACTATACCAATCCAGATATAGTTTTATGACCTTAGAAATTTATTTAATATGTGTAGAGCTATTTGGAAAGATGAAAAGTAATGCTGCAGAATACATAGTTCAGTCGGACAAAAAGTACTTTTAGTCGAAAGTTTTAGGGTATGCCTCACAAATTCTCTTAGCCAAACATTTAAAAATGTAAAAGCTTAAATAGTTGTTCATCAGCTATATCAACTTAAAGAAGGGCTGATCAGGAAGAGATTTGGGGCTGTGACTTTTGTCTAATGAAGTGAATCCTAAATAAGGTTCACAAGAGATCCAAAAAGAATTTAGAATGGTATATATATTTACAGAAACAGTTGGTAGTTTGAACTTAAAAAGGAAGCAGCAAAAAATGAAAAGAAGCCTTTGGATGTCAATGTCTACAAGAACAAATAAGGATGAGAACACTATTCAGCTGCAACCATGAGCTAAGTTTATGAAAAAAGAAAGAATGACTAGGAGGGTAGAACCAAAAGTACAGAGGAAGGAACTAAAAGCCATGGTGAATTATTCTCAGGCTTTAAGTTCTAATCAAGAAACTGCTAACCTGTGCATTAGTTCACAAGTCTTCACACGAAGAACTGTATTTGAGTCATTGTACTTAAGCCTCATCTATAAGTGCACATACCTTACACAATGGAATTATGTCCTTTCAGCTGATACTGTATATGGAAGAATACTTTGGGTGGCCTTGGCAGGAAGCAAAGTACTTTGGACTGTGAGTGATACATCCCTAGGGGCCAGAAGGTGGAATGTGGTAGCCACCCTACAGGAAAAGCTATTATGTTCTCCACCTCCTAGGAACCAGAGCTTCCTATAGTGCCTCCCACATTGAATCAAGGTTGTTGTGGTGATGAACAAACTTTGTAAAAGTGATCCTTCAAACTTAGTAAATATTTCTAATTAGGTTTATTATTAACTTTTTTGTAGATTCCTTAGAGATACCTATATAAACAAACATGTCACCTGCTGATAGAGGTAGTTTTACCTTTCCTTTCTAAAATTTATGTTTTTTATGATTGTTCTTGACTTATTTCTAGCTAGGACCTTCAGCTAATAATCATTAAAAGTGATGAGATTAGACATTCTTGCCTTGTTAACAATATCAGGAAGAAGCTTCAGTTTTGCACAATTAAGTATAACCATTAACCATAGGAATAGAAGTTCTCTCTACTAGTAGTGTGTTTAGTTTTTTTACCATAAAATTATGTTAATTTTTTTCAAATGTGTTTTCTTCAACTATTAACACTTTCATATAAATATTTTTCTTTTAGTTTACAGAGATGCTAAATTAGTTTTTGAATGCTAAACATTGTACTCCTGCAATATGTATATATTGCTTAATTTTATTAACTAATTTTTTAAAAGACATTTGCATTTATATTTATAATAGATTTTTTCTGTAATTTCATTTTACTCAAAAAAATTTGACCAATTTTTATAATAGGCTTATCCTGGCCACATCAAATAAGCTGAGAAACATAGTGTGTTCCTCTATTTCCTGATTTATTTCACATAATATTAGTCTTAAGTTTTCCTTAGATATTTGATAGAATTTTTTTAAATTAAAAATTATGGGGTGACATTAACAAAATCAATTAAGTTTCAAGTGTATCATTCAAAAGTAAGTCTCATATATTTTGCATTGTGTGTTGACCAACCAGAATTAGGTATCCTTCCAAATATTAGACACTTTTTATCCCTATCTACTTTCCCTCTTAGCTTCTTCCCTCTGGTCACCACTAATTTACTGCCCATGTATTTGATAGAATTTACAGTGACACCTCCTAGGCTTAGGTTTTTCTTTATGGAAATTTTTTTTTCTCTATTTAATAATGAAATATATTTCTTTAATGGAAATTGAATTTAGATTTTTTAATTTCTTCTTTTGTCACTTTGGAAAGTTATGTTTTTCAAAAGATTTGTGCTTTGCCATTCATCTATATCATCACATTTATTGCCATATTGCTGTTTATAATATTCTCTTATTATCCTTTTAATGTCTTTAAGATTTGTAGTGATTATTCTTCCCTCAATTCACTGCTGATATTTATTGTATTAGTAATTTGACTTTGAGTCCTTATTTTTTCTGTATTTTTTTTCGTACAGTTTTTAAAAATCGATTATGGTTCTTTCTTACCTTAAGATTAAAGTTTTAAAGCTATAGATTTACCTGCAATCATGGTTTCAACTATATTCTATAAATTTTGATTTGTTGTACTATTATTTTAATTATTTCATTTAAAACATTTTAAATTTCCCATGAAGGTTTCTAAATGAATCCATGAAAAATATAGAAGTTTCTTTAATTTCCAAATATATCTGTTTTTCTAGTTATTTTATCATTCTTGATCCCTGATTTAATTCCATTGTCCTAAAAAAACATATTCCATAGATGTCTACCTTTCAAGTTTATTGAGGCAATTTTTAATGACTCAGCACATACTCTCTCTTGGTGATGTTTCTTCCACAGGCACTTGAAAAGAATATAAAATTCTGTTCCTAATTATAGAATTCTAAAAATGTCAGGTTAAAGAAGTTGATAATGGTGTTCAAAGCTTTTGAAAATTTTCTGGTTTTGTTCAGTTGTTTTATCAATTACTGAGAGAAAGGAGTTAAACTATTTAACTATGTGAATTTGTTTATTTTATCTAAGTTGTCAGATTTCATATTTTTCATCATGTATTTACAAGTTTCATAAATAGGCCATCCACATGTATAATTGTTCTGTCTTCTTGATGATCTGACTCTTTCATCATTATGAAATATAGCTTTTTAATTCTGGTAGTATGTCATATCTTTACAGCTATCTGATATGAGCATAGTCACTCTAGTTTTCTTGCATTTCCAGCTTTAATAGTATATCTTTTTCCAATTATTACTTTAAACATATTTTTTGTGCAAGCAAAAACAGACAAACATAAAGCAGATAGCAGAAACTTGTATTTCGTTATTTTCAAAAGAAACGTTTAAAAAGAAGTCTAATAAATAGATTGCTATCTACTTCTACATAGATAATTGTTTGCTCTTATTAAATGTCCTTACTTTATGACTCTCCACTGTTGCTGTTGCTTTTTCTTTCTGTAATTATCTATTGCTGAAATTTCTATTTTATAGGCTTTTAACATGTTTTTGAAGTATGTGGATAGGAAAATGTCAGTTATAAATTTATTATTATAGTTCTTGAAATCATTTCATTGAAATATGCTTTAAAAAGTCCTTTAAAAATTTTCTATCAAGCAATGATGAATGGTAAGATTCAAAATACTGAAAATTCTGTCATATGTTTGTGAATTATAGTTAAAAATAAACATTTTTTTAAAAAGAAGCTCATATTAAAAATTATCCTTGAATATTTTCCATTATTTTTTACAGATAAAAATAAAGTTATCTCTAGGTTGTTGAGAAGAGAAAAATAAAAATTGGTAAAAGCTTTTTAATCAATGGCAAATACAAATATTTATATCAGCCATATGGTGTGGACAAAAAGGGGCTCTGTAATGAATCTAACTGAAAGTAACCTCACAGAGGCATCTGATAATAAATTCTTAACTGGACAAGTCATAGTGGGAAGTCTCACCTCAGGCCTTTACTGAAAAGTTTTTAAGCAAGCCTTCTCTACCATTCTTATGTATCTAGGTTAACATACCTTTGAAATGCTGGAGTGATCCTCTTTTGTGGACCATTAGGAGGCATAACCACCCTCAAGAGAGCACTGATGGTTAACTATCCTATACCTTGCCTTCTCCCACCTTCATGTAATTTTCCTTACATTCTCTCCTCGATTCCAACAATTCCAAACATTTAAAAGAAACTGCAGAACTGTAATTCTTCCAATCATTTTAGATCTTGCTTCCCAGCATGTAATCAGTTGGGCTCAAATAAATTCTCATAAAACTTTCTACAGGTTTGGACATTTCTTACATCAACAATGGGCTTGTAATTATACTGATTCTCAAATAAATAGTTCTCTGATTTTCTCTAATCTAGTTATATTGTTAAAATAGATTCACCTCATTACATCAACATGTTTGATTTAACGTTTATGTAACTTTTCAAATATCTCATGATTAAGGAAATTTGCTAGGTACATTCTCAGCATTCATTTGTTAAATATAAATTATAAAAGGTATGGGTGCTCAAGAGAGGGGGGATTATAAGCAACACTGGATAAATACTCTTATAGGCTGTTATCTTACCAGAAACTACACTTCTCTTCACCCATAAAATCTCTTCCCTGTTGCCTTCTTGGTCATTTTCCATATAGTACAAACAAATTTTGTAAGAGAGTGATTAAAAGAGAACTAAATACACACATACACTCACACACACACACACACACACACACACACACACACACACACACACACATACACACACACACATAACAGAAACTATCTCTGGAATCATGTAAAAAAATTAACAAAAGAAGAAAATTTTACATAGTTCTCCTTTGCTTTCATCACTTCTTCTATCCTTAACACTAAGAATAAAGTGACAGTAGCATTTCTAAGGCCCCAAAGTCAGTTTAATGTTTTGTTTTGTTTTTGTGGTTTTAAGTAAATGAGTTGGTGTTTGGGATTGTTGGGAATATGCATGCACATTTATTAATAGCATTTGATCTTCAAAGAAGGAGGACAAAATCCGTAGTGTGAGATTCCAGTCAGATTATTCACACTTGACCCATCTCGAAATTAAAATCTAAAATGTCAACTGAGCACCATTAGGGTAAATGTCAAATAAGAGCATTTTCTAGTATGATATATTAAACTCATTACTTTTTTTATCTTGAAAATCAAATAATGGATCTTCTGTAGTTAAAAATAATCTGTGTACAAAAGTCAGACTACAATACATCATACAGATAAGTTCATAGGAACAAAAACAATATTAAAAAGGTATTGTTAGTCTGAAATGAATAGTTGGTAATTAACTCAAATATAGTAAATAAATGTTAATTGCCATTTAAAAATGCCTGGTTGAGAAAACATTTCAATAAATTATTTTCTTTAAAGGCATCTATTATAAATATCTTATTACTAAAACAGTTGCTACTGCTAACCATATAATAATACTGTTTTTCTTGTTGACCATAAAGAATAAGATCTGCTCTCTGAATGGGCTTAACAGTTGTAATTATTGCTCATTATACATCAGCTTTAAAAATCAATTCTCTTCAATTTCTTCAAAAACTTTTTAATGAAGAAACAGATGGAAGTATACAATCACAATGTGTTCTGAACATTGACTTTATAGTGAATGTCACTGAGTATCTTTAAATTAAAAAATTAAGTACCCCAAAAGAGCCTCCTGGGCTCTTCCTGTTAGTTCTTCTATTTCCCTTTGCTTGTATTAATTTTTTTTAAAATCCAGACAAAAGAGAGAGGTAGAAACCTGGGTAGTTGAATGTTATCGATTTTAAGATTAATATATTTTAATATAACAGCTGTTATTAAGTTTGCCTGTTGAAAGAAATTCAGGCGGCATGTTAAGCCAAAGGTCAAGGAGATTCCACAAAGGCAGGAAAATGTTCATGTTATCAATGTAGAAACAATATTCTTATACAGATAGCGGTATGTTGGTAAATATTAACAAACTAAAAATTAAAAGCCCTAATTTATTGTGTTTGCCAATTTATAATTGCATAATACTCCTTCAGCAACATAAACTGATGTAAGATATAAAGATCTCTGCCAATTTCTGCTATAACAGCTGATAAAAACACAAGAATGGATGCCCCCAATAGTCTATAGCAATCTTTTCTCTTAAATATCTTTTTCTCTTCCTGATTCTACCCTGGCTTCTAGTGGTAGCTGCTAGCATTATTATTATTATTATTATTATTAGCATCAAAGTGTTAGAAAAGCAAATATCAGTGATCATCATGGTAAGATTAAGCATACTATTCATTCTTAATAGTTACATTTTTCTGCTCTCATACTATTTATTAATATCCCTTATCAATAAACAGAAATTAAATGAATGACAATAGAGTATAATACATTGCCACTGAATTTGAAGTCAGAAATCCCAGACTATTGTCCTGAATTTAAATGTACACACTGTATAAAGAAATTCTTTGAAGAAAGTAACTGTTATAATTATAGAAATAAAACTATAATATACTCAAATCTAAAGAATAACTGATTCTTGGGCATAAAGATGGAGAATCCATTATATATTTTCCTGACTAGCTCATCATCTACATGACCATAGAATGTGGTAGCACAATGCATTCAATAGGAAAAATCAACCAAACATTCAAATTAGACTTTACTGGATTGATTTTATTGGGATGAAATGACTAAACTATTTTTGTTATATCATATAAATAAAGCCTCAGTATCTTTAAAGTGAAGTTCATTTAACATGTCTCTCAATAGCTTTATAATAACAAATAAACATAGCAGCTGATGCCTATTTTTCTTTATCCGATTTTTCCTAGGTTTTATGTCAATTATTCTTTCTCAATTTCTTCATAAAATATTAGAATTTTAGAGCCAAAGAGTATTTTACAAACCAGAACTCCAAATCCTTCATTTAACATATGAGAAAAGCTAAGCTCCTAGAATATACCTGACCCCTGCCCAGTGTCATTCAGTTAATTAGTGACAGAAGCAAGAATTAACCATGTCTACAGACCTCTCTGTCTATCAGCACTGAAAGACAATAATCTTAGAGTAAACCATTACCTCTTGCAGAACTCTCTTCATCTTTAACAATAACGTCTTAACAGCTGTGCAGTCCTGCAACATCAGTCTGAATGGTAGAGAATCTATGCCTCCATTTTCTTCCATACCTTGCAGAGGCCAATCTGCAGATGGACTGCTGGGAATTCGGCTTATATGGGAACACCTGGCTTCCTGATCAATGTCTTTTGTTAATTTCAGGGAAAGGTTCCTAATAAAAAAAAATATATAATAAACAAAATTACAATGGAGTATATTCAGAGCAGTATTTTCAAAGTTGACCAATGTCAGTAGTGAGCTAGAAAATATTTTCTTGTAATCTTCACGTTTGCTCATATTAGTTTTTTAGTATTTGAGATTTCTTGTGAAGATTATGAAATGAGTCAACTGTATATTTGGTGGTGTGAAACTGAATAAAGAAAACGTCCTTTAAAATGAAGTCAGAGAGGCCAGAAAGAATTTTCATGCAATACCATGTGAGGTCAATTACACATCAGAAGAGCATCAATTACAGACTCCAGCAGGAAGAGGTACCTCACATTACTGACAAGAAGTATCTCTATTACTTTAGTAGGAGAAAGATTTCTCCTTGTTATCAACAAGCCCTGCCAATGGGAACTCTCACAACTCAGCCAATTGGAAGTCATCATTACTCTAAATGCTCACTTTCCTTTGACATTTGTTCAAAGCAATGCCCCCCTCAACTTCCTCTTTTTCCCTGGAAGTGATGTTCCTCTCCTTTGTTTGCTGGACTTGCCAGTAGTTTTTCCACATGATGCTTGTCCAGAATTATAATTCTCTGTCTTCCTGAATAAGTTCATTCTTTTTGATGGTAAAGTAACTGGCTGTTTTATTTTTAAGGTCAATCATGTTAAGATTGAATGACAATCTTTGTTAGATAAAATGATTTTTTTCCCTAACTACAATTTTCTTTATACATAATAATAGTGTATTTATATCTAACTCTTTTAACATTGTTGAAAGTCAACAGAAATCACTGAAAGATAAATTTCCTCTGAAGGATTTTCTAAATATGATTAAAAATAACTGGAAAGAAAATAATTGATAAACCAATTTTGGTAATTATTATTTTAAAAGCAACCAACAATTAATTATTTGAGGGATTAAGAAAGACTAGTATGCATAGGCTTTTATGTAAAAATAGTGAAATAAATAAAAGATGTATAACTCTATATGTAATTAGCATGTTTATCAAATAATAGTTAAATTTTTAGCATAGAAATGTGTGGAAAAAGACACACATTTGTTTTGTTCTACTTGATAATCAACAACTGTTAGAAAAATAATTCATTTGATAATCATTTAACATGGTTTATATTGAAATATACGTAAAAGAAAAGATATTAAGATTGATAGTTTACCAAACCTGTAGATCAGGTAAATATAAAAACTGTATGAAAAGAGACGCCTATGACAATAGCCTTTTTCATGTTTGTTTACATTTGTCTCTAGTCCTTAAAAGGTTTATATAGTAATATCAATTAATATTATAACATAGATCAGGATATCTACAAAAAAAAGTTATGACTTATGCTCAATTTCAATAGCTTTTATGTATATTATTTCTCAAATTGTATGACAAGATCACAAGCTACCTAAATTGGGGGAAAAAAAAACATCAAAAGTTGCCTTGGAGATTGTCATCAAGGTCAAGCAAAGTGCAAATAAAAAAATATATCCTCAGTTAATTTTATCCAAAGTTAATTATTTACAAATAGTATAATTTAATTTAAAAATATGTTAATTAATTAGTAAAGAAAACACATTTTTGGATCATACTCAAATGTTTACTTGTCTTCACAGGTATAAACATTGACTGTCATTTCCCTTTCAAGTGATAAGATAGCATTTCCTATCCTCACTTGGTACCTATAATAAAATAATAAAAACAAGTCATAACTAACATTTTCTGAGAGCTGACTGTGTGCCAAGTACTGAGCCAGATATTTCATGTGTGTTAATTCATTCAAACCTGAACAATATCAACAGGTAGATACAATGAGTATTTTAACATTATGCATAAAAAAACTGAGGCTCAAATAAGTTTCTCAGAGTTAAATAAATAGTAAGACGTGGACCTGGGATGAATGAACCTCAACACTCTTGCAAAATAATATTTTTCTTTTCCTACTAACTACGTAATGTTTGTAAGTGTTTGTGTGTGTACATATATGTACACACACACACATATACACAAATATATGTATATATCTCAGGTAATGTTGTAAGGACTTACATATGTTAAACCACTTAATACTCTTTGAGGAAGGTGCTATTATAATCCCCATTTCATAATTTATAAATTTAAATCTCAGAAAGGGTAAATAACATGCTGATGGTCACAACAGCAAACAAGAGGCAGAGCTTAGAGTTAACAGAGGCAGTACACTTGAGCTCTAAATCACTACATAATTCTGTAGCTCATGTGAAGAAGCAGTCAAATAAACAAAAACCAAAACTAATAAAACAAAAACATTCTATGATCATATAAATAATCATTTCTATATTCACACTTTTCAAATATATTTTATCTACTATAACTGATTCATTTTAATTATACACAACTTGTAGTGACCAATACGTTCTTTTTCCTTTAAATTAATATTTTTTTTCAGTTACAGTTGACATTTAATATAATATTAGTTTCAGGTGTACATCATAGTGGTTAGACAATTATAACTTATAAAGTGATACTCGATAAGTATAGAACCCATTTGACACCATACATAGTCATTACAATATTATTGACTACATTCCCTATGCTGTACTTCATGTTGCTATGATTATCTTATGACTGCTAATGTACTTCTCAGTCCCTTCATCTTTTTCACCCAGCCTCCCAACCCCTCCCATCTGGCAATCATCAGTTTGTTCTCTGTGAGTTTGTTTCTGTTTTGCTTATTTGTTTTTTAGATTCCACATATAAGTAAAATCATATGGTATTTTTATTTCTCTGACTTATTTCACTTAGCACGCTACCTTCTGGGTCTATCCATGTTGTTGCAAATGGTAAGATTTCATTCTTTTTAATATCTGAGTAATATTCCATTGTATATATGCATCACCTCTTCTTTATCCAATTGTCCATTGATGAACACAGGTGCTTTCCATACAGTGGCTACAATAAATAGTGCTGCAAAGAACATAGGGCTGCACATATCTTTTCAAATTAGTGCTTTGTATTTCTTCAGACAAATATTCAGAAGTGAGATTGCTGAGTCATAAGGAAATTCTATTTTTAATTTTTGAGGAACCTCTATACTGTTTTCCACAGTGGCTGCACCAATTTGCAATCCCACCAACAGTGCATGAGGGTTCCCTGTTCTCTATATCCTTCCCAACACTTGTTTGTTGATTTACTGATGACAGCCATTCTGACAGGTGTGAGGTGATATCTCATTGTGGTTTTAATTTGCACTTCCCTGATAATTTGTGAAGTTGAGCATCTTTTAATATGCCTACCTATCATGCATATGTCCTCTTTGTAGAAGCTTTTATTCAGGTCCTCTGCTCATTTTTCAATTGAATTGTTTGTCTTTATTGGTGTAAAGTTGTACAAGTTCTTTATATGTTTTCGATGTTAGCCCCTTATTGAATGGGGCATTGGTAAATATCTTCTTCCATTCAGCAGGTTGTTTTATTTCATTTTGTTGATGTTTTTCTTCACTGTGTAAAACCTTTTTAGATTGACATATACTTTTTTTTCTTTTTTTTCCGTTACCCAAAGAGATATATCCAAAAAAAAAAAAAATACTAAAAGCAATTTCAGTGAGTTTACTTCCTTGGTTTTCTTCTAGGTGTTTTAAGTTTTCAGGTCTTACATTTAAGTTTTAATCCATTTTGCATATGGTGCACAAAAGAGGTCTAGTTTCATATTTTTACATGTAGCTGTCCAGTTTTCCCAACATCATTTATTGAAGAGACTATCTTTATTCCATTGTATATTCTGGCCTCTTTTCTCACAGATTAATTGACCATATAGGCATGGTTTTATTTCTGGGCTCTTTATTCTGTTCCATTGTTTATGTTTTATGCAAATACCATGCTGTTTTGATTCCTACCGTTTCAAATTGTAGTTTGATATCAAGTAGGGTGTTATTTGCAACTTTGATCTTCTTTCTCAAGACTGCTTTAGCTATTTGGAGTCTTTTGTGGTTCTATATAAATTTTAGAGTTATTTGTTCTAGTTCTGTGAAAACTGCCATTGGAATTTTGATAGGGATTGCATTGAGTCTATAGATTGCTTTGTGTAGTATTGATATTTTAACAATGTTAATTCTTCTTATCCATGAGCATGGTATATACTTCCATTTTTCTTCAATTTCTTTTGAGGGTAGGTCTTTTACCAATTTGGTTAAATTTATTCCTAGGCATTTTATTTATTTATGCTTTGATATAATTGTAAATGAGATTGTTTTCTTAATTTCTCTTTTTAATAGTTTGTTATTGGTATCTAAAAATACACCCAATTTCTAAATATTAATTTGTATCCTGGTATTTACTGAATTCATTTATCAGTTCTAATAGTGTTTTGGTAGACTCAGTGTTGTCTCTATATAGTATCACATCATCTGCAAATAATGCAGTTTTACTTCTTTTCTTTCCAACTTGGATGCCACTTATTTTTTTTTTCTTGTCTGATTACTATGACTTATACAATTGCTCTTAAAGATTTATATTTTATTTTAGTGTGTTCTATGGTATTCTCTCTAAGACCAACACAAAGAAAGTAGAATATAAAAACTAGGAATCACAGTATGTATAACCGTATTTTAGTTATAATAAAATTTTGAATAATTTTTCAGGTTTAAGTTGGGAACTAGACATGTCTGGCAAATTTTAGGCTGACTCAGCAAATAATTGTTCTTTGAAGTTGAATAAATAATACATTAATGAGTGAATGAATAAAACATAATTCTTTGTAATAATCTATAAAAACAACTCTGTGTACAAAAGTTTTTCTCCAAAGTGAACTGTTATGTATTATAGGGTTGCCACACTATAATACATTCTATAATAGTTTGAAATTTCCCACCATTCTTAATTCAGCTAACATTTTATAATTCCCTTTAGTGAGACTGCTGTTTCTTTGAATCTATTTGTTCAATCATAAATTTAAATATCAGTGAAGACTGACAAAGCTTTCAAAAACCATACCAGTAAAAAGTTTTATGACTAATTTTGGGAATTTATTGAGTTCCTGAGAATTATCTTTTAACATTTACAAATCTAAGGATCTCTGCCATTTTCAGACAGTTAAAAATAAGCTACATACAGAAACTCAATCCAAAGATAAAATTAGCCATTTGTTTTATCTTCAAAAGTTTGAATTTACTTTTCATTTCAACAAGACAGAATGATGGCATATTTTCACAACAGTCATTGAAGTTTCAGAGATTAGTAACATTGGGTCACTGACCTCAAGAGGCTCACCAGAATTTTTAACTAGTTCATAGCTGATACCAAAAAATAACAACTAATATTCTTTCACATGTAATACAAATCTATCTCAAAACATTTTACTGCTACAAAAAAAAGAGTCGGTTACAAGACCATAGTAATTAAAACCATTCCATACTAGGTTGATGCAGTGAAATGGGGTGTTAAACAGGGCTCAGTTGCAGAGGTCAAAGCAGCCACCCTGTTCTAAGTATGTGATCACTGTATTTCTGAGTGATTAGTGCTTGGAGTTTACAATTGTTAAATATTTTGAATGTCAGTGATTTTAACAGTAGACTTTTATTGGGCCCCAAATACTCATGTCTCTGGGTAAATTAACACCCCCAAAACAACAACAACAACAACAACAACAACAAACAACAACAACAACAACATAGCACAAAAGTTGACAAGGAGAAAAATCTCAAAAATGGAGACATAGTTTCCTCAACCCTGGAAGGCAGAGTTGTGTTCAGGTTCTTTCTTGTTCATGCATTACCAAAACTTACCAGATAACACAATTCATATACTTTGGGAAATGTTTCACTGTCTGCCAAATCTCTGAATATTATAGTTTTAGAAAACTGTACAAATGTTCTTTATATCAAAAAATATAGGCCCTTAAGGTGGCAAGAAAAAAAAAAGGTGAGATACTGAGGGCTGACAAGGTGGTTCAGTAATCACCATAACTATTGCAAACAAAAACAAAGAAAAGTGTAATCTCCACTGAGCTCACTTATTTTCACCCTCTTTGTTTCAACTCCTTGAATCTTCAGTAGAATTGTTCACTAATATTTACACTGTCATTGTTGCTTATGATGCTGAGCAAATCATAATTTTAAAATTTAGTAACATTTAGATAAATTCAAATTGAGGCTTATGGGTCTTTCTCAGTCCATACATACCAAAATAATGAAGGTTTTGAGTATGATTAAAAGCAAAACTCATAAACATTACAATAAATGTTTTCTTGAAAATTTCAACTTAAAAAACTTGCGAGTTTCAAAAGGTACTTAAAATGTATAACTTAAACTACTATGGTGAATTGGCTCTGTACTTTTGTTACTATCCTCTGTGAAGGATTTTTCTACTGAGCCAGTTCAAAAGGTTTGCTGCAATTATATTTTCAGTATGGCAGACAAGTTAAATGGAAATTCGCACACACTACACACACACACATATACATACAATAATATATATATATGTATATATATTATACATATATATACACACACACATATATATGTGTACATAAACTATAAAGTGATTAAAGAATTTTTCCTCACAAGAGAAAATCTCTTTAAATAATCTGAAAACTTCCCAATATGATGGCCAAAATATAAAATCACACTAGTTACAAAGGCCTGATGCTCTTCCCTTATTTAGTGCACTGGTGCCTTCCATTATAGCAAATTTTTATGGTCATAAGGGATCTCTAAGATTTATACTTCATAAGGTGGCTATGATTTCTGAACCAGATTTTCAAGTAGTGGAAAGTAAAAGTAATTTCTATTTGCCCAGCATAATAAATAAGCATGAACATACAACTGCCTTCTGTAGCTTCATTAAGTAGATTTGAAGAAAATAATAATTTTTTAAAAACTTACTTTGAGAAACTTATTGGTATTTAAACCTCATTTCAAAAAGGGCCATGTGATTTATGGCCAATTAAGTTTTAGCTTGAATAGTTCTAAGACATAGATATAAATCTGTATTAATAAACTGGCATCCCATAACCCAATAAAAACTGCCCGTCAAAGGAGCTAACTACAAAAAGGTCATTGTTGACAAATAAGCTATCTATTTTTCTCATATTTTCTTTCATAATATGTTGTCTATCTGAAAGTATCATTTTAGGAAAAAAAAACTATGCTTCAAATTGTTTTATAATCAGATATTTAGCTGTATTTCTGGAAGGGATAGAACCAGCATCCATTTCTCCACAGTTGTACAGTGGTTATAAGAATCTGTTAACACTTTACTCAAGATATAAATTTCCATGTGATAGAATTTCACACTACCCGAAGTGCTGGGCAGAAAAAAGGGACAATATGGGGAAAGAAAAAATAAAATCCACACATCCTAACATAGCCAAGAAGGTCCTCCATAATCGAGCAACTGCCTCCCCATACCTGATTTCACAACTGCCTCTTTGTTTTTTGAGTTACAATTTTACTGGCCTTCATTGAGGCCCTGAAATGTTCCAAGTTCTATTCTATCTCAAGAATGTTGCATGTTTTTCCATCTGAATAGAAAAGTCTTGTTTACATACCTTTAGATCATGCCTTTAAATATATCATTTCTTTAGAGAAACATCCTTTGCATCTGGTATCCTACCCTTTAAACATTCATAGGTTTCTCTTTTCTATGCTAAGCCTTCCTTTGTAGCACTTATCAGATGTAGTTAAAACTCTGAGGAGGCATCTGGGAACACACTGGACTAAGTTGACCTACACTCCATCTCCTGTTCCAAATACAGAGAAATACTGAACAAATTATAACCATATTTATTTTTAAACATATTACAGTGCATGAGGGAAAGAAAAAAATGTCCAGGTACCTAAAGTACAAAGTTTAAAAAGCAATAATTATACAAGTTGCCAATGTGGTGGTTTCAGACTGTTAAAGCTAGATGTGGCCTGTAAAAGCAGAAGCTGCAGGTATAAGAGATTATTTGCCAGTGACAAAGATCTCATAGTGATAGGAGACACGAGAGCTCCAAACTTTAAATAAGCTTCAAAAAAAAATCAGTCTAATCAATTTGTAAATTAACTCCTTGCTTAAACAACATTCTTCTTTTTCTAAAGTAAGGCAATATAAAATACAGACTTTCAAAAGTATGGTATCTACAATATCTGGCAAATATTCAAATAAATGAACATGCAAAGAAACAAAAAAAAAAAACAATTCATAGACACTATGAAGTGACCTATATATTAGACAGACTTGGCAGACAAGAATTTTAAGCAGCTATTATAAATATGTTCAAAGTCTTAAAAGGAAAAGTGGACATAACAAATAGTATCATCAGAGAAAAAGTATAAAAAAAAAATGAAAATGCTAGAATCAATTGATGTAATTTCTGAGAGAAAGAAAGCATGGCAGACAGTGTTGGCTGCCTGTCCACTATCTATTCACACACCTCCTCCCTGCCTCTATAAAACAAAAGCAAGAAAACAAAAAACTTTGTAATTTGTTCAAATGTGGCTCTCTTAAGTCTTCAGGAATTAATAGGAAGTTGGGGTCTTCAAGGAAATATTTCCTCCTTGGTAAAAAAAAGACATAGGGAAGAGACATCTGTCTTTCCTTTAGATATTTCTTTGACTGGATGCACTGCTTGGAACTACTAGTGTACTCTGCAAATAAGAAGAGACTCAGCTGTGGGAAAACTGAAGAGCAAACATTGGGTAGACCTGCCTCTTTGATGTCACTGTTTCTCTGAATTAACCAACATTGGAGATTCATTACCTCTAGCTTCCTGTTAGACAAGATACAATCATTTTGGACTGTTTAATGAACTTTGAGTTAGGTTTTTCTCTTACTTGAAGCTGAAAGCATTCTAACTAGTACAACTTCTAAAGAATATATTCCAATAAGGACATTAAACCTAGAAATAACAGTGGGATAACACAATTAACTGTTGTTTGTTTAGTAGCTATGTTTGAGGCTAGCATGTTCCAAGGAAATAGGAACAATACTTGTCTTTCTTGTTCACTAATGAATCTACAAAACCTTGCCCAATTTTATTCATTACTCATATCAACAGAATAATTAAATGTAGTACTAGAACTATAGACCGTCTAGTTTAACATTGCCATTTAATAGATAAGAAAGCTCAAACCTAAATTGATTTTCTAAATGTCACACAATTTGAAGGTATAGATCTGACTTCTAGTCCAGTGCTCTTTTCTCCATGTTGCATCATCTTTTAACAGGGGTAAATTTAAAATGTACTTGTATTTATCTAATCCCTTTTCACTGTAGCTGCAATAGTAAAATCTTAAATTACAAAATTAGGAAATGAGATTAAATAGCAAAGATTTCTACTCCATAAAATTATAATTTCATTCTTTAAAATTTTAGAGAAAGTATATATTGCATGAGTACACATCTGCTCATACAGACTTTGAAAGTACTTAACCTTAAAAAGATAAGGTTGACCTAATGTTTGTGTTCAGTAACTTTTCTCTATGCCATTACTGTCATACACATTTCTCTCCCCAATCCCTATTTTAGTTTTCATATGTAATTTAAGATCTGGTTTAAAGACCATTTCACTAAGGAAAACATTTAGAATTAATGAAAGTACAATAAAGATGAAAGTACAATAAAGTTCATAAAAAAAAAGATTGAAATTACTGTTCAAAAAAGTCCCATGTGCATGTACAGACATAAAAAGATACAGAAAATCTGTTTGTGTACGTGTATATATTTTTTACTCCATAATTACTCATTGAATTGTATTATGTTTTAGAATGTTATGATTATGTTAGTATAATTGGTTTTCTTTCCTAGAGCACTAAAACTGACAGAAAGTTGAAGGCACAGAATCATCAAAAACATTTTATATACATGAAATAAAATTCTTATTGTATACTATTACAGAAATAATTCTCAAATAGAAAATCTCACAGATTAGCTGCTCTTCCTGTGTCTAATGGGTATCAACCAAATATTAATAAATAGATAAATAAATAAACAAATAAATAAATAAATAAATAACAAAAATTCCTTTTTTCTAGTCTTCCAGGTAATTCATCATATAAACAACATCAATTGTAATGTGTTTGCAGACTTTTATATTCAACATTTTCTTATTGCACATTTCTTTTTGTTGAGATCAGGAAAATTTTTCTACTCTCTCATCCATCACCCTATGGAAGTTATTTTATTTGAGAAATTTTAAGCTATACAAGTAAAGCAAATTAAAGTCAAATAAAATTTGATCTCTGAGAAATCATTATCTCACTGTGATAAGTATCACTATTGAAAGGCTTTTTAAAATTGCTAAAATTCAATTCCTCTGTAATAAATTGCCACCAAATTTACTTTCAAATTTATTTATAAAGATGAAAGCCATTTAAAAATGTGAAGGAGTTTTACTATATTATTTGTTCTAGTCAATATCTTAGCTAATGATGACAAAAATCTAAAATATATTTTAGACACAACATTTTTATGTTCTAAATACTAGTTACTTATGATATATGTTTCATAGTTACCTATAAGATATATTTGTTTTTTAACTTTATAAATTGCAATTAATTTGAAGTATTTTGAGTGCAAAATACACAGAAAAAATCATTATTCATTATATATTTGCTTTTACTCTTTTTTTTAAGCCACAAACTCAAACTTTAATATGATTTGCCTATTATGAACCTTTTTTCTTTTTTCAGGTAAACTTCATTTCAACAATCATATTTGCAGTGAATAAAATCAATAATATGAGAATCATCAATTTTAGAAATGAAAATTATATTTTTAAAAGAAATTTTATTTCCACTGTTATTTGTTGCCTTCCCTCTTTCCTCCAATATAAAGACAATAAGCAACAAAAATATCAATGTCTTGCTTCGGATCCACATGATGTAGAACCAAACTAACACCATAAAATGAATCCTATTTTATTATTGCATAAAATATTTAGAACCTAATGTTATTGTTTTAAAAACTTGTATGTAAAATTCTCCTCTTATGACCACTTAAGAACACATAATAAGCTTTTTTAGACATAATTTACAAAAAATTATTTTAAAATAAGTTATTGTTTATTTGCTTACAATAATTTGCATTATATCAGAGCTTATTAAAAAACAAAACTATACAATGTCTTCAATTTGCTTCTAGGTGTCTAAATAAACTTTACAAAACATAATGTTTTATAAATACAAACATTTAGGATCAATTACAATAAAAATTCTGATATAATATATAACATTGATAATATTCTAAAAGTTATACAACCTATAGACAACTCTACAGTTTCAAAAGAGTTCTAAGCTCTTCACCTTTTAAAAATATTCAGGATCTGGCAATCTAAATGTGATAAGTGTTAGCTGTGAAAGTATAATCTGGTAAGTAGTGTTTCCAAACAGAAAATCGATTCTTGCTCTGTAACTTGGCAGAAAAGCAATACCTAAAATTATTGGCATAATACATAGTAGCAAGGAGACTGTAAAAATCCCAATACTTTTCAAAGCTGAAAGAGTTGGAGATTATGACTCTGAGTAAATCTTTAGAAACACAGAACTTTATTAATTTAAGAAAGATTAATAAAACCTGTATCAGTCTTCTCAACCAAATTTCCTAGATTTCATTCTTGAGGTGATAGTCTATATTCAATTTCAACTGGAAAAATAAGATTTTCCAGATTACTCAAAATCAAGGATTTCCAAATAACTTGACAGACTCACACACACATACACAAAAATCATTTGGCTTATTTTTAAATGTATGAAAACACCAGGGCTCTATCTCCAGCCCACTGTGTCAAATCTTATCTTGTTAGCTTTAGCAACATAAACTAAACATGCAGTACAATAGCAGATTAGACATATTTTATCATGTTTGCCAGTCATAATTTTCCCCCCAAAATACGAGTTTTTATATAGTAGTTAATTTATACTTATCCTTTAAGCCTGGATTAATGCACCTCCCTCCTAGGAAGTACTCTCCAACCCTTCATACTGTCTCAGGCTGTACTAATTGCTTCTTCTCTTTGGTCTAGTAACAACAAAGACGACGGAGACCCTCTTTTGGTGATCTATGTATTGCCAAATGCCTTGCACCCAGCAGTTTATAAATAAGTATTTGTGCAATTAATAATTATTTGTTTAAAGAATAGATTAATAGATAGCAATTCTGTATACACTAAACATATATGCTAAAATTCTACCTTGTCAATCCTAACAGGTTTACGTACCACAATTTGCTACGGAGCACTTTTCAGATTTGTCTGTGGAAACTAACCAAGACAAAACTATTCAAAGTAGTAATAATATTATGGAACAGTGAATTAGGGGTAGATAAAGAAAGAAGAGAATAACATCAAGTAGAATAAAAACAATAACAATGACAGAACTAATAATGGGAATAATAATATTAATAGAAACTAGGATGGAGTATAAATACAGATATCAAGTAATTGCATAAAGAGAAAGTGCCATGGGAATTTCCATGGCTTCTAGGTTTAAATCTAGCTTCTCCTGAGAAGTGAGATTCTTGTTCTTTGGGAGAATTATTTTAGAAAATAGAGTTGTAGTGGAGGCACAATTGCTTGAGTGAGGAAAAGCTTGTGTTTAATAATACAGAAAACAACATATACTTTCCCACTTATTTTGAAGCTCTTTACTTCTAAATAAAAAGTACATAATTAGGTTCTTGCCAGTAAGTTATCTCAACACCCTAATTCTAGAAATGAAGTGGCTTTTGATATCAAGAGCACTGGATAAGTTACAACTTTGTGTCTGAAGTAAGATGAAGAAAAATTTGAAAGCACCTGAAGATTAATGAACTGGTAATCAATAAGTATTGTTTTCTTTAATTAACAATCTATTACATCTTAAATGATACCACTTTTAATATACTTTAATAGTCAATTATGACATTAACAAAATACTGTGCACTATAATTCAGTTAATTAAACCTAAAGTTATCTTTCAGTTTAAATTACAAGGCCATAGTCCAGATTGTGGATAGCTAGTGCGAACTGCAGCTGCGGTGCATGGTAAATACAACACAGCATATTGCAAACCCAATCTCATAATAGATTGCTCCCATGTGATATAAAACACAGGTGTGTATTTTGGACCTAAAAATATATAATTGCTTTTTATGTTTAATAAAATATCAATGATTAAATATATTTTTAAATGTTTAAATCTTTAGGAGCTCCTGTATAGTATTAGCATAATAATAACTAAATAATTCTGGTAAAGAATACTGCTTACTTTGTTTAACTCTGTATTTACTAAACTTATTTGAATATTCATTCATTCTTTCTATCAATAAATATTTATTGAGCACTGATAATACCTATTAATATCTTAAGAAATTATCTTAGTAAAATATTATAGTAAAATAACCTCCTAGGAAGATGTTTGAATAGCTTATTACAAAATTGCCTCAAAGAGGTGTTGAATTTATTTAAAATACTGATGCTAAATGTAATAAGAAACATGATAGAGAAAGCACACGGTCAACATGCAGAATCTCAAATGGTACTGTAGTTACTTTGTAAACAATAATAAACTTAACTATGAATGGACAAGTAAGACAAAGCAGGTCTACCTTTTTTCTCTGAAAAAGAGAACCCCTGGACTTCATATAAAAAACAGTCTAGGTCATTTGCATAAATGAAAAGCATATAATTTGGCTTACACATAATTATACATGAAAGAACTGTCAAAGGATAATTTTCTGTTGCAAGGAACAACCAAAAAAAGTCCTTGAGGCTTGTAAGAGAATATGAGGCTAGACCTTGAAAGGAGTGACATAAAGACAAAGTGTTAATACCTGAACTGACTTAAATGATTCAGTTTAAAGTAGCTGAATTACCCTTCCATTATTCATCAATATAGCACCAACACAGACAAACACTACAGTCATACATATAAACATGATATGTGGCTATAAATCACAAGGTTAGATAAGTTAGAAACTGCAAAATGCCTTAGGTTTTGGCTGATAAATCTTTTCTAACTCCAGTCTGAAGACACAGACACTTAGATTGTTGGACTCTATCTCTAGCTCTAATATATTCCTCTTTTAATGTTATCTGTTTCTTTCTTACTATGCTGAAGTGTACTTGACATTTAAAACCAGATAACAGTGTTTGCTGGTGGCATAGGATGGTTTCTCTTTCACAGTTGCAGCAGAAACACAGATTGGTATCCATGTTCAATTGTCTTTGAAACAAAGATGAGGATGAAAAAGAAAATACCCAGCCCTTTTCTCTACACACCAAAAAAAAAAAAGCTGATAAAAGAAAATCTCTATTTTGCTATTTCCTCTCCAGAGACAACTACCCATTTAGAAAGGATAACAAGAAAAAAAATTCCTCAGAAAGAAATCAACTTCCCAAAATGAAAGTATTAGGTTGCTTTATATCTAATTTTTGATGCCTGAAAAAGAATTTTTAAAAAATTACCAGTCATAATTATATCCTAAATTATATTATCTTTTAAGATAGATTTTTTAATAATCAATTATGATGTTAATAATTTACAGAGGAGGACTCTAAGGCACAGAGACTAAACAGGATGCAAATAACAAAACTGGTTTTTAAATCTAAAGATTCTAGATCTAGAGTCTGTGTCCTAATCCTTCTGTTCCCTCCAGAGAAAACTGCTTAGCAAAAATTCAATGAGCTTACTAAGCCAGAATCTAAAAGTCAAAAATATATACTGATTGAAAAATGTAAGCTAATCTTACAACAAATTTCTATGATCTTTTTATTTCTTTTTTTTACCTAAAACATGTTTTATCTTATTCTTCAATAGTTTCATAGGAGAGTAGAAAATTATAATATAACAATTTATATTGGGAAATTTCACTGAAAACAATCTGTTTAAAAAAAATCTCCTAGAATCATTGAAGTTAACAATTTTGGGATATTTAAAGCCAAGTGTCTATGACCCATAGGAGGTGTTACTGGAGCATTGTTATAAATAACTACTTATGGCCTTAAAGGCAACTTTCAGAAGTATCAGAAGTGGTCAATAGTGGTGTTAGAATAGATTCTTATATTTTTATTCTTATGTAAATATCCATTGTTTTGTCGTGCAAGTGAAGAAATTTCTTCTTCTTTACTAATAGTGCTTTTATTTTCCTTTGAGAAAGTTTCTCTTTTCCTCCATAATTGCATGCAGTCTTGTTGGGATTGGTAAACAAGGTCTCCACCTTTTCCCTTGTCATCATGTGACTTGAACTTGGCCTATAAACCCCAGTTTCTAGAAATATGAATCTTGAGCAACACATCACAGAAAAAGAAAATCACAGTAGCTGAGTTTTTCTAATGATGAAGCCATGAAGAGTTCATTCATTCATTCCTGCAACCCAGGGCCCAATTCATGGTCTTGCATCCTGTGCAGTCACACAGGATCTGCTCTTAGAAGGACCCTACAATTGGTTTAATATTCTGTTATCAACATCTTGAAATTATCAATAATTTTATAACAAGGAGACTTGCATTTTTATTTTTTCACTTGTTCCTGATATCTCAGTTCTTTGAGATTAATTACCACATTTCTGTTTTCTTGAGGCCTATTTTGCTTTCCCTTTATTTCAGTGCAATACAAACATACACACACACACACACACACACACATATGTGTGTGTGTGTATATATATGTATGTATGTATGTGTGTATATATATATATATATACACACACATATATATACATATATATATATTTTTTTTAATAAAGTGAGCTAAAAGGTATCTGGAGCTCGTATCAAAGGAAAATTTTTTTGTTTGGAAGACTCAAGACTCAAGTGCAAAATGTAATGTTGTTATTTCCAATGCCCTCACACCCTTTAGTGTATTCCTGTCATGTCTCTTTCTGTGATCTCCAGGTTTGCTTTAGAGTATTATTGCTCCCTGGATATTCAGAATTCATTATTGATATGCTGTATTTCATCTTGCACTTTCTAAGTCAGAAGCCATTTGACATTTTGTAACTCCTCTGTCAAAACACACTGATTCTGTGTCCTGGTCCTCACCACGCTGACCCCTCTTAGGTAATTAATCCATCTATTGTGCTGGTAGCTAATAAGAAATTGGTATGATATTTTAATTTTAACAGATTATTTCTTTTCTAGAGGTAATGAATTCATGTACAAAAATTTAGGGCATGTTGTCTGCTTAAAACTCACATTTTGTGGCTTTAGGTTTCTCAAAACATACTAAATATGAAGCCATATAGTCTATCAATTTCTGCTGCATTTAGAAGGAAAATACATAAGTGCTTTAAAACTAGTGTTTCCGAATCTCTTTTCATCAGGGAAAATAAAGTGGCTAGAGATCAGGCCTAGAAAATTATATAAGTTCTGTTTTAATGTGGAATTATCCTGCTTCATATTGGAGCTGTGTGTGCTAGAAATTTTGTTTTATGTTATATTGCCGAAGTTTCTTTTCATTGGTAACTCCTATAAATTGACTTTAACTCAACTTCTATTTTTGTTCATTAGAAAGGTAAAAATTAATGGCAGATTTCTGTGCTTATCTTGTCTTTTAAATGATAGACTATCTCCTATTCTCCAAGTATATTGCCCTACTAAATTGTCAACAGGAACTTTAGAATATACTTTCCATCATTTTTAAAAAATGATCTATTTTTATATCACTTTTTTTGCTCCCTGTACTACCTCTATAAACTAAAAAATTTACCTTGAGATAAAAACAAATCATGTGGGTCACATGTTTTATTTTCCGTTTTAATGTTGTTTTAAGATTTAAAGCATTTTATTCATAAATGACCTTAATAATTTTTAATAGTACTTTCACAGAGCTAGCAATAGAAATACTTGCTATTGGCTTATATGTAACTGTCATTTCAAAAATAAAAGCATCTATTGCCATGCCACCCTGAACATGCCAGATCCCATCTGATCTCAGAAGCTAAGCAGGGTTGGGCCTGGTTAGTACTTGGATGGGAGACCATCAGGTGCTGGGCGTTAAAATTAAAAAGAAAAAAAAAAATGTGAAGGAATTTATATATATAAAATAAATATATATATATACACACACATATGTATATCTTTATACATATATAAAAGTTTTCTTCATATGAAATATTATAAAAAATCTCTATGAGGCTTTGTTTAGTAATGAACACAAAAGTGAAATGTGCCAATCATATAAGAACTGAGCATATATATATATATATTTTTTTAAAAGGGCAGTCTTTGGATTTTAAAAATCAGATAGACTAGGCATTGTGAATACAAATCTTCTACTCCTGGGATCATTTTGTTCTCTGTGCAACCAAATGAGATTTAAATAAATCCACTGATCCTATAGGGAGGGATGTTTAGGCATCAAAAGGATAAAGCACTGAGCCTTCAACCCCTCATTCATGTTCAAAAAAAGATCTCCTGAATTTACATTTTAGCTTCCTTATAACAAAGGAAGGAGGCTAGGAAACATTTGTCACCGATATAGTCCAATCATTAAAGAAAAGCAATATAGCTTCCTTTTTCATTTTTTATCATTATTGACTGTCTTTTGTATTTATTAGAAATATTAACTGGTAACATTCCTTTGAGATTCAATTTTTATCTCATAGTTGTACTAAAATACAATTCAGTCTATATGTACATACATTCTTGCTTTCTGTGTTCAATTCATGTTAATAACTTTGATATTATTTACCTGCATGTTACAAGTGGGCATCTTTTTAAATCAACAACTATCACATTCACAATAATATCGGCAGATAAAGTTTATTATTGTATTGTTTAGATTCATTATTAGTTTGACTTCTAGGTACTCTCACATTTTTAAAAGCAAATTATTCAATAATAAATAGCATAAAACTCTTCTATAGCATCTGAAGTAGATCAATAGCCTCCCTGTCAAGATGTCAGTCCTAGAAAACAAAATCATTTAAACTGTTTAGCATATTAAGTTTATTAAATTATCTATATATCTATGATGTATGATGGTTATAAAGTAGTTCTTTACAGTCATTCACAAATGTTCTTCCCAAATGTTTAAGATGAGAAGATTGGGTATGACATTAGAAAATCAGCAAAATTTTTGACTCAGATAGAATGTCAGTTTCCTTGGGATCTTTTGTGATTGTTTCTTGAAATGACATATTTAAAGTGATATCATATAAGTACATATGACTTTTTCTTCTGTAAAAAAAAAATACATCTTACAACCCAAATCACAGTAATCAATATAAACCTATTGATTTGAGTGAGGAATAAAATAACTTATAAAACATGTGTTGAATATTTTAACCTAATGACTCTAATATGCCAGTGGTTAAAAGAGAACACATCCTATTGCATTTATTTAGATTCAGTAGTTTTAATCTACTTTTACTTATAAATGTTTCTTGAGTGTTCATCTATACAAATTATTTCTAAGATTGTTAGCTAACTTGCCTGCTAGGTAAATGCAGATAAAGATATCTGCTAAGTATCTAATTGGGCAATGCATGAATGTTTTAAGCATCAGACACCATATACTTATATAATGCTCTACAGCTCTATAGTTTTTTTTCTAAAATTGTTGTGTCAAGTGTATCCCACTGTAATTTGAGGTTTGAGACAGGTCTTTAAATAGAATATCATATTTCTTCCTACAGAACATGTTCTCCTTTCCTCTTTGTACCACAAAAAAACTATACAAATGGCTTTTTATTTTTTGACATAGCAGTACTGGTATAGTCATCACCTGACAGACTAGAAAATTTCACATTAGTGTTTAAATATAAATGGTCTATAATTTTTTTAAACAACACATCATAATCATCTTAATTTACTAATAAAAATATATATAAACCAATCAATATCAACTACAGTAAAAAGAAAGTGAAAAATTTAACCTTTATTAACGCCTAAAGAAAGATATGTGATGTCATTATGGCCCGATTTCTACCCTTTGTGCTCTCATTATGTAGAAAAGGATGCAGTTAGAACACATATCTATGCATAGATATATGGCAGAATAAAGAAAATTTATCACACCTCTATTATGGCCAAGCAAACTAAACAAAAAATAGTTATTACAGATAACTACAGGAATCCAGGATTCTATCTAGAAGGAGTAGCATTTGTTGTAGATATTGAATGTTAACAGAATGCTATCAGAACAAATGGGGTCAAGTAGGAAAAGAATCCTATACAGGGAGAATGAAGCAAACAAAATCATGGGGTGAGGGTATACTACAGAGAGATAAGGCTAAAAAGTAAAGATTGGAGTGATCATGGCAGGTCATATATACCCAGAAAAAACTTCTTTGGTTTTAGAGCAAATGAAACAGTTTTAATACATTTTGAAGAGAAGAGTATAGATGGTTTCATTACTTCTTTTAGAAGATAACTCTGGAGGTGATATGAAGGAAGGTCATTCTAGATGATTATTTTTGAAAGATAATTTTCAAACATAACTGATGCCAGAACTCTTTGAAATATATGAAGTGCTTTTCAAGTGTAAAGTATGAGGGATCAATAGGGAAATACATAACCTGATTTATATTGATGATATAGCACCATTTCAAATATTAAGGACATTCTCATTATTGCATTTGCCACTGATAAACCTGTAGATCAGCACTTTCTAATCTTACTTGACAGTAAAACTCACCTGAAGTATTAGTTTCAAACAAGTATATCAAAACCCTCCAAACCAGAATCTCCTGGGCAGGGGCCTAGTAAGCTGAACTTCTACAAGCTCTTCAAATAATTTTTAACTGAAAGGAATAAAAGAAACATTGCTGTCTAGATCAGTGCTTCTCAACCTTGCTAAATGGAGATCCCGATTCATTAGGTTGTGCAGTGGACATTCTGGGTTTCTAAGAAACTCTCAGGTGATGTTAATGATGCTGACTTACAGACCACACTTTGGATAGCAAGGGACTAAACTGCTATTTCTCTATGAAAGAGGAGGGTTTGTATTGTACATATATTTTCTACCTCCGCCAATGACAGTGCCTGGATGCAAACACAAACAAAAAGCAATAAACACATCTAGCACTCAGACCTTAGGTTCTAAAATCATTTTCATTTTAAAAGAGTCAGCTCCTTGGAAGTGTTATTGATTCCAGACTAGGGCGGGAAAAATACAGGATGAGCCTGCAGCATCTCGCACCATAAGGTTTTAGAAAGTAAAGACATGCTCAAAAAATGGTGGTGGTATGTCAAAAGGGTACAGAAGCTAATTTAAAAAGAGCTCCCCATGGCCAAAGCTGAAATGATTTGGACAAAATAATAAAAAACAGTATTAGATTATATTTATAAAATAAAAAAAAATTATATATATATATATATATATATATATATATGATGATACTAATATAAATAATTGTGTAAACAGTGAGGAAAGAACAGGGTTTCCTTAAAAAATAATTCTAATTTCTCTAATTTTCAATAAGGAAACAAACTAGAAAATAACCAATAGAACACCACAATAATAATTGTTGGAGACAAATTCAACACATGAATACTAAAATTAGTAGTTAAAATATGAAGAGAAATAGGATATTTTCATAGTCTTAAAAATATCTCCCCCAGCACATGTAATATTGAAGAAGAGAACAGTAACTGTGTAGTGGAAACACCTGCCAGGCAACATCTTAGCCAAGCAATTAAGGTTAATGTCACTGCTAACAGACACAACAACCTCATGGTTAATATTAGACTATATTACTTCTGTGGCATTCTTGCCAAAAATGTAATGAGAAAACATTTAAGAGAACTCCAAATTAAGGGATAATCTGCAAAGTACTTGATCAGTTTTTCTCAAAAGCACGAAGGCAAAGGAAGACAGAAATTGGCAAAGAACAGAGTCAGTTAAGGAGAATAACACAACTACATGGGATGTGGGATCCTGGTTTGGATCCTATAACAGAAAAAGGACATTAATGAAAAAGCAGAGGAAGTCAAAATAAATCCTGCATTATAATTAATATATTATACCAAAATTACCATATTGATTTTGGTTACTTTACTATGATACATAAGATGTTAACATTAAGAGAATCTAGCTGAAGGGTGTATAGGAACACAAATACTCCTTCTGAAATTTTTCTGTAAGTCAGTCTAAATTTTTCAAAATAAAAATTAATAAAGAGTTAAAATAATTATTCATGTTATTTAAAAAGCATTCCATAAATGTCTTCCTTTTATGAAATTTCTAAGAAATAGACTGATAATCAGCATACTGTTTACATAGACTCCCTCCTTTCTTACAATGATTGTTATCAAAGCTTTAAGTCTCTAAAGATGCTTGGAAAAATTGTCTCTGAATAATTGTCTAGACCTTACACTGTTGAAATTTCATATGTAAAAATTCTGTATTAAAATTAATGATGGAGATTATTAGTAACATAGAAAAAATAATACATTTTATTATTTGTGTGATAGGCATATTAGAATCATTTCACAAGCTATATATATATATTTTGTTGTTTAGTTTTGTAAATATAAATATTACTTTTTAAATGTAGTAAAAAAGTAACTAGTTTTTTTATTATAAAATAAACTGGTTTCTAAAAATAGATTGCTCAGAAGGAGCATGTTAGAAACCTCTACAAATAAAAATAAATCAGTAATCAAGTGAAAGAAAATAAAGAAATTTATAAAGGCTATGTAATGAAAATACATTATTTTCTACATTATAATACTATATATATTAGGAGTTTAAAGCAAATATATTTATGTGGTTTTCATTATATATAACTCTCATTTTTATATTGTCTATTAATGATGTATCTTTTATTTGTTATAACAGTAGGTAGAATCTAAGGTGGCTTTAAGATTCCAGCCCCTGTGTTTGTTCATGCTCTGTTCCATGTGGGGGGAACCTCTGAATATGATGGGGTAGCATGTGATTTATTTGATAACCAGTTGTCTTACAGTTAATAACAATAAAAAATATAGAAATAATAATATACATAATTTAAAAAATTTAAAGCTTATCCTGATAGGTCTGACCCAATCAGAAGAGGCTTTAAAGAAGATAAAACAACAGAGAGGAGTGTTGCTACTCGCCTTAAAGTCTAAGGCTCCATGATTTCTACAGATCCAAGGAAATCAACTCTGTCAATGACCACCTGAACCCAGAAGAAGCTCAGATGAGACCAAGTTGGCCAACACCACAACTGCAGCCTTGTGAGGCCCTGAACAGAGGACCCAGCTAATTCTTTTCCAAACTCCTTATCTGCAGAAATTATAATCCTTGATCTAAACACCTGCAACAAAAAATACTATATTTTAAATAAACTTATGTTATTCCCATTCTAGTAATTCGTATTTTCCTAATAGTATTCTGTTTTAGAAATGAAACAGCATTCCCATTTTCAAAATCATTGAAGGGGCTATTCTAGTATTTATTGTTTCCTCATTTTTATACATTTATAGTAAAAATATAATATTGAATTGATATTTATATGAAGAAATACATAATCACAAAAACAGTATTTTTGTAAATAGAAGAGCTTTTTGTAGAAAATTATAAACATTACTATTTCTAAAGACAGATACATTCTATACACAGATACTTGACAGCTAATATATCTGTGTATATTATATACATTCTAGTTAAATCCATACAAACACACTAAAATTTAAAGACATAATTTTAAATAATTGAATAAGATTTCTATCATTGAGACAATAAATTTTAAGGATTATTAAACTATGCCAAGAACTGTGAAGAATCTTAGATTTTACTCTATTTATTAAGTAATAAGTAAACCAGACATTTTCATGAATACTGGCAGAAGGCACACTTCTGGGCGAGAGACAGAGGACTTTTGTTACTTGAGGGAGAGCAGTAGCTAGAGAATCAGTATTTTCTTGAGCCCAATTCCCCTAAAGTGATTGAAGGATGCGTGTAACATCTGGAAACAAAGTAGGTTATGTTATAGGAGAGGCTTAATCTTAAAGAAATTGAGAAATTGAGGGTGTTTTTTGTTTTGTTTTATTTGTTTGTTTGTTTGTTTGTTTTAAATGGCTAGTCAGCATGCCTGTCCTTTGTTGCAGAAAAAGAAAAAAAAAAGATCTCAAGTTTTCAAGACCATAAGCCATAAAGAAGATACTGTCTCTTCCAAGGCTGATTGGTATACAAACAAGCATTCTTAAAAAGATACTAAAAAAGAAAGGCATTCAATATGTCTGTTTACGAAACCTACAGAAATGTGTTAGTCTCATAGAAAATTGTTTTTCAATATACTTTTATGAATTGCTGTATTTGTCACATCATCATATTCACTTTGTATGGAAGAAAAGAGATGCATCCAGTTTTTCATTGTTTATGAAATGAGCATTCCTAATTATTATTTGTATTATAAATTTGTTGCTGGTATTGATTGTATCCTCTGAGTTTTTGTTTTGTTATTTTTTAAATGAAGTCCAACCAGGGCTGCATCTCAGATTTGCTGCTTATGTTTGTGTCAACATTTATTTGCCTGAACTTTATGTAGTAAATCCCAGTGACAACAGCTTTGGACACTCTGCAGTGAATCAAGAGCTTTACAGTAGGGGGATTTCTCAAAATTTGAAAATTTCAAGAGTCTCGTACCTAACATTTGGAAAAAAATATATTCCTTACCAATATAATTCTTCATATTAGTAATAGTAAATAATAAAGTTTTCCTATTGTCCTCATAAGATTAAAAAACTTCTTTCCAGAGTAAATATGTGTCTTTCCATGACTAGGTTCAAAAAGTTATATCACACCTAAGAGCAAAAGGCTGTAATGAGTTTAATGAGATGACATCAGTATTTGTGTAACATATCATAATGCTGTAGTAGCAACTGCCTGTACTGAAAACTGAGGTTTCACTACGTGTCTTCTATTGTCTTAGAGAAAAGGTTAACATAACCAATTAAACATTTTCATTGTAATCTCTAGCTATATTTATTCATTCATTCATTGATTATTTGTTGAGCCGCTATAACCAATTTGTAGCAATTGTCTTAGATCTTATTTATAAATGTATAAAAATCATCACAGCAAATCTATATGACTCTCAGAATAATATCTAGTCCAAAAGTGAGACAATTATATATTAAAATACATTATTTTATTTCATAAAATGGGACATATAATATGAAAAAAATTAAGTTTGGCTCAAGTTGTGATCTAATGTTTTGAGATATAACTGATTCCAAATTTTAAGTTCAACATTCATGATGTGATTGCTTTCTTTTCTACTACTGTAAACATTCTTAAAATTGTATGCTTGCAAATAAGTACAAGACATAGATAATACAGTAATTGCATAAATAACCTAATCAATAGCATATTGGTAGAAATATATAAAAAAAGATAAATACTTTAGATCAGCGCTGTCTAATAACATAGTTCTAAACACATGTAAATTTAAATTAATAAAAATTAAATAAAATTAAAAATTTAGTTCTTTAACCACACTTGCCATATTTCAAGTGCACAACAGCTGCATGAGACATCACAGAGAACATTTCCAATAGCACAGAAAGTTCTACTGAACAGCATTGTTCCAGATAGGATATATAAAGTGTTCTTCAAGAGACTCTAAAACGATATTACATCAAGATGTAAGTTAATTAAATGCCTGATTATTCTGAGAATATATTTTACAGTATATTCATGCATTTAATTTTATAAATTGCATTGAGGTCGTTACTACAGTTTAACTGCATATCAGGGAGATATTAACACATTTTATTCATAATGTTTTAACTTTTTCAGGCTATGGCTCATCTGGTAGACTACTGAAAGAAGCCCAAAGGACCCATTTATTCCTTTCTCGCAAAAACATATATCTATACATATATCTAAACATATATGATAAACTATATTAGTCTTCTGACAAATTTCATATTTTCCCCAAATTTCTCTAATTGAAAATGATCTAACTCAAAGAGAGAACTACCACTAGACGACAGAAATTAAATGATAGATGAGAAAATAAAAGGTCTGAAAATCAGCCGTACCAATTTATTAAAAAAATCTAAGCTTTTTAAATTAATTTGTTTTATGATATGTACATATATGCTATAAATTTTTATTTGTATATATATTATATATGAAAAATATAATTTATTTTTGTAGTATGCATTTGGAAAATAAAATATCAATATTACTTATTAAACTTTCAAGGACCGTCCTGAAGGAAAAATAATTTTCTCACTATTTGCAAAATATTTTACAAATGCAGTAATGCAGTAACAACTAATAGTTCTTTAATTTCTATTGTGTGACAGACTCTGTACTATGAACTTTACATGAAATATCTCCTTAATAATCTATATGTACTTCTACATACCTATGGAAGATCTTAACTCCCTTGGAATCCTTATATATATAAGAAATAGCTATTTCACAATAAAATGAATGTTAAAAACTAAAAGCTTTTAACTGGAATAGTTCAGTAAAACATAGAAATATATGTGGTATATTAATAATTCTGTTTGAATATGCAATCAAGTTAATCCAATTATATTCATCATTCTAAATTTCAATACCAAGAACAAGGCTGGGGGCATCACCCTGCCCAACTTCAAATTATATTACAAAGCGACAATAATCAAAATGTCATTATATTGATGGCAAAACAGATACACAGACCAGTGGAACAGCGTCAAGAGTCCAGAAATAAACCCATGTTTATATGGGCAAACAATTTTCAACAAAAAAGCCAAAAATATACAGTGGAGAGAAGGAGTCTCTTCAATAAATGGTGCTGGAAAAACTGGCAACCCACCTGCAAAAATTGAAACTAGACTGTTATCTATCACCATATACAAAAATTAACTCAAAATGGATTAAGGACCTGACTATAAGACCTGAAACAATAAAATGCATAGAAGAAAACATAAAAACCAAACTCATGAACATTAGACTTAAAGAAGATTTTACAAGTTTAACGTCAAATGCAAGAGAAGTAAAAGCAAAAATAAATTAATGGAACTACATCAAACTAAAAAGCTTCTGCACAGCAAAAGAAATTGTCAACAAGGTAAAGAGACAACTATCTCAATAGGAAAATATATTTGCAAGCAAAACCTCTGACAAGGGCTTAATATCCAAAATATAGAAAGAACTCATACAATTCAATAACAACAAAAAACAAATGATCCAATCAAAAAATGGGCAGAGGACCTAAACAGACACTTCTCCCAAGAAGACATACAAATTGCCAACAAACATGAAAAGATGCTCAACATCATTAGCTATTAGGGAAATGCAAATCAAAACCACAATGAGATACCATCTCACACTTGTTAGAATAACTGTTATCAACAGAACAAGTAATAACAAGTGTTGGAGAGGATGAGGAGAAAAAGGAACCTTCATATGCTCCTGGTAGGACTGCAAATTGACACAGCCTCTATGGAAAATGCTATGGAGGTTCCCTAAAAACCTAAGAATTGTTCTACTATATGATCGAACAATCCTTCTACTCGATATTTACCCAAAGACTTGAAAACATACATCCGAAAAGACATTTGCACATGGATGCTCATGGCAGCATTATTCATGGTGGCCAGGACATGGAAGCAACTGAAGTCCTATGATAAATGATTGGCTAAAGAAGCTGCAGTACATATATACAATGGAATATTATTCATCCATAAGAAGGGATGAAATATTGCCATTTACGACAACATGGATGGACCTTGAGATAATCACGCTAAGTGAAACAAGTCCGACAGAAAAAATTGAAAACCATATAATATGACTTATATGTGGAATTAAACCTAAAAGTAACAAACAAACAGGACAAACAGACAGAGACTCAGGGACACAGACAATAAACTAGTGGTTACCAGAGTGTAGGGGAAGGGAGAGGTAGATTACATAAAAGGGTTCAAATATGTGGTGACAGAAAGAAATCTAACTATGGGCAGTGAACACAGAAAGCTAGATATTATATATATGTCTTACTGTTAAATTGTACAACTGAAATGAGTGGATTTCGTTAACCAATATCACAATAATAAAAATTAATTAAATATCAACAAATAGAGAAATTAGGAAGTTTCTAATACGTCAACCCTTTGAAGGGAAAAATGAGAAAGGAAAAGTGACATTTATTAAAATAAATAAGATATTTTAGGTTTACTTTATTCACTGTGATAATCTTCAAATTTGCAGGGGATATAAATGAGTCATTCAACGGTTCAGGAGAAAGGGTCATTGTCAATTTTGTCAGAGAAAATTATAGAATGAGATTTAAATACTAAATATCGGTAGATTATCATGGCTTTTTAGTGAACTCATCAAGTTTTCAAAACTAGACTGAATAATAAATAAATAGTCATACAGACTGGCAAGAAATTCTACTGGTAAATAGGAATGTATTTTATTTATAACAAATGTTTTCAAATCTGAAAAAAATATTTGGTTTGGTTGAGTGTCTGTGGGTGTATCTGTGTGTGTGTGTGTTCATGTATGCATATGTGTATGTACATAAAAGCTATCTATTGCTTTGAATGTCCATCACATTTTGTTTTTAGCTCTGAGTTTACTGCTCGTCACAGTAGACACCCTAGGAGGTGATGCTCATGCTAGAGCAACAGGGTCTCACATTATTTCTCAATAGAGAAGTGGGGAAATAGAAGCACGGATTATGTCTACCAATTATCATTATCATCAATGTCTTCTTTATCATTTCTAACATTAATCAAGTGTTTTAAGTGTGACAGACATTTTGACAACAACTTTATATATTATCTTAATTCTTAAAACATCTATGAGCTATGATCAATTATTGCTCCCATTTTATACAAGGTAAAAATTGCCATTACTAAATTATTGTGTTCAGTGTTTGTGGTCTTCCTTTTCCTGCAAGACTAGAAGGCCATTTATCTGCTCTTTTCATTAAGCTATCACAATTGCCTAGAACAATGCCTGACATTTAGTATGCACTAAAAAAAAGCGGATGAATGAAGAAGATTCATTTGTTTATGCCCTATGATGTTCAATAAAACAAATCAAACAACTTAACTGGCTAATTTCATGTTTATTCCTCTAATAGTTATCACTGATTGGTGCACATGAACCTCTACCACCCCTGCTTAAGACTTCTCTTTACATTTACCTAACCCGGTCCTTAGTTTTTCTGTTTATTGAGATCCTTGAATAATATATCAATTTTCAAAAATCAGTGTTGAAAATAAACATTATGAACAGCTTTAAAGTGCTTAAGAAAAGTGGGGAATCAATATCATTGAAAATAGCTCTGGAATGAGCACTAAATATTGACTCCACCTTGACCTTTAGCGTGCTTAAGTATTCTTTTATGCCTAAAAATTTGTAGTTCTTAAGTGAAATCTTCCCATCAAATTTTCTCATGTTTTGAACTGAAATCTAGTTCAGAGTGAGGGAAAGGGCAAATTGAATTTCAAGATCTGAATTAAAGAAGGGAGTTATATGTATTCAATACTCTGTATTGGGTTGAATAATGCCTCTCCAAAATTTGTATTTTGAAGTACTATTCCCCAGTACCTCAAAATGTGACCATATTGGAAATCTGACTGTTACACATGTTAAAATTAGGTCACAAAGGAGTAGTGTGGGCTCTACCTGAATATAACTAATATTATTATAAATAAGAGAAATTTGGAAACAAACAGCATAGAGGGAGAACGCCACATAAAGCTGAAGGCAGAGATCAAGGTGATGCTTCTATAGGCTAAGGATGACCAAAGATTGCCAGCAAAATGAAAACTAGGGTAAAGGCATGGACCAGAATCTTCCTCACAGCCATCAGAAGGAATCAGCCCTGTCAACTACACCTTGATCTCAGACTTTCAATGTGTAAAACATGAGAAAATAAATTTATCTTATTAAAGTGACCCACTTTGTGGATCTTTGTTAAAGTAGTCCTAACAAACTAATACACTAATACTCCTCAGATTTTGTTAAATTTGTCATAGTTAAGAGTAAGTAAATTGTACCACTCAAGATTTATTCTATTAAATATTGAGGCATATGTCAAAATACACATGAATGTCCAAAACAGCCACCAGTTTTCATTACTTTTTATCTATCAAGTCAATAGTGTTAGATATTCTAACCTTTTGGTTAAAACGTAGTACATTTCAGAATACCAGAAGCACTCATAATTAAATGCATAACTAAAATCATATGTAAAACCTTCCCTTCCTACGAGGTTGGAATTAATCCTACCCTGATCCCCTCCATTAGCAATGATTATTATGATTTATTACAGTCATTCATTTCACCAACAACATATTAACAGAAAAATCATAAAAATATCTTCAGGCCAAAATTTATCTATACCAATATTTTTTTGAAAGATAACTAACTACTTGATGTATAAATGCAAAAGCTCAGGCTGAGTCTGATGCCAGTGCTAATATTTATATATTATGACCCAGTTTATCTATTTAAGTGTCACATTAACCCGCATAGCTTGAGATGCCCCAGTGTTATTTCAGAGCAGAACCATATATACACCACTGAACATTATTATCTCTGAGAGACATAATAATTTCAGGAAATGAACCATTAAATTAGGATTTTGTTATCCCCTTTTTGCTGCATATCCATGTCATTGATTTTCTATGAAATGATGCATAGTACTTTAAGAATAAGAGTAAAAGAAAGTTATTTATAGACATATTAAAAGTAGTTTGTTGATAATCATACAGTGAAAAAGTGAGATACAGAATCTATTCAATGTAAATATAATAACAACTGTAGAACATTACCTCTGGCAAAGAAAAGATAAAGGCATAATTTGGGGATAATATATTTCAAGTGTATACATTTATTTCTTCTATGTTTAAAACTTTCAATATTATTTAATATCCATCCAAAAATTAAGCTTACTTTCTTTCAGAGACAAATTTCTGAGCAAAAAGAAATTATGATCAAATAAGATCCACATAATATAAAAAATATAGTACCCCTTTATAAGACTCTTAAGAATCAAGAAAATCATCAAAAGAAAAAGACATCAGTGTAATTTAACATTAAATTTAGCACATGTTAATTATTGTTGCATTCAAATAAGTTTAAGTGCTATGAAATAATAAATATATTGCTAATATATATTGTAGTAACTAAATTATGTGTACTGTCTCAATACTCTGAAAAAATACACAAAACTTAAACCAAAAATTTTAGCCAGTTTAACCATATTGAAACTAATAAGTCTAAAATATTTAAAAATTGTATTTCTATTTTCAGCAATCAGCCAGAAGATACATATTTTATAATAATGTGAATATCACAAGATGCAAAAAAAGGAATTAATTACATTTTAGACAGGATTTGTAGTCCTGTATACACATTCTATTCTAGTCTATATTTCTTATTTTTGAACATTTTTCCTGTCTTCCTTCTCAGCTTATTTTGATTTGTGAAGAGATATATATCAGATTTAAAACATAACTTTGAAAATTCAGAAATATCAATGTTAGTAGTCCCTGTTTATACTATTGTGTGCATAATTTACAGCAGGATGCACACTTTTGTATCTAGTTTCACAGTATTTAACATGTGCTAGTCTTCAGCTCTACATTCTTGCCCTTCTCCCCTCATGCTCACAGGAACACACATTGATGCTGCTACAATATGCTAAGCACATTGTATGTATATCTCTAATGTTCACAATGAACTTGCCATGTATGCATTATAATATCCATTTTATAGATATACAAACTAAAGTTCAGAGAGCATTTAATTGAAATGCTCAAAAATTACAGATAGTATTTGGTAAAGATGAGACTCAAACTTTGATTTAAATTTACATATTTGCACCTCTACAGTCTGAGTTCTTCCCAACATACATGGCAGCCTTGAAGAGAGTAAAACGGTCATAAAAGAATAATATAAGGCTCAAGGATGTTTATAGAGAAGGAAAATGTCTGTGGCAAACAAAAAAAAAGAACACAGATTTTATAATCTTCCACAACTGTTTTTGAATCTTATTCCTACCATTTATTAAATGCATAGTTTCCAACAAGTTACTTGGAAGCTAAGGCTCAGTAGCTCATCAGAAAAGATCATGAGAATAATATACCTATTCACAAAATTACACTAACAATTAAATTGAAACAAAGAAGGCATAATGCCTATCAGAGAAGACAGTCAATCCTTTACTTATTTCCTTCTCAATAGTTAAGGGATTGATATTAGATATTAGGTCTTATAATAAAGTATCAAAGGGCCAGCACACTTTCTTCTTCCCTCTCATTGCCTCAAGGAGTCGCCACTCAAAGGTGCTGAGTTAATAATGTCTAGGAGGTGGAGATCTAGGTACTAACTTCTGTTCCTAAATTATCTGCAAACAAGCTTTTCCTTCATCCATTTTCCTGTGGTTACTCCCTGGAAAGCAAGTGCTTTGGAGAGTAATTTAGTATCATCTATCAAAATGTGAGATAGGCACACACGGAGCCATTGCATTTCTAGGAATAAATCCAATGGAAATCCTTTCACATATGCCAAAAGGTGTGTGTACAAATTTATTTACTAGAGTACAGTTTGTAAGAGAAAAACTATTAGAATTTACATTAATATTTCAATGAATATTTGTTGTCAATTCAACATCACCTTTCATCCACACTCTCTCCCATAATACAGGGGAAGAGCCAGCAGATAGTGCCAGTGAAAATCACTTGAATGAGATTTGGGCTGTGAAACAGTAAGATAAGCCGTTATTCTCTGGCACTGCTGAGGACAGGCACAAGGACATTGGCAGACAGCGGGCTGGACTTGAGGTTTTGCCAACAGCTTTCAGGCATCCTCCTGAGGATTAAACATGTTTATACCAATGGCAGCACAGATCTGCAGTATCAACTCACCTGCTCTGCCTGCACTTGTAGATATGGTGACAGAGAGCCTGGGTCTCTCTAACATTTGTTCCCCCTGCCCTTCCAACCATTGCATAAGCCTCTAATTTTTTATATTAAAATATTTCTTACTCTAAATAAAGTGACTTCTATTTTTATGATAGAACTGTAACTGATACATGTATATGCTGGGAGATAATTCCTGAGTGTGCCTTTTCTGCATAACCTCTGAACAAAGGGCAATAACAGCTTTGTGCAAGAATATTTGCAAAGCTACTCCAGGGCAGGTAACAGATTGGCATACTTTCCAGGGTCTCTTCCCCTCCACAGAGGCATTCTAGAGTAAGAAAGCCAGGATGTCCCTTCAGGAGAAAGGGCAGATTTGATTTCTGACCAGGGTAATAGAGATGATATTTCTCTGTGGGGCAAACGTTGGGCAGGTTTGTTAGCAGTTCCCTTATAAAATTAGAGATATTCCTCCTCTGGAACAAGAATCGTATGTTCAAATATTACCTGGACTCTTTCTATATTGTCTCTGCAGGACATGGGGGTTCCAAAGGAACCACTCTGAACATGAATGTCATGCTGTTTGTTCGGCTGTGAGTAATAAACTGTCTAGATACACTTGGGCTCTTTGTTTCCTATCTTCCAAACCCATAAATTATGACAAGCTGGCCTAGTACTTGTTTGCTGTTTTGAAACTATTTGGCCACTTGGCAATATACTGGAATACCATGCATAATTACAATGAATAAGATTGATATACAAGATAGAAATTGGACAGCTGAGATTCCCCAATTAAAATGCAGATATTGTCAAATTGGATCAGGCTGCAAGAACTAACTGTATACTGCTTAAAAAAGAAAAATAATCTTAAATATAAAGGTATAAATTGATTAAAAATGATAAAAGAATATATACCATGCAAATACTAATCAAAAGAAAGTAGAAGCTATATTAATACTAGTCAAAATAGACTTGTCCGAAAATAATATTACCATGTATAAAGGTTATTTCATATTCAGAAAGAGATCACCAATTAAAGAAACAGAAAAATCTCAAATGTTTTTATACCTATTAAAAGAACTTCAAACTACATAATGAAAAAACTGATAATAAAAAGTTATATTACAGTCAAAGATATTCAATCCTCAATACTCAATACTGATAGAATAAGTAGACATAAATTCAATAAGAATGTAAAAGAGTGGAACAACACAATTAACCAACTTGGCGCACTGAAAATTTATAGATCACTCTATTCAATAATAGAAAAATATTCATTCTTTTCAAGTTCACATGGAACATTACCGAAAGACTATATTCAGCACTTTAAAATGAATTTTATTAAATTTAAAAACTTCATCACAGAAAATATGTCCTTTCACCAAATACAGTTAAAATGAAAATCTGTAACAGCAAAGTCCAAAAAGTTTGGAAAATAAATAACAATTAAAAATAACCCATCAGCCCAATAAAATGAATAAAAGAGAAATTAGGAAAATATTTTAACTGAATAAAAATAAAAATACAATATATAAAATTTGTTGATTTTTTCAAAAACAACACGTAAGGCAAAATTGAGAGCACTAAACACCTATATTAGTAAAAAAAATGTTCTAAGGAAGCACATCTAGTTTCAATCTTATATCATTTGAAAAAGGAGAACAACTGAAACATAATGTAAGTAAAAGAAAAGAAATAATGTAGATGAGACTAAGAATAAATGAAATAGGTAGCAGAGAACTAGACAAAATAAATGTAACTAAAGTTTGTTCTTTGACAGAATTAATGCAATTAATTGATAAACATTTAGTTGAAAGTGGAAAGGGGGAGGGAGTGAAAGAGAGAGAAGGAGAGAGATAAAGAGACAGAGAGAGGGAGAAGTAGGCAGAAAATGCATTTATCATATTCCAACGTTCATTCCTGATTAAAACTCTTAGCAAACCACTCACATAAAGGAACTTCACAGCGTGATAAAGGATACATACTGAAAAATATAAAGCTAACATCATATTCAATGATAAAAGACTGAATACTTTTCCATGAAGATTAGAAACAAAACAGATGTCTGCTCTTACCAAGATTGTTCATTACAGTATGGAGGTTTCTAACCTATGAATTAGGCAAGAATAAAATATAAAAGGTATCCACATTGTAAAGAAAGGAAAACTTTTATTTATATATGACATAATTATGTTAGAATATCTAAAATTACTAGAATAAGTAACTTTAGAGAGGTTGCAGGATACAAGAAATCATGCTCTCTATATTGGTGACAATCAGGGCTTGAAATAAAATAATGCCACTTACAATAGCAATAAAAATATGAAATAGCGATAAATCTGATGAAAATGTGAAATACTTGCATTGCTGAGATAAAAAAGACTTAAATTGATATACTATGTTCATGGATAGAAAGACTTTATATTATGAAAATAACAATTCTTACCAAATTCATCTATAATTAAATGTAATCTTAATCAAATTTCAATCTGGCTTTTTAGAGAAAACTGAATAATTGATTCTAAAGTTCAAAATGAATTTAAAGAACATCAAATAGCCAAAGTGACTTTTTAAGAAAATCACAGGACAAAGGATAAATGCTGTGTGATTTTAAGATATATTTTGCTACAGTAATCAAGACTGTGTGCTTTTGGCATAAAAACAAGCTAATAAATCAATGGGATAAAATACAGAGACCATAAATAGATCCACAAATATACAAAAACTAATTTTAGAAAAAGTTGCAAAGGTAACTCACTGAAGAAAGAATAGTCTCTCAATAGGTGGCTGTGAAACTTTAAAGAGAAAACAAGACCAGCAAGAAATCAAGAAGCACTGAGAGTTGGAGAACTCAGGTTTATTACGCCAGTGGTCCCAGAAAGAGCTAGTGCTCTGAAGATCTGGGCCCTGAGCTCAGGGGTCACCTTACTTTTATAGAGCTTAACAAGCAAAGGCAATACATCTGTTATTTAGACAGAACAAGTAAAGAGGAGGGTGAATCTTCAGTTGATCTCAAGGCCACCCATCCCTTCACCCTATTTAGGTATTTTTTTTTTTTTACAGCTCATTTGAGTCCTGTGAATCTTAATTTCAACTTTACAACGTCCATGGGTTTATTTGTTAATAAACCAATCAGAAGATAGAATTTACATGTCTATAGAAACAGACATTATATTTCATAAAATTCCTGGGTTTGAAATGAGTAATTTAAGAAAATGAACTTTTAGAGCTATACTAACTAGTCATATAAATGACAGTGATTAAGAGTAAGTCATAAAAATACTTAGATGTTTTTAATTATAAATTTTTAAATGCTTTATAGAAAATTATTTCTTTGATTTTTCTTGATGATATCTGAGGTCCCCTATTCAGTATTTCAGCCTGTCATTTATCATAAATTCTCTTACTTCTATATCCTGGAAATTTCTTAAAATTATGGTCTCATCTAAATTGTGCTTTATTTAAAATGATATAGTTTCATAAATGAAACTATTTATAAAAGATTTTAATCATTAAAATAGCATATATTTATCCTTTTGAATCTGTCTCCTTTTTGTAAAGAAAAACATGTGCTTTAGCAAAACAAATATTTTTATGGGGATATATTCTCACTCTTATCAGCAACGGGAGCATTGAATCCCTTTCTCTTGTTTCTTCAATTTGATTGTACCTGACTGTTCCTAGGAACTTTTATAAACAGTAAATTCTATACCTAAGCTAGTTGTTGAACTGACACTTTAAACTTTCCTAGGAAAAATCAAGTAGAATCATGATCAGGATGTGTTTTATAGCTATATATCATCAATACAGAAATATAGCCTTAAACAATAAATTTAAAATATATGTCTATATAACTGTTGGTATTTGTCTTAAACTTTAAATCATTACATAAAACATCTATATCCTTTATATTTAGTTCACCATAATAAAAATTATGAATAAACTCAAAATATTTAATAACTTATCAATTGAATAAAATTTCCTTATTATGTATAATTAACATAAATGCTTATATATATTTTAATTTGCTTTTAACTTTTAAATTTTAATTTATAAATTTGATTTTATTTTTAGTGTATTTTAATTTACTTTCTAATAATTCATAATTTACTTTAAAAATGAGAAATAGCTTTGTTTATCAATTTGGGTCTACATATGTGCTATTCAAAGCATGCTCCATAGACCACCAGTATTGGGATCACCTGAGAGTATATTAAAAATACAAATGCTCAGACCCCATGTACTGAAGCAAAGCCCCTAGCAGTGGGGCTCAAGAACCAATCAGTGCTTTACCAAACTCTCCTGTGATTTGTATAGACACTAAATTTGTGAAGCACTAGACTACATACATGATTATTTAGAAAGTTTTTCTCTCTTTCCTTATGAAGTCTGCAAGATAGCCCCCATGGAAGATATGACCTTCCCAGTATATTCTAATTAAGAATTAAATATCAGGTTCCTTATTATTTCTTAACTTTTGAGACATGAATGTTTTAATTCAAAGAGAAAACTCCTAGGTCTGGTTAAAGGGCATAAAAAAAGTTGTAAGTATTAATACTAAAAACTGAAGTATATTAGTCTCTCACTTCACAGTATTTTAAAATACTAATGAGATCAGAACCAAGAAAGGACTTGACTTCACAACCATTTTATATAAAATGATTATATTTATATTAAAGGCAATATATATTTACACTTATTTTACTCCTTGGTGAAATTAATCATTTTATTTATATCTGAGAAACCCAAATTAGGAATAAAAATTATCTAAAACCAATTCTAGAGATTTAAAATATATGATAAATTAACCTGGAATATATTCTAGTACTTAGAATAAAAATTTTATAAATATATTCATTCTTTCCTTAATTGATTTAAAAAATATAAATATTTTAGGAGTTTTCCATTATTTACAAATACTAAATATTTTTTATTTCCAGTTTACTTTCAACATAAAACAATTTAGCTGTTAAAACAATTGCTCGAGGCAATGATATTTTCTTTGCCTTTCCATAAAAACTACTATAGTTTTCAATTTCTTTTTAAATACTCACTAGTTTCAAATTCTGATATTCTAGAACACCTTCTACATTTACATATAAAATTACAGACCATGGTTTTATTGAAAGGTAACTATGAAAACATATAACTTTTAAATTTTCTTTAAAATCTTTTCTATCTTGTTCCACATTGAAGGGTATCAAACTGAAAAACAAAAATTATCTTCATAGTAAAAAATTATCTAAAGGACAAGTCTTTAATACTTAAGCTCTCAGCTTTGGAATTTTATTTCGAAGTCTGAAAAACATCAAATATAGTTTTCTGATGCAATAATTAGAATTTGTCTATGAAAATACATAAAATAGATGCATTATGAGAAATACTGTCAATCTCAGCATTATTATACTTCCTGGTAGTAATAAAAAATCTATAATCAAAAATATTCCAAATATTAATACATTTTTCCATTTTATAAAAAATAATATTGACTACAAATCATTTGCTTATTAGATTAATGCTTAAGAAACTATGTTATTAAATACTGTGTTTCATGGCATATTTCCTTGGATAAATCTACAGTAATGTTTTAGCTTTCTATTGTTGCAAAACAAGTTAGGACAAATTTAATGCCTTAAAATGACACCCATTTTTTAGCTAACAATTCTCTTGGTGAGAAATCTGTCATACAATAGTTGAGTTCTGTCCAGAGTTATCACCAAGCAGAAATCAAAGTATGAACTATGCTGGTTCTCATCTGGAGTTTCTGGGGGAAAATCCACTGCCAAGTATTCCCAATCTCATAAAAGTTAAGCTCCTTGAAGGTAAAGTAACAAGTCCTTATTTCTTTGCTGTGTCTCAACTGAAAATTAGCAACTAGAGGCAACTCTCATTCTCTGCCATGAGGCCCCTCTTCCTCATGCCAGCAAGAAGGTCATGTTTGGAATCTCTGAGTTCACCCTTCCCTGACCTCTACACTAGGACTTAAAAGTATCCCATGATTAGATCAAGAAACGAGGATAACTGTCTTATTTTAAGGTCACTGATTTGGGACATCACATATACAAAATCCCTTTTGCTTTGTGACTTAACCTAATCATGGAAAGGAAAGCCATCATATTCAGTCCTAGGGGACAATATATGGTATATGCACTAGGAGGTGAGTATCTTAGAGTCCATCTTAGAATTCTGCATATCATAGTAACATTTGGCTTAACTGGCATAATCATAATCTTGATAGTATTTTTCCTCTTAAATTATATCTCCTAAATTATTGGTCATTAATGAAAATATATTCTAAATGAAAGTAAATTGCTATGCATTTTTTAAAAATTATATTTTATTCTTAAAATATTTTTCTTTAACATTTTCAAGACTCTCCTTTGATATTTGAAAAAAATAATATTTTCATCTGTAGTTGATTTTCAACCTCTTGTATTTAGCTGAAACTAAAAACAGATATGCTAGAAAAACACATAAAAAGGTGTTCTCATTGGAGAATTGTGACCTTTGAGATAGAGACAAGCTTGGCTGAAAATCGATACTCAGGATATCTGTCTGCAAAAAATTATTTAAAGTTTAGTCATCACTAAAATATGGATTAATATTTTAGCACATTCAAGAGAAAGTATGTCTTTCCTCTTTTTAATATTTATAAAATATACTTTTGAGCATATACAGGATTCAAAGAAGTACTCATCATCTGTGAATCTGAAAAACAATAAAAGAATATAATATAATGAACTGACTCAAAGACACTGAATGGAATAGGTGTAGAGATAGGGTTAATGTGAATCACAATAAGAAAAAATTAGATCTACAAACCACAATAAAAAATAAATTAAATACAGATAAAACAAACAATGTTTTTGAGAACTGAAAAATGCTATTAATGGTTCTCTGGAAGATTACTGATTAGCATATCAATCTGAGTAATTTCTCAATAGATAAAAGCAGTAAGTTTGTAATATTTATTAGTCAATCTTTCATAGTCTATGCCAAAAGTTGTAATTTTTCTCAAGCATGAATTAACCAGATAATTGGATTAATTTTCCGCTTCACTCTTGTTGTCTTAAAGTGTGAACATTATCATCAACATAATAATACCTGAAAGAATTTCTTTAAATATGCATGTTTCCTACAGACTATTGCCAAATTTGATTTATAGTTATTTGATGTGGTCCATAACTAAGAGAAATGAGAGAAAATCCTGGTTTTAAAGTATACCTGACACATCTGACAGAAAGGTTCTTCTGTGTTTAAACCTGTGTTTACTTGTATATTGATATTATTGAATTGTTATATAATGGTTATTTTAATATTACTTAGCATTTGATGGTTTATAAAGTGTTCATACAGCCATTACATATTTTGGTTGTTGTACTAATAGTGGAGTAACAGTTATAGTCCCATGCTTGTGCCACATCAACTAATACAGAAATCCAGATTCAGTAAATTCTTCCTCCCCCAATTTTTAAGGGAATCTATGGAATCATATAGGAAAAAAAATATAACAAACCTTCCCAGATCACAATTTCATAAACAATTACCCATTTAATAATATCCATTTTGGCAGACAATGCCAAACTACCAACATGCACATGAAGAACTAATGTCCCTCCAAACACCAAAGTTTTTGCAGTAACATGAAGCTTTTTTGCCCAACTGTGTCATCATTTACAAGGCGTTCTCTTGAAAAGGATCAATTGGTCCCCATACAAACACAATTCTGACAGTCTCATTCTGCCCATTTATCAAGCAAGGCTAACATGTCAAGGTATTTTTAAATTCCGTAATTGAACACAGATAAAATTCAATGCAGGACCTGCCTTCCTGTACATAAATTAAACTTACACACTTCAACTCAACTAAAATTACAGATGAAATTAAGGTATAAAATATTTTGGTCAAAAGGAGGTAAATACTTTAATCAAGGCCACACAGAAAGCAGGAAAGAGACATGGAATCCATATTTCCTGCTATGAAAACAAAAATTATTTAGAAACCTTCCCTAAAATAATTCTTGCCAATCATTTAGGTGATAATTATATATAACCACACAACATATGTATTTTATACATATACACACACATACACCATGTACACATTATATATCTCTTTCCTGCTTAACACTATTTTTCTTTGATAAAACTTACATCAAGTAGAACCCAACCAAACAAATCTGAACCAGGTCTTTTTATCTTTCTCTCTCACAATAATTACATCTTTCTATTTACCTATTGAATGTTCTTAAAAAAAAATGAAGTGTTAAATTAACCTTCTAAAAGTTCTCTCCCACCCCCAGAATGATTACAATTTATCATTTACATGTTCTTAAAAATTATTTAAAGAGTTTTCTTTAGCCACTTTCTTTGTAGATTAGTGCCTTTTGATCTATATAATCTAATAATAGTTGATGAGAAAAATTTTGAGATATTACAATACTATAATACAGTATTACGGATTAAATTATTTGTGCTCCTATATATTTGTTAACCTATTTTTGTTGTATTTTTGTAGCTGTTTGAATTGACATTTCTAGATGGAAGATTATACAGTTTATTAAATAAGATACTAAAGTAGATTTTTACAAGTTCAAAAATAATTCTAAAATATGTTAGTGTTATTTTCACTAAAGTTTAAATGAAAAGGTCTTTCTAGTTAAGACTTTGCAAATAAAGAACATAAGCAAAGCTCACGTATCCCCAAGGATTCTATTAAGAGAGCTATCTTGCTTTAAATCTGTTTCTTTTTTTAAAATACATCTTCAAGGGAAATAAATTCTCTTGGACAGTTTTTACTAATAGAGGCTAAAATGTGTTACATGTAATAACAGAAATATAAATAGTTTCGAGCAAATATCTATGTCTTTGCTCTTAACTATTTTTGATATAATCTGCAACATAAGAGATTGAGGAGCATTTATTCAGGATCTTTGTAAAGGAAATTGTTAATTTTCTGCGTGAAGGTCTATGTTCACACCTCGCACATTCTCAAAAATGGCATGTCTTCAGGACTGGCACTTGACCAGTGTCCACCAAGGCTTAGGTGAGTTCTCTGCTTTACAATAATTCAAATTTCACGTTTAAGTAAACCAGTGTATGAAAAGGTTAAATAATTTTACTGAGGTTACATAGTAAGCATAAGAACCTGGAATTGACCTGAGGATGTTCAGCTTCAGAACTAGTCCGTTAACTACATAGGCGATATCATTTACAATATTCAGTGGCACAATTGCATGTACGTGTGTGTGTATGTATATCTATTAATATATTTTGAAAAAACATTACAATTCAACCCCCCTTTCATTCTAGTAAATAGGAAGTCTAAAAGGCATAAATCTGACTTTATTTTCTATATAAAAAAATTATTTTAAAAAATGATGTGACCTTCATTTTTATCTTCTCTATTAAGTATGCATTTTTGCTGTGACATAAAGAAATTTTTAAAAAATCATGTGTAATAATTGAATTTACAGAAATAATATAAGATTTTACTCATTGTTTTTTGAAAGTCCTTCTTCCCTATGAATGAAGATTCCCTCTAGTCCCCACAAAAGTTTTGATTTGCCAAATTACATGAAAAGCTCAAGTAGAAGATAAACTGAGTTGGAAAATAAATTACTCTAATACTATCCCTCAATATCTGACTTTTAGAGATAAAATTTAAAGATTTGCCTGAAATTTTTCATTTTTGAAAGCCAATAACTCCCTCCAGGTACTGTACATTAGTATTTTATACCATCTAGTAATTATATATTGCTTTTGAAAATAGCTCTGAGATATGAGTGCAAGGAGGTATGGATAGTCTTTCTGAAAAATTATATATGAGCAGATGGATACCACATAAAATAGATTAATATGTTAATTGTCTAAATGGAAAAGCTTGTCATGCAATTTCAGGCTATTAATGAGATCAAGAATCTTGACTATGAAATAAAGAAGTGATTTTTATGCCCTTCATAACTAGATTTTTGCCCTTGCCACTTTGTCACTTTGTAGAATAATTGCTCCCATAGGAAAAAAAAATTGCTAGATAAGAAAACACTTGTTACCTCTGCACTGCTCAAAATGACTGTTTATGATAATATAAGTGGTACTCTAAGCCTGCCTTAAACACAAGCAAACAGCCCTTGAAAACACTATTTAAGTATCTGTTTTGTTATTAAGACAAAATAATTTGAACAATGAAGAACTTGTAACTTTGCATGTGTAAAATTTAATCTTCTCTGTGACCTAACATTGAAGATAAGCATTAACATTTTTATTCAGTTTTATATTTTAAAAATGTAAATTATTTTGTGTAGCGATGCAATTTATTTTCTTGATTAAAGAAAAAATCTTTAGTCAATTAGCTTTACATGTAGTAAATAAACATTCATAGACAACAAAATATGTATACCTGTCATAAGAACTCAAAGCACATAGAGAAGATCATGGTTTGCATCCCCTTATCAATACTATCAGTGTTTTCAATTGGATTAAATATGTGTAAAATTAGAGAAATACCTACCTGGCCTACCTCCAAGGTTCCTGTGAATTTGACAATTAGTGGAAATCTAGTTAATATATGTGAAAGTAGAAGTTAATAAATATTTTGTTAAATGAGTAATTTCATTCAATGATAATCTATTTCAGAAATTTTCCTAGATACTTGTAGTAGAGAGAACAATGGACCTCCAAAGATATTCATATTCTAATACCTGGAACTGACAAATATATTATGGTACATGGCAAAAAAGAATGAAGTTTGCAGATGCAATTAAAGTTAGTAGTAATTAGCTGACCCTGAGATGGGAGATTATCCTGGATTATCTAATTACACCAGCTCTCAAATGCAGGAAAAGAGGCAAAAAATAGGGCTGAAGCGATGAACATGACAAGACTCAAATTGCATTTACTGGCTTTGAAGATAGAGGAAAGGGATCATGAATCAAAAAATGAAAGGTGGTGCCTAGATGCTAGAAAAGGCAAGGATTAGATTCTTCCCTAGTAACCTCAGAAAAGAAAGCAGCCCAGCTGACACTTTTCATTTTAGCCAAGTGAGACCGTTTTGAAATTCTGACTTAAAATTAAATTGTATTGTTTTAAAACACTGTTTGTGGTAATTTATTATTGAAGCAATAGAAAACCAACACAACAATCTCACAATGTTAACTCTTAATTCTCAAAAGTCTTCTAAGTATTCTTTTCTATTATTCACAAATGAGAGAGTATTTACTCTCAGATATATGTTATTTATAAAAAGAAACACAGTGTAACCCATGTTTGACAAACTCTAAATCAGTTCCCTTTCTACTACGTCACAGTACTTACTAGTTGGTTAAATATTAAATAAAAGTGTTTTGAAAATACACAGCTTTACGTAAAGGAAATGAATATTAACATTGCTATTGTTATTGGTAGTAACAATATTATTAAATAAAAGAAACTAATAGCATATTATATAACATGAAAATATAAGTCATGAAATTTCATATGTGCATCATGAAATAAAAATTTGTTAAATTAAGTAGTTATCATTTTATCAAAAAATTTCCATTAAACATCTCTCAATACAGTAGAATATTTTAGCAAAGAAACTCCTGAATTTTTGAATCTGGTAGTCCAGGCAGACCAATCAGAGTTTTAGTTTTGTTACCTTCTAAATGAAAAAAAAAAAATGTTACTTCATGTTACATTGTGAAAATTAAATGAAAGAATATATAGAGATCTGCCAAAGTAAAAGGTATAGATTAAAGTTCAAGAAACATAGGATATTATCATTGTCCAACAGTTTACTCAAATACATCCTATAATATTTGGATGTTAGAGAAAGAACTATTACAATAAAGCATAATTTTTAAAAACTAAGCTCTTTCTATTAAACATAGTGGATTAACTAAAAGCATTTATCTTGTCTCTCTCAATCCCTACTAAAATGATTGCAAAGAATATTTGAAAAGGTATTAGCCTACAAGAATAAAGAGAAAGAGAAGAAATGACATAAGATGAAGAATGGAAAATGAAAGCAGATACAGGAGTGGGAACTGACAGAATAATAGAGAAAGTTATAACCTAAGATCCTACAGAACAGAATTACCACTGAGAGTCAGATCATCCTGCCCGCTTCTAGGGAGGAAACTGGACAATTCTCTCCAGAAACATAATAATTATGTATTTCACTAAATTGTTCATTACATGAGAAAGCAAACTGAAGATGTCTGAAACAATAATTAAACATGAGAAAGGAAACAGTAAAAATTTTGAGGAAAGAGTAAATTTATATTATTTTCTAAAATAAAAAGAGAGAAAAATTATTAGATTTTTTTCAAAAAGTCTTGTGTAGCATTGAGGGTATATTTGAAGTTCAGATCAGGTGTTTATTACGATAGTGTAATTTCACATGATAACAGAATGGCTGGCATATCACTGGCTACAAGTGGCTAAATTGAATCACAGATGGAATTTAATAAAGGAGCGGATCAGAGTGGAAGGAATAAGCAGAAATTGATGAACCAGGGAGCAGCACAGAGAAAAGGTAAAAGGCAGAAGATAAAAAAACAATTTGGGAGAAAATGGCACAATCAAAGATCTAAAATTCTAGATATAAAGACATCTCAAAAGACTGTCTTGAACACTTTCAGCTCCTCCCTGCATATTCTCACATGAGAGGGGAGAAAAACTATCTTTAAACTTTACAAGTTTACAATATTGACAGGAAAATTACTATATCATATCTTTCTTTATGTAGCTATAGTTTGAGAAAAATAATTTACTTAAATAGTATACCTTGAAAACATTAAAAATGTAACTGATATTTTATTAAAATATATTTTACCATATATTTATTAATCATACAGAGGTGTTTATAATTCAAAGATATTTATCAAGGATCATTTATGCATCAGGCATTGTGCTAAGTTCTAGTAGACAGTAAGAAACAAAATATGTTGTTCCTGTCCTCATAATCCTTATAACCTCTTACTAATTTATTTAAAAATTAGTGTATTTCTCCAGTTTATATAGCTTATATTAAATAATGTTTGTAGTTTATGATTAAAAGTAGATTCAATCAATTTTCTTGCTTTAATTTTGTATATTTGTTATAATACTAAATTCACAGAGATAGTATTTCATAGACTTTAACTCTTTAACACTAAAGGTATTAAATCATCATAAATAAATAACTATAGCATTCATTTCAAACCTACAATATTAGTTTATTAAGATAACTAAACAATTTGCTTTAGAATATATCAGCACTGATACAAGAAAAAAAAAACATCGGGTTCTATAAAACTTTGTTCAGGTACTATTTCACTGTTTCTTTGTTAAAACAAAACCTTTTTTTTTTCTTCATTCACCTCATGGCCTTAGGTGGTGGCAGCACAAAGATGCTTATAAAGAATCTTTATATAAAGCATTTTGTAAGAGATACATGACAACAGATCAAACATGAAACAGACTTTGGTGTCTTTATAAATTATTAATTGATAAGGTCTAACATGTATTTTGGTGACCAAATATTTAAAAGCAGGTGATTTTTTAAATCACTTGTTTACTATGGGCATAATAATAATTTTTAACCAATATAAGTAGTAGCAAATAAGTATTAATGAAAATTTTTTAACATTGCAAAACCCCAAAACTGATCAGAAGTTTTTATAAATTGTAAATTTTCAGATAAAGTTAAAAGGTGTTAAAAGGTGTTTATACAATAGTAAATCAAATGAAATTGTGGTTTAAATATTGTTAAAAACTAACTCCTCCTACTCTTGTGCTTGGAGTAAATTTTTCAGTATCCCTTCTAAATTTAAAAATTATCTTTGTATAATGTGTAATCACTATGTTGTACACCAGAAATTAATATAAATTTGTATGTCAACTGTAATTAAAAAATAAATTCTAAAAAATTAAAAAATTAAAAATTAAAATTGCCTTTGGCTTGTTTCTTTTAAAAATATATGTATATATTTGTACATTGCTTTAGCTATCCTCATTTCTTTTCAAATAGGCAAGGCATTTGATAAATTTTAATGGAACTTATGGCATTAAAATATGCTTTACCATGTGTTTCTCTTTGATTTTTAATTCTACTTAATATACAAAATATTCAGAATGACTTTTTTGGAGGGGGTATTAAATCAACCTGATGAGCGACAACCAAATATGGAATGTGTCTGAATCATTATTTTTGCCAAATAGTACCTTCAGCATAAACCAGTGGAGAATAAAACACATGTGAAACACACTGTGATTTTAAATTTATAGTCAATTCCACCCCATCACCACATGTATGGTGATCATTATTATTGTCATTTTCCAATCTTGGAATAATAAAGTAAAAATAAAGTACTATAATGACTTGGATAAATAGGAAATCATTATTTATAAAGACAGACATGTACTTATAACTGCCTTCCTGCTATTTGTGGTCACAAAATGTTACTTAATGAACTTAATGGCTGGCTACACTACTACAAATAGCAGGGTAACCCAGGGGAAGTCTAGATATCTAAGCAATCTTGTAAGACTAGGACATTGCTGCAAATAAACTCTAGGGGTAAAACATCAATTCCTCTTTTGCATTGTATAATCTGGAAATATAGATGCAAAAATAAATTACTGTACATAAATTATGATTGATATTTATTGGAATAACATGGTTTAATCCCAACTTTTTATGTTTAGCCCAAAGGGAGCTCTTTGAGTATAGAAGGTTCTACACATCTTCAAGCTAAATTAAAGTCTAACATTAAAGTTAACATTTAAGACATCATGAAGATTTGTGGTACTCTCTAGGGCACACTGGATCCATAAACCAAGGAAAGGGTCCATAAATGAGTCATTTCCTTCTCAGACTGAGTCTTGGTGAGTATCTTTTAAATTAATGATTTCAGAAGGCCACTAATAGTTGTGTGGAATAGGAATTACCTGGCAGAGGTGAAGTAGGAGACAGAATGAATCAGAAGATAATGAGAGGTGTCTTCTGTTTCTGGACAGATCTATGAAAGGTGAGTCATAACACAGTCATTGAATATTATCTCATGAAAGTCCATCACCATGGGTTTCTGAAACTTTTATTTCTACTTTTATTTAAATATAATAAAATTATAAATAAGAACAAATATCTAGTGAGAATAGGTTAATACTAACTCAATTAACACTGTGACAATTAAAATTAGCGACTGAACAATTAATTCCTGGTTATATGTAAAGTTACCTGCCAGATGATTCGAGGTAAGCTTCATTTCATTTTTCTTAAGGCTTTTTAAACATCCAGAAATAATTTTAAATAGCCAAAGGCAAATCATATTATTAACAACATTTTCAATCATTAAATAATTTTTTATAATAGAATCACCTTATAAATAGAATATCAATATTTTAATAAACTAGGTAGAAATTTAGAATATTATTATTAATATTATTGTTCAAGATAAAGGTGTTAAATAACTTAAAGTTATATAAAAAAGACATTTCAGATAATAAGGAGAATGAATAATAGATTAACAATTTCTAATAAGTAATATATTTAAGAGTTTAAATTCCCTACAAAGTACCATTTTAGGGGCCCATGAAGATGACATGGATGCATATCAAGCACATAATTTTTATAAGGGACAGTAAAGCATGGATAAAAATGTCAATAAATTGTGCAGCTAGCCCAACAGGGCCATCTGTGCCCATACTGAGCAACATGGATCCCTTGGTAAACTTGTGTGGTCCAGAATGAGTACCGATAGGACACTTCTGAGTCCTTTATCTGGATGGCATTTCCAATATAGGACTACAATTCCAGAAATCTCTGATCATTTGTTGTTTATTTCTTCAATCTGATCTTAGGCATTCTTCAATCTGATCTCTAGTTTTGGAGCTAGAGAATATTTGGATTCAGGGACACACCCTGGGGCTCCTGGCTTCCTGAGAGAGACTATTACTCCCTCTTTGTATTTCCCCCTCTGTGTCCCCACAGAAGATCCAAAATACAGCCAGTCTCTGTTTGAGAAAGATCAAGCAAATCACCAACTACATTATATCCAAAATCTTGTTCTGCTAGGGTGTGTTATTACAGGTTTTTACTATAACAGTGAAAGAGAGTGCTGCCAGCAGAAAACCTTTAGCTGTCAGCCCTTTTCAGAATCAACTAAAGAGAAATCTCCAGGGCAGCCAGATCCAATTACTGGTCAATGCAAGTATAGTACAAAGGCCAGAACCCTTCACTCCGACTTAGGCTATCCTAGCTTCAGAAGTTCCCATGGGATCAGATGAGGCCTTTGTCAAAAATGAATTGCAGCTCTACTTCTCCGTCTGCCTAATTCTGTGTTTTCCACCCCATTCCATAATTGGTGATACCCAAATCACTCTCTAATAAATATCCAATGTGCTATTCGGTATCTTGGGAATTAGAACCTGTGAGGAAAACATTGTTAAGGCAAGGAATGATTAATGAAAGGGAAGCAGCTAACTTTTAGAAAGGATTCAGTTTAATTTTATAACTTTATCTAGAAATGTTTAGCTACCTAGAAACAAGAATACAGAAATCAGGCAATGGTGTTTATACAGGGTTGGAGTTCAGAAGTCACTGTGGATTAAAGAGGAAAGGAGAACAGTGGACCCAGACAGACCTGGTCTGGATCTGACTTTGTCACTTTGTAGTTGGGTGGCATCAAGCAGCCTATAAAATTCCTTTGAGCTGACCTTACACTGACAGCCTTTGGGATAAATTTGGTTTTGTTTTTTACCCACAATGCAGTTAAAAACATGATTCAATTGCCAACATTAAATATAGAATATTTCATAAAAATCCACATATCTAGATTCTCTTTATAAACCTATAACTGAGTAATGGTTAGTGCCCATGACTGTACAATAACAACCATTGTAGATAAGTGGCAGCTGTTCTCTTTTTACTAAAGAAAAGTGTTCTCCTATACTGACTCAATTTCTTATTGTTTCATAGCTATTTCCATCAACTATATTATTTGATGAATTATTTTGCAATTTAAATTATATAAAGGTAATGTAATCTTTCTTTTAGGTAAAGTTACTGCAAATAAAAATCTTAGCAGAATTCCAGATATATAGTAGATACTTGCTGTGGACTAAATCATGTCCCCCTAAAATTTATGTCGCAACCCTAACCCCCAATGGTTTTGAACATGGGGCCATTGAGAGATAATTGAGTTTAGAGGAGGTCACGAGGATAATGCCCTTATAAGAGACATAGGAGTGGTTAGACTGTGTTGGTTAGGTAGACGAGGTAGGAAACAGGTGAGTCCAAAAGGGACCTGATGTCCTGAAATTTATTTTCAATGAATTCTATAAATGACATGTTAATTTATATGAAATGTATCCATTATAAATTTATAGAGAAAATGTCAGGATGTCTGATTCCTTCGATTGCAATCCAACCATGCTGGAGAAAAGAACACAGCACTAGCATCTGGTAACAACTACTCTGAATTGCTGACAGTTTTTTTCCTGAAATAATCATTAGTCTCCAGGAGTCTTTTTCAATTTAAGCTTATCTCAGTGGCAAGAAAAAATAGAAGTTGTAATCTTAGATGCATCCTTTATTTGTTACTTAAGAGCAAATGCCCTCTATATCATCACTGTTTTAAATAATACAATTGGAATTAGGCTTGAAAATAAACATTTACAGAAATAAAAACATCTCAAAATCAAAAATTTTAAACTATGTATTTCTAAACTAAAATCCAACTTTTTCACTTTTTCACACTTCATAAAGCAATAATCGCATATTAAGAATATGTACCAAATACTTAAACTGTCCACACTTGAGAATGTAAAAGACACTGCCAAGTGATATTATATAAACACTTTGCTACATTTGTGAAAGAAATAGCTTCAGAGTTTGCTAGATTATTCTTCCAAGAAAAGAAATAACAAATCAAAATGCTGATGTGCTTACACAGTGTTAGTTTACTACCCATTCTGCTCATTATTGCTAACAGAATCCCTATTTTGTCTTCATTTACACTTAGTATCCAGATACTGAGTAATGAATGAACCATAATTGCTCCAGTGCAGTTATGACCATTCTGTATCCTGATTTTCTAGTTTCATTTATGGATGGTCATATCATCCTATTCTGTCTATAAAACCTAAGTGTACATCTGCTTGTAGGGTGTCTTGGGAAGCTTTTGCCATCCTGATAAAGAGATGAAATGTATGCTGTTGCTTTGATTTTAGATATATTGGTTGCTGAAGCAATCTGCTGCCTAACAAAACCAAATTGTCTCACTTTTATTTTAAAATAATAGCTAATGCTTATAAAGAGCTTAATATATGTCAAACACCATGCTGTGTGCTTTATTTGAATTTTATCTCATGTAATCTCAACAACCAAACCATAGATATAAATATTATCTATGTTTGTATCTGAAAACATTGAAGCACTGCAAGAAAAGTAAATTTTCCTATGGTCATAAAGCCAGTCAAAAAAGCTGAGACTGGACCCCAGGATTGTTTAACATCAATAATATTATCTTATTTATCATATTGTAATGTTTCCCTGTATTTGCATAGAAAAATGCCAACTGCTCAAAAAGCAGATGAAGTTACCAAAACATTAAGCAATTGGTAGACTATATTTCTCCTGACACTTTTATATAATTTTTTTACATTTTTAATTTTTCATAGTTAATAATTTGAAACTCCATTAAGAGTTAATGGAGTTTTTTTTCTCTAGTTAGAATTTTTTTTTTATTAAACGTATTGGGGTGACATTGATTAATAAAATTATATAGGTCTCAAGTGTACAATTCAATATTACATCATACATATATTGCACTGTGTTCACCACTCAACGTTAAATTTCCTTTCGTCACTATATATTTGACTCCCTTTACCCTTATTTAACTTCCCCTTGCCTCTTTTCCCTCTAGTAACCACTAAACTGTTGTCTGTGTCTATTAGTTTTTGTTTGTCTTGTTTGTTTATTTCCTTCAGTTTTATATCCCACATGTAAGTGAAATCATATGGTTCTCAATGTGTCTGACTTATTTCAGTCAAAAAAAAAATTTATCAGTTTAGCATGATAATCTCGAGATCCATCCATATTTTCACAATTAGCAGTATTTCATCTTTTCCTATAGCTGAGTAATATCCCATTGTATGTATATATATATACACATACATACAATGGGATATTATATATATATACCACATCTTTATCCAATCATTTATCGAAGGACACTTTGGTTATTTCCATGTCTTGGCCACTATGATAATGCTGTAGTGAATGAACATCAGAGTATATATATCTTTATAGTAATTCTATTCTGAGTTTTATGCTAATTCTATTCTTAATTTTTTAAGGAACCTGCACACTATTTTACATAACGGCTGTACCATTTTAAATTTCACCAGCAGTGTATAAGGGTTCCTTTTTCTCCACAACCTCTCCAACACTTGTTACTACTCGTCTTGTTGATAAAAGCCATTCTAACAGGTGTGAGGTAATATCTCATTTTGGTTTTGATTTACATTTCCCTGATAGCTAGTGATTGAGCATCTTTTCATGTACTGCTGTCTTCTTGGAAGAAATGTCTGTTCAGGTCTCTACCTATTTTTTAATTGTATTTTTTGTTGTTGTTGTTGTTGTTGTTGTTGTTATAGAGTTCTAGGAATTCTTTATATATTTTGGATATTTGATGCTCACCAATTACAGCCAATTTCCAGCATAGGTCCCAGAATCCAGGCCTTATAAATAGCCTTTTCTTGGGGACCCAGATGAACTGTGCATTTTAAAAGCAAAACCTCACATAACCTAAGATATTGCCTCAGGGGCTTCTAATTGAAATTCTGGGTGATATGACCTGAAATTCCCTCATCTGTTAAGACAAGAAAGATAGGGAATGTTTATCAGAAGGTGTGAAAAAGCACAGAATGTTGAAGAAGCATAGAAATGGCTATAGCTACTATATCAGCTATTTTCCACTTGCCTGTCCAGATCCATTTCCATACTCCATGGCCTACTATCTACTATGGTAGACTCATCTTCGTAAGACACTTCAACAAGCTCCTTTACCTACTGGCTTCCTGTTAGCTTTAAACAATGAGGACATCAATAGACATCAGAAGAAAGGAATAGGGCAAAATTATATCCCCCTGGCTCCTTCCCATGCACAACCTCCAGTTGGATGCACATCACTCACTAAGATCAAAATTTGCATAATGTTCACATTCTGTATAAGACTTTCTACTTTCTAATGAAGGTAATTTCTTCATCCATTTGTTCTTTCAGATTTAATATAGGTAACAGCCCTAATATGGTCATAAACCTTGTTATTTCCCTACATTTCACCCACATCTTTGCAATAGTATCTATTTAAACCCTCTTGGCTTACCAAATTTGCGTGTTCCCCTTTTTTTCCCCTGTAGAGACTCTGACTGACATAGTTATAGACACTATATTTATAGGTGAAATATCAGAAAAAAATTATCAAAGAATGTTGAAAAAAATAATTGGAGAGATTAAATGTCAATTTGTAAATTTCTCACATGTCTATTTTTCTATATAATTGCATATAACTGGAAATGGATGGACTTGTTTACATATCTTGAATTACCTTAGTTATGGAAAAATATTGAATGTGAATGTCAGTAAAGAAACTATATATAAAGACAGTAGGATTTCCTTGTTGTACTTGATTTTATATAAAATATTTAAAGACAAATTTTAATATAAAACATTTTATATTAATTGAAACTCTGTTGTTGAAACTCAAGTACAATGTCTTGCAAAAATACTACAAAATCAAAACTGCCATTTACAACAAAGTAGTTACCTCTGACCCTACCATAAATTACAGTATTTTCTAAAATAAATATTTATTTAAAATAAAATGCTTAAAAATAATTTTTTTGTTTACTGAATAATAACTAGGAGAACAAGGTGTACCCATCAGTCTAACATTCTTAAATAACTAACAAAAGTAAAAGAAAAAAAAACAATATGTTCTACTAGTAATATGATTGGTAGTAGGGCAACAAATGTCTGTTAATATGATATATTTAGAATCTTAAAATTCCTAACTTTGCATTCTCCAAAGCTTCCTGATCACTACAAAAATCTTTGCTGTATACCACAATTATTTTGGATGCAATCTAATGGTTAATAAGCAATTATGGGCAATGAATGATATGTAAATCCAAAGTAGGTATTAGTCACTGAGTGATTTTAGCTTAATTTCAAACATTATAAATGCCAACTGTAGAATAATCTCATAAGCCTTTTGGTATTTCTCTTTGAAATCTTCAATCTAGATTATTGTGAGTGAGGGGATGCCATAAATATATCAAGAGAAGAACAGATGACATAGTGCATACTTTTAAGTAAATATGTATTATATGTCTAAAAAATCAAGGCGCTATTAAATGTCATATAGGTTTTTATTTACATTTGCTAATAAATGAGAATGAATGTTATTAGTTATATAATAAAAGTTTAAATAAAAGTGTTTAGGTTTGAGATTTCTTAAAAACGTTTTTAATTTAAATTTTTATTTTCTATTATAATTCAAATCCCATCAATAACATCATAATAAACAATAACTTAGCAAAGTGGACTATTGTTCAATTAGCAGACTGAACATATTAAATATAATAGATATTCTAATTGATGGTTCTGTTGTGAAATCTAAGACCTGTGATATTTATCACCATGGAAATAGATAATTTCATTTTTTATTTATTTGCACTGCTATACTTCTAAAACAATATTTTGCTTAAGCCAGTAACTATTATTATCAATTGAAGTGTATACAGGACACTAATTAGTCAATTTGAGGATTACTAATTTTCTTCAGGTAACAGTGTTTAGCATTTAGCAATAACAAATGCATGATTTACATATTTTTTCTAAGTATGCCTTCTCTTATATTCAATTTATTCTGACATTTACAAAGGTAAAATTTAAATTGAAGGGTTATTTGCAACTGAAAAGAGTACAATCTCATATCAAGCAAGTTCTCATGGGAAGTAAATCACAAACAGCAAAAACTACTCATCAAAAAAACAAGCTTTAAATACTCACTTGCAGACAATGTGGAGAGTGGATCCCTATTGATCATGTTTAAACATTCTAGAAATATTAGATACAAATAAAAGTAACTGAATATTTTAGTAGAAGATAATTAGAAGTTATTCACTGCAAAAACATGTGTCTGAATAATTTTATATGAATATGTAATTTGTCTACACTTTTTTGAAGCTACTACCACCATGTTATCTAAGATGAAAACCATCAGGATAAGTTTTCCTTTGGCAAGTCTCTGGGTTCTCTATATGTCCTATATCAAAAACTGTTCCTTTTTAATGCCACTATGTGAAGCTTTAAAAAAATGTTTTATATAATATTTCACTTTAGTGAAAATGAAGAACTCAAAAGGGAGGAAAATGGATTTTTTTTTTTTTTTTGCTTAGTATATTTTTCAGCAAAAAAAAATACATTTCAGCAAAATTCCTACTGGGAAAACAGTAATTACTTAAATTGGCAGCAAACATCTGGCATAATAAAGAAGGAAATATAAAAGTCCTTCATGTAACCAAAGTGTTTATCAAGTTTTAGAACACCCTTGTTACTGCCAGATTCAAGGAAATATTTCATTAGGAATTGGCTCTCTTCTCCTCTTCACTAACTGAAGGTGCTGTCCTCTTTACTCTCCTGGGTGCTAAAGAAATCAGTTGCATAAACGGTATCATATTCTACTTACCAAATATCTCCATTAGTAACTAGATATGACAATATGTCAAATCCTTCAGCTTTGAGGCTAAGAAAAGTAAAAGCTGCATTCAAATATAGAAATATAAGTTCTCCCAAACATTGCTTTCAAGAACTTCTGTTTGGAAATTCTCCATTGTACCCTGGCTCCTATTCTTTTGGGAGTGTTTTCAGCTGGCTGGTTTGTATCAATATAATAGCAACATAAGCTTATATGTGAACTGTCCACCATGCATAAAGCCAAAGGAACAGTTTAGTTCTTTAGATATGCCCATATATAACTGATATCCCCAACTGTCATATTACTTTTAAACTTATTTAATATTTTTATTATTTAAAGGTGAGTTGAATTTTTAATAAAAAATATCCATTTATTAGTTAAAAAACTCAAATAGTACAACTCTCCCTGAAACACTCCTTGGGACACTCCACCCTCACACTCAAGGAGTGTTAATGGTTTGACATTTATACTTCTATGGTTCCAAAATTCATTCCCTGTAAGCCAAATCCTTAAAACAAACCTTTAACACACACACACACACACACACACACACACACACACACACACACACACACACAGAGAGTTCTGTTTCTCTAAAGAATCCTGACTGATACAGATATACTGTTATAGATTGATTTGCATTACCCACCCCCTACACAAGATATGTTGATGTGCTAATCTGTAAAATCTCAAAATGTGACCTTATTGAGAAAATAACAGTCACTATAGATGTACTTAGTGAAGATGAGATCATATTGGAGTAGAGTAGGCCTCTAATCCAATATGATTGGTGTCCTTATAAGAAAATAGCCAAGCGAAGGCATAGAAACACAGAGAGAATGCCCTACAAAGATGAAGGCAGAGATTGAAGTGATGCATCTAGAAGCCACGGAATGCCAAGGATTGTTAACCTGCGCTAGAAACCAAGAGAAACACAGAGCAGATTCTCCCTCAGAGACCTCAGAACCAATCCCACCGACACTGTGCTCTTAGACTTCTAGTCTGAAAAGCTATAAAAGAACAAATTTCTGTTGTGTTAAGTCAGCCACATTGTTATACATTGGTACAGCAGCTCTAGGAAACCTATACACTGAGGAATCATGTCACATATCCATTACCAACTGTCTTTAAAAAATAAAAAGAAAAAAGAAAGAAAAAGAAAAGCTCCATAATACTAAAATGTCAGCTTACTCTAGACTGCCTTTTTCTAACTTCTCAAGGGTATATATACTCTTTCCTTTCCCCAAATTAAAGTTCAGGCACAAAGCACAATAAAGAATAAGTTTTTAAAATTTACCGACAAACTACCTCATCATATGTACTTTAGATAAAAAAGTCACATGAAATGTTCAAATAGAAAGAAATTAACAATTACTATGAGGTGATTTTCAGCCATCACCATCACATCCCTCAAACCTTTCTCTTAAGATAGTAAATGAACTCCTTTTCAAGTGTTTGGGTGTTGGTCCTCTCTATCCCTTGCTTCTTTTTTTCTTTTTGAATTTTATTTTATTTTATGATTTATACTTTTTATTTAGCATTTGAAGGAGCCTTTTGGCTGCAGTCTCTTATCTTTTCCATCTTATTGATACCCACTCATTCTATGCAGTATCCAAAGCTGTTCGATATGCACGTACAATACAGGGTTCTACGTGTATATACGATACTTTCCCATCATCTACCAATGCTTTTTATTCTTACCTAGACATATCAAATTCTCACTGTTTCATGGCCTAATTCATATTTTAACAGTCTCTGAACGCTTTCCCAAAACACTCCATTTTTCATGTCTAACCAAGGTGAAAGCAATCTCATTCTGGGAAAACCTTTTTATCTTGATGTTATTTATGGCACTTAATTCTACATTTTATTATGACTATGTCTATAAGTGACAATTCACCCAATACACAAAGTTTGTTGAATAAGAAGTTTTATTATAGATATGTTGTAAATATTTAGGGGAAAATATATTAAGATAAAGGTAATTGGTAAGTAGACATCATGTCTGCTAAATCATTGGCCAACTAATATTTATTGAATGAAGCATCACAGGAAAGAATACAGTGAAGGCAATACCAATATATGACCTGTGAATAATGCCCACATTACTGTGAGTGTGCAATGCACATTATATAGTATACGATGGATGTTGGTAGGTACGAATACAGCAGGAATGTGCTCCATAATATATATTCCAAAGGCTGCTGGAATTGGATCTAGCATGGATGTTTATTTGGACAACAAATTATTGGTTCTCAGACCATACCAATTCAATTTTGATTCATAATCCAAGAATAAGGCTCAGAAATCTCATATTAAAAATCCTTGGCCACTCCCCTCTCCCAATGATTTTTGCATTCTGGAGTTTGAAAATGTTACAAGATGAGCACTTATTGAAGGAAAAAAACCAAGAATATATCTTTAAATGTTAAAAGTTGTTCATAAAATGCTACTATTAACTATAACCTTTTTCTAAATTTATTCTGTTTACCATCATTGCACAAATATACAGCACGAACACAAATGGGAGTTTCCAAGTTCTCACTGTTCACTAGAGGGTAAATCACATTAGATTATTACCCTAAAATCTAAGGACCTAGAGTCTTAGAACTTCTGGGAACCCTTCATATTACTAGCCTCTCCTAGAGTCCCAGCCTCTAACCAGGTGCAAAACTTCCCTTCCTTTCTAACTTTTGACATTGTTAGTGAAAATAACAACTCTACGTATTTGCACCAGGTGGTAACCTTGTGAGTCTGTGCTATTGCTTTATGGGCTCATGTGTAACAGACACATCTTAAAAGGTATCTGGGGTTGGAGAATGAGTGGTACAGAGATAAGAGGCATTTTTAAAGAGCTGATTGGGATAGACTATTGAGTTTGAGCTTGGAGCACAGCTAATGGAGTGATCTACTTTATTTGATTTTAGCTGCCTGAGACAGTCGAATGTACTATCAAGGTTTTGTCCTATAAAAGATCCTGACTTAGTATTCTTTAAAGCCCTCTTTACAACTATCATGAGATTCGTTTTAGCCTGTAATTGCACCCCAGAGTGATTGCCCTTGTCTTCTCCTTACTACCAGAGATAAGGGAATGTCCATTAAATGTCAACTTGAGCCACCTTCTTTAGCTCTTTTGACCTTAAATTTAGTTAAAACATAAACTATGTTTTCTAAGAGATGGCCTTATTTATTTGAAGATTTACTTAATGAAGAACAACTTAGCAAACATATCTTTCTGATAATGTTCCACTGCTATATTTATCAATTGCATAGAGTGGACCTTTCACAAATCATTTGCCTCTGTATTAAGGTCAATTTGTAAAGCCACATAAAATTTAGAATCCAATTATTTTATATCTAGTAGTCATCTTTAATTTGAAACCATTCTCTAAATTAATAACAAAGAAAGTATATCTGATAATGTTTAGCAGATGTGTATCTTAGAGATACACCTGGGATATTTTTTTGGAATGTCCTTACTTTCTAAAGCTTTCTCTAATTCATAATTCAAACTTCTAAAGTTTTTAAAAATATAATATACAAGTTATGTTTTCTTTGTTTTCTATTTTTCACAAATGATATATGTGAGTTTAATCAGTCCATAAAGTACTTCTGGTAAAAGAAATTGGATTAATGAGTAAACATAAAATGTCAATATAAAAATGACAATGAAAAGGTATGCACATGAACACATAACATATTCCTCTTTGGCAATGGCAAATAACAATGTTGTCTACCTGAATATAAATTGTGAAAAGATAGGCATTTTATTCTAAATTATAGAATGAAACATTTCTAATAAGAACACTTTCACAAGAGTATGTTGACAATTAAATAAACCACTATCCTCCATCTTTTGCTAATAAAATGCTGTCACATTACAGAACTGTATTGTCATTGCTTAACAAGAGGCATAGATAAAATGTCACCCAAGTATACCTTAAATACAATGAAATTCATCTCTCTAAAACTTATATCATAATTTATATGCAAGTGTATGTTTTATCTTTCTGACCTTTCAAGAACAAAATGTATATTAAATGTTTTAATAATTCTTTCTGCAAAACCATTAAAACATGCTCAATCAAATTTTGGCAGACTTAAATAGGCAATATACATATATGAAACACTGGATTTACAAATTATGCTTTGGAAAGCCTTCTGAAAATTAAATCCAGTGTGTTCCAGCCAATGAAGAATAAGAAATACCTTCAAAAATGAATTTAAAAAGGAAAGAGTAAACCTGAATAAGAATGACAATAAAGTCACATAATGTAGTATATTTATAAACATACCCTCTAAATATTTTCAAAATTTTCAATTTCCTCAAGTAGATGATTCTCTTAGTTGGGGGACTACAGTCTTGCAAAGGTCAAAATATTGAAAAGTATTTTGTTTCCACTAAAAATAACTTATATCCTTTATAAAAATATATATATATGCATATATATATATTAATATATATATTCTTTAAAAGTCATTCATTTTCTATCTAAAAATATATAACAAATTTTGTAGAAAATAAGTAATTGAAATTATTTTTCACTAAATTCTCTTGCTTTGACATTAGTTGTTTTAGACATATAACATTAGTCTACGAAAGCACATTTTAGCATACTAAGGCACACCTAGAAAAGAAACAATCGATTCTTCCATTATTCAGGGCAGGAAATCCCCTGTTCCTGGAGTTATACAGAAACTACGACTAAGAAATATCAATGAAATGAGAACACTGATGTCTCCACCACCTCAGCCCCGCTTTAGTAACTCACTGCATTTTATGCAAAAATTATGGAAGCAGTGTGTTACATTGAATTTGGCATCCTGTTGGAATCAGACAGCAAAAGTACAGCCCGAGGATGAATTGACTATTTCTTAATAGGCCCAGCCATGAGTATCCATACATCCATAGAGAACAAGAACTTAGAAGGAAATCATTTGGTAAGCAAGAGAGGAAATAACCTCTCTCTGTAAGCTTCACTTTCTTAGGTTGAGATCTTAAAGAGGCAAACTAGTTCAACCAATGCTCCTGGGCATTAAGGCTAAGATAGAGTTCTTTCGCATGAAAGGCAGCCCTTGAAACTCAGATTCAATGCCACAGGGGCAAACCATATCTTATAAGAAAACATGTTAGTTGCATGCTGTACTTGGTATTTATTTACTGATTATTATTCTCCCATCTAGATTTTGCTGCAGGATTTTGTTACAGCCTATTATGCATAATGTATATTTTAAATTTTCTTGAAAGAAAATACTGTTTACAGCACATTCCAAATGTATCTGACAAATTCTTTCTTTCTTCTTTCTTTCTTTCTTTCTTTCTTTCTTTCTTTCTTTCTTTCTTTCTTTCTTCTTTTTTTAAAGAGCCATCTTTTCATAAAAATAGATTGGAAAAAATGCCATAGCTTTTAAAAAAAATATTTTTTTAATATGGGATATTAAGGAAAGCTATTCATGTATCAACCAAATATATTAAAAAAGAGCATCAATGCTTTTCTCTTCTGGATCAGTGGGAGTACCTAAAGGAAAAATGAATATTATGGAGCAAAAGTCATGGCTAAAAATATGTGTATTAATAGAAATAGGGAGTAGTGGTTGACAGGCAGGGGCATCTGAAGGCAAAGAGGAGTACCTCTCCTCTCCTGTTTTGACTGGTGGGGGTAAAGAGGGGACTGTTGCTGTCAAGAATAGCATTGCATTTTTAAAAACATAGAAAATTAACTTCTTAAATTCTAAACCATGGGTAGGTTTTGATATTCCTATATCTATTTAGAAATCACATTGTTTTCAGGAGAAAAAAAAAACAGAAACAAACTTTAATAATTCCTTCTCCTGAAGAGACCTACTGCTATCACCCCTAGGTAATCTGTGATTTCTCTTATCAGAGAAAGCCTCCCAAAGTTTGCTCAAGCTATATATCTATGCCTAAGGGATGCAAGAGGCCATCCCACTGTGGAAAAACATCTTCTATTACCAACCACAGAGGTTAAAGACACAGGTTGATCATTTTAGGCAGCTCTAATGGAGAGAAGGACTCTAGTCCAACTAAAGGGCAAAAAATTGGGGAATGAAAATCTGAAAAGATGAGTTTTATCAATTGCAAAGCAACACCTAGTCCTTGGCAGGTCATTCTTCATGAATCTACATATCTAGACATTAATAGCCATTTTGCTCCGGGGCTAGTTTGCTCAAAATAACTTATATAAGCATACAGTTCTGAAAAGATGGAGATAAAGATAACCTCCTTCCCTCCCCAGTGAGAGTGAGATTTGCTTACTTTCCAGGGTATGCAATAAAGAATTCAACTTAGCCTCAATTTAACTTTGCCCTTGGATTTTAGAAGGTAATCTCTAAACTCTTGGAATGTTATGCCTGATAGAAGTGTTTTTGTTTGCCTGGGGGCCTTGGGTCACATTGGATAGTCTAACAATAGAAATTTGTGTTGAATTGGCCCACACCAGATTTGATTCCCGGTGGGAGCACTGGGTCACTGAGTTTCAGCTTGTCCTCAAAAGGGGCTGGAGACAAAGACCCGGCATGTGGGCAATCAATTATGCTTAAATAACAGAGCCTCGGAAAACTCGAGGTTCAGGTGTGCCTCTCTGGTTTGGCAGTCCTCTGCCCATACTGTCACACAGAGTTGCTGGGTAAACAAGGCCGTCCATGAGTCCACTGGGAGAGGATAATTGAAACTCTACAGTCAAAACTTTTTTGGTCTCTGCTACATTCATGCATCTCTTTCTTAGGCTGATATTAATCTGTATTCTTTCATTGTAAGAAGCCATGTCTCAAGTATAATGGCTATCAGTGGGTTCTCTGAGTTCCACACAGCAAATTATCAAAATTGAGGGTAGTTTTAGTGAACCTCAGAGATGTAATTCATGTCAGAAGTGAGAATAGTCTTGTGGATTATTACCTAACCTTGCAGAGGGTAATAAAAATAATATTTTCTCCAAAACAAAGGATGAGAAAATTTGCCAAAAGCCTAAATAAAAGATAAAATCATATAATTTCAGAGCTCTTCTTATATGTACCTTCACCACATGTCTAGACATCAGCTGCTCTCAACACATTGCCCTGTGGAAACTGAGACTCAGGGAACACTATGATGTTACTCTGGATGCTGCTTATGCTATAGGTAATAAATTATTTTGTCTCTGACCCAAATACTTCATATCTTTTTGCCAATATGTATGCAACTGTGACAGGCTAACTCATTAGTTTAAGTACAGGATAAAATCTCAAACCCTTTTATCAATTCTGACTTGATGGTTTAATACTGGTACTAACCATGGCTAGCCAATTGTTTATCACCCACCTTTAGAAAAATTTATTAACTAAAAAATTCGTTCTAAGAGTGAGCTTTGCCAGTTGGAAATGGTTTCAGTTACATGAGATACTATCTTTAAAATGCAGTGAAGAGACTTACAGGTGGAGTTAAAGAAGCGTATATCAGACATTCTTCTGATACACAGAAACGTTTCGCTCTATGCCTGATAAAGCAAACTCATTTTGTAGTGTGAAGGTCTATGGTACTGCTGCCACAGAGTGTCATGGGATGACTTACAATTTAAGATGACAACATCTATTTACTATGTGACATCCTGTGCACTCTCTTCGGACTTAATTAAAAACAAAACAATCACCCACAATGTTTTGCAACGCTTACTTCCCTTGGTTGCTAAGTTTTCCAAATCTAATTCCTATCTAGAAACATTTATGACTACAAGCTTTACAAATTTAGGCTTTAGTGCCTGTCTACAAATTGACAATCTCTTCCTATACAGAAAAGACTCATTCTCAAATAGTATCATGTGGCAAAGACTAAAAACATAGATTCACATGCCTAAAATTTTAATAGTAACTCAGTGTGTTCATTCTTTCAGCTCTATGGAAGGTCTCTCAGTATACAGGTGTTATCATTTCTATCCAAGAATCACTAAGGGAAATGTAAACAAATGATACAATAACTTAAAACATGGACAATTACATCTGAACTCCAAGTATGAAATTTATTCAGTCTCTAATTCTATAGGTCGACAGACATGTATTATCAGAAAATATATGTCAGGCAAACATAAGTTTCTATGAATCAAATTCTTAAAAATAAAAATTTTGAAGTAAATGTGAATATGTGTAAGGTATAAGCATAATTCATAAAAACAGCAATTTTAATAAATTACTTTTACTATTCTTCAGACCAACTACAATGTCAAATACAAAAGGTAGGGGAAAAAGCTGTTTTCAGGGAATTGTTCTCAACAGCCAGAGAAATACATTCTTTCAAATATGGTAACAGAGACCCACTGGCCTCTCAATATTGTTTTAACAGAAGAAACTCCATTAAGACTTCCGTGATATTTTAACTGGCAACAATATAACTTTTTCATAGTAAATATTTTGTTTTTATAGTTATGCAAATAACCCTTAAGCCTCCTAAAAGATAAAAGCATTTCCCCTCTTTTATCTCCTATATACATTTGCAATTTAGTTCTGATTTAATTTATATAGTGTTACCACAGTATGCCATAATTGAGACACCTAAGTGACTGAGACTATTTGCATCAAAACAATTTTATTATGTTGTATGCAGTTTAGCTAGATGGCCTTCTTATTACTGATGCAATTGTTATCCCACAGCAGCAGCAGAAAATAAATAAATAACATTTCTGAGCCTGACTACAATAAGTGTACTTCTCACTTTCTTCCTGCTGTGTGAAAACTCTATTTTCATATAAACTACAGACTATACTGGTGAACCTAATGGGAAGTGACAGTCCATCTTAAACAGTGTCATTAGGTAACAAAGAGAAATCTGAAGCAATATAACCCTTGGTCATTTTGATGACTGTTTCTTTTTCTTTCAATTTGAATAGATAACTGAAACTCTCAATCGGCTTTCTGAAATTTTGTGCTTTTTAATCTATGTTTCTTTCTGGATAGTTCTTACATCAATATTTTAAGCAAATGTTTGCAAAAATATGGTTAGTGAGATACTGAGTCATAAGAGAATATCACTAATGAAGCACTGTTTCCATAATATTATTTGTAGATTTTATAACCTCACAAAATCATACCAAACCAAAAAAGTAAATTGAGAAATATCTGGTTCCCAAATTTCCTTTAAATAAATGGTATTAAATAAAAAACTTAAGTAACAAATTTCAGAATATGCATATTAGGTAAAAAAAAATCATTGTTATTGAATATGTAATAGACCATTTTCAGGAAAAGGTTTTGTGTTATTAGGGTAACATAAAAGTATTCATTCATTTGTACCTAATGAAATAAAGGGCAAGGCCAGTTTAGGAAATAATTTGTGTTTAAATAACAAGATAACATTTATAAACCAAACATATATGTAATCCTTTTAAGTTATGTACTAATAACGTCACCATTTTACAGACTGATACATTTATGTTCATAGTTGTCAAGGAATTTCTTCCATGTTAGACAATTTTAGGGTTTTAAATTTGAAACCAAGCAATCTGAATCTTGAGCTTGTGCTCTGTAATCTTTCAGTACTCTGTGAGAAAAGCAGAGAAAAGCTAACTTTAAGAACCAGAATATTGACTTAACTGAAGTTTTAATATTAGTAAGTAGTTGAAAAAGGGCTTCCTTCACTTTCATTCTCACTTTCATTCTCAGACTTTCTTCAATTTCTTTGTTTTTCTCTCAGCGTTTTCTGGCTTCCTGCTGTAACACTCAACAATTTTAAAGTCCTCTTCTTCAAATTAATTTCTTTTCACCCACTCCATTTCCCTTTTCACTTCCCTAACAACAGTTTCATATTAGGATGATAGAAGTGAACGGCCAATATTTCTCCCACGGTTACAGTGGCAGGGATTTTTCTAACCCAGCGAACCTACACATGATGAAATTTCAAGAAGTGGGCTTAATAAAAAATTGAGGTGTAAGATTTTAGAAAATTAGGGGAACAGTATTTCATAGTTTCAACCTCTATCATCCATGACCACATCTTAATCATGAAACAACAAATTGTTATAGTTAACTAAAAAGTCAGCTTCTGTGTTATACATTCATTATGTCATGTAATTCTTATAGCAATCCCATTGTTGTTGTTTCTGTTTTCTATTATGGAAACTAAGGCTTCTAATAGTTATGTAACTTGCCTGAAGTTCAAGAGTTGGAAAGCAGCAGAGTAGGTGTTAGGACCCAGGTCTGTCTGAAGGCCAATAAACCCTGAAAGATACTAAATTCTCTGCTATAATGTGTAATCTTATTTATATGTAAGCTAGATTTAGTAATTAATACAATTATATCAATTAAAAAATTGGGCAGGGTAAAATATTGATGCTAAAATAATTATATGGTCATAGTATATTCTTTTTTATTCATCACCTTTTAAAATATTTTAAGGAATATTTAAATACTCTTAATTTCCTTCATTTTGGGGTTCTACAATATGGTAAATGAATTAACCCAAGGAGAGTGAATGGAAAATAATAACCTAATTAAAGCCTATAAAAATAGCTTTCTTTAGTCTCTTCACCATGGGAGAAAATGTTAACTACATAAAAGTAGGATCGTTTGTAAGCATCTGCTGTTATTACTGCCTTTGAAATAATGCTCTTGAATAGACATGTTGACCTTTCTTTGGAGAAAAGTTAAGCATTAATCTCATTATCTAGTGGGTATCAGTGATAATGTAGACCTTTCCTCTTAGAAATATGAATAGATACATATATGCATTATAAATAAATATATAAACAGATAAACATGAATAGGTCTTATCTATTTTTCTCTTCCTTTATCCTTATAAAACTTATTTTACATATTTTTGACAAATATATAGTTGTTGAATTTAAGAAAACATAAATCTGTAAAACATGTTTTATACATACAAAAATATGTTTCATAATATTATTTTTATGTTAAATTAGATTTTCCCAAAGCCTGGTTTTGAATATTCTACTTTTCAAAAGCTGTCAATGGAGCAATACTGTCTACCAAATCAACTAACTCTAAAACCTTATCTGAGCATCCAGGTTGATTCTGAACCTTGCCAAGATCCACCTACATAGACAAACACTCCATCCTTACACATAACCTTTGATCACTGTCTGAAATTGCCTTTCTTTCAATTGCCATTTCCATATTTTTGTTGTTCTTTCCCCTTCCCAAAATGTGAACCTCTCTCTATAAACGCCTTGGAAATCTTACCTCTTCTTCAAAATTCAAGTAAACTTCACTGTTTATATAAATTATGTAAACATAGACATAGATCAATGAAACAGAAGAGAGCCCAGAAGTAAATTCATGCATATATGGTCAATTAATTTACAACAAAAGAGCCAAGAATATATAATGGGGAAAGGACAGTCTCTTCAACAAATGGTATACAGAAAATTGGACAGCCACATGCAAAAGAGTGAAACTGGAACACTATTTTACACTTTACACAAAAATTAACTCAAAATGGACTAAAGACTTGAACCTAAGACCTGAAACTATAAAACTCTTAGAAAAAAACAGTAATACTCTTTTAGACTTTGGTTTTGGTTATGATTTTTTTGAATCTGACATCAAAAGCAAAAGCAACAAAAGCAAAATTAAACAAGTGGGACTACATCAAACCAAAAAGCTTCTGTATGTCAAAGGAAACCATCAACAAAATAAAAAGAAAAGCAACTGAATGAGAGAAAACATTTGCAAATCATGTATCTGATAAGGAACTAATATCCAAAATATATAATTAAAATAGCTAAAAAATATATCTGAATAGAAAATGGGCAAAAGATCTAAATAGACAGTTTTCCAAAGAATACATATCGATGGCCAACAGGTATATAAAAAGATGCTCTATATCACTAATCATCAGAGAAATACAAATCAAAACTACAATGAGGTATTAGCTCACATCTGTTAAAATGGCTATTATCAGACAAGAAATGAAAATTGTGGGTGAACATGTAGAGAAAAGGGAACCCTTGTGTGCTGTGAGATATAAATGGGTACAACCACTATAAAAAACAGTATGGAGAATCCTCAAAAAATTAAAAATAGAACTACCATATAATCCAGCAATTCTATTTCTGAATATTTATTAGAAGAAAACCAAAACATTAACTCAAAAAGATAAATGCATCTCATATTCACTAAAGCACTACTTATAATAGCCAAGATATGGAATCCACCTAAATGTTCATTCATGGATAAACATATATATATGTACACACACACACATACACACACACACGCACACATATATATAATTTTATATACATATATAAAATTCATTCATAAAAATTCAGCCATTTGTGACATCATAGATCAACCTTGAATACATTATGCTAACTGAAATAAGTAAGAGGGAGAAAGATAAATACCATGGCATCTTCCTTATTTGTGGAATCCAAAAAACAAACAAACAAAACTCAAGCTCACATATACAGAAAACAGAATGGTGATTGTCAGAGACAGGGGTGAGGAGTGGGGTATTCTTTATTAAAGCACTTGACATGATACCTGGGATAGAAGGTAAGCTTTCAATAATATCTTATTATTTGTCTAGTACTGCTCCATACATCAAAGTAAAAAAATAAAAAGTGATTTCTGCCCTTATGGTTCTCACTGTCTAGCTATGGGTCAGTGTAGATTTAGATGTGTTAGGACTCTCCATATGCCACCTTGGTTGATTACTGCACAACCTTATTTATTAGGTCTCTGTGCTAAATCATAATTGATAGAGTTTAAAAAAATTCTCATAAAAACAAGTGAGCTTTGGTATTATTAAATTTATATAAAATGATCTCTAATACCCATATCTATTATCAAAGCTCTATTAAGAAATTGAACTAAACTGGAAAATGTTACACTACACTTTTAAATTTTCAAATAATAATTTCATATAAATATTCAATCTGTTCAAATATTACTAGATTGTATATTTTTAAAATTGTGCCTGAATAAATTATTTAGAATTTGGTAGTTAACTTTTATTTTCTTCCCATACTTTATGAGTTTAAGAATATTGGAGAAGTACTTCTCAAAATTTAAGATGCATGAGAATAACGTAAATGTCTTGTTAAAAAGTAGATTCTGATTTAGTAGAGCCCAAATTCTCCATTTCTAGCTCCTGAATGACACAAATGCTGCTGCTCTATGGACCACATTTTGAGTTAGGAATGCGTTAGAGAACACTTAATGTAGAGACTATGTCAGCAAGAAGAAATCTAAGCATGTGCAAAATAATTAATTTTAATGAGCATTAAGACAAAAAATCTATAGAAATAATAATAAATGTTTTCATAAATGCATATTTTTAAATTAATATTTTTAAAGAGTAGCACAACATGTAGAAATGCCTAAGGAGAGAACTGAAAATATTTCTTTTGAGTTAACCTGGCCTAAACACAAAAGAAAATGATAGACCTCAGGTGAGCAGCTAAGCATAAAGTAATACAATAACAACACCTGATTCATAGAACGTTTTATGTTTCTTCTTTGCAGTGAACCTGATTTGAATTCTTACTCTGAATGGCTTAAAAGTAAAGACTAATGTTAAAGCAGCAGTATATCATCTATTTTTTATATGCCTGGTATGTGTGTGTTATTCATTTTTATTTCTTTAAGCCTTCCAATATCTGCTTAAATTTCTGCTAAAAGTAACAGTGAGGACCTTCAGTAGCAGTGTTTAATATAAAGAATAAGCAAATATGATGAAAGGGCTGGCATGCGATCCTATTCCCAATTCTCAGCAGAGTAGCAACTGTAAATAGCAAATGATGCTTAAACTATTACTCAATTGTACAATGGACTCAGAGACCCACTACTGAAGCTGTCTGTGACCATCAGCAAAATAACTGCTCTCAGCCTTTGATACAAAAATAAAAATTAGTTGTCCTGAAGGGCAAATGGATTATTCTTTGTTAAGGCACCCCAATAATATCTGCACCATTCTGTTTCCCAAAACACGAACATTTAGTCAATTTCAGAATGTCATTGACACTCAATAAATCAATGTCATTTCTGAATGAACAGAAGAATTAATGGATAAATAAATAGACAAAAATACTCTCAAATACTAAAATCCAGAATCTTAGAATATTTATCTTTTCTAATTTGAAAAATAAATCCATCAAATGAGTTCTACTAAGGATAATTGGAAAACACAAAAATGGAATAGTTTTTGAATCTTCCCAAATTCTCCCATAAAAACAGAATAGTAAAACCAAAAGTCCCTGGACATCTACTACAAAGTCCAGCTATAAATTATGCTATGAACTCCAATATACGCATTAATAAAAGCACTAATTGCTACAAAATCTGTGTGGTATCAGGATTTGTGCAAGAAGAAGCAGGGGTCTGGCATGCAGCCTAACTCAATGCAGAACTCTGGTAAGCACAGTGAGCCAATCAGAGAACAGCAACCAAGAATAGAGAGAAAATAGTATAGTCTCATATTTGTGGGTGAATGCAAGGGGACCACAGTAAAGTTAGAAAGTTGGTGGAATAGTCTGAATCACGCAAGTCTCACAAGCTAAAAAACCTAAACTCCTTTCTTGGACAAATCCTGGAGTATAATTTAACTTGTCCTGAGCAGAAACAAGAGGAACAAAGATAGAAAAATGTAAAGATAGACACTTAGGGGAGTATAGAGGAGATAGATGATTAAAGGTACAGATTAATCTTTGTGATTATTTTGTGAAAATAACAGAATTGGAAGGTCTAGATTTATGAAGTTAGAAAAACTAACCTAGCCAAATGTTCTCTCTATAAAACTAATTTCCTTTAATTATGAGAAGCAATAAAGAATTTTGGTAGAATCCTATACAAAATTATTTTTAAAAAATGAAATAAGAATCAGAATAACATATCTAGAAACAAATCTTTGCTTATTCATGTGTTGTGTATGGCTAAGCTCCTGTTGTACAATAAATCTGAATAGTTGCAATATAAATCATATGTTCCAAAAAGCCTAATTAGTACTTGGCCCTTTACAGAAAAGTTTTGCTTTCCATGGATTAGAAGACAACTGTAACAAGACCCAACTTTTATTGACTTGAGTAGAAGAAGCTAGCAGGGAAGAAACTGGGTACAAAAGTAAACAGATAAAAAGTGGTCAGAGTGAGAGAAGAAAAAGAGAAAAATAAGGAACCATGGAAGTCAAAGAAAATATATGAGTAACTGCTTGAAAATATGCTAAGTCTACATAAAAGAAGACCAAAATGTGCCTGCTGAATTTAGAGATATGGATATAAAGTAGTTGTAAACATGCTCAATATTAGTTTTGATGAACTTTAGGGAGAAAGAGCAATAAATAGAAGGGTTTAACTGGCCCCCTAAGATAAACAAACAGACTTGATTTATAAAGCTATGATATGTCCTCATGCACTGGTACTTACTCTTTTTTTATAAGATTTGTCAAAAAAGGTCTTATAGAAATCATTTATTTATTTTTATAAGTAATACACACACACACACACACACACACACACACACATTCTTTTAAGATCAGATTCTAAGAAGTTAGTTTTATATTGCCTTATTGCAGAGACTCATTCTAAGACTTCAGCATTATGCTTTCTGATGTTGAAAGCATGTTTTCACACTGGGCATGCTGACAGAGTCCTGATTTAGCCCTCTTTGATGAAATTTAATACAAAAAAAAAAGGTAGCTTGTGAAAGGCTCAACTGTAAAAACAGATGTATGTATGTGTGTAGATATAGTTCAGACTGATTTTTCTTAGAATTTTCAGTGATGCAATCTATTTTTAAGTAACGTTTTTTTCAATTCCAAAGCAGCAAGTGTCTCCTGACCATTCTGACTCTAAATGTGAATCAAGCATCAAATTATCCTTTACATAATTAATATTCAAAGGTGCAATGGAAGTATTTCACTTCTTCTCATTGATTTAAAAAGCTTAATAGTTTGTCAAATGGATGTGTGAAATAAATATTCAGGCTCAGAACCACACAGACTAATAAAAAGCCACCTGATGAGTAAGAGCTTGTAATTTCAAAAGTAGAAAAGGAAACCTGCAGCATATGAAAACCACTGAGGATTTTATTAAACTCAATGAAGAAATTTCCAGGGAAGTAAATATCCGTTTAAGGGATTGGGATTTTTAAAGTCTTTACAAGGCAAAGCAATTTAACAAACTAACAATGAATGTGTTTATGCAGGAAGAAAAGGGTAGTTAGAAAATGTCATTTCCTTTACAGATCTATGTTTTTCATTTTCTACTACAGCGCCTTGAAAAAAAGAAAGAACAAAACAAACAAAAACAAAAGAAAAACAACATTTTATCTTCTGAAAAGATTTCAGCTTACATAAAACTAATGTACAGATGTTACACAGTTAAATAAGTATGAACAAATATGAAACTGGGACTAATTTTTAGCCAATTACTAATTAAGGTGAATTATGAACATCTGATTTTAAGAGCAATCATTTGTCTGATTTAAGTAAAATATTTTTTTGACAGTATTTTATTTTTTCTTCTGACTAGGAACATATATTTGGCCATAGTTTCACTGAAACCTACAGTCTAAACTAACAAGTTGGTTAATCTTTTTAGCAGAATTACAGAAAACTATTGTTAGATGACTCAATTGAATGCTGTTCTGTACTTTTCTTTTCTAATACATATGGAAGATTCTAGCTTAATTATATATATGTATAATTATACATATGTGTGTGTATGTATGTATGTGTGTGTGTGTGTGTGTGTGTGTATATATATATATATATATATATTTTTTTTTCCCCCCAAAATATGGCTGCAGAGAGCTCCCTGTGGATATAAACTCTTGAATGGCTTGAGGGAAATATCTTTTCCCTTTTCTTGATAGAGCAAGAAAAGTGAATCATCATATGGTAGTTTTAATATTTTTCCTCCATCTAAAGAACTATCTTTTTTTATTTCTACAGAGGTTTAGGAGAGTTTGATAAAGTACAACTATCATGAATATTATGGGACCAGAAGTCTTAACAGAGGAGATAAGTAGTAACTGAGATTTATGATACTACCTTCACAAAATGCAACATATTTTAACAATATCAATATTTCGTTACATGTTTCTGTCTCATTTTGCCAGGCATTTACAAAGTAATGGAAAATATAAAAAACAAGTATGTATTAGCAAAGGCAGGCAAGGAGATCTAACATGGCTTGAAAATTTCCCTGTACTCCGTTTAGAATGCACAAGCTCCATTTCACAACATCTAGATTGTGGAGATAAAAAGGGTTCTATGGAAAGTACCCTCACAGGGGTTATCCAATCAGAACATTTCAACTGGACAGGCCATGATGGGTAGTCACACCCCAGGCATACAATTTTTTTAGTAAAAGGTTTATCTTTGCCTTAAGAAATCCTGTCCATTGTTTCTTGTGCATTTAAATTAAAAAACCTTTGAAATAAATGGTAACCACCTTCAAGAGCACATAAACTTGTCAACTGTCCTGTAATCCAATACTCACCTTGCTTTCTTCCACATTCATGTGATCTTCCTTATGCTCCCTCTTTTATTTAAAATGTATAAAATAAACTGCAAACACTGTCAATTTTGGGAGCATTTTAGATCTTGCTTCCTCGCAATTGTCAGTTTTGGCTCAAATAAACTCTAACAAAAATTCTCTACAGATTTAGATAAATCTTGTGTTGGCAGATGCATGGTAAAATTTCAATCAAATTTATTTTCTCAGGTGACTAAGAAAAGAATCACTAAGTAACAAAACATCTTGGTTTGCTTGATGGACTAATTTATTCTTAATGTGGGTAGCATACAGCAGAACTAAACAGCATCTCTTCAGGTAAACTTAGTGAACATAAATGATGTTATGAATTCTTTTAAATTTGCTTGCAGCAAATTAATTCTAACCCAGAAATATCTATGAGTAACTGGAAAAAAAATCAAATTATTAAAACTTCACTGCTAAAGACAAAGCAACAAAACAGTAAAAATTGGTATTTGGATTATATCTGTTTGTGTTTTGTTTAAATTTCTAATAGAGCAGAATTTTGGTTTTTTATTTTATTTTATTTTTCTTGGTAGGACATAAAGCAGCAAAGAGAAACTGGTCAGTGTCGATTACTGAATACAGAAAGGTCAAATGACCATTTAATGACAATACCGAAATCATGAACCACTTTGTAAGTAAGTTAGGGCAGAAGAAAAAAGAAAAAACTGCAAATCATGCCACATAACTAGTTCCTCATGTGCATTTCTATGATTACTGTACACCCAAAATATATATTTTTATATTTCAAATGCCAGCTTAAAAAGGAACTCAATGGACTGTGGAAGTCTGTTCTGCCTAGAATAAATATATAAATCAAATACTGAGCAACTGCCACTTTCAAGTTAAATTTTGTTATAAATAACTGTTTGTATGTAATCATAATTTTCTTCCCTGCCAAATACTGATAAAGATTCACTCTTTAAATCATTATAATTTCCCCTATGCTGTCAGCAAAGAGATTTAACATGATGATAAAGAAATAAATGGAAATAGTATGTGTTCCTTACAAGACTTATGTAATGCTTTTAAAACTATTACATATTCTTTATTTCTACTTAACCAATAATTTATTGAAATATAGTAGCCAAACAAATTTTAAATTCAGTAATTTATGCAAATTATATAGAATTCAGGGTATAAGATACAAAGAATATATAAATAAGAGAAAATTTGTTAAATGTCTTCTGTTAGTAAATGAAATTATATACTTTTTTGAAAGTTTGTATCTATCATTCTAGCTTTGATTTAATTTTAGCTAATATGAATTTCATTACACAAAAAGTATAATGAGCCTGACTCTTGCGGGGGGAAAAAAAAAATGTGCCAGTAAAAGACTGTCCTTCCTAATGACAAAATTAATAAATATTAAAATAATTAATAACATTGCTTATATTTAATAAGTGTTATTACATATAGGTCTTCTGGTATAATATTTTTGTATTACTTGTCCAATTCTCACCAAGAGTCTTATGGTGTTACCTACATATGACAGTTGAGAAAGCTGAGGCTCATAGCAATTAAATTGCTTTAGGCCTCTGAACTATTGAGAAAGCTTTGATTCAAATTCAGTTTATTTCAAAACCTGTGTGCCTTTTTTTCTTTTAGTAGTACATCAAGATAGGTGAAAGCAGCTCCCAAATGTACTAAAATAGAATCAAAGTGAAAGAATTAAAGAGAGAATTTGGGAAAGGGTCAAAACTGCATTTTCTTCCCTTTGCAGTAATAAAAATTATATTAGGTATACCTTCTCAATGTGTAAAAGAAAATTATATTTTATTAAAGGCAGTTATTTGATACTTTAAAGAAATGAGAAAATCATAGTTGGTACTTTAAAAACTGTCAAAATATTTTTTAAAATACTAAGTAGGCATTTAACTAAAACACAGAAACATTTTAAACTCAAACTCATTATATCTTGCTATAGAATAACATAGGTGCCACGAGCATAAAGTATATATTGTTTAGTTATGATTTAATCATTAAGAGACACAAAATCATTAAGAGAATAAAAGATCTGAAAATGAAAGGTATGTAAAATTTGAAATGAGGATAAAATGTAGGTCATGGCAATAAAATGTATAATGACACTTTAGTTAAGGACAGAACACAGTAAAATTATACATTGAAAGTGTTTCTTTCCTTTTGTTTTAAGTTATGATGAAATTAAAGCAATACTAAAAATAGTACATGTGATTCCTAAAATCAACTGTTTACTTCTTAGAGCTTTGGTACATTTAGAAACTCTAAATTTACAAAGATTAATTTTTTAAAAAGATAGGTTGCTTATTATCTTTTATCTTTAATAAAAACATCTTCAGAAATTGATCAGTAGTTCATTGGAAAAGATAATAGGAAGTCAATATTTTGAACCATTAGAAAAGAGCAAACAACATAAATTATAGATTTTATATAGACTATAGATATTAAACACTATTTTTTTACTATAAAACTATTTTAGAAGTTTTTTTATCTGTGATGCAGTTGTTTAATTTTCAGTATAAATGATTTCTTCCTGTAGTCTATGAGCTCTATATAAAAATAGCTCGCATATATTCCCTAAATGAAATTGAATATTTCTTTCATCTTTGTTTTTTGAAATAAAACACACATACACACAACTTTTTTGGCTTTTCTTCCTCTTAAAGAAAATTTAAATTGATTTAGTGTGTTTAATGATAAGCTTTATTTCTGTAAAAGTATTCATTCTGATCTTGATATTAATGTTAAACATACCTTTCATAGTTTCATATACCTTTCCTTGCCTTCAACTCTCCTTTCTGTAACTACAACTAGATACTCTAATATTGGCAGTTATAGTTTAGTCAATCGAAAAAAGTAAGTGGCAGGATTAGAGAATTAAAAGGTTTACAGGAACAACAAGGACATGTGAGGACAAAAAATTAAACTGAATTTTACTTGTCTGATATTTGTAGTAGTGAAAAGTTTCATCTTCAAACCAAAGAATGCAAGAATTAGACACAAGGTGCTTGTGTTTTGGATGTTCCATCCCCCCTGTTTTTCTGCAAACTTTGTTCCAGTTGTTTTCCCTGTGGCTAATCACTGGATGCTAAAACAGCACTTGCTGTGGTTAATGCTTAAGCCTTATCTCCCTGGAAAAGGGGCCTGAAGTTTCCTTATCAGTATAAAGATATGTTGTTTCGCTCCACAAAGCTTAATTCTAATTAAGTCTCTCAGGTATCCAAAAAGAAATAGCCCCCATCTTTAAGTAATTCAAGCAAAAGAATAAAAAATTGTCTTATTCATTATTGAATTTCTCCTTATTTTGGCCCTGCCTGAAATCCCCTACTCTCATAAATGCATGCTTCTTTTCACCTGGTCCTGTTGACCTCTTATCTCTCCGAACATTACTTATAAAATTCAGATTGTTGCATGTATCTTAAAAATGTGTTCATCTCTCCACCTAAGGTTTTGAATTCATCGCCAGAGGCTATGCTATTAAGATATTAGCATCTTTAACTTAATACTATATACAGCATGAATTTCGTGATTATATGTCTGTAATGATTATTATTGGCATTTTATAGTGATATTTTTTCAGAATTCCTTTATTCCTGGTTCTTCTACAAACTTTTGGAAAGTCTTCACACTTCCCAGATCCATTATAATTTAGAATTTAGAGACTCATGAAAATCATCTTTCCAGATGATGAAACTGATTTGCCTAAGGTTAAACTACTAGCAGCAGTAGAACCAAGTCTGGAACTTAAAGTTCCTGAATCTCAGAAGCTGGATAGACTTTCTAATTTAGCTGTAAAAAATACCAAGAATGATAAAAACAATAAATATATTATCAATATCTATGTTATTTCTATTAAATTAATATAGCTGTATAATGAATAACTGTATATGAATGAGAGATTTTGAAATATGATCCTTTATTTGCCAACCAATCAATTCTAATTATGAGAAACACCAGATTTGAATAAAAGCTGGTTAGCAATAAGGAAAGCAAGAGCCTAGTTAATTCAATTATGTAGAGTCACAAAAAGAGAATGAACAATTTTAAATTAATGCTGCTAGTGGTGGGATAATAAATAGGTATGTCCACAAAGGAAAATCGTATAAAGATTGCTTAAAAAAATTAAAAAGAAAACTACCATATAATCCAGCAATTCCACTCTAGGAATAAAAAAATAAATAAATAAAAAACACTAACTCAAAAGATATCTGCACACTCATGTTTATAACAGCATTATTAACAACAGCCAAGACACTAAAAGAACGTTAGTGTCCATCTATGGATAAATTAATAAAAATGTTGCAGTATATATACATAGGAATATACACCTATAATGGAATATTATTCAGTCATAAAAAATGAAGAAATCCTACCCTATGCAATAGCATGAATAGACCTTGAAGGTATTATGCTATGTAAAATATGTCAGACAAAGACAAATACCATATGCTCTCAGTTATATGGGAAATACAAACAAAAACAAAAGCAAATCCAACAAACTCAGAGAAAAAGAGATCAAATTTGTGGTTATCATGAGTATGGTAAAGGGAGAATTGGAGGAAATTGGTCAGAGGTATAAAATTCCAGCTATAAGTAAATAAGCACTAGAGATGGAATGTATAACACAATGACTATAGCTAACACTTCTGTATTATGTACAGGAAAGGTGTTAAGAAAGTAGATCCTAAGAGCTCTCATCATAAAAAAAAAAATGTTTTTCTTTTCTTTTGTTGTATCTAATGAGATGACAGATGTTAACTAAACCTATTTTGATAATCATTTCACAATGTATGTAAGTAAATCAAGCCATCAAGCTGCACACCTTAAACAATTATGTATGCCAATTATTTCTCCATAGAACTGACTGCTAGGAGTCTGATTCCTAGCTCTGTTCTGTTACTAATATGTAAACTTGAAACATTTACTCAATTTCTCATTTTCTTAATTAGTAAAATAAACATATTGATTATTTCATAGTGCTACTATAAAAATGATTATTTAAAATATTTAATAAAGTACCTGGTTTATAATAGCAGTAAATAATAATTAGATTCAGCCATTCTCAACCCCGAACCAGTACTTTGTTGACCTAGAGATCTTTAAAATGTTTCTAATCAAATGACAGGTTGGCTATAAAGTTTAGAGCAGAAATAAAGCTAAAGGTGAGGGCTAAATAATTATAGATTTTAAAATTAGAGTATATTAAAACAGGCAGCCAATATTACCATAGAGTTTATAAACCATTCAACTGAGACTTAATTTAAGACAATGACACAACATAATGATTCAATTTATATTTAAGCAATACCTACTTTGAAACAAACATTTTATTATGTATAGAAAATATACAAATATAATTTATGTCGTCAACAAAACGTACTTTCTTACAAAGGAAAATTTATAAATACAAATTATATGTGTCATGTTCTCTTATAGAGCATGGAAGTTGAAGGGTGCGTAAAAGGTCTTCACAGAATAGGTAATATTTATGCTATGTCTTAAAGAATGTGTAGAAGTTTACCAGGCATTCAAGAAGAAAAAGCTTTTCATGTAGAAGAAAAAGCATAGATTCTGAGATGGCAGACTCAGAAAATGAGGATAAATTCCTATATAGAAGCATAGGACATGGCATCACTGTTGGGGAATGATCATGAATGAGGCTGGAGAAAAAAGTTCAGGTCTAGACTTAGAAGTACAATGGGGTTTGGACTTCAGATTGTGGTTAGAACCATATGGAGACAGTTTAGCAGAAGAATAACAATGCTAAGTTAGATTTCAGTAGATGACTGATACCAGACTCACTACTATACTGGTTGAGGAAAGTGGCAGACAGCCCAGTTAGGAGATTGTTTAATGATATTGGAAGAAAATGATGAATGTCTGACCTAAATCTGTGACACATAAAAGCTCTGATTCGAAAAGAAATTCTGTACTAGAGCCTAAAAGATTTGGTGATTGATAGGCTAAGCTGTGAGTACAAGAAAGTGACCTCAATTACACCAGCCACTTTCAGTTTGGTTAGATATTATTAACTACAACAAGAAATACAGAAGCCAGAGGAACTATATGGAAGTGAGAAAAAAAATCAATTTAGGTTTGTACATGTAGAAAACTAGAAATGAGGTTCTGAAACTCAAAGATAGAAAATGGAACTAGATTTTGGAATTTTCACTAAAGAGCATTTTAACCAAAATAGTTGACTAGGCAACCCAGGAAGAGTATTTACAGAGTGGACATATCAAAATTCCCTTATAGACAATTAACATTTAAAGAATAAAATGGGTAAAGGGGTCAATATAAAGTAGTGACCAATCAGCTTGGTCTGGCATTTTAAATAGGAGAAAATTGCATAAAATTGGGAATAGTTTCCATTTAAAATGCTATTTTGGCCAACAATGTCTTAGGTTTGAATTAATAACACCTGTTTCAGAAACACCCAAAGCTCATATGTGAAAAAAATAACAATACTTGTAAAATAAGTCAATTTTTTGTTTTGTTTTCTTTTTTTTTTTTCTTTTCTTTATATTCAAAGAAAGAAAAGACTGCTTGGTCTAAAAAATGAATCCTGCAGTGCTTCTATTTCTAACCTGCAGAGAAGAATGAGTTTCCATCTACTCGTTTTTCATGACTACAATTTAGTTTTATAGTTACCATTTCATTTCCCTTGCTGCAAAAAGCCATTCATACATTATGCTCTCCAGTAGAGAGTTGTGTTTCCGAGGGTTTATGCTGTTCAAGGGGAAAAAAGCTTGTGGGTGGTGAACAACAAGGGTGAAAATTCAGGTAAAACGTACTCTTTCTACCACGTGGATTGTGCCAAACTTCCTTTCTGACTGTGCTTGTTTTGTAAACTGTGAGCACTTAATGCTTCACCCTCCTCTTGATGGCAAATACAAGCATTATCACAACCATAATCTTCACAACTAGTCCTTTTGTCAGTCTATCATTTTTCACTACTAGTTTATTAGCTCACATATATAATCTAATGCTTATGCTTGTGACTGTTTTTTAAGTCTGTTATCAGTGTAGGTGTACATTTTATATATGTTGGATATTGATAGCAATAGACTGAAAACTTTAGAAGAACAAAAGATTTCTGCTAAAAGCAAAGAGAATTCGAGAGAGAACTGAACTTTTATTTTTCACCTAAGTCTATTAAATGAAAATAATCAATTTCTAGACTGGTCTTGCAATTTTTAATGATTTCAAGTCATTATGTTAAAAAGAGCTTTAATATCTCATACTCCTCCTCTCACTCAAGATAAAAAGCTAATCACACATTTTTACTCACATCTGTTTTAATAAGCATTGCATTTGGACCATTTGTTCCTTTTTTCTTTTGTGTCTAAGTATTCTTTAAAGATTCTCTTCATAAAAGATGACACATTTGATCCACCATTAAGGAGCAAGGCTTTTTATGCTGTTAAAATAAATTAGATAAGTGTTTCATTAATTCATCAGGTATAACAAAACATATTAAATGTTGGGAATTTCATCATAAATAAGACATAATCCTGAAGAGTCTTGGAGTTTAGGAAGGAAGCCAACAAAAAGCTAGAACTATAATGCTTATTTCCAAGTTAGTAAAACCAAGAGAACCAACTGACTAAGGTTCTGATGACATAAATATGTACAAGCCCTGTTAGGCGACAAAGGATTCCATGCGACCTACGTAATATAAACTGAAACTAATTTATGTAAATTCCATATGAAAAAGAGTACCTATATTCTTAATATTTTTCAAATAATAATTATGATTATAATTAGATTATAATCAATAAATTACATAATTATAATATATGTAACATGTAATAAATAAATTTTACATTGCATATAATAGTTGTAATATTAATTAAACAACTATGGAAATAATAGCCTGCATTTATTAAAGGCTAATTTTGTGCCCAACACTCTTATCTCAGGTTAACAAAAGCTACCTCATATAACATACCCTTATCATTAGTAGAATAGAGATGTTCTGATATAATTAAACATTAATGAAATGTAAACTATCTTTTTGTCTAAAAGCATTAGTTCTAGAGTTATAAGTCTTCAACATTTGCTATGGTTTGATAAACATACTATAAACAGAATCACTTTACCAAAACCAATATTTAAGTCTGATTCTGAAAGAGACAAAAACTAATGACACTAAGCATCATAATACCATTTAATGAAGTTAGATTTTTCTCAATGTCATTTGGTAAAAACAACTTTATTTAGAAATAAACAATTTACAATAGACTTTATACTATAATGTATTAAAATCACAGAAAATACTATATCATTAATTAATTGACACTACTTTGGAAACATCTCATTGTTCTTATTCTTTCCTCTGTAATACTTGTTTTGCGGATTATACATAAGAAAGATTGTTTCAACATCTGTCAATATGATCATATTCTCAAAACTACTAAATTATTAGACTGATTAATATAACTTATTGTTAATCAACTATTGCCATCTTAAACCCTTTCCTATATAACAATTGTATATCAACAACATTAGAACAATAACAAAAACACTAAAAAGTTTATTTACATCTGTTATTTTCTATATTTGGAAAATAAAAAATGGAAAGTGAAGACTTTAGTTTTTAAAAACTATATCATCAAGAATTAGACAAGTGGCTGGTACATAGAAGGTACGATGAATAAACAGGTGTTGTAAAAGTTATCCCTAAGGTGTAACTTCAATGTAAAAATAAAATTTTTTTATAAACTTAAAAATGAATAGATGAAAATATTTTCATCACAAAATTAAAGTACTAGTTATATCCATGCCTTCAAGCAAATATTTCCAAAAATTATCTCACTGATCATCCACCCTTAGTACAAAAATATACCATTCAATGAAAACAAATTTCCTCTATTGTAGCTTAAATACTGTCTGCTATGCTAATGTGTTTGACCTAATATCATAAAATGTCCAAGTGGAAATATGCATCCTACTTATATGTCCTAATATAAAATTTTATAAGTTTAAATATAAATGTGATATTAAAAATTTATAAATGATTTTCTCAGGGCAAAAATGCAGCATTTAAAAATATTACAAACTATAAAAAGTTTAAGAGGAAATTTTCTATCCTAACACCTCAAATCATGTCAAAGCCATGTGTTCACTGTATTCATTAATATTTTCTACTCAGGACTTATTACAGTCACTATGTTATTACAAATCAAAAAGTAGTTTCCCCTCTTAAATATAAGTTCTCCCTCAGCAAAAGCACTTACTGATCATTTCACATACTTAGTTGAGTTGATGATAGTTATCTTATGGTTAATGGACTGATTAGGAAACTGCAGTCATTACTAAAGAAGTTAAAGCTCTATTTTAATATCCTAATAGAAAATAATGGATTTCATATTTTTATGTGATGAGGTTTAATGTCAAGACTTGTTTTTAACTGTATATTTCAAACACCTGCTGTCTAGTCTCTGTTAATAAATTATATTCTCAGTTATTAGGAATCAGTTGTTGGAAATAAGTACTGAAACTCTTCATATATTAAGTTTGGTCTTAAGTTAATTTTCCACCTATTAAATAGTAAAACCAAATTTGAGGCAACTCTATGGCAAAATCCATTTTAAAATGCATTTTAGTTGCATGAATTTGCTCCATTTAAAAGATGAAAAATCATATCAGAGAAAACAAGGTTAATTATAATTTAATTTAAATATCAGAGGTGATATAGAAATTATGAGGTGCTTAAAATTATTTTCCTCATTCTTTTTTTTATCGCTATTCTGGGAAGATTTTGACTTCGCTTCAATAAGCACTTCTCATTTATGACTGACAGCCTAGTGTCATGGAAAAAAGCATTAGCTTTGGACTGAAGCAAAAACCAAAGCTAATTTATAGCCACGTTGATTAAACTAATTTTGAGATCTTGATTCTTAATATTAGAATACCTACTTCATAAAATCATTATGTTATGTAGCTAGTCAGACATGAGAGATAGGGGGAACAAAGGAACAGGTGCCCAGCCTAGAGACCATCAAAGAACATCCCAATAGTAGTAGAATTCTGGGTATGCACATGTGCACTAGGCAGGGTTATATAGCAGCAAAGTGTCAATCAAAATAATGCCACTTGCCAATCACCTAGGAATGCCTTTGGAACCACCCAACACAACCCAAATGTAATGGCAGTCATTCCCACTTTGGGGTATTTTTTGTGGCTTTTTTGAGGCCTTTTATGGTCCCTTTGTGTTGGATATTGTGGTCATCCTGCTCTGTTACAGCTCTTCACTGGGTCTATGTGCCTCCTTGGGGCATTCTTTTGTCTTTCTAAAATATTCTTTTAATAAATATTTTCTAAATATCACTGCCCTATGGTTCTTCACAGCATCAATGTGAACCAAGGAAAATGCTAACTATGCTTTTGCATTGTTATCCCTCTCCCTCCCCCATGCTGCTGGCTCAAGACAGAACTCAGATCTGCCCCAAAGGTAACAATTATAATCTAAGTGGGATAACTTACATAAAAGTGCTAGCCTAGTGCTAGCATATGGATTCCTTCACTGGCTCCCTCTCTAATTTGCTCCTCTCAATATCCACGTCTCACAGGGCTTAGTCTTGTCTCTCTTCTGGTCTCTCAATACACTCTTTCTTTACATGATAATCATCACTACATAGCTTTGAATCTATTTGCAGAAGACTATCCAATGTATGCCTCTTGACCAGACTAATTTAAACTTGTGTATTCAACTTGTTGACACTTCCACTTATAAATTTCATGCCTAACATGAATTTCATGAATTCTTAGTCAATATTCCTACCCCATTCTGTTGATAAAATAATTTTTATTTCATGGCACTTGTAGCACCGGCATCTACTCGCAAGTCAGATATACCATACAGGAGAGTCACTGTGACAATTTAATTCAACCTATTCATTCAAGCTATTATCATGTTCTAATGATTATACAATAAAGATCTCCAACCAAACTAATTGGCATTACCAGATGGCTTACCAAATAACTTTGTTTCTCCTGCCCCCATTTCTGCTCTTACCTTTCCACCCACCCACCCATCTTGCTTTTCTAAACATTCTCCCATTTTTAGTCCTCCAACAAGCCATTTAGCAGCTAGAATTTTTTTTCAAATGCAAATCTGATCATAACTGTGAAATTGTGATTTATAATAAGAAACACATATTTGGTCTTCATCCCCATTTCTGACAGAGTTCCAGAGCTCCTAAACCTTTGGAATTCCCTAAGCACAGCAACAAAGGTATCTTTTGTTATGTTAATAGAGTTACTTTTGGAAAGCCCTTAAGTGATCTAAGGATGGGAGCTGGTTGCCAATGGAGCCAACCATGTAATTAAAGAGCTGTAACTTTTAGTTTTACCTGCAGATTCTAGCGAAGGGAGGGGGCTGGAGAATGAGTTTAAATCACCAATGATTCAACAATCATACCTATGTAGTGAAGCCTCCATAAAAGCCCAAAAGGACAAGGTTCAGAGAGCTTCTAGGCTGGTGAACATGAAGAGATTTGGGAATAGTAGTATATTCTGAGAGGATATGGAAGCTCAGTACCCTTCACCCATACCTTTCCCTAAGCATCTGATCAATCTGGCCATTCTTGAGTTATATCATTTTAAAATAAACTGGTGTTTTAGTAAGTAAAATGTTTCTCTGAGTTCTATGAGCCACTCTAGTAAATTAATAGAACCAAGGAAGGGGGTCTTTGAAAACCTCATATTTGTAGCAGGTTGGTCAGAGTAGAGGTGACAATCTGAACTTACTACAGGTGTCTGAAGTGATGGAAGTGGTGGGCAGTCTTGTGAACTGAGCCCTTAATCTGTAGGATCTGATACTATCTCCGGTAGATAGTGCCAGAATTGAGTTGAATTGCAGGATTTCCTGTTGGTGTCAGAGACTTGTCGGTTGGTGTGAAGAAATCTCCCCCTGCTCATGTTGGAAATTTGTCCCAGAACATTCTACACCCATTTTAAAGTAAAAGCTCCCCATTTTAAAGGCTCCCCATTTTACCTGAAACAAGACAAATTCTATAACAGGACCTAAATATATGGTATAATTGCCTTGGCTTTTTGACTTTCCAAACCTCCTCTCCACCTCTTTCACTATACTTTCTTCCCAGGGATGCTGAACTAAGTGAACTAATGAGTGAGAACTCATATTCATTGACAGTGTACAGGCAATGAAGAGCCAGATCCAATAGGAGACTAGAAGGCAAAGGGTAAAATGTGATTAGGGATTTATTTTTCTGGCTCCCACCCTTTGAATTTGCTCTAGCTGGCTATGTCCTTTCATAAAAGTTCACTGCTATCATAAGGAGGTCCACCCTACATGATCCCCTCCATCCCTGTCCCAGCAACCTATTTTCCCCTTTTGACCTTGGGTTGCAATAGCTCCACTACCACTCATCATTCCTTAAGTGAGCCCTATAATTAGCCTACATCTTTGCAATTAGTCCCTTTGTAAATAAACTCGCACTGAAATACCCTGTTTTAGTGTGCCTGCTGTTTCCTGTTTAGACCTAAGTGATATACAAAATAAAAGTACTCCCTTTTTTAGTTCCAAGAATCCTGGTCTTCTCATATACTGTTTTTTCTACCTAGAAGTCTTTCCTCACCAATCACCTGGGTAGCTCCTCGTCATAATTCAAGTCTCAGGTTCAATATCACTATTTCAGAAAGGGCTTATCATCACAACCAAAAAACTGGTCCTGGCTTTTATAGTATGTTATGATAGCTTGGTTTTTTTATTGTTGTTCTTGGTACTCACAATTTTGCAATTGTGTATGCAAGTTATGTCTGTATATTTATCACTCAACTCTAGGTTCCATAAAAGGAAAAGCTATTTCGGTTTTAATAGGTGAAAAACAGAGTGCTTGGCAATGCAAAAACTAGTTAAATATTTATTGAGAGAAAAGATCAATTCAGTAAGTGTTCTTTCTATAACCATTATTGAGTACAAACTATTTATCAACTATATATCTTATATAGGGAGTATAGAGTAGTGATTAAAAGCATGGTTTCTGGAACCTGACCCTTGGGTTTGAATTCTAATTCTGCCATATACTATTTTTTTTTAATCTTAACTGTTATTCACTTTTTCTATGCCTTAGTTTTTCTCCAATTTGTTTTTAAAAGATGATAATTCAACGTATTGTATACTCGCTATAAGACTTGAATTCAAAATTCATATCTGAAAGTGCTTAGTTTATGGCCCTCAAATTGATAAGTGCTATATAAGTATTATTGTAATTATTATTATTAGCTTATTGTATTAACAGTACAGAAGACAAAAACATACAATAAAAGCTCTAAGTCTAAGAGTTCTCAGTCGAATGAGAAAAGAAATGTATATATAAAAATAAATTCAACATCACTAGACCATTAAACAAGTGATGATCTGACAATACACAAAAATAAAGGTATAAAGAGACTTCAGAAGTATTCAGATTTATTAAGAAAATCTTAATAATTCATTATGTTAAACATATAAAAATCATGGGGCACCACAATCCAGGCAAGACAGTATTTAGGAGGTAGAAATCTAACTATGATATCACAAAATACTCTAATTACTGCATAAACCTAATATTTTTTTAAAAATGTATTTTATATTTGCCTCTTTTCTCAAATCTATTAATAAATCCAAAAATTATAAATTATATATTTATATACTAAGCATATTTATATATGCATATATATGACAACAGAAGTTTAGAATGTTTTCTGAACTATATCCCCATATCATTCTATAACTTTAATCCATTAAATGTTATCTGAACTATACCTTAATTCTTCTATATTTGTAGCCCACAATTATAAAAATATACTATTAAAATGTGATTAATTTCATCTAAAATAAAATAAAGATCAAAGATATAACTTCATCGAATTGATCTTTAATCACTGAAAACAGAATATAAAATTTCTTTAGAAAATATATCTCATCTTAGTCCTTCATTCATGCAGCAGATTAATCTCATTAAATTCAAGACATCTACTACTAAAAAGAATCCATTATTTAAGAAGCCCCAAGTTGCTACCCAGCATCTAAAACCATTTCATACTCTCCTCTGAAATTTCAATCAACTTTCTGAAAATTTCAACTTCTCTTTTGTAAATTTTCTTCTCAATCAGCTTTAAGTGAACCCTGGCTCTCAAAGTCACAACTTCCCCCAATAGCTTTTTCAAACATAGATGCTTTCTCTCCAATACCCCTTCTTTCTTTGGGTAGGTAGGCAGCATAAGTATCCTTCTCTATCATTTTTGATACTTTTGGATCATTCCCCTTTTTGCCTCTGTAATCATCTCCCAGCCTTCAATCTCATGTCATCAAATACATCACCAACTGGCTCATCCATGCAGTCATCTACCACACTTCACACAGCTTCTCATTTTTTGAAGATTATGTGTCTTTACTCAAATTTTCTCCAATTTGTCTCTGATTTTTGAACCCAGTCTTCTTGAATTATTTTTTTATCCACGAAATCTCAGCCATTCTTTTCCATATTTAAGCACTTTTCACTCATCTATTCAACAAAGATTTATTGTTCAGGTTCTCTGAATCCATCAGATAATATTGTAGGCACTAGGGATGCAGCACTAAGTGGAGGAGAGAGAAAAACATAAAATCCCTATTCTAATGGATCTTGAATTCTATTGGGGAGAAAAGACACAATAATACAAAATGAGTTAAACTTGGACCTTGTCTTTAATAATTGCTATTCATCTAACACTGTAATTTCAGACATTCCAATCTTCAAAACTCATTATCTGTGAGTACACATTGAAACAATTTTCCACCTTGCAGAGAATCCATTGACAAAATCAGTTGTTTCAGTATTCCTCGCCTACCATATAACCCTGCATAAATCCCGGGGTTCATCACAATATCACTTTATTGCACACATCCTCACTACTTTTGGCCAAAGAACTCTGGTAAAATATGGTGTTATTTCTACTACATGCTGGCCTCTATGTAGCTGCATAATGAGATTAAAAAAAAAAAAAAAACTTTGCTGAGTGATCTTCCCCCCATATTCACGCTCTCTAATCTCAAATGAGTTTTGTTCTGCCTGACAACTTTATTTTCTAGTGCATGCATTCTGCCACTCTCCACCAGTTATCAACACACTGTTTTGCTTGTGACTTTTCTAAAATAGTATTGAAAAATTCAGCATCCCTATCATTTTCTCAGAGATTTAAAATCTTTATCATAAATTAAAAATAGTTACAAATGATGCAATAGCTGATAAGCAATAAATATGTTATTTTTCTGAAACATAATATGGTTTATGTATACAAATTATTTTGTGGCTACTAAGCTTTAAGTATTAATTTTTTCTGCTACATTGACTAATTACAATGATTAGTAATTTAAAATTAATCAAAATAAATATGTTCTAAATCTTAATTAGCAATTATCAAGTATAAATGTATCATTTTTTGACTATATCACAATATAAGATATAAAGGCATTTTGGGCAGTTTGTTTTTTTCTGATGTTTGTATATGTATCAATAGATATCATTGCTAAAATTAGCCTGACTTCAATATCATTTCTATTTCTCATTATCCTTTTTAAAGATGTAAGAATAAATACAAATGGGAACAGATAGAGTTTTATTATAGGAACGTATGTCAGTTTATTAAAGCCCTAAAAATGCTAACAAACACATAATAATATATCACCAAATGCAATTAATAATTATCTAACAGTTCTTAAATTGATTAGGTCCTAGTTTTTGATAAAAGCAAAAATATTAGAAGCCACTTGATTTGCAAAAGAACTTGTTACTTAGATGAGTTACTTAACTCAAATGGTGACATTTTACATTTGTCTTTCTGTTTTGAGTCAGTTTCTTCATGCGGGGGCAAAGAACCATTGTGGATCCAGAAGAGGTCGGAGGTATGTGGTAGAGAAAATGAAAGAGAAGGAAGAGTCTATACAGCAGTTCCACTCTAAGACAGATCACTTTTTAGGAAGAATATCATGAAGAAGATTTTGAAAGTGACTTTTTAAAAATAATCAGTGACCACATACCCACTAAAAGGTTTACATATCCCTCAGTTTGCAAACCCTGTCCTAGATCACTACATTCATTTCTTCCTTCTTTTCAAACCTCCAATACTTGTATGCTTGTCCTCACTCTCAGCCAATCATCTTACTTCTCATTTACTGGGAAAATAGAATAAGCACACAACAACAACAAAAGGTTCCATAAACCCCGCAACCACATATTTATACCTATGAGCATATGTTCCCATAAATTTTTTTTCCTCTTTGTCCTAAGAATAAACTGTGGGCTCTTCCATGTTAGACCATCCCCACCCTTGGTGAACCAGACTCCCTCAAGAAATTTTTCTCTCAAACATTATTTTCTTTCATTCTCATATCATCATGTTTTCTCCTTTCATTTTATTACTTGCAGCAGCCTTCAAACATGCTTTAAAAAATTCTTTTTATCCCATTCCTCCCTCAAGCTACTGCCCTATTTTTCTATTCTACCTTACAAAAACTAAAACTGGTTGAAAGAGTTTCCTATACTCACAAATTCCAATTCCTCTTGGTCCATTCTCTCTGAACTCATTCTAACAGCACTTCAATCTTCGCCACACTGCTGAAATTGCTGTTGTTAGAGTAACTAGTGACTTCCATCTTTATGTCACTCTACTTCTCAGCAACAGGCAACATGGTTGATTATTCTCTGATGCTAGAAACACTTTCCTGCTTCACTTACAGGATATTATTCCTGGTTTTCTTCTCCCTCACTGGCTACCCCTTCAGTACCGCTCAGGCTTTCATCTCCTATACTTCTCCCAATCATCTTTTCCTCATTGTTTGAATAGAAATATTCCATGGTGTGAAAGGGACATCAAAACACACCTGATAACTATAAAAAAAAAGTATGAAAAAGATAACATTGAAGTAAGTGCAGGACTTATGTTATAACTTCTCATTACCTGACTCATGTGTGATTACTTTAGCTGAAATGGATGTTCAAAAAGTTAAAAAAAAAGACAAGATAAAAAAATAATAGTTGGTACTCTATCATTAGTTTATGTGAGAGTAACTTAGAAGAGTGATATTAATTACTAAACATCAAAATTTTCATTAAAAAACACTTCAACCTAGAATACAAAAATATTTTGTCTATTTTGGCTATTTCATACTTTGATTGATCTCAGTCTCATTTCAGGGAAGGTTAAATAGCAATAATTACCTAAAAGAATACAGAAAGCATAAAGTTGTAAAATGTGCATTATTGGTAATGGAATATTTTGCTTCATATCCTAGGACATATTTATTCCATTTCATTTATTCTTGCCAGCATTTGTCCTTTAAGAACTACTTCAATATCACATATTAGGTTCCAATGTGAATGAGCACATCTAAAAGAGAAATGTTTAAATTCTAACATACTGTGAGATTAATAAACCATGAAAATCTGACATTACTACAGATGCAGGGCATTAATTGCCTTTAGATACAGATTTAATCTCTATGTCCCATAAAAGTTTAGTTATGATTTTTGAGATAGCAAGACAATTGCTAAGATAAAATTGTTTCTATATTCAGTGTACATATTAATAGTCATAAGATTAATACTTAGTTCTACAAAGTATATATTTTACATATTCAAGTACAGCAGGTCTTCAAATAATCACATTTTGTTCAACATCACTTCATTCTAATGTTGATGAGATGCCATGGAAACTTAACTCTTGTTTATAACAATTAGCTTATGGTAAAATTGGTGTCATTTTATGTCACCTCTTTAAAGTTGCAGAACACCTCAAGGAATTTAAATGATGAATTACTGTATGTTTATGTTAGGCTAGCCCACCCAGCTATGGTAATGAAGGTATCATAACTATCTCCATTAAATTTCCAGTCAACATTCTGCTGTAATTTAGGATAGAACTAGAACTAATAAATGAGAAAAACCATCAGGAAATAATCATGGTAATAAGGCTCAAGTACAATCATCAAAAAAATAGTGTCCAGCAAGAAGACAAATGGAAGATTAGCCTCTAAAATTGCTCTTACTCAAGGTTTACTCTTTCAGGTTAAAGATAGTGCTTGGCTTGAGGCAAATCAAGATAAACATAATTATGACAATAAGAAAAAAGCTTGCAGTTGTAAATAGGGGAAAAGAAATTCAATCCTTTGTTTCACTCAATAGTTCACTTATGTCTGACTTAGAGTTGGCAAATGACTTGTCAAATTTCAGACCTATTTTTTCAAATACATAATAATGAATTATTCTTATTATTTATTGTTTATTCCTATACCCAGGTGCCATAGAGAATTAAGATCTTCTGAAATATTATTAATTAAGAGATGAATCTCTGCCCTTCATATTTCTAAACCTTTCAGAAAGAAAATGTAGAGTAAAGGTGGCCGTTTTTTTAGAGGTTAAAGAAAATAATTAGTTGCTGAATGCTGTGACAAAAGTATATTGCTATTACATCACTTTCCACACACATACACACCCATACACTCATGCACATACATATATGCAAATATGCAATGATAAAAATGTATAACTCCCAAAATCTACAGTTGGGACTCCTTGCAGAAGTTGATTTTTTAAATGTATTAAATACATATATGTATATACACATACATGCACACACACACACACACACACACACACACACACACACACACACATATATATATATATATATATATAACAACATATTTTAAAATGCAAAACTTCTTTAAAAATAGATTAATTCAGTACGTGCTAATATTTTAATATTATTGTTTAGTAAACATCAAGAAATCATATACTTCAAAATTCATGACGGTATTTGACAGAAGACAACTGCTAAGATAAAATTATTTCTACAGTCAATGAGCTTAAGTTTAATTATGTAAAAGTCAGCTCTATATTTTTAAAGTACGAAAATATTAATAATAATTAGGCTAGATCACTCAGCTACTAGTAATGAAAGTGCAAAATTGTTTCTATTACATTTGATATTGTAGTGGAACTAATTCACAAGAAAAACATTCAAGAAATAACTAACACCAATATCCAGTCACCATCTCCTAGATATCTCGCCAATATACTGAAACTCAGAATAGATCATTTTCAAAAGAAGAATGTAAGAAATATTTATGATATGTTCCTTTTTTGAGGAAGGGCAGGCCCCAAAAATATACTGAAAATTTAGAGAAAAAAATCTAAATAATTATAAATGTAAGAGGAAGGGAGTTAAAATGAGCAAGACAGCACAATGAATTTCATCTAGGAAGAAAAAAAAAAAATGTGAGGTGTAACTAAAAAAAAAAAAGAAATCCAGAAAAATAACAATTTAAGTCTTAAATAACATTTGTGAGATGTGTGTGTGTGTGTGTGTGTGTGTACACACACACATATAAAAAATATAAAGACAAGATAGATGATAGATGTTAGATAGATAGAAAAAATAGAATGACCAAATCGTGTTCTTCTTATACTAGATATCTCAGTGTAACTGGAGTTTTAAGAGTCAATTTTCAGTGTCCTCCACTATAATAAATTTTTCTTAAATCTGAAAAATTCTTTTGCATCTATTATTCTAGTTATCCAATCTAAAAGATAATCAATTAAATATATTAAACACCAACACAAAATGAAACAAAATTCACACATGTGTTAACATATAAGCCCTAATTTGTTTCTATATAGACATATTATATTGTATATTATATTTATTTCATTCTTTATTTTCAGGGTCCATTTATATTTATACTTCAGAAAATTACCTTATATCTATGAAAAATAAAATTGGCTTTTCTTTTTCTCAATGAGTTGTTAAACGTTTGTTTTAGAAAAAAAAATCATAATTTAAAAGCAGGTTTTCTGTGAAAACAAAGCTGGCACAACTAAAAATTACCGTAGCTGAAAATTAGCCTTTATAGTAGCTCCTCGCTTTCACAAATGGAGGTCCTGAAAACAAGTGGCCAAATGGATGAACAGACATAACTTGATTAGGAAAATATGGCAATGGATATACACAGAAATGTCTTTTATTTCTTTATCTTCTTGGGAGGTGGGGAGAAAGAGAAATACGTAGCAATTAACCACACAGGGGAAAAAGAAAACACCTAAAAATCTCAGAGATCAACAATCTCAGTTTGACATTAGATGGACATTTGGACAGTACAAATTTTTCCTTCTTTATTATCTTCCCCCTTTCTTTCATTTATGTCTTTTATTTATTTTATTTTTTCTATTTTTAAGGGACAAAGAAGCAAGGAATAATGGTACAATTTACAATGTGCCTGTTTTTTTCAGCTTTGTTCTGAGACATTATGCTTTTATTCCTTTGTGATATAGGAAAGAAATAATCACTACTGTTTCAGCAAATAGCAATCAGTGTAAAGAACAAAACTAGTGTGTTCTTTCATGCTTGCATTTTATTTCTATGTACAAATCCACATTCCTTCATGCTTCATTTAATTCTTCAATTTTCCTTGTTAAATGTCAAAATTGTGCATAAAATACAGGCAGTCAAATCACAAAATAACTTCTTAAAGATTTTATTTCAGAGACAAGAGAACTGAAAAGAGAGTATTTCAACCAAACCTATCCATCTACCTGCTAGAAACAGAACCAAATCACAGGTTGGCATATAAACTACAAAAGAATAGCTAATGTTCAAAACAAGAGGCAACTTGAGTGAAATATAGAATACGGAATAAAAAGGGACTTAGCACTGCTTGTTATTTTTTTAAAGTTCATATTTAAAATCTGAGAAATATTTAATTTATGTGAATTAAAAAAATGTGGATTGAAATGTAAACCAAGAACAATGGTGCTTAATAAAGCTCTAAATATCACAAATAAAACAATATAAGTAGTTTTTATTTTACTTATGTCCTTTCACTGGAATTTTGTTACGATATAAAAAATGTGTTCTAAACTCTTTTTTTCTAGCCATAAAACAACCAACTAGAAGAATATTCTGGTAAACGATGTTTTCCAATGATCATCGGCTTGCTTTAGAGTGATACCCCCTTTTTAAGAATAATTTCTTTCTACATACAGGTAATCTACAGATTCATAAAGAAGACTAGAAAGTTAAATACTTTGCTCTATGTGCTCATACTTTTAATTCAGCACTTACTAAGCAACTACACGTGCTAAGTCTCAGCAAGGCACAGAGGGTGGTAGTTGAATAAGACAGCCCTTTGTTCCTAAAGAGTCATGGAAGTGAAACTACAAAAGTTACAGGTGCTACTACAGAGTTGATAAAGATGAACTGCAATTTTAAGCAAACATAATCAGTCAAGAAAGTCTGTGGGAGAATGTAGAGCTTAAGGAAGTTCTCTGGCTCTGCATAACAGTGAGAACCTACAGGAAGAAATATGTTTATAATAAAATTCTGTGGTTCTAACTTCCCTTTCCATTAACTCCCTTTTCCCTTATATAAATACCCCTCCATCTCGGCATACAGGCCAGAGTGTGTATGTGGCTTGCTGTGTCTGCATGCTCTGGGGTACAACCTTTTCTTTTTTTCTGAATAAATCCTTTTAGTGATGAAACACCTAATCGATATTATTTTTCAGTTGACAGAGCTAAGAATAGAATTGTGAAAGCAGAGAAGGAAAGCAATCCTACCCAGAGGGTTAAAAAAGGCTAAGAAACACTAATTAGAACTCTCAATAAAAACTTTTGAGGGTACAGCCCTTGCATGAAACTCTCCATTACCATTTTAGAGAACTGAAGCTCAGAGAAGCTAATTTGAGAGGATTTCAATTAATTTTATCACATCATAGTATTAAACAACATCTATCCTTGCAGTAATATCATAATTTTTAAAATGACTTTCATCATGCCTGATGCAAAACAAACAAAAACATTCAATAAGTATTAGTTAGCATTAATGTATCTTATCATTATATTCAGTACTGCGTGACTGGTTCGTGGTTTAAATTGACCAGACTATACTATAACAACTATGGAATGCATCTTATATTTTTGTCCTTTAATGAACTCTATGTTTAAGATCTATACTTTTATCTCTATATCTATCATATCTACGTATAGACATATACATATATACAGCTTCTATCTATAAAGATATAATACATATAAACTACCCCAAATCACCTTTGGGCTCATTCATTAAAAATTTCATTGAAAATTTTCTAAGTAAAAGCTTGAAGCAAAAGAGATAGATAATGACAATAGTAGTCAAGAGACACTTGGTTTGATATAAATTATAGAATTTTGCAATAAATAAAGAGTAGAAAATTTAAAAGTTAAGTGTGTAAAAAGGGACAGGTACAAATTAAAAGTATTTTTAAAACTAGAAAGCTCTCTGCACAATCTCCTGTGCAGAATGCTATATAGCAGAATGCCCCTAGCTAAGATTGTAAAAGAATCCATATTAAATTATGGCATCAGCACCAATTCTGAAACTTTCAAAAAGAATCCACATTTTTTCTAGTCATCCACAGAGATCCATGGCGATTACAAGAATGTAACAGATTACAGAAGGCTTCCTTCAAAATAAACTTCAATAAAAATGTTTTCATAGTAAAATAGAAAAATTAGACTATTGTTTAATTTTAATATATACTAAATTTAGAATTGTTAAAATTTACAAAATAGATTTGTGGAAATCTTGAAAGATACAAATCTATACTTAAGAACAATATGAGAATTTTTTTCCCTTATATCCAAAGCTCCAGGATAAAGCAGCCAGAGAAAAAAGAAGGAACATTGATGGTTTCATAACACTAATCTCATATTGAACAGGCATCTAAAAACATGCACTATAATATTTGAGCACAAAATAATATTTCATGTGAGTAATTCTGCTAAATGTATTAGGCCTCATACTAAAATTCTAGTGTATTCACACAACAATGGAAGGTAATTAATTGTATACAGTAATAAAATCTTAAACTTGGAAATCTGTGTATAGGTTTGATATTCTATAGATAATTAAATTCTAGTTTAAAAATTATACTCCAGAATTTGAGATGAGAATTTTTTTAATCTATTAGAGTATACTATACAGTGTTTAAGAATAGAAAGTCATGAGAACTATTATTGCATAGCTCCTGTAATATTCAAACAATTTTAACAAAATATTTACTCAGCTTCTCCCATGTGCAAAGCACTATGCTATTTGGAGAACACAGACTATTAAAAACTAAAATTGTTCATCTTCAATTTTTAAAAGGTTATAAATTGTTGCATACTTTTATATATTGTGGAACATTCTGCTTAACATATATGGTAGATAGATACCAGTGCCTGAGACTGTTCAGACAAACTTAAGGACTTTCTAAGATCTGTATGTAGCTCTTTTATTAGCCACTACTAGTAATTATGTTAGCCAATTGAAGATTGATAAATTGGTAAAGTTAGGTTGATTTCCGTAAAGCTATGTAACTTGTTTTTAAAAATTAACTTTGGGTAAATTAGTGAGGCATTATTTTGTAAGAATACATAGATAAAAATATAACTGAAGGCTACATCTCATTTGAAAGAGCCAACACATAAATTGAGAAAAAGGTATTCTTGTGTTTCTTCCATTTGCTAGGCTATTTTTAAAATAAGATTTGCAATGTTTTCCCAAACAACACATATGGCTTAGAAACATATGCCAAGTAGGTATATATCTTATATTTCTGAAATATTTACATCTTCCAAAGTCATATTTAGAGCAGTATTTTTCATTGTTATTTTTCCATTATACAAAGCATTAAAATGCACCTAAAGGGCAACCAATGAAGAGCTAAAAGAAAAAAATAAATAGTCCAAAGCAAAGAGAAAGAAAAAAAAATGAGTAGAGACAAATGAGAAGCAATTATTCTTAAGCTAAAGCACATAATTTACTTGCAAAAACATAATCTTCTAAATTTGACCGTTCTATGATCCCTGAACTAAAGCAATCTCATTTTACATTGACAGGCATTAATATCATTAATTACCAGGAACTAGGATTTTTATGTTGTTTTAAAGACCAGAAATTTAAGTATGCAATAACTAGCTACTTAGCCAACATTCTATTATTATGAAATCTCTTATCTTTCCCAAGTGAAACTCCTATGAATATCAAATGCACTTATTATCATCATTAAGAATAAAATGCTCTAAAGATGAACTTTTAATGAAGGTCAGGAAAGGTACAAAGAACAAATTCCTCCTCGATATTTATATTTTTTTCTTTTTGTACTAGTCTCCATGGTGGAAAAACTTTTATCTATAAAATTTTAAAAAGTGAAAATATTTCATAAAGTTACACAGTATACTTGTTTTGTCCATATTTTTTTTAATTGAGGTATAACTGACATGTTATATTATATTAGTTTAAGGTGGACAACATAATGATTTGATATTTGTATATATTGTGAAATGATCACCACAAGAATTCTAGTTAACAACCATCACTATTCATAGTTATATATGTTTATTTTACCTATGTCATACTATACTACTGACATAATCTTCTATTTTGTTTATTTGTTTTGAGAAAGAATTTGATATTCCTTTTCCCTTGTTTGCCAATTATTGTCACTATATGTATTTTACTTATGAATTCATAAAACTTTGAAACAATTCAGGTCTGCTATTAATTTCCTATATTCATCTGATTTTAGAAGTCATAATATATTCTCTCCAAAATATATCTACACATTTTATAATAAAAACATTTATTTATTGATTTATTTGCTTGCTTGGTTTGTCAATTGTTTTTTTCAAATTCACATTTATGTTCTAACAACACTTCCAAGTGATATCAACATTAATTAAAAAGATATATATGGAACAGGTACACAGACCTTCTTTTACTCTACCTTACTTTTCCTCTATTATACAAATCATACATACATCCTCATTTTAGAACATGGTGGGATAATTTAAACACAGACCAAACCAAGTATGTGGGGCTTCAAAATAATACAACAGAGCAGTAATTCAGAATTAATCTACTGCATAATGAATTTATAGAGATGTTTTCTAGTATGTAAAAAAGGAGGATTAATGTGGTCTTTAAACACCAGGATCTTTATTGATTACAAACTGAAAAAGAAACCATTAACAGAAAAGGAATATTACTTGCAATACTTTTATATTTTCCTTCTTTTTTCTTTGTGCTTTCTGAAATTGCAATTTTAAAATCTAGATGTTCTTACAGATAGCTGATTTTGGCCCTCCATGTGTCTGGTTTTCCATGAAATAAACCTATTCTTAACTGCTTTCTGATTTAACCCCAAAGAAGGTACAGCGGATGGCTTGGTCACAGCAGAACAGTCCAAATATTCCTTTTAGAGAATGGCCTACAACCTCAACGTGTGAGGGAAGGTTAAAAGTCATGATTTTATTAATTCTTTTTCTTGACTATTACTGTCAATAAGATCTGACAAAAATTCTTCTGCTGCTGAGCTTATATCATTTTGATTAGTTTGTTAGAAAATGGATTGGAACAACTGTAGTATGTGGTCAGCAATATTTATCAAGACATGATACAAGTTTAGGTAAATATGTGGGATACAAAAAAATAATGGCCAGACCATTGGGTAATTTGCATACATTGCCATGAATCTATAGCCAAGTTAAAAAAACAGAAATAAGGTTGTGAAGGGAAATAAAGCACAATTAACCAGATGTCCCAAATTTTATCACACATGTACAGTTTTTGTAAGTAAACAAAGAAACTTAAATAGACAGTAAGTGGGAGAAATCTGAGTAGTAGGAAGAGCAATATTTTATGTTTAGAGACATGAAATAAATTTCCAGGTGGGTTTTAGAGTGGGAAGCAGGTGCTTTTTCACTGGAGAATTCAGAAAATACATTTAGTACCTATAACTTACACATAGTAGATATTGAAGACAGTATCAAATCAGCATTTGTGGAACCAGAGCATAGATTCAGTCATGGGGTAATAAGGCCTTAAAATCTGAAACTAATATGTATTTTTCATAGTTAATGTTATTTTTAGAAACATAGAATTTATGTATTAATAAAGGATTTCCTAATAATCAGATCTTAGTTATTATATAATCATTGACTCATCACTTGTGGAAAGACTTTCAAAAACTTATCATTAGAGTTAAATAAAATGTTAATCGTAAAAAATAAAATAAAATTTCAGGCAAAAATAATGCCTAATTTAATCTTTGGGTTGATTTATGCCTCTATATAAAGACCTTAAGTGACACTATTACTTACTACATGTGGCCTGTAAAACAAAATGTCTTGTAAATATTTAGAACACATAAAAAATTTTTACCTATTTTAATTATTTTTTTGTGATGTGAATATAAGGCATAATATTGTTTTACAGAAAACTTTCTTTGTTACAGAATAGAGGACAGAATTTTTATCATGTAAAATTTATTGTACCTCTCTATAATGAAATACTATAAACAAGATAGTTGTTGATGGAATAATATTACTAAGTCATTGATTTGAAATGAAGGCAGAAAAGCTTCATTACTTTTACTTCAATCTTGTGTTATATATCAGGTTTTATGAATATGTTCTCAACATAAACTGTATAAAATGTTAATATTCTGAATAAAATAGGACCTTTAGAAATGATGGTATTTTAGATTTTTAAAAAACTTTTAATATAATCGAAATATACATGTGAAGGTTTAGCTATAGCAAGTACATTCAAACTCATGGATGGTATAAGTGCTAGATGGCATCTGTTGTTCATGGATATTATCCTTTTTTCTTTTCTCTCTACCCAAGCTACAGCTTTCCTAAGAAGAGAGTATATTTTCTGACTCATTTTGAGTTTGGACTTATCCATGTAACCAGTGGAATGTGGGAAAAGTGCCAAAATGCTAGTTTTTAATGTATCCTTTAAGAGATATTTCATGATTCCAGCTCATCATGCTCTTGTACTCCTTCCTTTACTTTGCCACAAGAAGAGCAGTCCCTGAGTAGCTGCTCTTGCAAGGATGAGACAAGTATATAATAGACCTGAATTGAACTCGTAGCCAAAGCCAAGTTAAGGAGCTTTAGCTGATTTCAGAAAGCACAGCAGAACTACAGTTGATCCAAAGACCAATGAGCTCTAAGATGTTCTGTTGTTTGCTCTGCAGCATTTAGTGCAGGAAACCTGAATACAGTCATTTGTATTTTTCTTTAGCTTTAAACTGAGTTTCTGTGTTCTATTTCTAAGTTATTATAATAGTATGTATATTTGTGTTGTGCTACTTCTAATCTGTCGGGAAATGCAGCAAGGTTAAAATAAAAGTGCTACATTTTAAATCAAGCATTATCTTTCATTATTAAGCAATCACTGCCACAAAAATACTGCAAAACTTCCCCCAATAGTTTGTAAAAGCAAATTAAGGTAACATTTGAAAAAAATTCTGGGCTAGAGTAGATAAGTAATGTGTTTTCATTCTTAGTTATGAAGAGGATATAAAAAAAAAAAAGCCACTTCATACACCAATATATATTAATATTTATTGATGGCTCTTGCATGCTTGGTCTTCAGAGTATAACATAAGAATTAACTCAAATTTAAATACAAGTAGTCCTCTCTTTGCATGGCATCATATTAACTGAAATTCACACATAATCAGAACCATGGCCTCACTTCTGGGTGGATCCATGATAACTGAAATTTGATCAAAGCAAGGATACAGTTCCAATATGCATGGGTTTTAGTTAACATGGTGCCATGCAAAACAAAGACTGCTGGTATTATTCAAAAATTTTCAGCTAGCAAAGTAACTGCAATATTACTTTTATTTTTAGAATTTCAATATTGTTGTCTTAGAAAACATAATAAATAATGATTTATATTGTTTTTTTTCATTCTATGCATTCGATAATTTTTACTTTCTATGTATTTGAAAATTTTTCCAATCTAAGTATTTGATAATTTTTACTTTTTAGTTTCTGTAGTTAGTATCAAACTATGTCAGGAACATATTGGCTGATTAAACAGTAGTGTCTGACAAAAATAATCAATACATTCATTCAAAGCTTAACTAGAGAACCTCATAAAAATTTGGGAAAATGCAAATTAGTCACACCTCAACCTCAGTTTATGAATGCAATTCAATTATAAGAAATAGAATCTATTTGTCTTTTATATATAGTGAAATGGAGGAAATCTATTGATAAATTTATTGTTTTCAATTCCACTTGAATAGATGGGTCAGCATTTCATATTGAATGTGTTTGTCTTAAATCCAACTCCTCAATACAAATATTACCAAGTGGAACAATTTCAAGTATCACTTTTCTATTTTTTACTTTTTAATAAATCTGTTGCAGATCATTTTCTGAAAAGAACACAATGATTCTTTGATGCCTTTCAAACCATTCCTCAATAGCTCTATAGCTATCACCATAGGAACAGAGTCCATTATATCAAGCTTCTGTAACTGTTGTCTCTTCAAGTGGAATCTATCATACTTTCATTGAGGCACTCTGGACCTATGTTATCAAAATTATCTTCCAGCAGCATTGTTAAAGTTACATTATGAAATAAGGTCCCATTTTTTTCTTGGAAAAGTTTCTGTTTTTTTTTTTAACTCTCATCAGATCACATAGTAAAACATCTTGCAAGAAATATTATTTAAAAGAATCCCTTTCCTGGGGAAAATAAAAATGTGAATTGATCTTAATTAATTTTAATGTCAGACTTCTTCCAGCAGTAAAAGCAAAAAGGTTTGATTCTTCCATTCTATATCACTGTTTCGGGGGCCTAACAATTACAGAAATATCTATTTACAACCTAGAAACCTAAATTGAATAAATGTGGGCCTTTTGTTTAAACTCTTGGATCCTCAGCCTCCATGTCTATAAAATAATGATCTCTCCAATATATGTAGAACTGTCATTAAAAATAAATAATATAGGATAAGCTATGTCATTGTTCATTTATTATAATTACATGGTATTTCTGTTTAATTTTAAGTACTCATATAAAAGTTTGTGGGCATTCTTTAGCTCAAATATAATTATTCTACAGTGAGGTATTATTTATTTGGGGAAGTGATTTATATATTTGATGGCATGAAATACATTGACATTTGTTATTTCAGTCACTCAGTTGCCCATCAGGATGGAGTAAAATAGATGTCAAGGCAGCTAAGCTATAACTACCTAGTTAATGGATGAATGCCCATTTATAAAGTAAACAGGCAAAAATATCAAGTCTTAACAAGCTAACCAGTTTAGATATCAGCATCAATCAAGCTCAGCACCAACCTGGCCACTATCAGTGCTTATGTCAGTCCAAGTCAAATTTATAACAAGTTGCTCTAATTTTTAAAGCACTGTTATCTATTGATAACAACTTTTTGTTAGGTAAATGAAAAGTAGCAACCATTTCAAGGAGGGGCAACAAGGGCTCAGGAATTTAAGTGACTTTCAAAACAGAGAATCCATTTATCTACAATTGAAGAGGAGATGGTTTACTACCTTAGGGTTTATACAAATAGTTACTTTAGTGAACAACTGGACCAAAACTGTGAGAATAGAGAAATATCAAGTCATTTAAATATTTGGTAAATCAGCAGACAGATTAAGATCAAGAACTAGAAATTAGGAGAGCATCTTAAAAGAATGTGAAATGGGAATACAGGAACTATGGAAACCAGATGCCCAGGCAAGGAGAACCAGGTTCAGAAATGAAGGCAAGGAATATAGGCAGCAACAAAACCATACCAGGAGCTAGAAAAGAAAATTACTTTGAGACAATGGCAATATTACTGAGGAGATCCATTTCTTATCAATGGCAAGAACCATTTTAAAGTATGTAGAATTTGAAGCTACAAATTTTAAGGTATAAGGACTTGATTAAGTGGCAGACTTTTATTTTGAATATTATTTAAGAAAGTCAGGTAATCTTCAATAAAAATTCTAGCAATTATTTATTGAACAACAACTATAACCTTCATAACTCTCAGACATTTTTTTAATTCCCTTTAATGAGTTTGTATACTGGGTATATTCCATTATGTAAATCCCCAAGAGAGATTATGTAGTTTGCTCAAACTTTCAAGAGACAAAACAAAAATTTAGAAGTAAAGTCTAAACTAATAATAATTTCTCATTTTGCCCAAGATTAGTAAAATCTCAATATTACATGTATGTTGACTCTCAAGACTGAGCTTTTTTATCATTGCCCTGTATATTTTCTAAATCTGTCTTACAAAGTGTAAAATCTTCTAATAGTGTACAGTCCTCACTTGCAGTTCAAAATAAGAGGATGTTCATTTATAAGACTGAGATATAAGATACTAAAATTCATTTTTACCACTTGAGATCATATTTCATTTCTCTATATGGAAATATTGTCTTTTTATCTTCCCCTTTACACTGGTATTAATGGCCCTATATGATTGATATACTGAAACATGAATCAAAAGAATATGCTTTTTGGAAGAAGTGAATATTGAAGAATACCTTTAGTTAGAGAAAACTTAATAATCAATTTGGAAAATTACCTAACCACATCACTAATTATTAATCCCAGAACTTAATAAAGTATGAGGCATTTTCATTATCCTAGTATTTATTATTATCCAAGTCTCTATATTTATGATTCTGTAAAGATGAGTAAAATTTGCCATACCATAAAATATTCACAAGTGAATTAAACGTCCCTCAAGTATTCTTTCCCTATTCCTATTCTCATCCTCAACACAAAGTACTTAAAGAATATCATATCTTGGTCCAAAATACTATACCTTCCAAAAAGTTTCAATTATAATCTAAATCTTGACAAACATAAGATAAATTGTCATGTCTGTTTTCAGCAACTTAAATCTTTTCTCACTATTATAAAGTTTTGGTCTTCATTGGTTCACATTTAGAGATCTTTTTCATAATACATAGTATCTTCAGATATCTGCGGCTTTCTTTACCTACAAATCTTGGACTACAAAGGACTTAAATGATCATGTAGTCTAACAATCCATCTTTTATTTCTTTAAATATGGTGGTTCAGGGGCAGGAAACATACTATCTCTGAAGACCTCACTTTCTCCTTTTTTTATATGGTGAACTCAGGTGAACATTAGAGACTGTTTAAATGTCACCCCTTATGACTAGCCATTTTTACTAACCCATGAAGACATTTCTACTACAATCTATATAATACTAGATTATTATCCACGTTTCAACCATTTATTTCATACATGCTTATAGACCCTACTATGAATGTGGCACTATGGTGAGGACTTTAAATGCAATAGGTAATAAGGAAAAGGGTCCATGTATTAGTCAAATTAAAAATTACTGTTGTAATAGAAGATATCTTTTATTTATAAAAAAGAGAAGAGAACTTTGTACTTTGAAATTTTAAGGGAAGGGCAACTATAATCTATTTAAAGTAACTTTTTTTTTTTAAATGCAAAGACCTTCTGGATGTGATCTAATTGGGACAGTTGAAGACAAATTAGTTGTTCTACTTAAGAAAATAACAGAAATTCTGGGTATGTCAAGAAGTGTGAAATAAAATTCCCTAAGATTATTTATTATTTATATAACAAAGTATGGCATTCTTCTCAGTTTATTGATTTATCTCAAATATTTAAGTATAGTGTTAAGATCTCAAGATTGGTGTTATAGGTCCAAGTGTACTGTCTTTATAGATAAAATCCAGAGCAGAAAAAGAGACAAGAGGACAAAAGTTTTTATCTACGTGACAAGAAGAAAAATATTCCTAAGAAACCCTTAGCTAACTTTTTCTTATGTCTCATTGTCTGTAACTGACTCATATATCCATCTGAAGAAAAAAGCCTAGTGAGTAGCAATGGGAGTCTTCTTACTTGAAGAAGTGACCTTTAAACAAGAGGTAAATAAAAGCCAGCCAGTATACAAGAGGCGAATTGTAGGTTAAGTAAACATACTTTAAAGCCTTGAATAAAAGGAGGAAGTATGTCTTTGAAAACTGAAAGTCAGTGTGAAGAGAGAGAAATAGGGAACTGGCCTGAGATAGGTCAAGGGAGAGGTACAAGGGAGATAGATAATTCTAGTCCCTGAAGACATGTTAATTTTTTTTTTTTAACGACTCTAGGAGCAATGGTTTTCAGGGAATTTCATTTTTGAAAGAACTCTGAGTTGTGAAAACTAAATTAAAGGAGAGGCAAGAAGATATGGAAAATTTCACTTTGGAGGTAACTGAGATCAGCTGAGAAGTTTATAAGCTGACAGCAGTGTATCTAGAGAGACTTGGTATCAAGAAACTCCTTGGTTCCAGGAGTGAACAATTAGTGGATGGTAAAGCCATTTATTAGATAGCTAACTATAGAGGAGAAACAGGTCTCAGAAAAATGTCCTTGTCTTATTATTTAAGGTGGCGGTGGGGGAGTTGGTTGGCAAAAAAAAAAAAAAAAAAAAAAAATCACTATTAGCCATGCTGAGTTTGTGATGCTTATGTGACACCACAAGAAAGATGAGTGGAATATTGCATACACAGAAATAGAAAGTCTGGCTTTGAAATATAAATCTCTTAGAATAGGCTTGTGTGTTTAACCACTGCTTTAGTGAATACCATCAGCTCGGTGCTAATCTTTGATAGATGGCATTTGGGATCCTCTGTACCAACATAAAAACTACCTTTCTAAAAGTTCTCCACGCTTTGTGTGTGCATGAACAAATGTGTGTGTGTGGAAGGGTAAAATATAAGTAATATAAAATTTACAGTTATAATCATTTTAAAATATGTAGTAGGGTAGCATTACATATAGTCACATTGTTATCCAACCATCACCACTATCCATCTCTAGAATGCTGTCATCCCCATACCCATTAAACAATAATTTCCAATTCCGCTTTCCCCCTGCACTTGAAACTACCATTGTACTCTCTGTCTCTATGAATTTGACTACTGTGAGTACCTTATATAAGTAGAATCAAACAGTATTTGTCTTTTGGTGACTGGCTTATTTCATTTAGCATTCTCTCTTCGAGGTCCATCCAAGTTGTAGCAAGTGTCAGTATTTCCTGCCTTTTAAATTCTAATTTGTTTCTTATTCCAATTAAATGATAAAGCATATGTACACAGTTCAATATAATTTCAGGATTCTTTTAGCTAAAGAGCATACTGAAATAAAGAAAGAAAGAAAGAAAGAAAGAAAGAAAGAAAGAAAGAAAGAAAGAAAGAAAGAAAGAAAGAAAGAAAGAAATAAATTACTTCTCCATCTTTACTATATTACCCGACCCTGAGTGGACGATCAAGGATGAGATTACTTATATAGCTATTTATAATGTAATAAAAATGATACACATAGGATAGAGTATAAACATATAATTCTGTGAATCTCATTAGTCTAATATTGATTTTTGGCATTTACACTTAATTTAGTCCTTGACATTATGCAGTCAATCAGCTTATATTGGGATGAAATAAAAAAATTAGAACATACTGAAACATGATGGTTATTAAGAGAGGAAAAATGTTTAAATTTCCATCTGAAATGTGATAGATTTTAGTTCAGGAGACACAGGAGTTTATAGCTTGATGTAAACAGAATAGCTTTTAAATGACAGAAATGTTTAAAAATACAAAATTATTATAAATTCACCAGTTTAATTCATATTGCATATTTCATCAATTTTTGAAATTACATGCACAAAGAAATATTAAAATGGTAACTTAGAATGTCAGAATAAGAGATCACAGGGCCTGAGAAAATATTTATTTTAAATGCTTAATTTTAAAGAGGAGATAAGAATAAAGAAATCAAATTACTTAAGGTCATACATTCAAATATGAAAAGAGCTGATTCCATAATCTCAGTTTACATATCTTAGCTTATTTTCTTTCCATAATATGGCATGGCTATTTCTTTATTTAAATTTTGAGTGTAAAATCCTTGACATTTTAGAACTTTGTTTCCTAATTTCTTGACACCCTACATAAAAAGGAATTACAATTAAATTCATTTTAATAAAGTATAATGAACTACTACATAGAAAGTACCACATACATTTTATAGGGCATGTAGAAAAAAATTTAGCATCATCCTAATTTTGAAAATATCCCAAAAGTGCAATATAACTTTTTTATATTTAACTTTCTTAATTGAAATTAAAGACAAAAATGAGAGGTAGCAGCTTCTTATAAAATGAGTGTATGAGGGGGGAGGGGGAAGGTCTTATAGTGAAATCTTAACTGATATAGAAAGTAACAACACATAGAAAATACAAATAAAGCATAAATTAAAATATTTGATATAAAAACCCAGCACCCTTTAAAAATCTTTTCTTATAAATTAGTTTCTGTAAAATAAAATAATAAAAATTATAATTGTGTAATTTGTAATTGACCATTATATTATATCTGGTCTTAAGCTAAATATAATATTTTAAATCAAAGAAATATAAAATACTTTGACTTAAATAATAATGTTTTAAAAACAAAGTTGATTTTGTTTGAAACTGTTTCTCTAGATTGGAAGAGATTTTAAAGATCATTGGGTCCTAAAACCTCTTGGTCTTAGCAATTAAATGCATCTACATCATTCATACAATATAGTCACATAAAAATGTCAGTGACAAGAAGCCTGCAACATCCATTGACTGTTACATACTCCATCCTCTCCATAATCCTTATACCATAATCTATCTTTGTACTCTTCCTTGTAGATCTTCATTATATTTTTTTAAAGCCAGACAGAAACATGAACATGACATTATTTCTGGTCCCAAATTACAGAGAAAATACTAAGATGAATTCTGTAAAAAAGTAAAAGTCATTCAATAACTTTTAAAAGAGTAAATATTTAAATTCTATTAACAACGCTTTAATGCAATATATTATGACATCACTTAAAGCATGTGATATTTTACATGGATATATTGCTTTGATAGAACACCTTTTTTTTTCATCTTAAACACTCTCAAAATTCATGTTTCTTTTTTATTTCTTGAAAAAATGTAATTTTAACTTTTGATATGTATTTAATAAAAATTATTTCCCAAAGAAATGTAAAAAAAAAGAACTTAAACAAGAAAAAAAAAAGTATTAAAAAGTAGCTAGTAAAATGAATGACACAATGTAGGAGAAAAGCATTAAAAATGTTTTATTTTCTTTCTTGCTCATTTGAGTAGAAATATATGCACAAATAAAGAGTTACTGATTGATTGTGATAATCAACAGTAAAAAATTTTCTTACTTAAATTCTATTCATTCCGTTGATTTGCAAATGCTAATCATCTTTTGCATTATTGGTTTATAATGACATCCATATTTTTAGGTGGTAAAAGCCTATAAAAAGGAACTAAATATGAAACAATGAATGATTATCTAGTGTGTCAGTTTCAACATTTAATAATTAAAATAATTAAAAAGAAAGTATAATTTATTATTTTTTAAAGGGTCATCTTGGACAAATTTTTAATCTCTATGTGCCTTGGTTTCCTCAGGTGCAATAACTTGGGGATAGTAACAGCATTTAACATATTGAAAAGATTAAATGAATTAATATTTGTAAAGCTTAGACTGTTTGACATTTAATATGAGCTATGTGTTATTAAATAGACATATTATTAAAACAATATATTTATAAATTCAACAAATAATCCAATGCTTACAACGTATAGAATTTTGTGCTAAGCACCAGAGATGGGAAAAAAACAAAAAACAAAAAGATTGATAGAAAATATCTGTCTTTAAATAATACCTGTCTTCATTGTCATGAGAGACAACACAGAATGCAGGCAATTATATTTTTGTGTTAATAAGTACCATAAGAGGTGTTCAAATATTATAGGAGTGCATAAGTGTCGATTAGTCTACAAGTACCTCAATTTTTCCATCAATCATGAGGATTCTTTAATTCAAAGAGATCTGAGAATATTCATGAATGTTTATTACAGATTCCTCTAAAAAACAACAAAGTAGTCTCCTTCACAATTTACAACATACCGTCCTTGAGTCTTACTCCTTAGAAATTCTATTTGAATGTTTATTTTACAGAGAACTATGGTTGAGAAATACAAACATCCTTGCCCTGTTCCATATACAGGAGTCAGGTTCAGAGATCTTTCTTCACAATCTCTATGATAAAATTAGTTTGAATTCAATGTGATATCTTCAAATATTAATCATACAAATATTTACTATGTTAATATTGAAATATTAATGGTGGCTATGCATTAATCAAACCTAAGTTAATTTTAATTTTGATAATGTCAGACAACTATCATGGTTGATTCTACTTTTTAAATCAAAGATAATACATTTTACTTCAAAAAAATCAAGTCACCAGTATTTTTTTTACTAACTACTAGTTATTATATAAGTATTAGAGAAGATATTAATAAGCCAATTTGTGCTAAAAGAGACTCAAATCTAGCAGATGAAGAAAAAAATAACACTTTCTTTAGAAATAAGCAGATAATTATAAGTAGGTAAACTTGAGGAAAATTTAAAATTAGAAATGTCATGGAACATCATGTATTTTTATAGACCTTTTCCCCATTCCCAATTTCCTCATACAAGAGATAGCTCCTTTTTATTGTTTCTATACTTTGTGGTCAAAATTATTCTACCTGTTTTATATTAAACATTGAACACTTAAAACAACTTTAAAAATCAGGTCTTATGGTCCTCATATTATCAATGAGGATACTGGATTTCAATAAAATGAATAATATTCTCTACATATCTTCGGGCTGCTAAGTAGAGATATGTAAAATTTTAAAGCTTTTAATTTTTCTACTAATCTTTCTCCTCTGGAAAGTGAAAAACAAATTTAATATTAGATAATATAGTATTTTATAGTGTTAGTAAATGATTTGTGCTACTCTCTATATTTATTATAGAATCCAAATGAAATATTTCATTTATCTGAAAACAAAACTTTTCTGTGACACTGTTAGCAGAAGCAGGTGAAAGCCGGTACCATTTTATCTGTATACTTTCACAACAATGCACCTGCAGTCTTTTTCAGCAGTCTGATAAACTGTATTTATAGAGCACTCTAAAGAGTACAATGGTACTGTACCGCACCAGTGAACTGAAACACGTCAGTCAACTTATCAAGGCTGTCCCAACTCATCTAAAAAAATAGCATTATTGAGTTCAACGTACAAAGAATGATTGTCAAACCAGATGCAAATATTACAGTAGGATTTCTTGACTTGACAGGTTGTCTGCACAAGGGAGAAGATATTATGGCTCACTAAAGAGCAATAAACAACAGAGAAAATAACAAATAACAACACTCAAGGGAAGAGGTTTCTCTGGAAAGTTTTATTTATTTAGTTGGTATTAAAATCCTCTGGTTCACGAGTAACACATTAAGTCTGAAAACAACTTTTTTGTCTTTTTTTTTTTAATTTAACACACAAGTGACTGATGAAATCACATCTTCCAATTAGGTGAACAGATACTACGAAACACAGAAGGATCCTCTCACAAGTGATATCAAGCAGACCAGAGGATGAATGCCCCAGTGCTTTCCTAAGGTCTGTCCACCACTACTAGTGATGGGCTGTTCCTTTGCAGCCATCTGGGTTGTGTAGAACACCCTAGAGGGAGGACTGAGAGCCATCTGAGCCAGGAATTCCCAGCATGGTGGGAGCTGGAGGTCAGGCTCCTGGTCACTGGGAATCCATAGCTCTTTGGAACTCCTACTTTGTGGAAAGAGGCACGACCAGAGAAAACACATACCTCATTTCTCTCAAGTCCAGAATGCACAGCAAGAATCCTGACTGCCTAGTTCAAGGTCAGTGGTACTAAGAGACAACTAGGTTTTATGAAGCCTGAAGTTTACATTCTGGAGGTATCATTAAAATAATAATAATAATAATGATAGTAATAATAATAATTAATAATAATAATAACACATTAGTAAGCAAAAGTAAAACGAAATATTAGGGTCCCAGTGCAAATGAGGGTCTTGCAACATAAGCTTCCTTAGCCTGAGGGACACTCAGTCTGTCAGAAGAGTTTTAAGGGGGTTTTCCTTGGCTCAAGGGCCTCACAAACAGGCTCACAAGTGCTTTCTTCAGAGGTCTCCTTCTGGGCCAACTCCTCAAGTTTTCTTATTGTATGTGAACAGACATCCTTTGCCTTTATTTCCTGAGTCTCCTTGTCCTCCAGATAGTTCAGAAAAAAACACTGTGGCCTCCCTGGGCAGCTCCAGGAGCCCATTAATGTTCATAGCAGAACAAGGCATGTATATATTCATTAATGTGAGAGTAGATAAATAGATTTTGATACACTTATATAATGGAATGTTACATATTAACAAAAATAAACTAAGCTAGACTTGTAAGTTAAACATTAACCAGGATACTGCTGGGTGGTGGTTGCACTTCCTGGATACCTAAGGCCTGTAGTGTGGGGGAGGGAGTTGACTGTCCCTAACTGGCCCCAAAACAAGAACTAGGTAGGACCTTTATGAAATGATCTAGAAAGGTAGATTTGTGCTGAAAATAAAGAAGAATTTCTAATAGGCCAGACTGGCCAAGATCAGAAGTTTGCTTCTAAGTGAATGAGCTGCTTGTCACTAGAGGTGTTCAAGCAAGGGCTGGGCAATTTCATGGGCAGTGAACCCGGGGGGGGGGGGTTGGATAGAGATGGTTTGTATGACCTCTCTTCCATGCCCCAAAACCCTGTGCTTCTGATTCAGTGACTTTGCAAAGTGTGTTACAAATAGGACAGGACTGAATGAGTAATCAAACTGTGACACATCCATGTGATGCAAAACTGATTCATTAATTTAAAAAAAGGCATGGATCATGGCACATGCAATGACATGAATAAATCTCAAAAACATGCTGAATGAAAGAAGTCTTGCAGAAGAGGCCACAAACTATGTGATTCCATTTATGTCATGCCTCAGTTTCTGATTTTTTTTTTTAATGAGAAAGTTTTAAAGAACCAAGTGGTTGAGGGTAAATAAAGGCTAAAATCCAAATATAAAAAAATTATTAGTAAAGAATCATAAGAACTACCTAGGGACCTAAGTGGAATTTATTTATATTCATATGGATTTTTAGTGAGAATCAATGGCAATGATTCAGAAAACAATATTGTGCAAAGCACATTTGTGTATATTTCTCATTTATATATTCTCTTGATAATATCCAATATAAATTAAAAGAATAAAAAAAGTTTCCCTTAACTAAGTTATTACTAATTCAAAATAACATGTTAAAATTGTCACAATATTACATTATTTTATCATAATTACAATTAGTAATACACATATTTCTTCTTTAACCTTATTGCAGTGCTTGGTAATATACTGAAAGTTTTAATTGAATAACTATATTTAATCTGTCTAGGTTCCTAAGTATATATTGACTCAGTTCTTTTTTCACATTTTACCATCTCCAATGCCAGCATCCTTATCCAAGCCACTCTCAGCAATCACCTAAATAGTCTCACTACAGATAGACATTCAACCCACCCTCCCTTTAGTGGTGTGCTGGTAAATAACCAACAGCTCTCTCAGACAGGGAAGGGCCCTGGTTTACAGGATTTGCCAATTACTACAGTGTAAACACACACACCATGGCTGATTTCTTCCAATGTAAGGTCACTGAACCTGGACTTGAGAAATGGTAACAAATTGGCTCTCCCAACCTGGCTGTATCACATCACCACCCTCCCCACATCCAATCTGTTCTCTCTAAGGAACCAGGATGACGTTTTCAAAACATCATGTAAGCTAAGGGCCTGGTTAAAAATATGTTTTTGGCTTCTTTTTACTTCTACCAGCCTTCTTTCAATGTCTCCCTCCTCCCAGCATTCACAGAGTATTTGAACAAGCTGTTCTCAGAGCTGGTAAATTTTTCCTTTGCTTTTTCATTTGGTAAACTAATATCCTTCAGATCTTAGCTGAAGAGTTACTTCCTCAGAGTTTTCCCTGACCTCTTTGTCTATGTTAAAGCCCCATACTGAAGCCCTTATAACATGATATACTGCTACACCATAGCCATTGTCATATCCACAATCTTGGATTTTTTAATGCGATTAATGCGTGGCTCTCATGACTACTACACTCTTAAGTTTATAAGAGACAGCACTTGCTTTTCAACTCCAAATCCCCAGCCCTGCTCACAGTGCCAAGAACAAAGCAAATACTCAAGAAATACTTATTTTTGATGGATTAAACTAGTGAGTAAATATGTACCTGAAAGTGTAAATAAATATGCTCCCCTGAAATTTGTAAAGGATTAGCTAATAAGAGGATTCTTTGATTTGTCTCCTGTACAGCTACAGAGTTAGTGTAACAACTTTATAGATAACATTCAAAAGTACTTAAACTTTTCCAAATGTAATTTACATTATTCATTCAAATGAAACTCCAGAAAAAGAATTGACAGAACTTTAAATGTGTGTTCTTAAGTACTATCTAGAATAAAATAGGTTAGCTTTAGCCATTCTTAAAAATATGACATTTTGTACTAAATGACTGCATCTGCACCCTCTCAGAAGCAGCTCAATAACCCTTCTTGATGTCAGCAAAATAAAGCAATACAAGGAGGCCTTGAACCTGGAGTGAATGACAGCATGTTTAGCTAACGCATCATTTCCACAAATGAAATAATAAATGAGATCCTTTATAAAGTTTAGGTATATCTACATAAAACAAAATAAAAACATAGAAATGGACAAAGAAATAATTGAATAATTTCTTCTCTTACATTCACTTTTATGGTTATAAATTTATAATGGTCAAAAAAAAATCCCTTCATTTCAGATACTGAGTATGTGGTATGCACTGACAGAGTATATGCATTTCAACAAATATGTTTCTAATAAATGCACAAAATAAAACCCAAAAACTATCATGGAAGTAGTTTCATTCTCTTCAGAGTTTGGATTTTGTGTACATTTCATGAAGTACTCATTAACACATAACTTTTATTGGAGAAATGTATAGGTTTGAATAACATTCTAAGTATAACTGGATGTGTGGATATATTTTTAATATTATGATTTTATAAATTTATAAAACTTATGCTCAAAGCTTTTTGATCTCAACATGCTATGCTTATGATCAAATTAACTGAAAACTGTATACTTTTTGGATAGCAAACATTTTTCTTTTTTTCTAGCAAATTACTAACAGGAATTTATAGTTCCTACTCTTTTCTTATTGAAAATGTCTAAAAACTGATAAATACATGAGAATATTTAAAACAAACTGTCAAAATTAGACTATTTACCACCAGACTATGACTAATAGTTGGTAAGATAAATATTTCAGTCATAAAATATTTCTAACTTTCTAAAATAATATATGAATACAATGGTTTCATTAAGACCAATATTCTGGGTTTATTTTCATAAGTTTATACTGATATATCAATAAGTCTGACCTAACTTTAAATAATCATACCTTACACAGGATAAATAGCATCTGTTGCTTTCATTCTGTGATTTATCTTTTTATTTATTTATTCATTTAGAGTCAAAAGAAAAGTTTATTAGAATAAGGAGTAACACTCCAAAGACAGAGCATGGTCTCCTCTAAGAGGCAAAAGTGAGAGGCACACATTTTAACATCTTGAATATAACACCCTAAAGCATACACTTTCTTACATATTCTTTTTTATGGACACTCTTATGTTTTCTGAAGCCCAGATCACTGAAGTTCTTCTTAGAAAGAGACCTGCTGAGTTCTAAATTACATGACTCTATGAGTCCTTTGTTTCAAAGATTCAATGGTTTATAAATTTATCGTGTGAAGCTATAAAATTAAAGGAATGATTTTACTTAAAGAATAATTCCACCCTGAATTTAAAGGAAATATTAGGTATCTAAAGGCAATGTCTTAACTTATAGCACTGTGATATCTTGGTATTATATTGAGGAATTATTATTTTTCCTAATGAGAAATCCAAAATACATAGAACTAAACCCACATAGGGCTTTGGTAAAACTGTTTATAAAAATGTGATATGGTTAGCAACCTAACATTTTTTATAAAAAATTACAAAATTTTTATATTCTTGCTTTCCTATTGTGTTTCAAATATTGTACTGTAAGATAAAGTAACTCCCACATTAAAAAGAAACAATCTATGGTTAAAAAAGTTTTTAAAAAAACTAGCCCTAGATCTGAATTCCTCACCACTAAATTATAGGACTTCTCAATAGCACAGCTGAATCAAATTATATATATATTAAAAAAATTAAGTAGGTGAAAATCATTTAAAAGAAGAAATATATATATATAATTTTATTTTAATGTATTTCAATGTCTATAGTTTAAATACAATAAAGAATTCTGACTTAAAACTAATGACTATATTACCACCTTTATTAAACTTCCATTGTTTTGACTTCATAGCATTATTAATCCCTGCCTTCATCATCAACATCACCCATATTTCATGTGTTGAATCACCTGTCCCCTCTCATCTTCACCATCTGCTCCAGAGTTCATCAATAACTTGGCTCTAGCCAATCATGTCAAATAATCTTGGGCACAGTAATTGCCTCAGCATAGTAATGTCAATCAAGCTAACCTAGTCCAAGACAATGACACTCATATTTGGAGCTCTTTTGTTTTGAACAAGGGAAAAAGAAACTATTTCTTTACACTGGATTTATTGAAAAGATAAAAATCCATCCCGGTAGCTGCTGAAGGCGGTGATGTCACCATTAGAGGGACCTCCCTAGAAATAGAAACTACAAACATGAAAGCAGAGCAAAGACATGCAGATGGAGAGAATGAACCTTTATGACATCATTTGAGTACCAGACTCAACCATACTTGAGGAAATTTGGATTGCTATTGTTTTTAATTATGTGACCAATAACAACCACCACTCCTGATTTTTCTGAAACCAATTTGCATCAGGGCTTCCCTCATTAGCAAATAACAGTTTTGAATTAATTACTATGTCTCTGCATTTATATCATGCTCTTGCCATATATTCACAGCTATCATTTCATTTCCAAAAGAGCAATGTGAGGTTTGAAGGGCATATGTAATCTCCATTTGATAGATCACCACTATTTGAATGGCTTCATTAAAAACACAGTTAAATATATAAATATGTATGTACGAAAAAAATTCAAATATGAGATGTATATGCCTTCCTGGTCAGTTCAAATTGTAAGAAGAATATAATAAAGACATTAATCAAGTAATCAAGAACTAATTGAACATGAGATGTGAGAGAGAAAATATCAAAATTTTAAGAAAAGAAAAATGGTAACTTTATATAAAATAGAAGAAAAGAAGAATCAAAAGTTAAAGGGGGCTAGAGGAGTCAGTAATTCAGTTCTAGACATACTTAGTATAATATTCTGGTAGGACATCTAGTTAGACAAGTCAGTTCAATAACTTTAAATAATAGACTTAGATTCAGAAGAGCCTTCAGGAGAAGTATATCTGTGACTCATTAGTAATATTGATAGTTAAAACTGTGGAAGGGGCAAAATAACTAATAGTTTTATGGAGTTTTAGAATCCAAGTTCTTTAGCAATATAACTTCCCATGATCCAATGACCCTACGAGTTTGGTGATATCATACCAATTAACAAATGAGGAAAGGAAAGCAAAAAGAGTTTAAATAAATTGCTCTCTATTTTTACCTAATATGTAACAATATCTCTCTAACTCAAAAACAAAAACAATAACAAAATCTACATGAATGAACAAATGATATTGTTGAATGTTTAAACAAGAAAGTGCTTTCAGAGACTACAGAAGAGTATCAGAGTGGATACAGGAGAAGAGGAAGAAAAGAGACAGCCAGTTAACAAAAGCTGTCTGCTTCAACATATATCTTACAGTAAAGAAGAATGAGTATTCATGATGTAGCTAAAGACCGGAAATAGACATTTTATGTAAGCAGATAACACTATTCACCAGTTTTGAACACTCACTGAAAGGTGAAAGAGTTTAAGATCCAGTTACAAATATATAGGTAACTTATATAAACTCAAATACATTGCAGAAAAATACATTTGCATTTTCAAATATAATTCAATTGGCATAATGAATTATATAGAATTTTCCTTCTATTAGACAGAAAATGGCTTTTAGGAAGCTAAAATTAGACTATATAAAGAGCAGTTAAATTGTTTTTGTTTTTTGTTTATATTAAAACTGAATTACAATGATTACTTTCTGAATTGGTTAATATTCTTTTTTCTATAATGAGAATATGAATACTATCTTCATGCAATTAAATATGTACATTGCTCCACTTGAATTTAACATTATTGAATGTAACATTAAGAGATATTCTAATTGATTTCACAAAGAATATCAGGAACTTTATTTCCACAGAACTGTTTTCAGGAGCTTATTCAACAGGAAGACATTAAAAAACAAACAAGTATGATATAGTGCTATCCAATGGGAAAAAATAGCAGGCATTTCAAAGTAACTACTAACTCCTTCATGAGGTAGCCAATCAGCAATTCTTGGTAACATCACATATGTCATCTAGTCTCTAACCTTAAAATAAGTATGGCACTACTTTGACTGGAAAATCATCAATAGGTTTTCCCTTTTATTTATTTAATGTGTACCTAGAAATTATTCTGCTTTATTTGATATTTCAAGTCCATATATCTTACATTTGTTACCATGAACTTAATTCTCTTCGGCCATTATAAAAAAAAAAATCTATTCTTTATTCAATATAAGATCAGATTTAAATTTAAATTAAGCTGCATCTGTTTAAATAGCAAAAATATGAAAACATTAGTGTCAAATTTTAATTTAGGATAATTTGTTAAAAATAATTAGAATAATAACTTGCATTCTTTATAAAAATAAAAATCAACTTTAGGCTAGAAAATTCACATTAAAAACTGATTAAATTTTAACATTAAAAGCCTACCACTATAAAATAAGTAATCCAAGAACAGTGCATCCATAATAAAAAGGTTAAGGAAATAAAGTATCTCAGACTACTTACCTATGTTCCTAAAATAACGTAACAAAATGAAACTTGGGTGGCATATAGTTCAAACACACGAAGTTAGAAGACAGAGAAGTGAGTCATGAGACAACAGATTATTTTTGATGTACAAAAGGTATTTCTGTCCTCTTAATGTAGTATTAACAGATTCACATAAATCACAGTTTCTGAGCAATATAATTCTGATTAGTAATCTAATTATTCTTATAATGCTCTGAAAAAATCAAATGAACAACTTACTGTTTGGAAGGTTCAGGAAATTTTAGTTCTTCCCTTTTCTTCATTTCTATTGTTGGATCCAAAGGAGTGAGAACCACAGCAGCACAGGACACTACAGAGTGGTATGAATCCTCCCGGCAAACTGTTTCATTAAAAGAATTAAAGAATTAATTGCAAATGTCGAAATTATTTATTGACTATTCTCACTTTTCCATTTTCTCTTTTCTATTTTGTCAAATGAAAGTGATAATTCAATTAAAACATTATCATTAAATTATCCTTAATTATCATTTTCTACTCTATATTTTGCCACTCGACTACTTCTATGACCTTAGGCAGTTTTTCTTTCTTTACGCCACACAGTGAAAAAGGTGTTGCCTACATTTAAAGCCCTTAATTAATAAAATTAAAAAAATAATAATAAAAAAAGCTTTTTATTGAAGAATGAGAAATGCATAAAGCACACACAGTTAATCTTTGCTACCTGAACACATCTTAAACAGCATCAAGACAAATATATAGGACATTACCAGAACCCTAAACTGCCCTGTGGTAACCCTTCCTAATCACTATTATAGCCTCCAAACCCAGCCATTACTATTACTTATATAACCATAGATATTTTGTCTATTTGTAACATTTATATAAATGAGATCATATTCCGTTGTTGGTGTACTCTTTTATGAGGTGCTTATTTCATTTATATATGTTTGTAAGACTTATTCATGTGCAGCACTAGTTTATAACTGTGTAGCTTTCCAACGAATAAATATACGACTACACATACACACACACATGCACACAAACATATGCACACACACATATATGTGTGTATACACACACATTTTACTGGTGATAAACATTTGGACTGATTCTGGTCTGGGGCTATTGCAAATAATAACTTTCGTATATCTTTTCATTTTTGGTGTACAAATAAATTCATACTGGAAAATACTTATGAATTGGTCCTAGGGGACATTCACATGTTTCATATTCAGCTTTGGTATATATTGCCAAACAGTTTTCTCAACTGACTGTACCAAATTAGATTCCCCAAACCAGAATAAGAGTTTCAGTTGTTCTGGATTTGTACCAACACTTGGTTTTGTCAGTATTTTTTTATTTTTAAAATGTTAACATTTTAATTAATTTTTCATCACTGTATAACAAATCAACACAAATTTAACAGCTTAAAACAATATCCATTATTATCTCATAGTTCTGTATGGTGTAAATCTAGGTAGGCTCAATTGGGTTCTCTGATTTGGGTCCCACAAGGCCAATGTCAAGTTTGCAGCCCAAGCTCTGCTCTTATCTAGAGTCTGTGGGAAATCATTTAGGTTAACTTTTCAATTTCTTGCAAACACAGGTCTCCTTTGTCTCACTGGCTATTGTCCAGGGACCACTCTGAGGTCCTAGAAATCAGTGGCCAATGGCGTTATCTATCTCAGCAATGGAGAACAACCCTCATGTTGAAGACCTCTTATACTCCAAATCTCTCTAATTTCTTCTTTGCTAACAACTGCAGAAAATAATCCTCTGCTTTTAAAGGGTTCATGTGATTAGGTTAGATTACCTCAAATTTGATTACCTGAAAGTCAACTGATTAATAATCTTAATTACATCTGCAAAATCTCTTTTGCCATATAACATGACATAATTAAAGTAGTTAGTTCTATCATCTTCCCAGCAGAAGTAATTACACAAGGGCTAAAGTCATGTGTCATCTAAAATTCTGCCTACCACAGCTATTTCTACAGGTTTATAATGATATCACATTGTAACTTTCATTTACATTTTTCTGATCACAAATAAATTCAATATGTATTTTTTCAATTTTACAAAATAATTATTTCTGACTCATAATAAATGGAGATATAACACCTAAATATAGAAATTTTAAGTTGCAGTCTTTTTCTCCATTTTGATGCATCAAAAATATTTCATTTAATTACTGAACTATCTTTCTTTGGTCTTTTAAAGTATAAAAACCATTCTAAAGCAATATATTTTAATTAATGTTCACAAGAATGCCAAAGAGAGACATTTTTATTTTTCATGGAAAATTAAACATTTAAATTGCTGCAGGTACCTAAGAATGCAGTTAACTTATAAGCAAAATTTCAAGTATAGAGACAGTCAAAATCATCACTCCAATTCACCAAAATATTTTACTGCAATGAGCAAATTATAAGCTTCAAAGAGAATAATTTGCTTTTTGACATGAAAGTTTCCGCCTTTCTATTTCTTTTTCCAAGTATCCAAGATCTGTGCATATCCAAGATTTGTTCCTAACAGGCCACAGACCATTATTAGTACATGGCCTGGGGACTTGAGACCCCTGAAATAATTCACATTAAGTGCTTAGAATAATACTGTAGAAATGATAAGTTTTAAAATGTTACCATGCTATCATTTATAACTACTTTTGATTTTTTAATACATCATATCTCAGTTATTCAATAAAACACTAATCTAGATGTGCTGTGAAGATGTTTTGTAGATAGGATTTGAGTTCATTAGAGTTGCCTAAGAGAGATTATCATAGATAATATGGATGGGCCTGATTCAATCAGCTGAAAACAGAGCAGTTAAGTTTTCTGAATGAAGATAAAAATTGCCTATGTCAAAAATTCCATCTCTCTTCCTTATGGTGTACTCTATAAATTCTGGGCTTGCCTAGCCTGTCTTCACAATCACATGAGCCTATCTACTAGTTCTCTTTCTCTGTTTGATTAATGCTTTGGTCAACAATGACATTTTGGTATTAGATATTAGTTTTGGTGAACCTCTAAGTATTTCTTTTGAATTAATGTCTTTAATTTAGGGCTTATAGAAAAACTCTTCTGATGAAATATTATTCCATAATTGAAAAAGGAATTGAAAAATAAGCAGATAAAATATGTCATTGCATCATAACTATCAATAAACACACATTGAGCAAAAATAGATATGTTTATTGATTCCATTAGCAGCATTTATTGAGCTTATAACCATGTCCAAGCAATGTTGTAGGTACTGGACTGATGAAGATAAAAGACAAAGTATTTGCCATCACATAATTTAGTGCACTGGGGGAATGATACCATGTAAAAAGTGCTATCATAGAAGCCAGCCAGGTAAAATAATCAACAGGATTGAGGTAGTAGGACTGCTGTTACATTTTTCACTACTTTACTTAGCACAGAGCCAGAAGCAAAGAAGGCAATTGATAAACATTTGTCTAATGAATGAGCGACTGAAGGAAAATGAACTGAGGCATTAAGGAAAGGAAAAGATGTTAGCCAAAAATAGAAAAGAGTGTTAAAAGGCAATGATATATGAGAAAATGTCATATATCTTGAGAAATTCAAATAATTCAATATGGCTGGGTACTAGACAAGAGGAAAGAAGGAATGAGACAAGGAATGGAGATACAGATTATTGACAATACCCTAAGCACCTTCTAAGCAACCCTAAATCATTAGTATTTAACTCTGAGATTAATGTGGATCTGCTATTAATCATTTAGCAAAGAAGCTTTATATTTTCTATAGATAGCCTGAGCAAAATCCAAGTATAAGAACAAGGTTGGGTGAGACCACTGACAATGACACTGAAATAAATGAATTGAGAATTGGTAAGGTCCTCTTATCATTGGAAGTGGCAGTGTAGTGAAAAGGAGGGATTAAGGTAAGAATGCAGAATGTCAGAAATTTTAACACTACTATTTCAAACACAGACTCATATATTTACTTTCTTATTTTATTAAAATGAAATAAAATTCTTAAAAACAGAAAATATAATGAAAGTATGGATGAATGAGAAAAAAGAATTGGTAATAGTAAAAAACAAAGACCTTCAAATTAATTAAAAAATAATTTAAATAATAATTTAAATCTAAAAATACATCTTGTACAACCATAAGGACAATATCATCTTGGAAATTTTTTTTAAGATGTGGAGAATTGCATAGAAATTGTTAATGTCCTGAACTAATAACTGATAAAGAAGACAATGCAGAAATAGACATGAAAATAACTATATCCTGGAACTTCCCACAAAACTATAAGATGTAAAAAGCAACATTAGGTTTAGTCAAGTTAACTCACAGGATCCAAATTCTGGTACTTGTGTTGTTATGTGCCAAGGATCCCTTTCATCTTATGACACATGTTTGTACAGTTATCAGGTTCATTATAATATTTCGTTCCCTGAAAATATATATTTTTAACCAATTTTATCCCCATTTATTTCATCTCAGCATTTGAATAGTTCCTTTCACAAATCTTACACTGTGCAAATATTTTCTGGAATAAAATTGAAACCTCACCATTGATAGTGAAAAATGGACCAGTGTAAAAACGTGAATTCAGTCTGTAAGGTTACTAATTATATTAGTATAATGCAAACATTGGTATAGTTGGGGGAGGAAAAAATATATCCTTGCATATTAAATGCAAACAGAAAAGCCAATGGCTTTCTCAAATGTCTAACATGAAACAAGGATTTATAAATCTCTGTAAAGAGACTGTGAAAGAGATTTATAAATAAGTGTTATTTTAAGAATAATAATATGATCTAATGGCTATTATTAGCTGAAGTGTACCCCTCATTTATATGCTAAGACCTTAACCCCCAACACTTCAGAAGGTGATGATATTTAGAAATATGGCCTTTAAAGTCATAACTAAGTTAAAATTAGGGTGGGCCCTAATCCAATATGACTGGTCTCCTTATAAGAAGAAATTAGATGACAAATACAGAGGGAAGACCATGTGTAGACACAGAAAGAACATGGCCATCTACAAGCCAATGAGAGAGGCCTCAGAAAAATCAAACCTGTGAAAACCTTGAACTCAAACATCTAGCCTTCAGAAATGTAAGAAAATAAGTTTCTGTTGTTTAAGCCACACTGTGTGGCACTTTTATGGCAGCCCTACCAATCCTGACAAACTATTACAATGACCGTTTTATGAAAAAGTTAAAGAATTACTTTTACTAATACTAATAATTAAATAAAAGAACTTTAGAGTTTCACTCCAAACTCATCTACAGATTGAATTTGTATTGTTCCTACAACTATCCTCTTCCATTTCAAAATCTGACAAATGTCCATACACATGATTCAGTTCATGCTTCAATAATTCTATTGTTGGAAAGTTTATTACACTGTCATCTTGGTAGTCATCTTCCAAATTTAATCTGCATTGCTGGTGCATTTAAAAACACATTGTATAGAGATTTATGGTATATTACATATGTACATATTATATATAAAACATATAATACATATATGCTATACAGATACGTATACTCAATATAGAGAGAGCATTGGAAAGAACGATCATTAACAACTTATTGTTTTCTGATAAGTATTAAAAAATTTATCAGAATCTCTTCATGTGTACAGCAACCATTTAGAGTATGAGACCCGAAATTAGGTGTTTTCCAGGCTTCCATAGAAGGCTATATATAGGAATAGTAGCCTAAAAGTCTGTGAAGTCTATTGTCACTGGCACAGATTCCACACATATTAGAATGACATGATAATCTGTGGCCTACAGCTTCTAAGTAATTCAAGTAGAGGGTATATACTATATTCATTAAACCTTCCATGTTAAACTTTACAAGACTGTTCATATGCATAGTGGCAAACTACTTTCTAAATACAGTCACACCAATATATATCCCATTCTGCTTGTTTTTAACATTCTACTTGAATGGTGGAGTCTTTTTATTTGGCTTTTATTTTTATTTTTTAAATTAAATTTATTGCGGTGACATTTGTTAAAATTATATAGGTTTCAAGTATACAGTTTAATAATGCATCATGTGTATATCACTTTGTGTGTTCATCATATATATAACCCCTTTTACCTTTATCTGCTGCCCCCTCTTTTTTGAACTTGTATAACTTGTGAACTTGATGTTTGACTTCTAAGGCTAAGTAATAGAAGGCACCATGCATTCAGTCTCACCCTCCCTCAGGACCCAGATTGCAAATGGATGGTCTGGCTGATAGTCTCAGCAAAGCCCTCAGTTAGCAGACATCAACAACCAATGAATGTGACTGAAAGAAATTTGTATTGTATCTGAGGCCTTAAAAATCTCAGAGCAGAGAAAAACTCTCCTTGCTGAACCCTGTCTGAATTTCTGATCCACAAAAGTCATGAAAAATAAATGATCTTAGCTTTTATAAGCCAATAAGTTTTTGTTATTTTGTTTTACTTTTGTTACACAAAAATAGAAATTAAACTCATAAAGATCATTTATAATTAATGAGAAAAATAGATTTTAATGTCTCATGACAAGTTTTCATTAAAACTGCTCCTAAATGATAGAGGAAAAAATATTCTTGACTTAAGTGCTACAAAGATTTGTCCACGTGTTACGTGTGTGTGGAATTAATAGATGAAAATTACAGAAACTGATAATTAAATTTCTCATTCAGCAGTGGTCTACAGCTCAATACTAAAAAATAAAAAAAAAATACAAACAGCCAAGCTTATATGTATATATACACATATATACTTATACATACTTACATATTTGTATACATGTGTGTGTATATATATTATATATATATAGAGAGAGAGAGAAAGAGAGAGAGAAAGAAAGAGAGAGAGAGAGAGAGAGTATATTTTATATACACCTAGAGAAAAAAAAATAGTCTGGTAAATGTGTTGACTCTCTCACTTATGTTTCTCATTTCAAACTTAGAAAGAGCCCTGGAGCTATCCTTGGAGCCATTTTGCTGTAGCAAGTACAGACAAGTGTCTGTTCTACCACTCAAAACAATACTGTATGAATTTTTTAAGTATGAGATAAAATCATAGTCGCTATCCATTCTGGGAAAACACATGCTAAAAGGCCTATATCATTTAAATACAGCTTAACCCAAAACATTTGTAATCTAACATCCTAAATGCTAGATCACAGGAAAATCATTTTTAAATGGAGGGGAAACAAGAATAGAACCAAGAATAAATTAACATTATAATCTTGCAAAACAACCCTTAATACCTATGGGAAAGGTGATAGTCTAATTATATGTAAATAAAACTATGTTGAATATAATTTTCCTATAGGTGTTGCCATTATTAGAAAAAAAGCATATCTACTTTTATGTATGTCAGATTTAATGATCATCTTACATTTCTTTTTTTCTCAGCCCAAATTTGTTTTGCCTTGGGTACTTTGTTTATTAGGTATTTACTTGTTTTTAATACTGGTGATTATTATACATAAAACAATATGAATCATGAAAATAATGCAAATTTTAGTTTATAATCTGCACAGAATTTATAATCTACTACAAATTAAAATAGTTATTGAGGAACTAGTCACATTATATATACTATCCCATGTAATTTAATTAAATAAATAAGATAATTTATTTTAAAAATATTTATTACGTCTATACTTTGGCCAGCCATATTCTAGGCTCCGAAGATATAACAGGGAACAAAACAGAAAAAAAAATTTCTTTTTCAGAAAAATCTCAGTAAATTTTCTCTCATATTTTTTGGTCCCAGGTTTTTTAACTCGATTAAATATCATCAACCAATAAGTAGTTATTGAATAAACAAATTATTTTTCTAACATTAATCTTTCAATTTTTTCCTTAATCTCTTTTTACTTCAAATGTAATATAGTCAGTGTTATCATATAACAAATAAATCTCCCTCTCTTCTATTTCTTTCTTCTTCCTTTCTCTCCTCCTCCTACTTCCCTCTTCTTCCTTCTTCACCTCCTCTCCTTTTTCTCTCCCCTCCCCCTCTCCCTCTTTTCCTTTTCTTTGTCTTCTTTTCCAATACCTTTTTGGCTGACCAGACTAAAAGAACAATTATCCAATGAATTATTAATCTTCATTTAAAAAATTACATTAGATATATGAAGAATCTCCTGCAGGTTATGAGACACAATTGATTAGTCTTCAGTTCTGTAGTACTGACGGGTTATTTAATGAGCTTCACTTTGTAAAATATGAGGAGTAATATAATCTACATAATGTTCATCCTCACTTTTAAGAAGCTAAATAATTCAATTTTCTCCTTAAAAAAAACATTCACTCTCCAGATTTTTACATATGAATTACAAGCCATAAAGAAATGTATAAGATATATAGTTTAAACAGATGATTTAAATAACACAAAGAATTCAAATATATTCCAGCTAATGGTTTTAGGCTGCTCAACCTTTGCTATCATTAGAACAGATTCTGAATTGCCAAAAAAAAATTGTCTTCCTTTTGCCTTCTTCTATTCTGTTTAATATAAAGTAACAACTAATATTTAAGAATATAAATCTAGAAACATAATATGTTCATTCTACATCTAAATTTTCACTTAGAAGAGAATGACTATTAAATAATTTGAATACAATCTGGTTTGATAAAAAAGAAAGCAGATAGTCCAATTTAAGTAAAACTATAGAGGCCAGAATATGGATGGCCTTTGAGGAAACTCACATAGCTACTATAACCTATTTCTGAATTGATAAAAATCAGGAAGTATAATTGCACAGAAAAAATTACAAAGGGGCCAACATTATATAGAAACATAAATAACAAGCCAAGTTATTGGTATTTTATCCTATAGGACCAAAATTCTCAATTCAAAAACAAGTGCTAAATTTCCATGGGAACTAATCTTTAATAATTTATACTGCTAGTCCAATCAGTAAAATAAAACACATAATTAAATAAGTCATGATATATAGCAACATTCTGTGCATTTAACCATCTATAACATGACATTGTGAAAACCCTATATTCCCGTAAGAGCACCATGCCATTTAAAAATGAGGAGAAAGGGAATAACAGTGACAATATCAAACCTCTTTTAATTTCTTCTAGGTCTCTCTCTATAGGGTTAGTTATCTGAAAGGATATAACTTTCCATGGTTTACTAACAAATCTCTTAATTCTGAAGAAACATTTTCTTTGTTACAACACTACCTTTACACAAGCCTCATTAGTTTTCCTGATTGAATAAAAGTCATGTCTACATTTTATATCACTGAAATGTTCAGAAATTGTGCACATCTAAATAAGATGCAAGCATTATTTAATTAATATTCCAGAGTAAATTGAAGTTTCCTGGTCCATAGATTTTGAGATAATTACTGCAATCACAAACTTTCCTTTAGGCATTCATTGAAAAACATTTCCAAATGGCTGCTGATGTCTGACCAGAGATAGCAATACTCTTTGAAAGCTCGTTAGTGTAACTGGTTAACAGTCAGATCTTTCAAAATGAGAAATAATTTGTACAGATCTGTGAATAATTTTTCACCCTCTTGATAAGAGTATTTCTCAAATACTAGGTGTATATAAAATAGGAGTCTTTAATCTTCAAATTCAAATTATACACATATACACACATATATATATAATCTTGGATTATTGATGCTTATTTGTGACAACATAAAACATGGTTACATTAACATCAGAAAATGTCATTAATAATACTAATACAATCTGCCATCATAGAATATGACATCATAGTAATGAAAGCTTTGTTGTTTACTATAGAAAGTATAACTATTAGGAAACTGAAGGCAAGATTAGTGCCCTTATTAAATTATAGATGATAAAATTACTAAAGAAATTTGAAAAATGAGAATTTTTGATAAGTTGGCAAAAATCTAAAATAACTAGGACAAAAATGCTAGCTTTGTAAAATTCTTACAGAGATAGCCCAGGGTCAATGTTTCAAATGGCTACATTTTAGCTTCACCCTCACTTATCTTCTCCTTTTCTTGTCATCTTGAAAGAGAACAAATGGCAGTTAACTTTATTAAAGTATGAAGAATGCTCTCTCTGGCCATATACTAAATTGTGTTAGACATTGATTCTGGCTTTTAGGGATCTTTTGATTATTTGATCAGATTTAAAAATTCATACTTGGTGAAAATCTATCTTGTTACCAAAAATATTACTGATCTTTCCAACTGTTCTCATCTTTTTCTTTTGTGAGTATATTGACGTTAATATATAAGGCAGAGGACAGATGTAAATTTAACAAAACTTATACTTAAGTCAACCAAGATAACAAATAAAATATCTTGTTTAATCAAGGATAGACTTTGCCTTGCAGCACCTACCAGAAACTTATGAGAGCTTTCCTTGGCTTGTCTTGTTTCATCCATGATATCTTAGTTCCAGATATATCTCATATTCAAACATTCATCCACCAGAGATTTAAGATTTCTACTGTCTATCATTAGATACAGCCAACTATTATATTGCATAGCATAGATACAAGATGTAGAGTGCTTTATATTCTAGATTTCTCTGCTTGCTTCTTCATGATTAAATTCAGTTTAGCATTTTGGAAAAAAATATTACATAAGTAATGTTATATACACATTCCTGTACCATACCAAGAAGAATTAACCAACCACTTGAACCAACAACCACTGCTAGATCCTCACAGGTTTGTCCTTAAATGCACTGTCACAGTAAGTGTAATTTGAGTGCTATCTTTCTAAATGGAATAATTTTAACATAGATAATTGCTATGAACTAAATTGTGTCTGTGCCCCAATTCATATCTTGAAGCTTTAACCCCCGATGTGATGGTATCTGGAGATGGGGTTTGGGGAGATAATTAAATTTAGATGAGGTTATGAGGGTGGGGCTTTCATGATAGGATTGGTGCCCTTATATGAAGAGATACACCAGAGAGCATATTCTCATTCTCTCTCTCTCTCTCTCTCTCTCTCTCTCTCTCTCTCTCTCTCTCTCTCTCTCTTTCCACACCAAATAAAAATACTGTGTGAAGAGAGTTGTCTAAAGCCAAGAAGAGATCTGTCACCAGAACCTGACAATGTTGGCACTTTGATCTTGGAACTCTAGCCTTGAGAACTGTGAGAAAATAGATTTCTCTCTAAACCACTGAGTCTGCACTACTTTGTCATGGCAGCATTAGTTAAGATAATAACAAAGGAAAATTTTGATAATTTTCAATAAGAATATGAAAAGGGCCTTAAAAAGTGAGAAAAATCCCAAATATTCAATTGTCTGTATTTTTCTTGCCTTGAGAAAGTTTCCAGAAACTCAGATTTCAAAATTATCTTTTTAAAGGATTCTTTGACTAAGGTAAAATCTTTTAAAATATTTCTTTTAGATCCTTCAAATAAGTTGAACCTGTCTTACTATTCTTCCCTCTTCCCATTTACCTCATTAGCTCTGTTATTACCTTTTCTGACATATTACCCTTTCTCTCTAGTCAGAAAAAAAAAAAATACTCAAAGCTTAATTTCCTCCTAAAGTTAAAGCTCCCTGAAACTAGGGTAAGTCTATTGTTTTAAGGGACTTAAATTTTAAGTCCCAGTCTCAGTATGAGCTCAGAGTAAATATTTAAGACTTTCCAAAGCCTAGGTAAAAAGAAAGATATATGAAAATTTAAACTAATTCTTACAACATATAATCAGGTACTCCTGAGTCACTCATATAAATTGGTGCACAGGTAAGTATCTCAGGGAGGAAAAAATGAATGGGTATAACAAATACAAAAAATCTTGAGGGTGTCATAAAATATCCCAAATTAAATAGGAAAATAAAAGAGACTTAGAAAATCTGTACTGTGGAACAACATCTTTTATAGAATCAAAATCATTCCTCTGCCCACAGAATGCAATGAAATTCAGTCCAGCAAACCTGTCGTCCACTGAAGAATTAGTGATAGACATTTTGTCTTGAGATAGTTTTCAGAAGTAGATCCTGAAGCCCAAACTACACCAATTTTTCCTGCATTACTTTATAAGTGAATGGCCTTGAACTAGAATTAGGAGATATATAAGGGAAGCCTTAAAGGGGAGATTTTGAAAGCATTGGAACAGAACAGAATTAAGATTCAAAATAAACAGAAGTCTCACTCCAATCCAATCAGTAAGTATCAGGGGAGAGAGAAAGCAGAAATATATCCTTTTGTAAATGAGTTAAAAGGATATGACAGTAGTTTTCAATTATTAAAAGTTAATATTTTAGCTCTAATCATGACAACCAAAATGACATAGGAATGAATTAGAACGGGATGTTTACCACTGAAGTCTTTTTTCAATGGATAATAGCATGTGCATTAAAAAAGTCACAAATATTGTAATTATTTTATATTTGAAATATGTTCATATTAATCAATTTATTATTTCATCTGTATTATGACAAATAAGAATTTCATTTTATTAATAATTTAGGATCAGAGTATAATTACCTTGTTCTTCGATAATAGACAGATAAATGATAGGGAGATAGGCAGATGATACATGGACAGATAGGTAATAGATATAGCAGGAACTTGTAATTGTCTTTTTTATTGACAATATCAATCTTAATTAAAGTCAGGAATGTTGATCTACTATAAAATATTTTGTCTTCATCAATAAATTCATGCGCATTTATTTATTGAGTTAACTTTATTTTTTTTTAGATTTTATGACTTTTCCAGAAAAAATAAATTATTTTTATAAGTATCTGTTACCCTGGTGCATGAATTAGTCCTTTCTTTTCTTTTCCTACAATTTCCTTTTTCATTATTGCTCTATTATAGTATGAATCAGTTTGCTGAATTGCCTTAACAATATCATTCATAAGCTTGTAAATTTTTATAGAATTATAGAAATATTATAGAAATATTTCAATGTCTTGCAGCATAAGAACAAAAAAAATCTATAAAATAATGAGTGAAATCAGACTTTGAAAGGATTTTAATTTGCCAAAACATTTATCCTTTAAAAGAAATTGAAATTATCCCATTCATTGTTTCAGCATAGTAATACTAAGGGATCACTTTCTTCAAAGGCACTGCTATCTCTCTTGGTACCTATAACTTTAATACTTTTAAAATTTTGCAAAGATTAAGTTTAGTTTCTAAGAAAGGTGAAAAGTGCCACTTTCTTGGTAATAACAATGATAATAACAATAGCAATATAGTAATTAACATTTACTAAGTTTTCTGTATTAAGCACTATGAAAACCTTTTTAAATGTGCTACTTCATTTAACCCTCACAATAACTTGTTCAGGGAAATTTTATTTATTTGTTTTCTATTTGTTTAAATAGAAATGTGGAAATGTAAGTAAAATGCTCACACAGCTATTTAAATGGCTAATCCAGGGATTTAAATCAAGTCTCTCTAATTGCAGAGTCCATGTTTTTATCTACTGTTGATAAAAATTCAGATTGCAAGTAGCCAAAAAGAATAAAGACTATGAACATTACATCACAACTAGCTATTCAGTTCCCACATATCATTTTCATATTTACTAACATAATAATTCCACTTTTGATAATTATGTATCCAAGTAACCTGAAGTACATTTTTTCAGATTTAAATCATGTTAGTACAGCAGAAATACTGTAGTGAGATATAAACAAAGAGCCACCATCCTTAATGTGCTGATGTGTGTCACAGTACAAACAGAACAACATAAAATGACTGCTGACCACATTATATGCATTAACTCTGACCTTTCCTACAACCAGCAAATTTAGTTTCATTACCCCCATTTTACAGAAAAGAAAGAAAAATGGATTCAGGGATGTGAATCAATTTTCTAAAGACAGCCAGCTAGTAAGCAGGAGAAATTTAAAGTATTCTGCTTCCAACTCTGTATTCCTATTTAATCATGCTATTTCTGTCCATTATGATGAATGATAATTATCACTCAAGAGATGAAAATAATATTGTAAACGTATGTATATTATTCACTATATATACTTATATGTAAAATATATATAAATATATACATCTCCACATATATAGGTATGTGTGTGTTGAATATAAATTATATTTCTAAATCTAACAAAATATAAGAACTTATCTTCCTGTTTCTAATTTTGAGGCTTTTCATCCTATAAAGTAATATTTTCCTTGATTTGATAGGCTAATATTACATATGCTAGTATGTATATTACTTATACATGTAAAATATGAATATATGCATAATATATAATATATATTTACTCTTATATAATTACATTTCATAAATATGTATGGGATTATATCAATGTATCAGATATATCAATTTTTCATAGTGTAAACATACTAGACTTAGAGTCAGGAAATTTGATTCACATTATTAAATATATACACTTTTAACTGCTTATATGACTTCATATAAAAAAGATGTTATTATTTTTATTTTTTTGTTAGATTGAGAAATATAATTTATATTCAACACACAGATCTCAATCTTTTTCATCTAAGACCGAAAATTAGATAATTTCTAATTCCCTTCTAGCTGTGAACTCTTATTCTCAGCTTCGTTTTTCATTTTGAAATACAAGTGGTATTCAAAAAATGTGCCTTGATCACAATATTCACATCATTGCTAAGCTGAGTATAATTGTATTTTCTAGCTTGAACCACACTTAGTTTTCTGCTGAAGATTCAAACCAACTAAGTTATAGGCATATCTTTGATTTGAAATTTTGCCTGCTAGATTTTCTTAAAAAGAAAACAAATTAGGTTCTAAAAGAGAATATTTTCATTTATTCTTGATCAATAATGCCATTAATCAAGGCATAGCATCTCCCTTAATATAACTAATTATGCTACTTTACAAAAGTAAAAACATAATCCTTTTTGTAAGGATTGCTTTATTTTTTTTGTTATAACCTTATCTGAATTTAGTCTTGATCTCTGTCAAGTACATTTTATATGTAAATGAAAATACAATTATCTGCTAATCTATGGGATAATGGATAATTTTTATACTTTTACTTAAATTGGAAAACATTTTAATCCATTTAAATTGAACAAAGCACTTAAAACTAAACAAATTAACAAAAATTAAAACAGGCTTGTATTTAATTAGTTTTATAGTTCCTAAACAACTTAATACCTTACATAATATGTTTAGAGTGAAAATAAAAACCTATGCTCTTTTAAAGAAGGTATCAACAGGGATATTTTAAATATATGATTACGATTTACTGCCCAGGAGCAAAATTTAATGTTGATTGTAATTTTAAGTATTATTATCTGTGGCAGGCATATATTATACATCTTAAGTGAAAAGCAATGAACAACTTAAAACACTGCCATAATAATGAGATGTATAAATGAACACAAATAAAACATCATTAACTGGCTATCACTTAATATTCCCCACCATCTTACAAAGATTCAAACTTAATTGCAAGACAAAGAAATAATTCTTACTAGCCTAGTGATAATGCAGTCCTATTGTACCATTATGCTTGTATTCAAGATAAGCAGCCCAAAGAATTCATCAACAGAAGAAGCACTATATTGGTGTTCATTTGGTTAGTTTCTTCCTCAATAAATAACAATCACAGGTCTAAATTTCTAAAAAATGAGGTTCCTCCAAAAATAAGGATTTTTTTTTTTGGAGAAACATGATTTCTGGTTCCTATATATTTTCTTTTTTCTAAGAAGTAAACTAAAGAATCAATATCAATATTAAATATTAGAATATTTTTAAATCTCCATTAAGTTATTATTATTAGGTAAAGAGAAGCTTACAAAAGTTGGCAGAAAATTGACAAAAATATTAGTAAGTTTGGGTTTCTTCTTATTCTTCACAAATATAAATGTGTAATTCTTTCTGCCTCTTTACAATAATAAAACCTCAGTTAGTGAAGTTGAATAAGCTATAGTACTATTAGCTTGTTAAGACATTTTTAATGTTGTTTTCATATTAGATTCAAAGGTCAAAACTTACTTTTGCTTACATTAAAAAAACATAATGAAAATGAAGAAGAGGAAAGAATGAGAAAGCTGATGAACCTGACATGAGTCTTGCTAAGGTACTATTCACAATCACACAGAGGCCAACATAAACCTCACAGGTGTCTAAAGAGAAAATAAGAAAAATAAAGTAGAGAGTCAGAAGTTTGGATAAGGATTTGATAATTAAGATAACTAAGATAACCTAGCGACTGCCAAAATTGTATGAAATCCTTCAATCACAACTTTGGTCATAGTGTTCCCCTGTGCACAAAAATCATTACCAAATCTCCAACCACTCATAAAATAAAGCCTAAACTCCCTACTCTGGAATACAAATTTACCCAAATCAGGTGCCATTAGCTTTGAAGTCTCCTCATCTCCCATTCTCCTCTCATGGTACACCAGACTACTATAGCATCCCACGTTTCCTCTGTTCTCTCATGTTTCTGCTCCTTTACCCAAACCATTCTTCTATCTTTAATGTGTTGTTATCTTTCCTTTTCAGCCATATAAACTCCGTATTCTTTAAAACTCAAGTCAAATGTTATTTTTTGAACTTCTATTCCATTGGGTTTTCATAACTGCTATGGTACCCAATGCAGCCATAGTACATTCTAAATTTTACCTCACAGGGAGGCTATGAACCTAAAAATATTATGGCCTCATTTCCCAGTGTCTAAGAATGTCTAGAGATAGGAAAAGGTTAAAAATTTAGCTTGTCTCCTCACCAAAATTTGTTTTTTTTTTTAATTTATTGCAAGATATGGAAGTAACCTAAATGCCCATCAACGGATGACTGGATAAAGAAATCATGGTTCGTATATACAATAGAATATTAACCATTAAAAAATGAAATCCTACCATTTGAAATGACATGGATGGACCTAGAAGTTATTATGCTGAGTGAAATAAGTCAGAGAAAGATACATACCATATCATTTCACTTAAACGCAGAATCTAAAGAACAAAAAGAACAAATTAATCAAAAACAGACCCAAAAATATAGTGGACAATTTGGTGATGGATTGAGGGAGCAGGGTTGAGGGGCTGAAAGAATCAGGTGAGAGGTTAAAAAAGTACAAATTAGTAGTTAATAGTTGGGCACGGAGATGAAGAACACGGAAGAGGAAACGAAGTTAGCATTAATATATTGGCTAGGTGGAAAACCAGAGGAAAGATAAAACAATTAGGAGAATTGTTTTATAAACTATATAAATATCTAATTACTGTACTATATACTTGAAACTAACAACATTCACACACACACACACACACACACACACACACACACACACACACACACAAAGAGTTTAATAAAAATGTTAAAGAAGTAGGAATTAGTAGCTGATAGTTGGTCATGGGGATGGGGAGTACGGCAGAGAGAATGCAGAATTAGTGTTAGAACTGGGGTTAAAAATAGGTGTGACTAATTTCAGAATCTGAATGATCAATCCTAGACAGAAAACCTTACAGGTAGCTGTGCAGGACAAAAGCTAAGCCTCTCCCTCATTTTTTAAACCCCCAAAAAGCACATTTTTAAAATAATTTTCTCTGTTTTAAGGCTTTATTTTATTTAATAAGACAATTCTTACCATAATTATGTTATTATTTTGAAATTTTAACACCACAAACCCTAAATGATGGCTCTATGATGAAATAATTCAAACTGTATTCATTCACTTTTAAAAGAGTGGATGCCACAACATATTTATTCTCTAGTAATATCATGACTGCCAGACCCATGGGAATATCTGGGGCTTTCAGACTGAAAAAGGTAGGTTTGCCTATTGCAGAATCACCAAAGACCACCCCAAGGATGCCGGGAAGCTAGCATTAGTGTCCATGGGCATGTCCCAGTGCTGAAGAAACTCAAATGGGAAGACATCCAAGTTCAACTGTCCAAAACTAGTGGAAGGACTTACAACAAATTCAGATTTTTGAGGAGAGGGGAAATGTCTTCTGTTAGTCATACATGTTTACCACTGATTTATTAAAATGACTATCAAAAACAAATGTTCTTAATTTCAATTAAATCACAAGTGCTGAGACAGGGGTAACCCCTAACTCAACAATAGTGCATGAAACTAACTTGGAAGACTGAAGAAAACTGAAGGAACATGAGTGTTACTCTAATAAAAATCATCAAACCACTATCATTTGATTTCTTATACACTCAGTACAAAAAGAATTTCTGAAAGTCCATCTCCATCTAATTACCACTAAATAGATGGAATTTAAAAACCTTAAACCTTATTAGAAACAGTGAGGAAGAAACTGACACAGGCTCATAGGGTTTCATTACTTCATTTCTAGAGCTATCAGTACTGGGAGGCTTGCCCCACTCTAAAACTCTTCGGTGTGCTATTCCTAACAAAATCAGGCATTTGTGGAGTTTTCCTGGCGATTTGTAGAATGTATTCTAAAGATGAATCATGTGGCTTTATTTATGTATTCTTTCGAATCGTACTAATTCCTTTACAGAGTTGGTCAGTACAGTGTAACTTTAATTTCACTAGGAGAGATTTCAAGTGAAAGGTTAATTTTCATCCCAAATTGAGCTGTTAGTAGACATCTGTTTCTATGTTAGGATGGCAGTGATTTTTGTCACCATCCTTAGTTTAAGTTCCTGTCATCAGAGCTGTCTATGTGAGTGCACAGCCACATTAACTTGAAAGATTCCTAAAATGAAGGACTTTGATTTGTCTTTTGTTTTTATAAAGTATATCAAAGGACTCACTAAAATCAATTGATAAGACAGTTAGTTACCTGAAAGATGCAGTTTAGAGACTTGCTCTGTTGCTCCTTTTAGGCACAGAAAGCTTTGTATGAGACTCTTACTCTCTAACTTTTATATTCATTTAGATATTTCTTAGATTCTTATGTTTATATTCTATTTCTTCTTCTATTTGTACATTTATTCACTGGAGAGTAGTTAGAAATTTGAGTGGATTTAGATAAGAAAGTGTGTAGATTCTAGGAAATCATTACTTCCTTTGGGCTAGGTAAAGACCCAAAGAGAAACACAAATCACTCATCTATCTCTATAAACTGAGCTTCTTGTGAAATTAAAATTAAGCCATCAGTTTTATCTCTTAAAATCTTTAGTGTTTAACCTGAGAAAAATCAGCTCCAAAGGTTCCTTTCCTCAATATTACTATTTTTATTTCAATCCTTCACCTATCATTCCCTCCCTTAAATTTCTCTTTAATAGTTTAAGTTTAAACTATTAAAGTATGAACATTTAGGAAATTTTCCTTTCTTTAAGCCAGCAGTACAGAGATAAAGTTAAAAGTCCATAAACATAATCCCTTACAATTAAAACAAATTCCATGAGTTCTATTTTATTTCTACTTATAATCCCTTTTCTTCATTAAGAGAGCATCTTCTTAAACAATTTTACTTAGCATACATTTAGATTTATGCATGTAATAAAGCATGAAAAATACTATTTCCATTTCTAATGTTTTATAATGTTCACTTGGATTTCCTCTATTGGTGGAACTTATTTTCACTACCACAGAAATATTGAAACTACTACTTTACTAGCTCAAGCAATACTGCAATTGTTTTCCTATTTGAATTCTCTGAAACCAATGTGCAGGTATAAAAGATCACCTGGTTATTCATTAGTCAGTTATCACACACATACACATACACAAACACACACACATTTATTATAGGGTTGATTAAATACCTTTTGGTATTTGGTAAAGACTATGTGTGAATACATAAACATAGGAACCACATACTTTATTGTAAGAAAAATAAATTTTAAAAAAAGTTTACTGTCTGGCTTACATAGTTGGTGAGTTTTGCGAGATTTCTGAAGCAGTGACATTCCTGAGACACTAATCAGTGTGGTTGCTAAAATATTTAAACATTCAAATCCCCAAGAAGCAGTAAGAACTGTCAATAAAATTTGACTTAGCTATGTGATATATTTTAATTTACATATTCTTTTAAGAGTACTAAGATAATGTGGATTGATTTCCTTTTTGATGAATTTCAGTGTTTGTAGTAGAGATTTAAATGCATGCAGACTGTACTCACAAAGGCAGAAATCTCTTTGAAAATAAATTTTGACAGTGTCACAAATGATTTTTACCTCCTTTTTACTTTTTTAAATCTTTTGTACAGTTGGGATTACTTATTCCCTAAAGTGAATACATCTAAAATAAAAATTCAAATGTTAGAAATAATTTGATATTTAAATGTTCATTTTCACAATTTATCAGAAATACATTTAAAGTACAAAATAAGTCCAAATTGTAAATACAATCTCCTTAATTTATACAAAGAAGGAAATGCCTATTGAAACCTCCTTTGGAAGTGTACCAAGTAGAAAATATAATTAAATGATAAACTACTACCAGTATTTAAATTTTCCTAAAATTTGTTGAGGACATGAACTCTTTGGAAGGCATCTGCTATATCCACTGCAAATACCTTCTTTTCTTATGGATATTCCTTTGGTTTTTAAGACTTGGTTTATAAAGATGGGAGATTTCCATACTACTTACCATCTTTGAACACTAGAGTTGATTATTCTTTACTCATGCTTTCACAGACCGTTTTTCGGTTTTCACTTGATAATTGATTCATTGTTCTGTCTTACCTAATGGTTCATTTTAAGAATGACATATGAGACTTAGTATAGATGTATGCTAAATGCATCATGTCTGTGAAAGTGATGTGGAATATAAAATGATAGTTCTAAAATGATGACATTTATTTATTCTGAGATCTACCACCCTCATTTCCACTAAAGAATTAACAATTGAAAACAAATACACAAGTCATTCAAACCACACATTTGCCAAAAAAAAATCTTGTTGCTTAAATTTTGACAAGGCATATTATCTCTATCAACATGATATAACATTGTTTTTTATTGTCAAAATAATTTTCACTCTATACTTTTGTAGCTGTAGTATCTGCATATGTCATTTAAAATACAGTCTGAAATAATTCCTTTCTCTAATATCGTCACCAAGAGCAGTTTTATTCAATTTACAGTTTTCTGACAACATTTTCCAAATCCCAGGTGTTATTTCAAACCCTCTTCATAAATTACCTGAAATGCAAATGAATATACTCTTAATTCTTTAAATATCATATTATATCTAATTATAAAGATTACATGAGAAAACATATTTTATGCATGCAGATAGTTTACTAACTTACATTCTTATCTGCTGATGGATTGCAAACAGACATATACCATCAAAACAGCTCTTAATATAAATCAATGATCTCGTGTCCTTGTAATAATGTAAGAATTTCTATAAAGGCAATGTGATTACATCTTTTTCATTCATGTTTAACTTTTGACCTTAATTCCTCTGAAAGTAAACATTAAACAAATATTTTTCAAAGCAGGATTCTTTCATTTTTATTAACAAAATTTATTTTTAAAAGTTTTAACTTTATAGAAAAATAAGCAGACAGTAAGAGAATCCATATATTCGTCCACATGCAATTTATGCTGTTATTAACATCTTAGTATAATACATTTGTTATAATTAATGAACTAATATTATCAACTAAACATTATTATCAACTAAATGATATAGTTTTTTCATTTCCTTTGTTTTCTTTAGAATGAAACAGGAGAAGGACATTATATTTAGCTGTTATATCTCCTGTGATATTGTGATTTATAAAAAGAAAAATATATTTCATCTTAGTCTCCAGTTTCTGGCACAGAGCTTCTAAAACTCCTGTGATTTCTTAAGAGATGAGAGTGATAAAGGCATCCTTTGTTACGTTAACAGCGTGACATCTTGGATCATCTAAGGATGGAGACTGGTCACCAGAAGAACCATCCATGTGATTAGAGGGTTAGAAATTTCAGTCCCAACCTTCTGACCCCTGGGGAGGGCACAAGGCTTAGAGGTTGAATCAATAACCAATAGCCAATGATTTAACCAATCACATCTGCAATGGAGCATCCACAAGAACCCAAAAGGACAGGATTCAGAGAGCTTCCAGGTTAGGGAACCAGAATGCTTTCATGTGCCGCCATCCTGGGCCCCAATCTCCACAAGAACAGAAGCTCATTTGTTTGGGATCTTGCCCTATATATCTCTTTATATCTTTTAATATTCATATCTTTAATTTGTATCTTTTAATATTCTTTGCAATATTCATGCCTTTTAATATCCTATGTAATAAATGGTTAATCTAGTGAGTAAATGGGTTTCTTGAGTTCTGTGAACAGTTTCAGCAAATTAATATATTGAAGGAGGAGATCTGGGAAACTCTGATTTACAGCCAGTCAGTCAGAAGTACAGGTAACAACCTGGACTTTCAATTAGCATCCTTAATTGGAGGCACTTATTGGAACCTTCAGAAGCACAGGTAATAGGAGTCCAAAGTGAAAGGTGGTCTTATGGGACTGAGACTTTTACTTGTGGAATCTGATTCTATGTCCAGATGATAGTGTCAGAACTGACTTGAATTCTTGGACAGCTTGATGGTATCCAAGAATTGTTTGTTGATGTGCAGAAGCGTACACACGCACGCACACACGCACATGAATTAGGTCCAGGAACTTAACCTATCTCCTTAGGCTTCTCTTGGCTGTGACATTTTCTCAGACTTCTCTTGTTTGTGATAACCTTACCAATTTTAAGGCATATTGGTCAGGTACATTACAGAATGCTTCTCCATCAGAATTTGTCCACTAGTTTTCTCATGATTAGACTGAGATTATAAATTTTATAAAAAATTTTATGGAGGTAAAATTCCACTTTCATGACATCATACCAACTATATAGTGTTTGTTATATATCTACACTGTATTCTTTTGGTATTCTTTTATTTCTCCTTACCATGCTGTATTTTTCAGAAAAAAAGTCATTATATGCAGCCTACACATATGAGAAAGTTATGCCTCTCCATGTAGGGTAGAGTAACTATATAATTTTGGAGCAATTTTTAATAGATAGAGATATTTACTTCCGATAAAAGAAAATAAGAATTTGTTATCAACCAGATCCTGTGAGTTGATTTATTCTACACTACTTACTATATTTTCAATGTGACTTTTATTTCTCTAAAGTAATTGAGTAAATAAAAATAAGCTTATTACTTTTCTTCATCCAAAAGCACTTTGAAAAAATAGTTACTTCTCTATTAAACCTCTGATAAATAGAATTTGCTTTGTAATACACATGATATGGTTCAAGAGAATATGTAGCTATAGAAAATTTTTCTTCAAAAAATATATTTGAAATGCCTCATGATCTATAACTATTCTCAGGGATTTCCAATCAAACATTCTTATGGATCACTGAGCTGTATCTTAATCTTTTTATAAGGATAACATTTTTATAAAATCTTTTATAGCATCTTTTTTTATAATAAATTTACATTCATTTATTCATTGCTTAATCTTCTCTGATACTTTTCTCTCTCTCTCTCTCTCTCTCTCTCTCTCTCTCTCTCTCTCTCTCTGACTTACCTCTGCTCCCTTTATCTCTCTCTTTCTCCTACCTGCAAGACACACACACATACACACACACACTCAACTATCTTTGTTCCAAACGAAAAAGCACAGAGGATGTCTGGGAACAGGTATATATCTTTCTTTACTATAGTCTATGAGCATGTTTTAAAGAAACTATTCATTGAACTCCACTTATTTCTAATGCACAATATAAAACACTGAATTAAAACAAAAGCAAATGAACGGAGTTCAATTTGATTTGTTTTAGTTACACACAAATTCACTTCTATATAAATGTTTCTAAAAGATATTTACTCATAGAGGTTTTAAAATTATTTTATAACCATAAAATTGTTAAATGTACAGTTTTATTATTAATTCTCAAATTCTCATGAGATAGGCAGTTTCCTGACAGTTTTGCTGTTAGGAGAAAAATTTCAAGCATATTTAGCATGTGCCTAATTTTGCATATACTGAGCTAAATAACATTAACCACAGGATGAGTAGCATTCCTAGGCTGGCATTCAAGGCTATACTTATTACTAACAAACAACCAAATGTGAGAGAATAAACTCAAAGGCCTAAGGTAAGACCATCATCTGAACAAGGTAAGCAAAAAGCATCTCCTATAGTAAGTATACATAAGACATATGTCATAAAGCATTCCTCCTAGGAGAACACATCTTTTTGCTATAAGCCGGTTCACCATTATCAATGAGCTTCATTTAAGACATCATTTGACATTCTGACTTTTACATGATTTACTTAATTTTTACTATATCAAAAATAAAATATTTTTTTTATATAATTCTGTTAATTACTGAATGTATCAAACCATTTTCTTCTTTGTTACTGGAGAGAAAGATATGGGTCAGAATAAGACAGTAATGTAGAAGGTGAAAAATAAATGAACAGTTTCCACTCTGAAATTCTAATAAAGCCACTCTATATTTTACATAATAGGCTAAGCTTTTGTATTCTTAGCAAATATATTCATCTCCCAAGGAGATGAAAATATAAAGATAGAAAAAATAAAAAATAAAAGAAAGATTAGCAAATCTATCCACAACACTTGTTTGATTTAGGACCTAGAGGCATCATATCTATAAAATGTCTCTGGCAGAACCAATCTGTACTAAAAGATCTGATTAATATAACAAAACCACAGGTATGCCTCTTACAAAAATGAGTTTCTGTTCCTGGTGGCTATAATAAAAGCCAGATTTAAAATGGGGCTGATTAACATTACATTCTAATCATTGAGCATACAGTTTGCTTTATTCTAGAATAACAAAAAAATCTCATCATGCCTCTAAACTCAAAATTAGCACATATAAATATATATTACTGACTATAATTAAAATCAAATTTAAAATTCACTTGGAATCTCAGACCTACAGCCATTTGTGTATATATACACTCAAGATCATAAAGTTACTAAAAAAATACCCTTTCTAAATTTTTGTTTAAATTTTATTTCATTGGGTGTTGGATGGTGTTTCATAAAAATAATCATTATGAGCTTCAGATTATAGCTATTGGATGGTCAACCGCAAATATTTAAACTATGCCATAGACAAGCCTTGTAGTATATTATTTAGACTCATAGTTACTTAACAAAGCTTTAATTTATATTTTAATTTATAATATTCATTAATTTTATTAAACTATGTATCCAACATTAATTCAAATTCTTCCATTCTATATTAATTCATTTATTTGCAGTTTAGATGATACTGAGTAATTTTCTCATGGACATAAATTTCCTCGTATGTAGATAAATTATAACATATCTAATTTCCTTTTCTAAAATATAATTTTTAAATAAATTTTTGTCCTAATTCTCCAGTTTTAGAGAAGGAATCCTCAAAGAACTAAGCAACTGAACTACAAAAAAATAAAGTACCTGCATTAGTTACCATAATGGTAACAAATATGAATACAGATTTGGCCACTAGATAGACAAAGTGGCCCTTAATATTTACAAACTGGCTCTGTCTGGTTAGAGGAATGCTGTCCTTAATAGCTATTTACTTTTAAAGGTTTGTACCTTAAGTTTATTTTTGTTGTCTGCAGATTTATTACTGTCTTATCTCATAAAAACATTTTAATAGATTTTTTAAAAGAATGATCTAGATTTTTTTTAGACTATTTCATTGAGATTATTCAGAGCAACTTGAAAGTGATTCTGCTAGAAACAGAAGTACAGAGTTATTTAGGAAAATATATTGCCAAACTCCATTTCATAGAACTATCATTCCTGGTTAATACTTTATGATAATTTTTTATTGATATATATCAGCAGAGTCATATATTTGAACAGAACAAGTTATCCCTTCACACACACACACACACACACACACACACACACACACACACACACAATGTTTAGTATTTTATTTTACCACAAAAGTAAACAACAAAGCCCTATTCTGGTTTTGACTATTTAAAAATACATAAAAAGAAAAATAATAACAAGATTAAAAATTTTATATATAATTCCTAAGTAGTCTTTAGTTTTGAGAGGCATAGCTACTCCTCTACTATGTTTCAGGTACACTTATTTATTTCTTTACACTTTTTTAATATTCATTCCTACTCATGGAATGCCTCCCCGCCCCAACTTTACTGCACTTTATTTAAATACAGTTCAAATACAATCTTTCCTAAAGCCTATTCCTGTTCCTGCAGTCCACAGAAATATCTCTTTTCCCTGAATGTCTTATATTTATTTAGCCTGTATCATCATTGCCCAATATTTATTTTTTCATGAGCAAATATTGACTCTTCAAATAGATCAATGCTTTTCGGACCTTGTTTTAGCAGTTGAACACTGATAGTTAATAAGGAAAGAACATTTCAAAATAAGAAAACAGCACTTGAAACATCATGTAAATGAGAATGTGTGGATTCAAGCTATTCATCTAGCACCATTCATTCCCCACTATACTGAAGAATGTTGGGTTTCCTTGAAGTTTTCCAGTGTGTCACACTTTGCTAAACCATATCCCTCCAACCCTTCATTCAACACCCACTTATCCTTCACATAAACCTTAAATATCACTTCCTCAGGAAGTCTTTCCTCACTACCAAAATTGCCATATCCTTCCACTTTACATTATTCTTTTCTTCCTTAACAATTGTTTAAAAATAGTATTTTCCATTAGATCATATACTACTTTTCCATGTTTGGTAGCATAATTCTAAGGTCAGTAGTACACCTTCAATAAACATTTGCTCGAATTCAATCTTAGCATGTAGAAAAGTGGAGAGAAGTTTGAGAACTTCATAAGCCATGCTAATGAAACTGGAATTTATAATGAAGATAATGGGGACTACTGAAAAAAAAAAAAAACTGAATTTCTCGGTGATGAAATCAAGATGATGTATGTGTTAGCACATCTAGTGGCCAATATAGAGAATGGACTAGAGGACGTTGAATTTAGAGTTAAAACAGGAGGCAAACATATGTAAGAAGACAGAGATTAGATTAATCTTCTAGTGGCAGTTAGGAGAATCCAGTTGGAAAGAGTTCACTTTCCTTGGGAAAATGCTCTGCTAAACCATTTTTGAGGGTGAGGTCTGTGCCTTTGGGCCTGTGAGTCAACTGACACCTGGGAGTAGCCTGTAGATCTGTTTTGTGTAAATTAAAGAAAGAAGAGGACAATGGGCCAGAATTTGGAAAAGAATGCGGTTGCTGGAAAAAAAAAAAAAAAAAACTGAGGGAAGTCCAGAAGACAGATCAAAATGAAACTTTAATATTCTACATTCTCTCTCACCTTTGTGCATTTTCAACTGCTGTGATCTTACCTGCACTAAGTGATGATTCCCCATGACTCCAAAATCTGAAATGAAGTCAACATTAACCATGAAAGTTTTTTTATTTGATAGAAAAATCTTGTGAAGTGGTATAAGAAATGGAGAACTGAAGGAGACCCCAGAGTTCTACATCAAGTTTGGCATGAACAGAAAAAAGAAAACAACAAAGATGGTATTAATGGACACAGAGAAAAGGCCTCTAAATACCAATTGAAATTGAAGAGAAGTGTGTAAAATTAAGAATAGTTAAAAAGTAAAATCAATTAAAGCTAGCAATGCCAGGTTTCAAATTGTGTCGTCTGTACAATTTTGGTGTCATTCACCCAGAAATGAAACAAATAAAGGAAGAACAAATTAAAAGGTAGAAAGAATAGGTTAATATTGAATCTATTAAATCCAAAGCATATAACTGATATTGGATGAAACTAATAGTGTTAAATACATACATCTGTACATCATGAGAGAGATCTGAACTGGAAACAGAGACTTTGGAGTCAATGTTTCTAAGTGGTTCTTGAAGTTGACCTCTTATTTTCACAGAGTGATAAAAATGAAGATGATGAGATAAAAATGTAATTTTTAGTAACTAATCTGTTCTCTAAAAGGTAGTATATTTAACAGATAAGGCTAATAAAGATCATAGTAGGTAGAATTAGAAAAATATATAAACATACTAATTCAGGAATAGGCACAAAACAATAAAATATGCTATATAATCCATGTACACAAGTAGAGAGGGAAATATAAGTACTGTAGTTACTATTACACCAAAGATAATAAATATTTTACCTTTGAAAAAGTAAAACAATTTAAAGCAAAGAGATTCTGGTAAGAGTGTGCAATCATAACTGGAGGCTATTCTGGATCCCTTAAATGGAGATCAGATACATAGGTTAATATTTCACACATGTGGGTCTCTCAGATACCCACTTTTCTTAATACACACACACACACACACACACACACACACACACACACACACATATTTTTTACCTTAGATATTTTATCTAAGATACCACTGATTATAATGCAAATATTTTGTGTACCTCTTACAAAGAAAAAAAATTGCTATCAATCTAGGATCAATACTAAAAAATCTTCATTGTCAACACATCAATATCAGATATCAAAATGTGAAATAATAGAAATTTTTAAATCACTGAAATATGTAAAAAGAACCACCTGGCAAAATTGATAATGAACTCTATTTTCCTTAGAATATTTTTATCATTATTTTCCCTAAATGATACGTATTTTAATAATTTTCTAATCTATAAGCACCCTGATCGAGGGAGTAGACCCAAGTAACTACTGGTACCAAGATATCCATAAAAGTCCAGATCTTTCAGTGCATATGAGTGATGTTTAAATTAACAAACAACATCCCACAAAAACAATACAAGAGAATTTTCAGGTCTCTTAATCATCTTCAAATATGAAGAAATATACAATGACAAGCTGATTTAACCCATCAATCAGATGATGTTTCTATATATCTTATCGTTTTTAGGATGTTGAGAACAGGTTATACTTGAGACAAAGTTTTAACATATTTTAGTCCAGGAGAGATTTCCTCTTTCTATATAAACCTTTTTAAACATCCATTTGAGGCCTAGGTTAGAGAGGCTTTTGTCCTCTTCTTATCCTAAGTATACTGCTTAAAAGCAAAGACATTAGAAAATTAGGTAGTTTGGTGAAAACCCCACATGTAGTTTCACGCACTCTTTAGAATGAGGATAAGATCTTTTCTCTTGTTTAATTTGGGCACTGGACTTCTAAGAATGGACAACAAAACCTAATCAGAAGCTTTTTACTGTTTAGTTGAAGAGTTCAGATGTGTCATCTCCAGAGTCTTAAATAATGTTACCTAGCTTCTCCTGTATCAAATGATCCAGCCAAGAAAAGGTCATCCAACAGAAGAAAGTTTGACTTTTATGGATAATTAGACAATGACTTAATAAGTGATTCAGACACATCAGACAGTACTGAAAATCTGTACTGTTCATGCCTCCAGTTAAAAATTGTCTATCTTTCTGTCTCCCTCAGTGAAGAGACTGAGTCTTAAAACTACCAACCCACAAACAAGTGACTGGCTATATGAACATCATTTTACTATTTTATTGTCTTTACTGGAATAACTTAACTACTCCAAATAACTATTTCATTACTGGATTTCCCCAAAGACCCACCCTAAAATCCTCACTTTGCTGCTTCTACCAGTCCTATCCTCCTAAACTATTATGTCATGGTCTTTACCCAATCTTGATCAAGCTCCCAAATTGAAAGATCTACCTTAAACCAAATTCAAAATCTCAATAACTCCTAACTTGCTCTTTCCCCTCCAAAAACTGACCGGAGTTCAGTGGATGTGGCATCTCCCCTCACCTCAGTAGGAAATAAACTGAGCAGTCCTATCAAAAGGTTAGGGAGGCATCATTTAATACTAATATCATGGCATTACTCAAATCTACTATTTATTATGATAAATTATGGTCATATTTTAGTTATCCTAACATACTAAGATGTCTGGTTACAAAAAAGGCAATTCCACTGCAGACTCTTGGAAATTTTTACTAATAAAAGGGAGAATCAGAATATTAATAAAAGGGGTAAAATGCTATAGTAACACCTGATAAAATGGCGCTATTAAAATTTTATAATCCAAGCAATAGAAATCTGTAATTGTTTTAAGTGTGTACAATTATGATTTCATTTGTTGCAATAGTGTGAAATGCTCATTATTATTTCTCTCTTTTCTGCCTCAGGCACCGTATAAAATTATGTTTCATGTCAGTGGTTATTTTTCTTGTTGGTGAACAATTTTAAATACATAAATATTCCACTTCTTCAGAACAGAGACCAGCATTTGCTTTCTTAATTATTTGTTCATTTCGGTAGTGACAGCTGATGTTGTTGGCATTATTCAAGCAACTGTATGGAGATGTCACCATATAATTGTAAGAGGCCATGAAATTTTATATTGAGACACATATTTCCTCTCTAATTGCTCCAGAAAAACCATGCTGAATGAAAGAAATCTTTTCCTTTGACTGTATCCTCTAATGAACTTAAGCCATTGACTGCCCTTTTGCACAGCAGAAGAGAGTTTATAATGGTAGAAAATGCTACAATAGCCAGTTACAAGTAAATTCTACGACTTCATTAAAATTGTTGTCATTTAATATTAAATAAGGTCAGAATGTGTAAACATTTTTCGACCAGAGTGGATTACATTTTGAAAACTATTTCACCTAAAAGCTTTTTTTCTAGCTAAGCAATGCTTTTGAAGTATAGCAAAGTCTGAGAGGCAAAATAGACAGAGGCACTTTTAAACCCACAAAAACAAATGATTTACTCTATTGGCAACTATATTAGAAAGTAAAATAATTAATTGGAATTATGCCTACTAAATGGAGCTAGTTAATTTAATAGGCACAATTGAAATTAACTATTTTATTCAAAATAATAGTGTGACCTTGAACAAGACCTTTAAAACATTGACTATGCGTAGGGAGCAAAGGCCAGAGGGGTCTACTCCATAATACCTGAAATTCTCTTCCAGTTAGGGCCATTCTTCTGTCAATTATGTACAACATTTAACATGGTGAACTGAATATAAAAAATAATGTGCCCAGGTAAATGTCATATTTTGAACAAATTTAATATTTAAAAATATGGGAATTGAAAACTCAATATAAAATTAATTAATTACTCATTTGATCATTTGATTAATTGATGAACTGGTCAAGCAAAAACAATAAATAAGAAAAAAACCATTAAATTTTTGAACTATTTATCCTAAAAATAGACACTACTGATAGTTGTATAGTCTTATGTTTAAGTAATATCATGATCCTGGTACCCTATCAATAGACCATAAATAATTGCCTTTTCAAGGATGACAATCCGTAAACTTTTTTACACAACTCTTATGTCCATTCAGTTAGTTGCAAGAACTTGGGGAAGAAATATGGATAAAAATATAAAAATTATATTAAAAATGTTTTAATTATTTTAAAATATATTCAAAAATTTGAATAAAGAATTCTTACAAAATAAGACTTTCTGGATAGTTCAAGTTTATGAAGAACTAAGAAACATTTTTTCCTTTTGATATATTAAAAAGCAAAAATAACATTTCATATAGATATACTTCCAAAGAGAATGATGTAGCTTACCATCTTATCAGAGTAGGCAGAATAGAACATTTTTTCTGATGATTCAGGGCTATAGTAATTTCTAAAATGCAATATAGTCATATATTGCAATACAGTAATGCCTTATGACCTGCTGATACAAATGAAAATATCTGTTCCTACATTAAATGGCCCCACACTGTTCTGCTTTATGACTTTGTCTACTTTTCAAAGCTTTTTGCCTTTTCTCTTGCTTTTAGGCTAGCAGTCCTTATTTTTCACCACATTAAGCATGACTGCTTGAAGCAACCCCTTTTTTTCTCTTCTAAGCTGTTACTATGATTTTCATTGGCCTTAGAAGAATATATAACCAGATTAGAAGGTGCAAGGTCTAGAAGATTGTGAAAAGAACCTATCAGTTAATGTTAAGATCTGGGTTAATATTAACGGTACAAATCACAATACATTTTTTAGCCATAAATTATTTGCTTCCTCCGCTGTACTTGGGATATATTAACACCTATTTTAGAGTGTTATTGTGATAATTTGATGAGATAACATATTTGAAATCCCTTGTAAACTATAAAGCTGAATACGAATGTATGATAGGAACATTATAACCATTATCAGAACAAGACTGCCATCTAATGGTAAACAAGCAGATAACAGGCACTGTAACTTTTATAAAGCAGAGAAAAGCAATAATAGCATCAGCTGATGAAAAACACGAAGTGACAATGTCACAAATACTCTTTATTACAGTGTTTCCTAAAGAGTGTATTATAATAGAACATTTTACACCTATGATATAACTGTTCTTTCTAGAAATTAAACATCATTGAGAGCTTTATATAATGAAAACAGGTGGACATCAAGTCACAACACCACAATCTAAATCCTAATTCTGCCACTTAGTAGCTTGTACTCCTGGACCAACAATTCTTCTCTATCTCCATTTCTTCATCCATGAAGCAAAAATAGTAATACATTAATTTTCTTGAGAGTCGTTGTTAGGATTAAATGAGATTATCTAAAGTGCTTATAAATAGTAGCTTCAAAAAAAGCAAAAACAGAAACAATTTAGTGCATAGACCAGTCCCTGTTACAACACAGATGCTTTAGCAAATCTGTTAATTTCAGCTTCTAGCACGAAGTCAAAGTCAAACATGTATAAGTGATCCCATAACTGGAAAAGTTAATGGAAAGAAGAGCTTGTTTGAAATAAAAGTTTCAGTATACCTGTGATTTAAAATTTTATATGAATTAATTTTATTAGTCAAAAATAATTATGATTAAACATAGTGCCTTTGGAGTTAGAAAAATTGAGGGTCTAAGTGACATGTCTACTGTTTATATAATTTTATCACTCAAAGCTTCAATTTTCTCAAATGTAAAAGACATTATTTAACTCATTGATGTTATTTATTATTCTTTTATTTAATGCTATATTTTTTTAAGTTTGCAAATGTGTGATTATCACAAAATTAATTGTATGTGCTGTGGCATTCTATACTTAAAATTTAAGAAATACTGTACTTGAAAATATGGTTGAGATGTTCCATTAATTGAGACTGGAAAAATCACCAAAATTTACAAGAATTGGATTCCTATTAATCCTCTGGTACCTAACATTTTATCATGCATATTATAAAAACAGTATTAGTTATAGTTCTTAATAAATATTATATGCCAAATATGAGACAGAGCATACTATTTGGCTTTTTAAACTTATTCCTCACAACAGACTTTTGAGGTAGATACTTTTGTTGTTTCCATTTTCAGATGAAGAGAAGAAAACAGAGAGATTAAATAATTTTCTCAAATTTATATAGCCGAGTAGGTGGCTGATATATGTCTAGAGTCCAGATTTTTAGCTACTATGGTATCCTTTCAGAATTAAGTGTCATATTTTTCTTAGTTTTTTACAACTGGACTGAAGATATCTTATGCTTTTTCTGACCCAGATGTATCAAAGCTTGTAAAAACTTATATTTTCATAATTTCCTCTGTGTGAATGTTGTTGTAATTTGTACATTACCATTCATATTAGCAAAGTCACTAAGGTTTCATCTCTATTCTGCTGTGCTATTATCCACAAAAAATTAATAAAAAAATTACCTTCTTAATTAATAGGCACAGGAGGAGTTCTTAACTCACTATAGATTTTACATTGCTTGTTCATCAAACTCAAAATAATTTAGCAACTACCTAATTATTTTATAATTGATATCATTGGGCCATTACTCTCCATTTGCATCTGGACATGTACCAAGATACAGCCTTAGGTGTTTTTAGATATAATGTCTAAAATAAAAAACAAATAAAATAAAATCTCTTCACTCTATCATCTAAATGATCATTATGTTCTTTTTATCAAAGAATAATAACTAAAATCTATTTTCATTTGAGTAACTCATCAGCAAATTGTAAAGATTAACTTTAATACAAAATAACAGCCTGGCGTTGTCTCTGAATATTAAAGATTTGGGATAAGTTTTAAAGTATTTATTCTTTGTTTATTCTTTGAGAAATTACTGAAGTATTTTGGAAATATGACTAATATCAGAAAGAAATATTTTCATGCATTTTAATGCATTGGTTTTAATACAAAAAAAATGTACCACCTGTTACAAGCAAAGTGCCTTAATTAATTTTTGAATAAGTACTAACAAAATATTGCTTAAAATATCACACAGAATTTAGGTGATAAAAATTCAAATCAGAAAGCATATTTTAAAATAATACATAATAATGGTGAATTATTAAGAAATTGAAGACCATGAAAAAAATGATAGGACAAACTCTTTGACAAGGAATTAAAACTAAGATTTCAGGAGAAGTAACCAACTTGACCCAGGTTCCTATTTTATTCTAGGCAACCATGAAAGGCACCTTACATATAAATAAGACACCCATTTAGGTAGATTGGTATTTTAAAGTAGATATAACTATGGTCATTTTACAAATTAAAAAAGTAGGCTCCGAAAGATTGGATCACTCGCCCAAGGCCAGGATGGCAAAGCTAAAATTCTAACGTGGCTGCATCTGTCTCCAAAGTGGCTGTTCTCTTTTGATATTAATTTGCAATTTCTTTAATTTGAATGGCTTTTTAAGATACAATTTCCTCTGCGAGAGTCATTGTGAGGATTAACTTGAAATAGCCAAGGAAAAGAGCATGGCCCATTATAGGCATTCAGTTTTACTTTCTATCAAGTTAGGTTTCTAGCTAATAATTGCTAAATTTAATACACAGCCCACTCTAGTATTAAGACAAGAGCCAAGGAAAGAACTGGAGAAATAGTATTTTAATGACTATGTTCCAAACAGGTAACACCAAAATGTGTTTTAGCCTTCTTTTCCTTTAACTTTAATTCATTTAATTATGATGCTTCACTGTCAAATTAACCAGGTGCATCTTTCCCATCAGCTTGTGCCACTGTGAAGGTAATGCTCTGAGCAACCTAACTAGAAATGTCACCTTGTTCCGGTTAATTGTGGAAAAAAAGTTAGAGATTAAGTGTTTCAAAACCAAAACTCAAATTCTTATTCTTATCTCTTCATCAAACGGTATGCACTGTTCAATATTTAACTGGTGTTTTGATAACGTCCATTTGTAGAAAAGTTATCTTATTCAGTTACATGAGGCTTACATTTTACAAAGAATTCATGCTAGAAGACTCATCAGGCAGTAACATTGCTGAACATTAGAAGATAGTCTATCAGGCTTTAAGGTAATTAATTGCCTTACATATGAGAAAAATACTTGACAACATTTACTTTATTCTCAACATTCAAATTATCTAAAAAATATGAACTGTGGATAAGTAACTGGATTTTATTTTAGATTAAGCAAAATCTTCATAAAGCTTGTAGCTTTTTCTACACTAATGTGTCACCACTTAGAACTGCTTCTCCTGAGCATGATACCATCAGCTTGGACTGAAAGAAGCTGCTGAGAAAATTGTTCTTCATATCAAATCATTAATACCTTATGGAGACATATGAGCAAAATATCTTTCAATTTATAATAAGAAGAATTTCTTTGTTTTAAAAATTAATTTGTTGGTTGACAGAATAATTGATGGAATATATTTTTAATCAGGAACCCGGTTGTGTTTCTTTCTTCATATACAGTAGAACACTCCAAGTAACATTTTCTTCTCATTGTGATAATACTAGTATACATTTTGTGTGTCAACCTTACCTTGACTTTATAATTTCATATCCTTCTTTCATCATTACCCTATCTCCCTCAAATAATTATTTTGCAAAATACTTAAACAAATAGAAAAAAATACTAAACACAAAATGTAAACCATATAAAGTAAAATCAAGCAAAACCATATTGCTGGTATTTTTCCTTTGACAGATTATATAGTTCTTAACATGTATTTCCTGTAAAAAACACTTTAAGATCACTTGAGTCTTAGAGCTATTAAATACTAGCAAGTTTTGTTAATACTTTTTCCAAAACACTGTTGAGGTATATCTAAACATCATTGCTACCATCTTACATGACTCAATTTTTGGCAAAAACAATGCAATCGCAACATGAATGAGAGAGAAGATATGTAAAACTTTGGGAAGGGTCACTAATATAGTTTTTAATTTATCAGTGTATAAATGACAACATCTCATATCTTTAATTAAAATACTACTATTTGGTCATATATGTATTATAAATGATTTATTAAATAGAGAAACAGTAAATGTAATATTTTGCTACAGGGGAAATAAAATGTCTAATATTAAACAGATTGATAGAAAATCCTGTATTTGAAACATGATATATATTAATTACTCACAAATATTATGCAGAAAAGTAATTTAGGCATTAATTCAAGAAAATGTAACAAAAGGCATCTGGAAGGTTTATCAAAGGCTTTTTAATCTAAAAACTTGGCTTTTAGATTAGAAATTACAAAGATAAAAGGTAGATGATGCCAAGATCAGAGCAAAATTATTCAGAATAGTTGCTTTTATCTTTTCTCCTCAAGGCAAGTCTTCTTTTGGGAATCCCCTTTGCATTCATATACCTTCCTTTCACTAAAATTGTCCTTTCTTGCTCTTATTTAAATAAAAAAAATCATAACTATTTACTACACTATAAAACAGATATTTTGTTTATTCTATTATTTGCACTACCTCTCCATTTAGGAAGAAAGTATGCTAATTTTGGACTCCATAGATATATACTGAAAAGATTGATGCAACTTTATTCAAATTGTTCACTGCACCTATCAAAAAACAATTAAAAAAAACTAACTATAAATTTACAATTAACTTTTAGATGTAAATACAGATGGCTAGGAATGAAATAAAAAGCATATTAAAAGATGCCCAAAATTGTTATGACTACAATAACAAATAACTGTGTTTACCAAGGTAGGTACAGTCATAAGCATAAAATTCAACAACATAATGAAACATACAGGTACATTTCCAAATGTGTAAGTATATGAGCATTTCTATGATACAGACCTTGAATCACACAACTCAAATTGGCTTCTTCTCTCTTATCTGTGGTATTCTGATATTTTACTTAGCTGGTTGGTACACTTTAGCTCATGGTGTTTATACTATAAGTAATACATACATCATGCATACTATTGGCCTTTAGAATGTCTCTGCATGTTAAATCAATCAATATGAACAGTGTCCAAGATATGCATTTTGAAAAATGCAACAAAATTTTTTAATTACAGGCTTTTAAACTCTATGCATTAAAATAGATCTCTTAAGTAAAGATGTTTGATTCTCTATAAAAGAAAAGATTGAACTTGACTAGTTTTTATTTTTTACTTTTAAATCTGTTTTTATTCATTGTATACATTTCCAAAGATTCCTGGCTATATTTTAAATAGTCATATGAATAGATATCAATAGAGCTATGTGCAAATTAGCATAGTAGGAAGAAAAAAAAGCAGAATTTCCACACTTTCTATACACGTTGATTTCTCGAGTTTTTGCAAATCTAATTATTATTTACTTTAACATTTTAAAGTAATACTTCTTTAGTCTTTTAAAAAATACTTATCAATTTTACTATAAATTGCTATGAATCTTTGCTTTAATAAGTCTATAGCTAAAAAATTGATATGTTTTGATCCAACCTTTTTTTTAATACTCTAATGATTTACAGTAATGCTAGTAGAATTTACTGGTATCATTATTTTAGTTTTGAGACTTTTAGAAATCACTTTTATTTAAACTATCATTTTAAAGCATTTAGCATTAATGAGTTTTTATCAATATCAGCTATCAATAACACACTTCTTGAATTCTGAGTCCTTTAATTATATTACTTAAGAAAAAAAATTGTATAACACCAATTTGGGCAGAAATACTTCTTTCTGAGTTAAGATGCATAAACAGATGTTTGTGGCTTTTTTTGCAAACCCCATAATGTGGTATCCAAAGTGAAATAGATTTTCAAAAGATATTTTATTAAGTAACAGTAAATAAACCTAAAGAAATATTTCATTTATCAGAACTGTATTTCACATATGCTAAGTAACATCATTTATGAACAATTTGGTTATCTTAGTTGATTCATAAGGACCCTAGTTTTGGCTTTAACCAGATATATGCATCTTGAAGGAGATTCAGGAGATTTATAGTATTTATTATATAATTTTAGTGTTTATAAGAAACTAATAAAGTACATAGCAGCACTCATTACTTTATAAAAGATAAATGAAAGTTTAAAGATGTTCATTTTTGTTTCAAAGCAAATAGCTAACCTAAGTCTTTATATTTTTAAGTCATTTCTTTATTCTTTATCCTGATTGCCTAACAAAAATAACTGAGATGGCTACATTATCTGTAATTCTTTTAAATTATTACTTGTTTTTACTTTTTACTGTGAAAATCTTTTAAAATGAACAAAATAGAGAAAATAATTATAACTAATGAATAAACTTTCAACCCCAAGCACTATTTCCCAGCTATAATTTCCAACAATTTTCTAACCTAGTTTCATTATTTCTTACCTCTATATTTGTAGATAAAATAAATATCAGACACTATATTATATTAACCATGCATCTCTTTAGCTTTCCTTAAAAAAGTTCCAAAACCAACAAAATAAATAATTCCATAATAACTTAGCCATTTCTCAAATTTTTCTGATTAACTCAGAAATATCTTTCTATAGTGATTTTATTTTTCAATAGATACACCAACAAAAATGTCACATTCTATTTGCCACTTTTAATTTACAACACCATGCACTTCTTATCATACAATTTCTTGAAGGAACCAGACCATTTATTTTGGAGAATTCCCCACATCCTATATTTGGTTGCTGGCAATCTTATCATTTAACATTGCCTCTCCCTTCAACCCAATGTGTCCTGTAAAATCAAAATTTAATCAAGCGCTTGAGTAGACTTAAGTACTTGTGGGCAGAAGTGGTGGTGCTGTGTACTTCTCTAGGCATTACTTTAGGGGGGGTCAAAATGTCTAGTTGCTATTCTTTAAAAGATGGTCTGGGTCTTGGTATTGCCAATCTAAGGTATCATTGCAAAATTCTCCATCAAGAAACATATCCCCACAATCATGCTATAGCTCATACAGATACCTTCATTATTCCCTTTAATATACCACTGTATAGTCAACAAGTGTCCTATTTAAATACATTTGAACTAGAAGAAGATGGCAGACTAGGCAAAAGCAGGGTTCGCCTCCTCCCAGGTCTGCACTGAAATTACAACCAAATTATAAAATCGTCAATGTAGAGAATCGCCTGAAGTACAGGTAATCATAATGCATATGTCTGATAATATAAAGAGCCATACTGACTCCAGTAGGAGGGGCAAAATTACGAATTGAGCTGGACATACACCTGTGGGTGGTGGAGGATCACTAGGAGGAAGAATGAGGCTTCAGAGGCTCCCCTGAAGGAGAGGGGTGTCCTGGCCTCATTTGGAAGATCCCTAACTCAGGGTCCCAGCCCAAGGAAGAACAGTTTCCAATAACTCCAACTGTAAAAACCAGAGGGAATTCTGGTGGAAGGAGACTGAAATCCTAGATGACCCTTTAAAGGGCCCATGCACAGGTTCTCTGACCTGTGGACACTCACATAGGACACCAGCTGTAGGTCAGAGGCTCTTGCATGGGATTCATACTGAGAAAGTGTGCATTACCTGGTGCCAGAATGAGGGCTGGACAGGCAGCCACAATTGTGCCTTAGTTTGCCCCTGCCCCCCATAGGGCAATCTAGGGATGGCATGGCTCCAGCTTGACTGTGCAGAACCCTCCCACAGAGCCTTTAGGAAGCTCTTGCCTGCGGAAATTAGTCCTTCCTACCCCACCTGCAGATTGTCCTGGAATTTTATTGCTGGATGGCTGCCACACCTGCCCTAATTCAGCACCAAACATTCACAGCTGGCAGCCAGCACTGTGAGCACGCATTTCAGAGACAGTTTCAGGTCACTGCTGCCAATATGAACTTGGGCAGACCTCAGGAATCTGTGAGCCAGTCCCAGACAGCAGCTGGTCTTCCTATGATCTGGGACTTCTGAAGGAACATGTGAAGGGTTACCAAAGTTGCAGCAAGACTAAGGCTGTATTGATCTGATTGCCATTGTCTCCCTGAGACTCAGCCCCACCCAACTTACAAATTGCACCAGGTGGCCCATTGAATGTGCTCTGCCATCAGGCAACAAACTTTAATGAGCACAGTGCAGGCACTGCAGGGAAATCAGTTGCAAGCAGAACTCTGCTCCCTGCAAGGGTTACAATATTGTGTCCTGGGATCACGAGCTCTGTGGAACTACCTCGGATGGCAGCAGGTCTCATTGTGATCTGTGACTATAGCGGGAACAACTGGGCACAGAAGTTGCAGCAAAACCACGGCTGTACTGGCCTTACTGCCCTTGTCTCCCTGAGAGCCCACTTCACCCAAGCTACAACGTGCCTGCAGCCCATTGACAGGCAGCCTTCCTTGCCCTGCTAGTCTCTAGGGTAGTGTATTCTATGCAGGCAACAGACCTTGGCTAGCACGGTGAGCACATTTGGGAGAAAACAATGGTAGACAGACCACTGCTTCCTGTACAAGCTGAAAGATCTCTTAAGCGAATCTCAGGGATCTATCTGTGGGACTTCCCCAGATAGCAACTTGTCTCCATGTGATTTGTGACTATTGCAGGAACATGCAGACACAGAAACTACAGAAAACTGAGGCTATTGACCTGACGATCTTCAACTCCCTGAGCTCCTGTTCCATCTAATACACAAAGTGCCTGCTTCACATTGATAGGTAGCTGCCCCTGTCTCAGGATAGTGCATTCAGGGGCAGTAGCTGACCTTTCTATTGTTAAAACTTAAACAGGGAGCCAAAAAGACAGTGCTGACATGTAAACTGACACTGCAGTGGCAAGGGAAATACTCATAGATTCAGGAGACCCTCGTGGTCTCTGTGTCATTCAACAATGCATCCGGAGGCTGCTACCAGACAACAATGGAGCAACTCCTGACTAATCTCATTAGTGGTACACACAAAGTGTGGGTGCATCAAGTACACAACCCTGCTAGGGCAAATCCCACTCAGTGGGGTCAGTCCCCACACAGCAACTCTTACCCTGTGGGTGCAGCCAATTCTCACAATTAGTCAGCCTGAGTATTAATCCCATCCACTGAAATATTAATAACAATAAAGTCCTGGCTACAACAGACCACACACAACCCACTCAAAGATCATGTCCAGAGCCCTCATGATAGGGGATCAGGGACAACAGTCCACACAAAACACCTTCCACATTAGGCCATCTGGCCGAGGTTGAAGGATGAAACAAATATTCCTGACACATAGAAAAGAACAAAGAGAGGCTAATAAAATGAGAAAACAAAGAAACATTCCACAAATAAAACAACAGGAGAAAACTCCAGAAAATAAGCTAGATGAAATTGAGGTAAACAATCAGCCAGAGACAGAGTTCAAAATAATAGTTATAAGGATGCTCGACAAGCTTAGAGGGAGAATAGATGAGCACAATGAGAACCTCAACAGAGAGATAGTTAGCATAAAAAAAAGGACATAGAAATCACAAAAAAAAAATTAGAAAGAAATGAAGACTACAATAATTGAAATGAAGAATACACTAGAAGGCTTCAACAGTAGATTAGATGAAGCTGATGATCAAATTACAAACTAGAAGATAAGGTAACAGAATACAACCAACTGGAACAACAACAACCAAAGGGATTTAAAAAATGAGGATAGTTTAAGAGACCTCTGGAACAACATGAAGTATAACAATATCCGGATCATAGGAGCGCCCAAAGGAGAAGAGAGAATCTCTTTCAACAAATAATGACAGAAAACGTCCCTAACCTGGCACAGGAATTAAACAGATAAGTTCAGGAAGCACAGAGTCCCAAACAAGAGGAACTCACACAGATCCAAACCAAGAAACATCATAATTAAAATGCCAAGGATCAAAGACAAAGAGAAAATCTTAAAAGCAGCAAGAAAAAGGCAGCTACTTACTTACAAGGTTACCCTCATAAGAAAGTCTGCTGATTTTTCAATGGAAACTTTGCAGACCAGAAGGGGCAGGCAAGAAATATTCAAATTTATAAAAAACAAGAATCTATAACCACAAATACTCTACCCAGCAAGGCTTTCAATTAAAATCAAAGGTGAGATAAAGAGTTTCCCAGAAAGGGAAAATCTTAAGGAATTCATCCCCAACAAGCCAGTATTACAAGAAATGTTAAAAAGACTTCTGTAAAAAGAGAAGGGGTAATAAAGAAAATTAAAAAAGCAAATGTGAATAATAAAATGGCAGTAACCATGTACCTATCAGTAATCACTTTAAATGTAAATGGATTTAAATGCTCCAATCAAAAGATGCAGGATAGCTGAATAGATAAGAAAACAAGACTCATGTACATGCTGTCCACTAGGGACCCATTTCAGATATAAAGACATAGACTGAAAGTAATGGGATGAAATAAGATATTTCATGCAAATGGAAATGAGAAAAAATCTAAAGTATTAATATTTATATCAGATAAAATAGACTTTAAAACAAAGGCTATTACAGGAGACAAAAAACGCATTATCTAATGATAAAGGGATCTATAAATCAAAAGGACATAACCCCAGTAAACATATACGCACCCAACATAGGAACACCTACATACATAAAGCAATTATTGGCTACATAAAAGGAGAGATCAACAGTAATACACTCAGAGTAGGAGAATTTAACAAAGTTATGGTTTATATATACAACGAAATATTACTTGCCATTAAAAAAAGGAAATCCTACCATTTGCAATGACACAGGTGGACCTAGAGGTTATTATGCTGAGTGAAATAAGTCAGAGAAAGATAAATACCATATGATTTCACTTATATGTGGAATCTAAGGAACAAAAGGACAAACTAATTAAAAACAGACTCACAAATATAGAGGACAATCCAGGGACAGTCAGAAGGGAGGGGGCTTGGGGAGCTGGGAGAATTGTTGTTGTTGTTGTTGTTGTTGTTGTTGCTGATTTTGTAAGAAACAATATATTTTATTTTTCTGACACCACAGCTCTGGTGAGTGGTATCATACCAAATTTAATGGACGTTACACAGAACGTCTTATGCATGGGATGGGGGAGAGGAAGGAATCAGAAAATTAAAAAATAAATAAATAAATAAATCCTGGGTAACTTTAGCATCTGTTCCATCTGTTCTACTCCCATGTTAATAAAATTCACTTGGGAATTTTAATGAAAAAAGACTAGAATCTGGGTGGGAAGGGCACATTGAGGAAGAGGTTAAAGAAGCACAGCGTAGGAATGCAGGTAGCATTAATGTATTGGCTAGGTGGAGAACCAGAGGAAAGAGCAACTAGGAAGATCATTTTATAAACTATATAAATACTTAACCAATGTACTGTATACTTGAAACTAATAAAATATAATAAATACACATGTACATATATACATACATTTGAGGTATTTCCAATATTTTATTACAAATATTTTGCAATTAATAGTTATTTAAATACATTATTTTTTATATTTCCAGTCTTATAATTAAATTTTTAGAAGCTGGATAGTTGGATCTAAAGGTAAATACACACATAGTTTTGCTAGACATGGACAAATTTCCCTCCAAAAGGGTGGATATTCTTACCATGTGTAATATTTTTATTACAAATACACATGAATGACAAAAGTATGTAAGGTACCTACATAAAAGTGAGATAAAACTATATTTTAAAAGAATATCTGTCAACTCAACTTCAAATGCAAAATTGAAGTAGCTTCTTGTTGATATTAATCTAAAATAAAGTGTAAATATATATATATATATATATATATATATATATATATATATATAAACATTGTTACTGATTCTTTTGACAATTTTAATTGAGACATTATCTATAAACACAAATTCAGCATAAAATATGGAGCCAGAAATAACCTGTATTTACTGTCTCAAAATCCTCTTCTATAAGAATATGTAATATTGGATTCGGACCCACCTATATGACTCAATTTAACTGTAATTTCTTCTTCAAGGGTCTTATCTTTAAACACAGTCACATTCTAATATACTGGGGTGTTAGGACTTCAACATATAAATTTTGTATAGAAACAATTAAGACCATAGTATAGGTCATTGAAATTCAACATCCAAATATAAAATTATTTAGGCTAATTCGCAGCTGGATATATTATTATACTATAATTGTAAAACATTTTTTTGATCAATGTATCCATGATACTAGATTAATCGATGTTCAATTTCTAGTAGTTAAAAATATGGACACTGAAGTCCAAGAGGTTGATTTTCTCAAATGTATACAGAAGGATTCAAGGATTCCATTTTAATTTTATTTCTACTTTAATTTTAAAATAACTATGTTAAAGGTATTATTAGTAATAAAAATATGTAAAAGCTCACCTTTGAACTCAATTATCTAAATGAATGATTAATTTATTTCTATAACCTACTTTTAAGGAAGTAGTTTTGGTATTTGGAGACATGACATTTTATGCTTTAATATAAATTTAAAGTATACAAGTATAATGGCTCCCTTCTTAATTCAATAAGCGAGAATTTATCTCATAGTATAACTCTGTGTGTAGCATGTGTTTATGAGTATGCGTTTGTGGTTGCTATTGATAATTATTCATTTTGAGGTCAACATTATTGCATCAACATTAATGTTGCAGTGATTATTGAGGTGGCTAAGGTTTGAAAAAGTAAATCAATGCAATGAATAAAAAATGGGATTATAATTGCCCCCCCCAAAAAAAATATATATATTAACTGTTTCATTAGGTGTTTAATTAGAATATTCTTTGAAATAACTTTTTCTTTTATAGGGTTTTCTAAAATTCTATTTTATGACTATCTTGCAATCAGACTTATATTTCCATATAGAATTTTAAGATCACCAGAATTATGTATCCAAGGTCCCTAGTGTTTTGCACATATACAAACAAGAGGCTGAAAAGACACAATGCAGCTTAAACAGCATTTAGCTTATCGATGAAAACTAAATAAGTAGGATCAGAGTTGTATGATACCATGAATTTATTCAATACTTACCAGAAGGATGAAGATTCTGTTCTTCTAAAAATTCTAGATCAAGCATTAGATCATCTTCATCCAGTTCACAAGATCCCAAATTATTCAAAACATCCTGAAAAGAAAGCAAAATCAATGGAGAACAAAACACTGAAAAACTAAAGAAATATTCACGTATAGATGCCATGAAGCAAAAAAGGATTTGAATTAGAAATGAAAAATTTTAACTGATACACAGAAATTTTTTAATTATCTGTAAAATGATTAGCCTAACAAAAATTGTAAGAATTGTTATAAAAATCTTAACTTTTTCAATTATTTGTATGCTAGCTACTTTAAAAGACATGTATAATTAAACAGAAATAAACATGAGCATGTATCAAAAATATTAGAATGCAGAAGTATTTATTTTAATCAAAATTTTTTTAGTAAGTATGAAAAAAGATAATATTTTGCTCATTAAAAACACACAAAGATACAAAGGTTTTTCAAATGTAGAGAAGTTCGTAAATCAAAAGTTTATTTTTCTAATATTTATCTTTCAAATCTGTATAACGTTCTTCTGACACATCTAGTGAATTGCTTCTCAAACAAATTTTAAACACAGTGCCAACAGTGAGACATTAACTTAGACCACACTTAGAAATGGAGATCCAGTTATCATTTCCCAGTCATTTGCTTTAAAATAGAAGGGATAAATGGAAGAAATAAGTATAATTAGATTAACAATTAATTATTGATTTTTCAAAATGTCATAAATATCAGCCACATTTTTCTTTCTTTTTCTTTTGTTTCTTCTTTTTCTCTTTCCCTCCCTCCTCCTTCTCCTCCTCCTCCTTCTTCTTCTTCTCTCTCTCTCTCTCTCTCTCTTTCCCTCTCTCTCTCTCTCCCCTCAAGAGGGCAAACAGCAAACTAGAAGAGTATATTAAGTCTTGAGGAAAAACAGTGATAGTGTTGTTCAGGGGTAGTAATTCTTCAAAAATAAATAGTTCTGCTTTGTATTTATATATATAGACAGGTAGTGAATATATTTAGAAAAGCAAGAACTTAAATTTAGAGACTAAGACTGAAATAACAAAAGCAAAAAAAAAAAAAAAAAAACAGAATTAAACATTATTAAACTTTGGAATCATGTGTTAACCATGAACACAGTACAATAGTTTCAGAGGTGACAAATATCCCCAAATCTAAGTGCTTCTTTCTACAAATGAAAGTTATAAGTACTTTCTATTGTATTTTATTGTGCTGTGTTGCGTGATAAGGTAACTAATAATTTAAGTTACAATTAAAATAGTCTGTTTATTGGAAGCTCTATAATATACTGTGGCAAGAACAGCCCACTGAGAATAAAAGTTGATTATTTATACAGCATCAAAAAGGTATAAAATATAGGCAACTAAAGATAAGCTGCCATCTTCAAAAATGCAAAAACAATATTGAAAAAACAAAGAAAAAACATAACTGAAGTTAAATTGAGAATCTTAATCTGGTATCAAGAAAACATTGATCAAAAAAAAGATGTTTTACAATTAGAGTATAATAATATATCCAGATGCGAATTAGCCTAAATAATTCTATATTTGGATGTTGAATTGCAATGACTTATACTATGGTCTTAATTGTTTCTATACAAAATTTATATGTTGAAGTCCTAACACCCTAGTATGTTAGAATGTGACTGTATTTAAAGATAAGTCCCTTGAAGAAGAAATTATAGTTAAATTGAGTCATATAGATGGGTCCTAATCCAATATTGTATATTCTTATAGAAGAGGATATTAGGACACAGTCAATACAGACAGAAAGATGACAATGTGAGGACAAAGCAATAAGGCAGCCATCTGCAAGTAAAGAAGAGAGGTTTCAGGAGAAACCAAACTGTGTATACTTTGATTGGGTAGTTCTAGCCTCTGAAACTAAAAGAAAATAAATTTCTCCTGGTTAAATCACCCAGTCTGTAGTGTTTTGTTATGGCAATCCCAGAAAATTAATACAACCAACAATATTTAGAAAGCAATGAAGGTCAAAACAAAAGAAGGAAATAAATGGGTGTCCAGAGTATGACTGTCACCTTTTTCTGTTGTTGTTATGCCAAGTAAGAACATCTTTTTCATTATTTTATGGTTTGTAAAGCATTTCTCCCTTTTATTTGAAACCACCCCACCTAATCCTTCTAGATACAGAAAAGTTTACCTGGTTCTTACAAGAGCCAAATCCCCTGTGTGAATGGAATTTATTTGTGGATGGTCCAAGATAGCCATCTTAATCAAATTTACTTATCAGAACCCTTCATCGAAATGAAAAATAGGTTTGTTTGTTTGTTTGTTTTTGTAGAAGAATAACTACTGTAACATTTAAAATGCTGTTATCACAGGGACTTGGATTTCATTGTATGGTTATGATCATTCTAAGTCTACTTGAAAAATTAAAAATGTCATAGTAGGTCATCTGGCTCCTGGTTCTAGGATTTCCTGAGGTCCAGAGGAATACATGATCTTTTCAAGATTAACTGTTCAACCTTCTTTTGAATTGTGACAGTTAAATCTGTCTATAGTTTGAATAACAGTTAATATTTTTTAACAAAAAATTAAAATACTAAAAACCTTGTCACTGTTCTTCCAAGATTTAATTTAAGAACATAATAACACAAAAAGAACAAATTAACTTTGGGAAACTCACTACCTTGCTCCAATTTTATTCTCATTTCGCAGGTGACCTTTGACATTTGGACTAGGAGGGGTCCATTTTCTACTAATCTAAACTCTTAAATTCTACTCATTCTAAATTGTCTTGCCTTGATATCTTGCTTACTGAGCAACTCAATAGGCTAGTGGAAAGTATTTGAAACTGGTGAAACATCAAAATAAAAGGAAAGTCAATGCAGCAACATAATATGTTACTGAAGAAAAATCAATGTGGACTCATAAACCTGAAAGGACATATCTTTTCCAGATCTCTCCTTTAAAAAGACCAATAGCAGCAACAATATTTTTGCCCTACCTCAGCCAGTACTTATATACAATCCAGATCATTGTTGCCCAATATCCACCAACAAAAAAGAACCAGGCCTCCTCAGTTATTAGGGAAAGAAAACAAGAAAGAAAAAAAAAACACAGAAAAAAAGAATACAGAACATCCTTTTGTTGCCAGAAAACAAGGTTTATTTAAAATAAATAGTCACAGGCAGTTTTGAAAGGCTAAGCAAAGTAACCATAAATAACTTCTCCCTGGCTAATTTCTCACATTATAAACACCAACAAACACAAATCATTATAACTAAATGAAACAGTTTGAGTCTGTTGAAGGCTTAGAGTTTATAATACTCAAACAGGAAAGCTAATACGAAGGATATAAAGAGGTACTAATGATATCTACATAAAAACCAAAAACAGGGTAGATTGTATTTTTATTGTTTTTAATAAATAGTTAATATGTGGGTTTTTTGTAATTATAGGTACATTTATAATCTGGACACATTTTTTTCACCTGTGTAAGGGAAGACTTATAAGTAAAATGGTAGTATTAAATATGAGGTTCTGAATCAGAAATAGAAAAGAGTGATCAGCACTGATAGCACACATAATAATGAAGTGGAAAAGGAGTTGAGCATTTAATTAACACTAATGATCACACTAATGATCATACCCTGTATCTAAGAGGGCACAACTGTGTTTCAGGCATTTGATAAATTAGTGGAATATCTAGAAGTGGTAACTAAGCAGAAATAGTCTCTCATCTCCTGGTAGTTAAAAACATAATAGCTCTACATAATAAAAAAATAATAATGAAACTATATGAATTTTTAATAATGTTAATATACCAGGCATATATATAATATTAATAGGAGAATCAGTGTATAATGCAAGCAATTGGAACTTAAAATACAAATAATTTTGTAAGCGGACATCAATATTGCACAAAACTAAAAGTTAGGCTTGAACTTTGAAAAAAAAAGGCATAAGGGCATACACCAAGTAAAGTTTAACTGAAAAAGTAAAGTCCATCCAGATGATCAGTATCTCAAGTTTAAATCATTTTTGAATTTACAGAAAATTATAATGACTATATAAAAAATTATCTAGTCAACAACCCAGAACATGCATATTTAAGAGACAACTTCTGTTTTAAGTCTAATATGGTTACTAAATCCTAGGGAAGTACAAAAAGAGATGACATATTTCTGAATCCCAGGGAAATATAAAAATGTCTACATCAGCAAAGTGTAAGAAGGAAAAATAAATGGAAATTATTAGTATGAGCATATTTGTAAACAGTTTTAAGAAAAACATATTGATTTACTTTGGGGTCCTTGTAACAAATATAACTTTCTTCTCTAAAAGTGGCTAAAACATTTAAGATAAATTAATATTTTAGACTTGGCATTTTAATAAAACAGTAAGAAGAATTTGATTATATAAAATTTCAACCAATGGTTAAATGTGATGAAAAAATTAATACATATTCTAATTTCTTGGTATGTAAAATTTATGTGACTATTTTGAGAACTATTGATTATTTAATTATAAGAAAATACTAATTATTTACTAAATTCACAAGATTAACAAATTGAATATTAAATTAAACATAATTATTACTAAGTATTCTCTAAGCACACAATCAAATATCTGTCAACAATACTGATTACTCATGTAATCTCCTAAATGACTTCAAGCCATTGAGAGTAAACCAAATAATTACTGAAGTAACTAAAAAATTAATTTTCTAAACTCTAGGGATATAACAATGAACCTAACAGGCATGCTTTATTTCCTCATAGACCTTACAGAAAACTGTATTCTAGTAAAAAAAAATGCCAATCTCTTTTATAAGAAAATAAAATAGGTATTGTCATTTATAAATCAGTCTCTTGTGTTTGGTTTGTGTGAATCAATTCTTCAGAGCCTGTTTGCTACTAGTTGAAATAATAAAATTGAATTTCTGAAGCTACAAAGTTGAAAAAACAAACTCTGGTTACTCCGTGAATATGTAACCATTCCATAAGGTCCATTCTAAAATACTCCTTTAGCCATTTTTTTCTCTTGATTGCAATAAAGATAATAATTATGATCTTGCTAAAAATATAAGAAGTTAAGACATGTCACTACAAAAAGAAGTATTGCTTAAGAAAGAATTCCATCAAAGAAGATTATTAAATTATTAAAATATTTAATGTGGTATTATAAAGATGCTATTAATTGCATTTCTTTACTGTTATATATTAGTCAAAAGACTTTTCAAACAGGCTTAAAATATCTACAAGCAATATATGGCAAACTTTCCTGTGTGAGTCTAAAAATACAATTTGTAATTGCCTTACAATTAATTATATTTGCTTTTTATTTAGGAAAAAAGATAGAGTTAACTAACTTGGTAAGTATATTTAAATAATTTTATTTTACACCAGAAAAATAAATGACATGAATTGTAAAAACTGAAAGACGTGTAAGTGGCAGGGTACACACATCATCCAAAACAGGTGTTGGAACAGGCTGAGGACATACAATTTGATGAGTTCAGTTGTGTACACCTATATATGCAGTGAAGAAGAGAATACACTAATACATGCATATATTTTTAACAATATAATAGTACTGTTTTTTTGAAAAAATAAGTTAACATGACAATACTTTATAATTACTGCTCTGAGGATAGTTATTTGGTCTTAATTTCCTGCTTATGTAAAGAAAACAATCATTATACAATCATTATGACAGTTACCTTCACCTTCCAACATGGCAGCCATAAAGTATTTACAAACAAAGCTTGCTCTATGCTAGCTACTGAATTAACTAGTGGATTTGTGTAGTTTGAAATATATTTTTAATAAATATTTTCAAAACTTTGTCTTAATTCTTAATCCACCCTTACTCATAAGGCTTCACACCACAAGTTCAAAAGCACACATTTTAAAAATATAAATGGTGATCTTACGTTATTTGTTAAAACAATATATTGCCATTATAAATATGTGCATAGGGCAAAGTTTCATTTTTGATTAGTGTGTATTTTTGTATTTGTGACATATTTAGCAAAATTTGATTCTTAAAGCTATAATGACTTGCTATTCTCTTTATACTAATTCCTTTATTTCAAGTAGCATAATGCTAAAATACTGAAACAAAAATATCATGCTATAATATTTCTCTTTTTAGGAAGAGTTAACATTTGTATAAATTTATAAAACCATAGATTTTATATAGATTTTAAACTAATATCTGAAGTCATACATTTAAAATTAAACTCTAAATATTTTTATTTTCTTCTATGTAAGGGAATAAATTATTGTTATTAAGCAATAAAAATAGAAAACCAGGGAGTGAAAATATGTTACAGAATTAGCAAACTTCATAATTCAAAGTTAAAATTTAATGATTGCTGTTAGTTTAAAAATGTACTTTTTCCCCTTTGTCATTTAAAACATAGAGAAGAAGAAAATGATCTTTTAGGTTTTACTTTCATGAAAAAGTACAAGCAATGTCACAGAACTGATTTCTTTCATTCTAAACCCGACAACATCAGTTTTTGTCATTGTCAAAAGCAACACAAATAAATAATTTGATAAAGATTAGAGATTTGAGAGGGATCATTATTTCTAAACTTCATTCTCCTTGGTGTACTAGAGAAATTGAGCATCCTACATTTATGAAGTGTACTTCATTATCTCCTAATTGGTGTCCCTGTCAACTTTTTGCCAATAACCATTTCAATTCTTCAGCTTTCACTTATAATTCTTTCTAAACACTATTCTGATTAAAGTATTCATTTGTATGCATTCTCTCACTGTCTTAACACATTCAAGAAAGTCAATGGTATATGTCTACAGAATACTAACTTACTTGTCATTCAAAACTCTACAATATGATCTCTATCTTAAACTCTAAAATTGCTTCCTACAAACTTATTATAATTGAACTTGTTTATTGTTTTCTAAAAATTCCATTTGCATATCTTTCATTGCAAAGTCTATCCCTTTACTCTAAATGCCTAAAGAGCAAATACAAGGTAACAGTCACATTTTATTACATCACAAGTATTTTTTACACCACTACTTATAACAGGTGCTAAAAATGGGTTCTTGATAATATTAGGAAATTTAAAGGCCTTTCTTTAAAACAATTCTCTTTACATGTAATATGTGCTGGTTCTCATGGAACATAAGTTCAACTGTATCCACACTAAGCAGAGTGTATTTGCCTAGAGAGTAATTTGAACTATTCACTGTACTTCCTGCTAGAGAAGTCCAGAAAAACATGACTGTCTCACTCTTTGAGCTGCATCTAAGCCGAGTTCTTGCTTTCAGAATCTCTAGTGTTGTGTCATTACAGTATATGAAAAATAATACCTCATTTACTTCATAGTATCTAATATATAATATATTAATATCTCAATTATCTGGAAATGAAATGTCTCCCACCTTTGCTATTTTCTGTGGAATCTCAAACAGGTTAACTAACCTCTTTGGGCTATGATTCCCTTTTCTATAAAATGAGAGGAAATCAACTCTGATAATCTGCTTTCCTTATCTTTAATCCCTTTCACATACAAATGATCTTTTATTATGCTGAGATGTTAAAAAAAAAAAAGTCTAACCCTTAAATTTTTGCTGACATCTTACAAATTTAACCAAACATATCTTTTATTCACATTTCCACCAAGGTCCAATTAATAATCTGTTTCTTTATGAAGACTCCCTCATCTTGATGTGGCTAAATTAATTTATGTTAACCACATGAATTACTGACATTAATTTCTTTCCACGTGGTTTATAATATTATTTACATCATCTTGAAAGTAAACATGTGTATTATCCTCTGCAGCTCCTACAACACTTGACACAGTCCTGCATATATGAATAATTTCAATAAAAAATTATTAAGAACTTATTATGTCAGGTACTGTGCAAGTAACACACTGTCTTAAAGTTTGAACTCATTGACTTCAATAGTATAAGACATAAAGTAGAGCATTTTCTGACTTAATGAAAAGTCCAGTTATTTAAACAATTGTTATATTTTCCTTAAAAGTATCACATTGGAGCTATGTTGGAAAGCAGTATAATTTCACTTACTGAATTATTTTCATGTTAATATACTTTGTATTAAGGTAAAAACAAATACATTCTCACAGGAAGAAGTAGCGTACCATAAACAATTGCAGAGTACCTTTCTTTTTTCTTATGAAAGTAGAACTTCCTATCTATTGAAAGATTAAATTTATATTCCTTTATGTAGTGGAAAGAATCGTCGTATTTTAATGACTACTATAAACGTGTTACATTGTCTAAGAGAGAAGGACAAACATTTCACCAATATTATATATGGACATGATTAGTTTTGAAGTGCATTATCATCATGAGAAATTTCTTTAAACTTTAATACCTATATACCTGTAGCGATTTATAAAGATATCCTATTTCCTATTCCTTGAATAACTACTTTGAAACACACAATATTGACATATATTGTATAATAAAAACAAATATAATCGCAAATTAAATATATTCCTAAATATCAAGTGCATTTTAATATTAATTTTATCTAAAATGTAAAGAACAAGAAAGTACCATTAGAGTGCAAATAAGAAAAATAATTGTGTAGATGACACACAAGTCAGAATAGAATTGGTTCATTTCCTTGGGTATGGGATGTTTGCTAAATTATTTATTTGATACAAAGATTTTTAAATGAATTTATCCCTCTAGAAAGATTGATATAAAATTCAGAGAATATTTTTTCTTTTATCTAAATCACCTGCAAACTAAAAACAAAATTGGAATATTTCACTCTATCCAATCATTCATATCAATTTTCAGTTTTCACTAATTCATGTAAAAAACATACTGTAAAGAGGTGAGAGTGATAAAAGAGGGTTTGTAGAATTCCAAATAAATAAAGTGATCTATAATTGACAAGAATCCAGTTCAGGGCTTAAAATCCATCAATAAAAACCAATCAATTCAACTTCATTAATATATACATTCATGTGATTTATAATATAATGATGAAAATATATAAATAATGATGAAAATTAAAGAAAAGTAGTAAGTTTAGAGAAACATCACTTAAACAAAGGAAATTTTAAATTATAGATGCTTGGAAACTAGTTTTTATTTCATTCTTATGATTACAGATTAAGATTTATTTTTATGCACATTACTCTAAAATGCATTCATTAAGTACATTTTCCCCTTCTTTCTTTTTTTCCTTCATAGCAACAAGATCATTACATTTGTAAAATATAGTGACCATTAGTAACTCCATGTACACCAGGATATTTTTTGAAGTGAAAATACTAAAAAACAACCTCTTAATACAGTTATATCTTTTTTTTTTCCATTTTATAAATACATTGACCTATGTATAATACCAAGTAAATATAAAATTAGCCTTTGTGTTTTTATGAAGTTGTTATCATTCTCCTATAAAATATACAACTGTTTCTAAAAGACTCAGACTTTTTAAATGTACTTCATAAATCTGAGAAAATTCTTATAGAATAATGAAATAAAACATCTTTTATATCTTAAATAACATCCTAAAGTAATTCAGGACGTTATAATGAAGTCCTACCTAGTCATTCCTTTTTTTTTTTTTTTTTTTTAAGCAAGGCAACCCTTGGTTGACCTCAGTTTACAATCCTTATTTTTTAAATTTTTTATGCTTACAGCACCTGGTCATCATAGGTGGTCTCCTATCTAAGTACTAACCAGGCCTGACCCTTGCTCAGCTTCCAAGATCAGACTGGATCGGGCTTGTTCAGGGTAGCATGGCCATAGACTACTCATTCCCTTCTGCTCTAATTATTCCACCTACTAATTACCACAGGCCACAAACACTCTGCCTTCATATAATAACCCTTGCCTACAGGAAGCCCATGTTTTATCATTGTTAGTTCCACTGTCCCTGCTTTATTCTTTGAAGACGTTGACCCTGGCTTGGCCGCAATCCCAGGTACAATCAGAGTCCAACTCTGCTCCGGGCTAGGTGTCTTCCTTTGTACTCTCACTTGATTTATGCTTACTCCTGTTTTAGTACTTTGCACTGCATTGCACTCTTGAATTATTTGTTGCCTCCATAGGACTATAAAGTCTTTGGGAGCAGGAGAGGGGACACAATCTCTCCCTCTTCTTGAATGAACTGGCTATGTATTAGATGTCTGTCCCTAAGGAGGTTACTCCATGATAAATGAAACTCTAATTTTCAACTAGAAAATGAAGGAGGTTGGGAATGGTTGTCAATTAAAAGTTCAAAAGGCATAGATGATAATTTTTTCTCACATGGCTAGACCAGGTAACAGAAACTGAAAATTAGTTGAAATATTATCAGAAAATATAAGAAAAGTACATTTCAAAACAGATCACAAAATAAAATAGTGAAATAATTCATTTGAATAGTTATAAAAATCAAAAAATTTAAATGTATTCGGGGTAGTAAATGTAATTTCAGTTGAGATTAAATGTTCTGTCTTTCTACACAGAAAAAAATAGAAAGATACAAATAGTAATAATATATTAAGTGCCTCAAACATAAATATCATCAATGACTTAATAATTAATACAATACTATTTTTCAAATTTTATCAAAATTAACACCTAAAGATTTATTTAATTTATACTTATTTTTATAAAAAGAGAGGGGTCCATTTTAAATATTTTCTCATTTCAGCTTTATCATACATTTGTCCTGTTAAATATCACTTTCTAAATTAAATGTCTTTCTGAAACAGTCAGAATGCTTATCAAAACTACCAGTGTTTTTATTATAATTCTGAGAATATCTCTTTCTTATATCATGTCATATATACCCCAATTTCTGTAGAAAGTAAAATTGCTATTTATTTCAAAGGTTTCTATTACACTATCTTAACTCTGTTATCCCTAGTCCTCCTCACAGTACTAAGCACTTCTTTGTGATATAACACATTTTCCCCTTTCCGTATATTCAAAATGTTTTATCTTCTACATTACCATTAATAATGTGGGAAACATTACAATCACTGATACCCAAGAGACTTAATAAGTTCTCTAGCATGTGCTTCACATGGTTATCTGACATGGAGAAACAAATATTTTGATTCACAACCTCAGATCTTTAATTTTTTCTTATAGATGAACATTAACCTACATATTACAGACTCTTTTGGAGCCATATAACCAGGTTTTGACCTTAAAGTCATCCTGTATAACTTCAAACAATATGTCCCTTTGTGCAGACAACATAGAAAATCATACATTAAGACGACAGGAACAAAAATATAGAAAGCCTCAGAGTCATAATGTGAAAGAGAGCTGCCCTGGAGAGTTGCCAGATTCACACTGCATTTTATCTGTGTGAGAAACAAATTTGTGTTGTGTTGAAGCCATTAAGATTTTTCATGATTTATTTCTTAACCCTGCATAGCCCAGTCTATCTTACCTAATATATTCTCATTCTCTTTTTATGTTTATTTCATACATTCCCTATTCTTCAAATTTTAAGTTCTATAATAGTCTAATAACTGTTCCTCTACAATATACTTTAAATAGTCTTGTGTTTCTTTTAGCAGGTTTCTATTACTTTCTATCATTGGCATTGTTGACTCTCATGTTGGCAATATATTTTGTATACAACTTTCATAAGGGGATTTTATAAGGTGCTTGAAATAATATGAATTCAACTTTTTTCCGTTTTGCACATTTTAAATGACATTTATAAACAATAAGCTATGTGGCAAGACTGAGTTACTAATATTTAAATTATATGATATACTATTTTTCCTTGTGGAGAGACTTTAATAATTTATATTCATTGGCATAATAATTCATGTCTATATTGCATTAAAATAAAATAATTTTTTGCAAATTTATGATGTACTATTTTGGTAATAATAGTAACTTAGACAAATATGTTTGAAAGCAGGCCCAAATTACTATACTAAAATATTTCTTGATACACTTTAAAATTCTAAGGTGTAAAATCAAGATACATTATCTAAGTATATTTGAGATATCACAAAGTTGAGAAATTAAATGAACTTATGACCTCAACGCTGTTTCAGTCAGACCCAGTTTCAAACTGCAATTTTCAAAAGATGCTAAGGATATAAAGATTAAGTCCATATTGCATTTAGAAATTCTTTAACCCAACCTGTCATTTACCATATATACATATAGTGAGAAAACTCATGGTTTTTTGTGAAATCTAACTTTGACTGTGCAACCTAGCTTTGGATCACTCTGTCTTAAAGACATGTTCTTTCTCTGTAAATGGAAACAATCAGTTCTGCTTACTTAGCACATTTGTTGTTAGGATAAAATTTTAAAAATAAAATGGTACAATGTTCTGCAAATATTACTTATAAATTCTAGGTAACATGTCAGGTATGCATTTTAGTTCTGTCAAAGCTAAAAATACCAGGCTCATCCACAAGCACTGCTTATTGTAGACAGAGGTCAGCTCAGTGCCAAGCAGGTTTCTAGAAACCTGAAATTATTAACTTCTAAAAGAATCATAAATACCTGAACAATGTTACTCAATGAACATATGCATAATAAATACTTGTCAAATGAATGAGGAAATGCATCAATGAATAAATGAATGACTAATATAATTTATTGATAGGAAAGAAATAAGAACTAAATGTCAAGGAGAAATTAGAGATGAAGCAAAAAACAGTGATACAGAAACAAGATAATATTATTTCTGTCATTTAGCCATTCTCATGAAAAAAAAAATCTACTTTTTAAAAATTTAATTATAAATATGATCTATGGAAATTTTCATCTACAGTTTCTCTAATTATTGTCTATTTCCAATTATATTTTTTCAATCTCTATAAAAACACATATCTCAATTATTATCAGTTTATCAGGAAATGTTACACTGAGTTACATTGGGTTTCTTACACGTTAGTAGAACATAATACTCACAAATTAATTAATCTAAGTCCTATTATTAAAATTTGGGCAGTATTTATTTACATATGTTCTTGTGCTTTTGATGTGCTACTGATATTTTTTTTGGAGGCCACGTTCTTTTGTATTTATATGCTGCTGATATAAACCTATTTTCTATTAGAATGATTTGGGATCCTGCTACTCAGATCACATACAAGTTATCTAGCACCTTTACCTAATTCCAGTGTTGTACAGTGTTGACTGATAGTTTGATACATGTTCTGATTTTAGATAGCATTTTATTAAATGCAATTCAGTAAAAATTAGATTTTATTACCTAGTTATAAATGTTAGTGAGATATAATCCCATCTCCAAAAATTATCTTTAACATTACATAAATATTATTTCATGATTTAAAACATAATGTATCTATGAAGAAGTGTCTAAGATTTTACCATGTCTGCAAACTAACCTTTAGCCTATCATAGTTATATGTTTGCTGGAAGATATAAGACTCAAGTCAGATGCAAAGAACTTCATTACTCACCCCAATAGCAATAGCCAGAATATCAGCATTTTTTGGTGATGATTTTCTAAGCACCAATTCCCACAAGTCAACACAGAGAGCTGAATGATAGTTAGTTATACATGCACTGGGCTGTATTACAGGAGACAAAACCTGTTTGGGAGGTGTAGGGAGGATGTGAATTCTTAATAACAGGTAGCAAGCATATCTGTCATTTGTTTCAAAATAAGGCATTATATAGAAATATTTTCCAAGTCTGTCCACTATAAAACATCCTTGAAAAAATATTCTGGCACAAAGGTAGTGAGTGCCTCTGCTTTCAAGAGGTTCAGAAGTATGAGAGATTCATGGACAATACTGAGTCTAAACAACATCCAACTCTGAAGTGTCTTAAATTTACCCATCACTACAACACTTTATTCTCCAACTTTGATTATTTTGACTAAGCAAGGCTGGGATCAAGTCCATCCAATTTGTCCTAGAGAGAATTAATTAAGGCTACTAACAGCAAAACCCCGAAAAACAATGAGGTTGACTTGCAGAATCAAACTCAACCATGTCCCACAGGGTCTTTAACCCAGACAACTGAGCAAATTCTATACCCAATTGGGACTGCCTTAAAAGCCATGTGGCTTTCTGTATTGACCTTTCACTTGACCAAAGACATTAACCCAGGTACATCAGGAACTATTTAAGTTTGCATACTCGGGCATGGCAGGCAAAAAGAAAGTCTAGGGCAAATTTATCATCCAGAAACTATCTTGGTCAATGAGTTGAGGCTGACCTAAATGCCTTTGACAGCTAAACTTGTGTCACTGATCACTGCAGTTGAAGGCATGAAGAGATTTCATACCACTTTTTTGAACTGGTGATTTCCATTGAAGGGATAACTGCATACGCAGTGCACATTAACAACTCACCAGGAATTACAGGCAACGTACTTTTAGAACGATCTCTGCATTCATCTGAGGGCTACATGATGTACTGGTTGTATTTCCTTAAATACTTGAAAGTCAATTATGACCACCCAAATAATGCATGTTTTCAAAAATTTCTGGCTTCTACACCAAAAATACAATACCAGGGCCACATATGTTACTCCTGAAGAGTGTTTTTTACAATTGTTACTCCTCCAAAAACATGGGGCACAAGTTGACAGAGTTTTCAATGTGGCCTCCCAGTTGGCTGGAAAGTCCTGGCTATCCCATTAAGTTCAAATAGTTGGATCTAATTCTCATTTTTAGAGGGTCTGCCTGAGAAAAATCAGTCCAACCTGTCTCGATATCCATGGAACCAGTCAGGTAGTATCTATCACAAGATGACGGAGAGATAACCATGGAAATCTGAGTATGGAAGATATTAGGAGGATTAATAGGTGTTTTCTTTGGAGCTATAAAAACTGAGAGCCATCCCTGCTATAACCAATGGACTTCTCAGTTAAGATTAAAGAGAATGGTGATAAAATCATGGTTAGAGCCATCAGGTAGATGTGTAGTAGACCCAGCACTCAGATTTAAATAGACTGTAGTAGTCTGAAAGAGCCACAACAGGGTATTTTCCTTCATGTACAAGGAAACAAGGAAACGTGTGGTTCTGAAAAACAAAGATGATTGATGTCCCTCCTTCCCCCATACCTCTTTGGGTCTATGTTGTTCTCGTTCCAGGTTCTGAAATTGCTGCTCTCCTTCTACTACCATAAAATTCTCATATCCCATTGTAATCATTATACTTTAATTTTTTCCTGTCCCCAGTTCTCTCAGTTAGAAAAAATAAGGTGAAAGAAGACAAAGGCATTTTCTTAAGTCCTACAGAGACCCATTGTACCACTCACATGGTTCATGAAAAACATGCAATTGATCTAGGAGCATGTCAATTCAACGAGATTCCAGATGGACAATCTACAATTAAGTTTGAAACCTATAGGCCCCATTGTAGCTAGGATGTTACCAATCAGGCTAAATTGAGGTTGCCATTGGGGAAAAGAAAGACATATGATGCCAAATAAAAGTCAGGAGAAATTCTAAATTTTTAAAATAGGTTTTTATAACCTCCACCCTTTTTGTCAGGCATTAGCTGAGAAGAAATGATCCCTCTGTGGGGGCATCTATACTTAATAGCAAAACTTTCTTATTAAGAATTTTTCTTTGACCAGAAAAAGGTAAAGGGGTAGAATAAAAAGTTTTTTTGAGTTAATTATTGAGCAGATCACTCCAACACTCAATGACAACAAATAACTGTAGATGATAGGGAGTGTGGAAGTTTCAGCATCTTAACTATCACTTCATCATCTAGTGGCTTTTGTAATAAAAGGAATGTTAACATTATACAATTAAGCTTGTAAAGCAGAACATATGATCAAGATTAATTTCAAGGCACATAATGTGTGGCCAAAGTGGGATAACTGAACAGGAACAGCATTATAACCTGAAAAAGTATCAACAGCAGTGGAGGGACTACCAAGAGGGGCAGGAGGATCAAATGTCTAATAAAGTCAATGTGCCAGGAGTAGGTGGAGGCAATGCTCTGTGTAATGGGATTATCTTCACCAGGCAAAATCACATCAACCTTGGTAAGAATCACAAGTTTTGCATGCAGTAGTGGCCTCTGCATGAGAAACCTAAAGTCCTTGATTTTGTGTCTAGTCTGTGAGGGTGGATGTGTTGCCATGTCCACTACAATGACAGATCCAGAAATGGTGGCAATATGTGCAATACAGGCTGGATCAGCAGCTTGATTCTAGTCAGTCTTGCCAGAGAAGAGGCCCTTGCTGTGAATATCTACATGAGTGACCCAGATTGTTTAATTAGAAGTTGCAATTTATTTCTATGCTTCTTAGCCCAAGAGGGGTATCTTTAAATTTCCAGTCTTTAATTTTCCAAATGGAAGATCAAACAGTCCACTTGCAAATGCTAAGGGTCAGTAAAAATCAACAATGTTCATCAAAGGGAATATCAGTTAGAGTTATGACAACAGGCAAGCTCTGCCTACTAGTGAGAACAACCATACACATTTGGTTTTGCATAGCTGGTGCAGAGTTTCTATAACTTCAGCAGTCCAGGAGACATTATTGAGTTTCAATTAAGCTTAATCATCAGTGTTTCAGGCCTAAAAATTTAAGGAAAACTCTGAATCAAAGGCCCTATTAAGTCAGCAGATTTGCTTCAGGAGGTAGTGTGGGGCAGAAAGTTTCCCCCAGCAGGTTAACTGCTACTTTTTTCATTTAAAGCTGAGATGTCCCAAGGGCCAGGCCAGTGACATTCTAGTATACACCATTTCCATTTGACAAGCAAGGCTTGTTGGGCCATTCTCCTCTTATTAGTTATCGAATTGCTCCACCCCAAAATGAGAAGATCAGACCAAAGAAACAAGAGAGCTCAGTAGCAGTCTATTTTCTGCTTTTCAAAAGGAAAGCCTGGTAACCCTATCAGGAGGTAACAAGTCTAAATCATCAAGGAATGTCTATCAAGTAGAAACTATTTCCCTTTGCCAGATCCTCTAATTGGCAAAATCAACAGTAATAGAGATTTTAGCTCAGAGGAGTAATTAGTTTGTGAGGCCTCAAGGGGATGAGCAATTTTCTACATGCACTATTCCTATCGAGAGACTTTTCCTGGCACTAATAAAATAGAAAAGCACATACAAATAGAGATCAATTTTCTACTATATATTCAGAAGTAACAGCCACAAAAACAACACATTAAATTGTCCCAAAAGGCCCTACTTTAAAAGTTCACTTTAGCTCCCTTTTTTGCTCTGAGAACCTTACTAAAATGCAATTAGTTATATTTTGGTGTCCCTTCCCCATATGGCTATGAGAAAGAAATGACTTGAATATCTGTATATAACAGAACTATAAAAATTAGAGTCCCTTTCCTCCTTGAAGTCCCTCAGTGTACTTAGTTGCATCATTATGGTCTCTGTTCCCCTCTGGAAACTGTGAGATTTTGGTCTCATCCATAATTATCTTTCTCCTTGAAGCTACTTAGATTGGGTCTAGGCTCCATGTCATTAGACAAAGCTTCTTACTCACTTTCAATTTTTAGTGGTGTGTCAGCAGCTTGTAGATCAACTAAACTAACTTCAAAACCCAATATTGAATGGCAAGATTATCATTACTGAAACCATACGTTTCAGACTAAATGACCCTTTAACAGTCACAGTAACACTGCTTTCCTGCAAGAGCCACAGGTCTGCTTCTTTTGGCAGACTTGGGCTTGACTCTCAGAGCAGCAAATATTTTAAAGAGTCCACATTATTCTATAGAGCTTGCTGCCCCTTGTCATAAATAACTAAATTCTCACTTGGCTTTATCACAGAGGCTAGAATTATCTTAGGTAGTACAACTTAGTGTAATAATGTTTCTGGAATTTTTTGAGTCAGTGTCTCATTCTCCAGTGGGCCACCTTTATTAGCATTGTAAATCCAACCCACAGCCATCTGAACCTGAATACTAGTCAGTGCTTCATCTATAGTTTACCATAGAAGTCTGTCTCAGATCTCTCTAAGAAAGTAGAAACACCCTTAAAGCCTCTAGAACCCACTAAAATATCCTCTGAGATATTTTACTGCCATGTCTAAATATATCTAAGGTTGGTAGACTTCAAGAGTGATTGAGCCAGAAAACAACCAAGTGTTGCCCTTCTACCTTTAAGCATTATATGCCCGGGCCTTACTTCCCAAGTAACCCACTCACTCTCTACCTACAGTAGTCATGAATTTTCCTACCTTTACCTTCTGTGTATGTGCAAGATTCTGTAACTGTTTTCTCAAAGTGGCTAGACTTCTGTCCACCTAGAAAACATCTTTGTTCTAGATGTGTTAAGAGGGCAGACATTAAACTGACAAGCAAATCAGCAAGGAAATCCTCCTGCCTTCCCTGGGGAGAGTTTGCAACAACCCCAGCACTGTTAATAAAGATCTCTTCATACCTATTTTCCAGCACTCTATCTGCAACCACCCTTCCAATTCTTCCTTATTAATAGCAAGAAGAAAGGACCGTTACTTTCTTGGTTGATCATTTAATCCAGTCAACATGTTTGCTAACAATTATTGTAGACCATCCTCAAATCCTGTTAATCTGCTTCCATCTGTTCTCTTCCAGAAATAGTCTCTGTTGGCATCTCACCCTCAAACCAAAACTGTGAAGAACTATGAAGTCTGATGGAGGGTCATGATGGTGGGCTAAGTAAAAGAGGGGTTCCCCTCCTCCCATGACTGCATTAAAATTATAACCAAATTAAAAAACAATGTGGAGAAGCCCTGAATTCTAGCTGATCATAATACATACATCTAAGGATATAAAGAAAAAGCCACATTTAGATCAGTAGGAGGGACAGAGACACAAAGCGGGCTGGTCCCATAGCTGCACCTGGTGGTGAGCACTGGAAGAAAGAATGTGGCTACAGAGGCGCCACTGAAAGAACAAGGTGCCCTAGCCACGCACAGAGGCTCCCAGCCCAGAGTTCCAGCCTCAGAAAGAGATGTTCACACAAAATCTGACAGTAAAAAATCACTGGGGATCTGGAAGTCTAGGTAAGATGGAAGGAACCTGACAACCCAAACATCCTCCTTAAAGGGTCTGTGCACAAACTCACTAGCTCTCATACACTCATCCTGAATATTGGCAGAGGGTCAGCAGCTCAACAGATGCAAAATACATACGGAGAAATACTGAGCTGCATTGTTCCAGGGCAAAGGCTGGAGGGAGAGCTGCCATTTTTTCTTTCTTAGGTCCCCTTCTCTCCCAGGCAGTCCACAGACAGGCACCATCTTGTCTGTATTAACACCCCCCCCCCAACCAATTCTGAAGCTGCCTTGGCCTGGTGTGATTGGCCCACCCCACCTCATGTGAACAAAATCTGGGGCCTGACAAAGACAGCAGTTGGCCTCACTGTAATCTGTGACTTTTGCAGAAACTTGGAGACTCAGAACTAGCAGCAAATCTCATGCTGTACTGGCCTGACACCCCAGGTCTCCTCAGTCAACCCATAAATTGCCCACAGGTGACCTATTGCTTGGCAGCTGACCCTACTCTTCCCCTTCCCAGTCTGCAGAGTCTTCAAAGGCAATGGACCTCAACTTCCATGGCCTGCACATTTCAGGGGAGACATTTAGTGGAGGATCGCTGATGCTAGCACTAGCTGCAGTGTCTCTTGGACAGATTATGGGGTCTGCAGACCCAACACAGATGGCGGGCAGCTGGCCTCGTTTTGACTGAGCACTGGCAGCAATTCTCAGACTACACTGACCTTACCTAACTGGCTCACTCCAACCTGTGTCTCCCTGAGACTCTGTACCATCTAACTCATAAATAGCCTGTGGAAAGTTTCCTGGCAGCTAGCTGCATCTTGTGCTCTTCTTGGGACAGAAATTTGACAGCAAAGAACAACTCTTAGCTCATGCAGCCCACATGCGGCCCATGCACGCCAAGGGAGACTTTCAGTGGCAGGGCACAAACCCTACCCCAAGCTACTGTATTTCTTGATAAGATCTCTGGTGTCTGCAGGCCCAAGGTGGGCAGCAGCTGGCCTTAATTTGATCTGAGACTTTTACAGGAAGCCACAGAGACAGCACTGGCATAAAAACTGACTTTGCATGTGTCAGAGAAAATCTGCTCACCATACCCCAGTGATTCCCTAGGTCCCTGTGTCACCCAAAGGCCCTTCCAGCTGAAGAGTCTTACAAAGAATTGGAAGATAGCCTCAGGCCTTGAAGAGCACTAGTCCTTCTGCTAAACCTCCCCCCACCCCAGAACAGGGGGTAACCAAACCATAGCTTATAGCATTGTCTCTTCCACTTACCTATAGAGGCAGCAACCATCTGTGGATCACTTTGTTGCTCCCACCAGGTAGTCCTGAGCAACCAAAGGCAGAAGCTAATTTTGGCCTACAAGCAAACCCCTCCCAAGGGGCCACAAAACCAACACACCTGGAGGCTGTCACTAGACCACAACAGAGCAACTCCTGACTAGCCCAAAAGCAATATACCCAAAGGGTGCTCTCAACAAGTACTCAAGCCTGCTAAGACAAATCCCACTCAGTGAGGTCAGCCCCCACACCAAAACACATACTCTGTTGGCATAGCCAGTTCTCATGGTTATTCAGCCTGAGTGATAATCCCATCCATTGATTAGCTAACAGCAATGATGGCTTAGTTATAACAGAAGAACACACAAAACCCACACAAAGATCACATCCCAGTCCCTGGCACAGGTGAATAAGGAGACTGTGCAATTGGCCACACAGGACACCTACCACATAAGGCCAATAGTCCAAGCCTGAGAGACATAACAAATCTTCCTAACACATAGAAATGAACACAGAGAGGCTAATACAATGAGAGCAAAGAAACATGCCACAGATGAAACAATAGGAGAAAATTCCAAAATATAAGCTGAATGAAATGGGGGCAAGCAACTCAGAGACAGAGTTTAAAATAATGGTTTTATTTATTTGGAAAGACATAGAAACCATAAAAAGAACTAGTCAGAAATAAAAAATACAATCACTGAAATAAATAATATACTAGATGGAATCAACAGTAGATTATACAGAAAAAAATAAAATCAGCAAGCTAAAAGACAAGGTAGAAGAAAACACCCAATCAGAACAGCAAAAAAAAAAAATAATAATAATAATTAAAAATATAGTTTAAGAGACCTCTGAGACAATGTTAAGTATAACGATATTTGTATCATAGGAATAGAAGGAAGAGAGAGAGAGAGAGAGAGAGAGAGGCATTGAGAACCTATTTGAATAAATAATAACAGAAACTTCTCTAACCCAGCAAAAGAAATAAACATACAAGTTCAGAAAGCACAGTGTCACAAAGAGGAACCCAAACAGATACACATCAAGATACATTAAAATGCCAACGGTCAAAGACAAAGAAAGAATCTTAAAAGCAACAAAAGAAAGGCAGTTAGTTTCTTACAATGTACTCCCATAAGAATGTCTGCTGATTTTTCAATGGAAACTTTGCAGACCAGAAGGGACAGGCAAAAAAATAATCTAACTTATGAAAAACAAGAAACTACAACCAAGAATACCCTACCAGGCAAGGCTTTTAATTAAAACGGAAGGTGATGGAAAGAGTTTCCCAGACAGAAATAAGCTAAGAAATTCATCACCAAGAAGCCAGACTTACAAGAAATGTTAAAGGGACTTCTGTAAAAAGAAGTGGGGCAGGGGGAGACCCATAAGCAAGAATAATAACAAGGCAATAACTATGTACCTATCAGTAATTACTTTAAATGTAAATGGATTAAATGCTCTAATCAAAAGATGTAGGGTAGCTGAATGGATAAGTAAGCAAGATCCATGCATATGCTGTCTACAAGAGATCCACTTCAGATCAAATGACAGTACAGACTGAAAGTAAAAAAATGGAAAAAGATATTTAGCTCAAATGGAAATTAAAAAAAAGAAAAAGTGCCAGGGTAGCAATACTTATATCAGACAAAATAGACTGGAAAACCAAGACTCTAATAAGAGACAAAAAGGGCATTATGTAATCATAAAGGGATCAATACATGAAGAGGGCATAACCCTAGTAAGTATATATGCACCTAACATAGGAGCACTTACATAAAGCAATTATTGACTGACATAAAAAGAGAAATTAACAGTAATACATTCACGGTAGAGGGCTTTAACACCGCATTGACACCAATGGATAGATCTTCCAGAGAGAAAATCAGTAAGGAAACAGTGAGCTTAAATAACGCACTAAACCAGATGGATTCAACAGATATTTTCAGAGCATTTTACCTCAAAGCAGTAAAATATACATTCTTCCCAAGTGCATATGGAACATTTTCCAGGATATGCCACATTAGGACACAAAACAAGTCTCAATAAATTTAATAAGACTGAAATCACATCAACTGTCTTCTCCAATCATAATGGTACAAAACTCAAAATCAACTACGAGAAAAATAAACTGGAAAATACACAAACACAAGGAGGCTAAGTAACATGCTACTAAACAATGAATGGATTATCAATGAGATCCAGAAAGAAATTAAAAGATGCCTGGAGACAAATGAAAATGAAAACATAACAACTCAAAATCTATGGGACACAGAAAAAGCAGTCCTATGAGGAAAATTGATAGCAATACAGGCTTACCTCGAGAAACAAGAAAAATTTCAATCAAACCTGAAAACTTAAAAGAACTAGAAAAATAATAGCAAAGAAAATCCTGAGTAGAAAGAAGGAAATAATAAAGATCAGAGCAGAAATAAACAAATAGAGTCTAGAAAACAATACAAAAATCATTAAAACTAAGAGTTGGTTCTTTGAAAGGATAAACAAAATTGACATACCCTTAACCAGACTCATCGAGGAAAAAGAAAAAAAAAAGATTCAAATAAATGAAATCAGAAATGAAAGAGAAGAAATAACTACAGACTCCACAGAAATACAAAGGATTATAAAAAAAATCACAAGTAATTACAGGCTAAAAAATTGAACAATCTAGAAGAAATAGATATATCCCTGGAAACATACAATCTCCTAAGACCAAGTCAAGAAAAATCAGAAAATCTGAACTGACTAACACCAGTGAAATCAAATCAGTAATCAAACAAAACAAAACAAAACAAAACAAAAGCCCTGGACCAGATGGCTTCGTAGGAGAATTTTACCAAACATGCAAAGAAGAATTAACACCTATTCTTCTCAAACTATTCCAAAAAATTCAAGAGAAGTGAAGGCTATTTAATTCTTTTTAGGAGGTCACCATTAACCTAATCCCAAAACTAGAAAAAAATATTACAAGAAAAGAAAACTATAGGCTGATATTCCTGATGAACATGGATGCAAAAATCCTCAACAAAATATTAGCAAAGTAAATTCAGCAATACATTAAAAATATCATACACCATGATCAAGTTGTATTTATTCCTGGAATGCAAGTTTTGCTTAATATCCACAAATCAATTAATGTGACACACCACATTAACAAATTGAAAGATAAAAATCATATACAGTCATATCAATAGATGCAGAAAAAGTGTTTGATGAAATTCAGCATCTATTTATAAAAACTCTCTGCAAAGTGGGAATAGAGGAAATATATCTCAATATCATAAAGCCTTTGTAAGAAATACCTATAGCTAATATCATACTCAATGGGAAAAGGCTAAAAATGTTTTTTTTAAGATCAGGAACAAGACAAGGATGTCCACTCTCACCACTTTTCTTCAACATTTGTATTTGAAATATTAACCACAGTAATAAGACAAGAAAGAGAAATAAAAGGATTCCAAATTGAAAAGAAGTAAAACTGTCATTATAGTAGATGACATGATACTATATAGAGAAAAACCTAAAGATTCCACAAATAAAAAACTGTTATAACTGATAAATAAATTTGATAAATTAGCAGGATACAAAACTAATATTCAGGAGTAGCATTTTTATACAAAAATGATGAACTTTCAGAAAAAGAAATTAAGAAAACAATCCCTTTTACAATTGCATTAAAACAATAAAATACCTAGAAATGAAATTAACTAAAGAGGTAAAAGACATGTTCTCAGAAAATTATGAATCTTTGAAAAAATCAAAGATACAAATAAATAGAAGTATATACTGTGTTCATGGGTGGAAGAATCAACATCATTAAAATGGCCATACTGCCCAAAGTACTCTTTAGATTCAATGCAATCCCTATCAAAATACCAATGGTGTTTTTTAGAGAGCTAGGACAAGTAACCCTAAAATATATATGGAACCATATAAGATCCCCAATAGCCTTGGCAATCTTGATAAAGAAGAATAAAGTAGGAGGTATCACACTACCTGGTATCAAATTATACTACGAGGCCATGGTATTCAAAACTGCATGGTACTGGCATAAAAGCAGAATCATAGATCAATGAAACAATAGAAAGCCCAGATATAAATTCATGTCTATATGGTAATTTAATCTATGACAAAGGAGGCAAGGATATAAAATGAGGTAAAGACAGTCTTTTTGTGGTGTTGGAAAAACTGAATAGATGAAAAAAAAAAATGAAACTGGACCACCTTCTTCTTACACCACATACAAGTATAAACTCAAATTGAATTAAAAACTTAAATGTAAGGCCTGAAACCATAAAACTTCTAGAAGAAAACATAGGCAGTAAAGTCTCTAATATTGCTATTAGTGATTTTTTTTTGACATACCTTCTCAAGCAAGGGGAAGAAAAAAAATAAACAAATGGGATTACATAAAACTAAAAAAATCTGTTCACAGCAAAGGAAACCATCAATGAAGCTTTGAATTGGAGAAGATATTCACCTATGATATACATTAGGACTTAATATCCCAAATCTATAAAGAACTCATACAACTCAACCCAAAACAAAACAAAACAAAACGCTCCAATTGAAAAATGGGCAGAAGATCTAAACAGATATTTCTTAAAAGAGGAAATTCAGATGGCAACAGACATATGAAAATATGCTCAAGCTCACTAATCATCAGAGAAATGCAAAATTAAACCACAATAAGATATCATCTCAGACCTGTCAGGATGGCTATCATCAATATATCAGTAAAGGGTGTTGGCAAAGATGTGAAGAAAATAGAACCTTAGTACACTGTTAGTGAGATCGCAAAATGGTACAACCACTATGTAAAACAGTTTGGAGTTTCCTCAAAAAATTTAAAATGGATCTACCTTTCAACCCAGCAATTGTACCTCTGGATATTTATCCAAATAAAACCAAAACACTAATTGGTAAAGATCTATGCACCCCTAAGGTCAAGGCAGTGCCACAATAGCCAGTATATGAAAGCAACCTAAATGCCCATCGACTGATAAGATAAAATGTTGTGGTTCATTTATACAATGGAATATTTCTCAGCCATACAAATAAATAAATAAATAAATAAATAAATAGATAGATAGATAAATAAATAAATAAATAAAATACTATCATTTGCTATGACATGGATGGACCTAGAGGGTATTATGCTGAGTGAAATAAGTCAGACAGAGAAAAATAAATACCATGTGACTTCACTTATATGCTGAATCTAAGGAATGAAAGGAACAATCTAAATGAAAATAAACACAGATACAGAGAATAATAATGGGGAGGGGAAGGAGTCTGAGGGACTAGGAGGAAAAGATGAAGGAATGAAGAAGTACAAATTAGTAGCTACGAAATAGTCATGAGGATATAGAGTAAATCATAGGGAATGTAGTAAATAGCATTGTAATGGTTATGCGTAGACCCAGATAGGTGATAAAGTAATCATGAGAATCACTTCATAAACTATATAAATGTCTAATTAATGTAATGTATACCTGAAAATAACATAAAATTTAAAAAATAATTTTTAAAAGGAACTACAAAGTCTAAGATTTTATCTTACTTACAAGCTAACAACTTAAACTGCCACAGTTTCATGGATGCTCGCAGAAGCCGTAAGACTCTTGGATCAGAGACGGAGGACTTTATTACTTACAGCTATTGCTTGGACTAGAGTAACAGTGTTTTCTTATGCCAGTTCTGAGCCTGAATTCCTACAGGAAAATGCAAAAGGGAGCAGGCAACATCTGACATGCAGTGGGTTGCATTACAGGAGAACTCTGAACTTAAAAACTCAAATGTTTTACAATGAGGGATAAACATGCCTGTCCTTATTTCCAAAGAGAAACATTATATCTTCTATGGCTGTTCCTGTACAAATGCCCTTGAAAAGAAAGTCTGCAACAAAGACAATGACTGCTCAAAAGATGATTAGGAACACTACAGGCCCATGGAAAATTATCTCCCATGAAAGTTAGAATAAATGTTCTCAATAAAATATGCTTCAGTTGTATCATTATTTCACAATATTTTAAATATAAACCTGATATATTTCTAAAAGTCATTAATCATAAATAAATGACCTTATTTAAAAGAAAAATATCCAAGGTATACTTCTGACAAAACAGTGTGTATATTTTGAGAAATACACCTATTTTCAATGTTATGACTATTTCACTGGATATTCACTAAACACATTGCACCATATTTAATTCTGCAAATGTGCAATACCCTTCCCATACTATATTTTGTACATACTAATCCTGTGGCTTCCAATATTTCTGTGAACTACAGAAATATTTTTTGTCCATCAAACATTGTTTTTAGAAAATCCTAATGACAATCAGTTAGGGGTCTTTATTTCTAAACATAATTCTACCATATCATTTAGAGCAATATATGGCAATCTCCACCTTATATGTCTGTCCTATCTTCACTACACTCTACTCATACACACACATGTGCACTATAGCAGTGAATCCAGTTTGACCCAGTACATTACTTTAAAAAATCAGTAAATTCACAGCAGACTATGTATTGGTCAGATGCATGAAGAGCAGTGCGCCTTAATAAAGACTGGGTCCTTATCATCTCATGCCTGACTAATACAATAGTTTGTATTTCCTTTATTCTTTCATTTCCTTTTTTAAAATTGTTTTCTAAAAAATTACTTATTTTTTATTTCTAATTGTTGTGAAATATATAACATAAAATAAAATATACCAACTTAACTATTTTTAAGTGTACAGTTAAGTGGCATTAAATGCATTCATATTGTGCATCCATCACCATCCATCTCCAGAAATCTCTTCATCTTACAAAACTGATACTCTGTATCTATTAAACAAAAACTCTTCATTTTCTCCTACCCCTAGCTCATGTCCATAACAACATTATTCACGATAGCCAAACCATGGAAGCCACCCTCTGTCCATCCATAGGTGAATGGATAAACAATACGTAGTGTATATATATATACATACACAATGAAATATTTGGCCCTAAAGGGAAGAAATTTCTGACACATGGATAATCCTTGGAGACATTTTGCTAAGTGAAACAAACTAGTCAGAAAAAAAAAAAATACTGTATGATTGAACTCATATGAAGTACTTAGAGTAGTCAAATTTATAGACAGAAATTGTTCTTTCATTTCGTTAGTGAGCTATATATACTCTCATCAGTTTAATGTATTTTAAACATCAGAAGAATGTCAGATTCATCATATCACTTCTCAATTCAAAAAATTGTAATGCCTCTCAGTAAAATGAAGATTTGATTCTAGGACTATTGATACAATATTCAGAATTTATACAATATAATCTATCTCAAAATAGCTTTAGAATGAACACTTAAACATACCATGCCATGCTTAGATGTTTCCCCTTTTTATCCCCACTCACATCATCCTTCTCACAGTATTGCTTTCTTCTCCAATTATCTACTATTTCATTTTTACTCAAATTTTAAACCTTTTCTTATTGCTCCATTCAAAACAAGTCATACCATTTTCAAACTTTTATTGAACAAATTACCTAGACTAGACCACAGAATTATTTAAATGTATTAGTCTTAGGTTGTGATTTTTAATTTTCTATTTAAACATCCTTTAACCCAGAAAGACTGTGAGCACCCTGATGGCAGAAACCAGCTCCTCTACTCCTTGCACCCCAGAAAATATTTGGCAGTCGAAGAGTACAAGCATTTTCAAAAAATTTAAAAATAAATATTGACTCGTAGTCAAAATGTCAGCATTCAGAGACACGTATGTATGGGCTTATATGTGAAAGCAATTCTTAAATAGGTTTTTTGTAATTTGTTTTTGTGCTTTTCTTTCAGTATTTTTTTTGTTGCTATGATGTTTTTGATCTCTTTTAACTTTTTTCTTCGGCTAATTACTAGTTTTTAATATGTATATTCATATTCATATTTTGAATAATAGTTATCTCAGTATTTAAATTTAAAGTTAAATATGTAAACTATTATGTGTTGTGTTTAGACACAGTAATTCTTTTTATAAACAAATTTTATTTTCATATTCAATTATAGATGCCAGCATAATTAAGAAATGTAGACCCCAAAGTGTTAATTCCTAAAGGGCTAATAATCTCTAAACTTCGCAATTTTGTGATTAAAAAAAAAAGACAATAATAGGATTATTTTTCTGAGAGGATAATGGATTAGTTGGAATAGGGATGTTTTAAGAAGATTAATTGGATTCATTTGCTCCCATCATCTCCCCAAAAAGTAGACAAGATAGGACACCCTATAAAACAATATGCAGCTGTACCTTATATAAAGCTAAAAAATCAAATTAAAATCAGACAGTTATTTATAGGGAAGGTCTGGGTTTATTTCCTGCAATAGTTTGTAACTGCTAATTTATCAAGCTTTGTACCAGCTAAGAAGTTTAGCTTTATGAGCTATATTAGAAAAATCTCAGAATCACTAAGGAAAAATGTTAAGCTACTTAAAACCAATGTTCATTTTAAAAACAAATCTGAATAATTCATGGTCAAAATTAAATATTACATCTTCTGCAATTTCACATGCTTCAAAGGAAAAAGAAAATATATAAAATAACAATTAAAAAAAAGCAAGAGCTTTAAATCCACAGAATCCCTTGCAAACATGATTAAAATGCTATGTGCACAAGGTAAAGCTTTTGAATGTCTTTTATACAAAAAAAAATTAAAAAGCTTTTATCCTTTGAGAAAGAAATGTTAAAATGAGCTTTCCTAAAAGAATGATAATAAGCTAAGAAAATGAGAGCTCTGTGATTTTTCAAATTCCACACAAAAGACATACAAAACATGCTAAGATTTTAATAATGTACAAACATGGTATTTACTACAGTCAGATAAGAGTTCTAAAATATATTGTTTGGCACACTATTACTTTTATGTAATCTTATGTAACATTTTAATGGCTCTGCTTCCCCATGTTCCCAGTCTCCTGAGTCCTTTCAAAGACACTCAGGAGTCTAGCCTTCCTTGAAATTCCCATATTCCAAAACAATACTCCCTTAACCTGAATAATAATGAATGCACAAATTATTCAAACTTATCACCAAGATATTAGGAAAAAAAATTATGATCGTGTTGCAAAATAGTTCATCCTAATGAACATTATGGATTAAATTAATCTATTATAAATTTATAACTTGAAAGTGGTATCTGAAATAGCATCTGAAGGCAAAGCAGGTGATAGTCAAGGAGGTATATACTACAAACATACTGCGTTTTTCCTTCCCTCCAAAAACGAATCTTCAATAGCACAAACAGCCTGAAATTACAGAATGAGAAACTCGAGAGTTTCGTGTTATAGGCAAGGGAAAAGCTAAGACTATCAATGTTATCAGTTAGTTATACGAAAGGCAGGTTAAAGACTGGAGAATGACTTTGCCAACTTTAGAGTTTTGCTTAAACTTGGTATTTTGTCCTACCGCTGTAAAAATAGTGCTATCCTTTTTGGTAGAAAAATACTTTGTAGCTTCTCTTTTAATCAAAATGCAATTTCTTGTCTTATTTTTTTTTTATTACTTTCTAACTTTATTGTTGTATAACTGAAAATAAAAATTGTACATAGTTAAGGTGTATGACAGAACTTTTTTTTTTAAGCAAAGCAACCCTTGATTGACCTCACAGATTGCCAGGACCTTGTCAGCTTACAATCCTTTATTATTATTATTTTTTATGCCTATAGCATCTAATCTTCCTAGGTGGTTTCCCATCCAAATACTAACCAGGCCCGACCCTGGTTAGCTTTCAAGATCAGACAGGATCGGGCTTGTTCAGGGTGGCATGGCTGTAGGCCAGGATGTTTTTACATACATATATATTGTAAAATGATGGCCACTATCAAGCTAATTAACATATCCTCATGCAGTTAACTTTTTGTGTGTGCAATGAGAACATTTAAGATCTAATCTCTTGGCAAATTGCAAGTACAGAACTAACTTTAGTCACCATCAATTTTTAAAATTTTTGTTGTAAAAGAGAAAATTATGGAGAGCATTTTTAAAATTCAATACTTTATTTGGGTGGGAGAATTATAGGACACAATTAAAAGAATATAAATAAAACACCAAGGATCCCCTAGTTTTCTCCATTAAAATGTTATGTGATTAAGGAAAATTCCTCAACATAATAAAGGCCACAGCTAACAACAACCAAAAGATGAAAAGCTTTTCCTCTAAGATCAAGAATAAAATGAGGTGCTCATTCTCATCATTTCTATGCAACATAGTATGGGAAGTTCTAGTCAGAGCAATTATTCAAGATAAAGAAATAAAAGGCATCCAAATTGAAAAGAAAGAAGTAAAATTGTCTCTGCAAATAGCATGATCTTATACATAGAAAACAAGTCTACCTCCAAACTGCTGAAATAAATAAAATCAGTCAAGTCACAGGACCTAAAATCAATATCTAAATATTCCATATACTAACAACAAACTATCTGAAAAATACATAAGGACAATCCCACTTAAAATAGAACCGAAAACTATAAAATGCATAGGAATAAATTTAACCAAAGAGGTGAAAGATATCTACATTTAAAACTCTAAGACATTTATGAAAGCAATCTTGAGAAAGAAAAAGGAACAAAGGGCATCACACATCCCAATTTCAAACTATATTACAAAGCTAAAGTAATCAAAACAGTATGGTACTGACATAACATCAAATTTTGATAATGTATATATTTTTTAGTTTTTCTGTGTTTTACTTTATAAACTGACATAGTTAATACTTTTACTTTTGAAATTTTATCAATTTTATCAAATGTAATAACTTCTATGAAAAATGAAAAACACTGTGTGCATGTATATACACATGTGTGTGTGTGTGTGTGTGTGTGTGTGTGTATAAAATTTAGGCTTCTCCCTTCTACTTCATAATCTATATTTATCATTATCACTGTTAATGTTGTTACATTGTCCAGGGTTTTAATATCTACCTTCTGTATTACCTTCTGAAAAAGTCCTATCAATCAAGAGATGAAAAGTTAAAGCTTTGCTTAAAAAGGGAGGGGGGGGATAAATTAGTTTTAAACATATACATAACATAAAAGTGCACACACACATTTTCAATTTAATACATTCCCTTATTTTAAGCTAAATCTTATTCACATCTTAGTTGACAGGATTTCATGTATTTTTGTTTAATTCCATAAGTGGTCACGGATGTCATCTTGCCTGAGTTTCTTCCTGTCTGAACATTTTGATTGGCTCCACTTTGACAACTTAGATGTGTACAAACTGTCAAATTATACTTTTTGCTTCTCAGAACTTTGTATTTATTAATTCATTACCTTATAGCATTAGAACTTCTTCTCCAGAAGTCTGACAGTCAGAAATGTGTCCTTTTTTGAATTTTCATTGGCTTTCCATAATGATTGCTTGCTCTTCCCTGAGAGCTTCATTTAAAGACATGGTATTGTATGCCCACAGATTAAAAAAAGTGTTTTATTTTGATTTGCTGACTTACATACATCTTTCATTAAATTTTGTAGCAAGGAAATTCTGTGATCTCTCTTCATTTAATCATTTTACCACAGAAGACACTTAGCTATCTACATGTGGTTTCTAAGAATATCCACTTTTTGTTCTGTTAGTTAAATTGTTACATATAAAATTTATGAACTAGCCTGGATCATGTCATTTAAATTACTTTGACTAAAATACTGATATCTTTATCTTCATTCAGTTGTTATAAGGAACCTGAATAGAAAGTAGTCTTTCTACTTAAAAATAGAATTGTAATTTTACAAAAGAAATGGGCAATGACATATAATAATAACATTGTGAATATAATATAATGATAAATGTTATTGCCATTATTTTAAAACTTACTGTTACCATGGCTATGAATACTGAACAGTTTTACTGGTAACCAAGGTTTAAATCATTCTTTGATTATGCATTTTATAGAAACATTGAGCTTTATAAATGTGGCTGTGAAATTTAAGTTCTGGCCAAAACTACTAGTAAATAGTTACATAAATATGCTGTATTATGCAAGAAACTATTATTCTACCTACTATTAATTTCATATGATATGCAAAAAGAACTAATTCAAATATAATTTCACAAGTATAATTGATGATACCAAGGCCTATGCACATTGCAGAAAAATGTTCGCTCACTCATCGATTAGGATTATCTAGCAAGAATATTTAAACATGTATTAAAACAAAAATAATCACAAATTCTTTAAATTATGAACTTTGAAATCTATACTTCTTGACTAATTCAAGTAGAAATTGAGAGATAAATAGAAAATATGAGAAATGTATATCTGTACATATACACACATACATATACATATATAAGATACACATGTGCACTCAGGCGCTTGCACAAGCACACACACGTGCAAACTCACACTCACACACACACACACACACACACACACACCTTTGTTCAAAGCCAAGCTATGGGCTTTACCTGTGATCTGCAGATTTAGCGTTGTCTCTGATGAGCAGGATTCTTCAGAGAAATCTTTTCCATGGCCCTACCCTACTAAGAAATTTCAGATGTAGCTAGAGAAAACCAAACTTTTGGGACTAGAAGGCAAAGCAATCTATCTGCTGATAGTAGTTGTTCTAATTATTTTATTTATTATTATTATTGTTATTATTATTATTATTATTATTTAATTATACTATTACTTTCAATCCATTCTTTTTTTAATTTAGTTTATCAGGGTGACATTGATTAATAAAATTATATAGGTTTTGAATGCAGATAAGAGTAAAGGAGGTCAAATATATGGTGACAAGATTTGACCTTGGGTAGCGACACACTATTCTGATTAATTTTAATTGTGTTCTAATTTCACCATCCTTCTAACATCAACCTTTTCTTGTTTTATCTTCCCACTTATCCCTATTCTTTCTCTAGTCTTTCTAATTCCTCCTTTTTTAAAATCTATATTTCTGTGATTTTAATACTTCTGTGATTCTTTGTTGTATTTCCCATAAAAATTAAAAACAAGAGAACTCATGGAGCAAGATTTCTAGGCATACCTTAAAATGCGTGTATTTGTAAATACCTTAAGCTTTTCCTTTATCATATTTTTTTTGTTTAGTCATTTCAAAATGTCATTTTGACCTTCAAGAAAAATTATTTTATTATTTTTCTTCTTAATGTGAATTCTACATTGGAGATCTCATTTTAGCCATTAACAACAATTTATTTTGTTTAATATAACATATCCTCACACTAACTCTTTACTGTTTTATATACAGCAAGCAATCTGGTAGATACAAAGTGTTAATACTTCCCATATCATGAATTAGGCCTGGGTAGATAGTAACAAAAAAAGTAATTTAAAGTAGAATTAGCTAGACATTCTTAAATAGAAATATTATTTTAAATATAAAACTAATGCTCTTTACCACAATCTTTGAAGTGATTTTCAGTTAAAATATATTTTTTTAATTTTATTCCTATTGTATTTCACCAATAACTCACATATCAAGTTCTTTAAATTGTAATTTTATTCTACCTCCTAATACCAGAACACCGTCTATTTCAGTGGTTCTCAACTTTTTATTTCATATGAAATTAATACAATCTTCAAATTTCTCTCTCTAGAGACAGTAAGCTTCATCCCTTATAAAGGATTGGGGTTTGTGTCAAAAATGTGAGTAGAAGGAGATATAATAGGACTACCTGAATTTGGATGAAAGAGTCAGATAATTTGAAAGGCTCACATTTTTACTTTCCACACCCCACCCCCTTCGAACCCCAGAAATCAATTTTACGGTCTATTAAAAAGTAAAAAGGTAGGTGTCCGATTATTTTTAGTTTAGGTATAAAGCTTTTTTCTCCTACCATGTTACAAAAGAAAAAAAAAAAAACTTTATAAACCCAATTTACTAAAACAAGATCATTTCCTACTTCGTCTTCCACTAACTTTCCAACATGAAAACAAAATTCACAAGGAGCAAACTTTAATATATCAAATAGTAATTTTGAAGAAGTAATATGCCAAAGTATATATCTTTAAACAGTTTTTCATGGTATTCTAGAATAATACAGATATCACGACCATGGTGATTATTTTACACTAAAAAATATGATCTTATCTCTTGGCAGAATAAACATTTTTAAAAGAGCATTCTTCTACACTCTAGCTCTCAACAGTAAAACACTACAAAAAAAGCTGCACTACAATAGTGGTTGGAAAAACAAGCTAGTAAAAAGTATATAGAAAATAAAATTATAAAATATTTTAAGCTTAAACTTTTGATTATATATTAATGATAAAGTTATTTCACTGTTTTTTAACTTGTCATTTTTAAAAAAATTCTTTGGAAAGCACATGCCTTAATTATTAAATAATCTTGACTTTTTTTCCTATCTATTTGGCAAATCATAGGAGGCAAGCCAAGTTACATTTGCGTAACTGTTTTTTGTTAGTGTTTTGTTTTGTTGTTTTGTTTTGTTTTGTTTTGTTTTTGTTTTGTTTTGTTTTGTTTGGAATAAAACTTTCAAACACATGAGTGCACTGAAAGTCTGGGAGACATTCCCTAAAGATTTGGCATACTTTAGGGACCACAGTGACATTGAGCAACAAGCATTTATGGACACCTAATGTGTGCCAAAAAGTCTACCAATATTCCTTCAGGATTTAATAATAAAAGATATTCCTGTTCTCAGGGTGCTAACTGTTTATTTAGAGAGATAATAAAATCAAATGATTACAGTATTATGACAAATGTTTGATTAGAAACTGGCAAGGAGAGAAGTAATCTAAAATTGGAAGACCTAAACTAAAAACAAGGATTCAGGCCCTTTTGGCTTTATGTTTTTTCACTCATATTGAGTCCTTGATTTGTCATATGTTGGGAACATGACACGAGGCAAGCTATATAGCCTCTTAGTGTCTCTGTTGTCTCATATGTAAAATGAGGATAACAGAGTTATTATGTGAATTAATGGATTAATAGTTGTAAACTCAGTGCAACAGTCAGTGCAATATTAAATGTTTAATATATAAATATCTGAGATTCATATTTACATTAAATGATAATGTACATGTACTCAATTTGCATGAATCCTAGAGCAGATCTATAAATCCACATTGACAAAACAAATATATTCACACAACTTGTTAGATATCTCCCGTATGAAACTACTGATGTTACATTGTGTTCATTGCAAAGGAAGAAAATCTGGTTCATTGCAATCAAACTTTAGCCCAAAAGCCTGGAGTAAGTCAAAGAGGAGTGGACTGAGGACCAGACCATGGTGGAATGTCTGAGGCTATGGTGACTTCCTTACAGAGTCAGGGCAAGAAGAGTGGAGAGACCAGTAGCAAAGGAATTCACAGTTGGGGCTCTTTTCTAACTAACTTGGTCTCTTTCTAATATTCTTATGAAAGATACTTTATTTAATGACTAAAGAGCAGTGTATGATGCTTTTTAATAAATCCCAGTCTTTGGCTTCTCTAAATCAAGCAATTTGTGCACTGTTTGATGCTTCTAAACCATTTTACTAGCATAATTTTTACATTTTTAGTGATATTTGAAAAACACTAAATGTTCTCCTAAATTGTAGCTATAATTTTAACTGGATGGATTTATGTTAAGTACCTTTAAATGTCATTTTGGCATTCTGAGTTGTTTTTCATCAACTCCCTTCCATTCCCCTAATCCTTGTCAAAAACTGTAAAAGGCCTGAGACTTCACTATATGTTGCTGATATTATCTGGCCAAAATTTAGTCTCATGAATGCTAACATAAGACATAAGATCATTGCATCAAAAACAAAGAACTTTATTACTCGTGGCAATAGTAATAACCAGTGTCAGCATTTGCATGAGTTTTCTGAGCCTCAATTCTTATAGGGTGACACCAAGAGGGGAAGAAGATACTTCCATATGCAGTGGGGTCTACACAGAGAGGAATACTTAGCATAGAGGCCCTGAATCTTTTTTAAATCAGCTCATGATCATGCTGATGAAGAGTTTATTCTAAAATTATCTTGAGACATAAGGCTATTTTTTCCCATTTGCAGGTAATCCAAATTTCCCAGAGAAACAACAAAGGAGGACAAATTAAAAAAAAATGTTGTAAATTTTTAAGCTAACTATTGTAGAGGAGATGGAAAGAGAGAGGAAAAGATGAAGCAGAGGTAAATAATACAGAGTTATAGAACCCATGTCACTCACAATGGTTGCTAACAATTACAGTGTATTATACACACCTGTATACTGAGACCAGAAACAATACTGAAGCTAATAAAAATTATCTCATTTAATTCTCACATGTTTACACACACATTTTTCACACATATATGTTTTTTCTGTTTTGTAGATGAAGAAATTGAGACTTAATTGTGTGCTATCTTACATTACATAATGACAAAACCAGAATTTAAAACCAAAATTTTCTTTTTTTCTTCTTTTTAATTTTTTAAATTTATTTTTTTTATTTTTTAAATTAAGTTTATTGGGGCAACACTGGTTAATACAATTATATAATTTTCAGCTGTACATTATCATTTGACATCTGTATACTCTATTATGTGCTTAGCACCCAAAGTCCAGTTTCCTTCAGCTGCTATATATTTGATACCCTTTACCCACACCACTCTCTCTCTATCCCCTTATATTTGACTTCCTTTATCCCATCTACCTATCTCCTCCTCTCCCACCCCACTAGTAATCACTAGTCTATAGTCCATATCCATGAGTCTGTTTGTAAAACCAAAATTTTAATAATTTATTTCTTAATTATTATATTAAAATAGTACCTTATTGCTGCAGAAAGCATTGTTATGTTCGAAGATCACCTGTCTTTGGAAATAAAAATTATAGATTTTCTTGTTTTAGGAAAACTGCATTTGATTCAAGAAACTTAGATTCCAATTATGTTAAGATATAATAACCTGTAGGTTCTTTAATATGTGACCGGCATAAAATGAACTATAGATATACCAATATGAGGAGTTATGTAAATTAATATAGTGAAAATCATTCTATTTTGTTTCTCTTGATTATGGTCTCAGAGCAAATGAAAATATTATGATGAAAGTATAGCATGACCTACATTAATCAACATTTAATGTTGACTAGTGCACTGAAAATGCACATAATTTAATCTGAAGAAAACAATCTCTCCTGTATGTTAATTCATATGCATTATGTTGACTATTATCAGGTAGAGCTGGATGGATATGGACAGAAAAAGAGCCAGGAAGAGCTCTCCTTTCTGCCAAATGAACTCCTGGACCTCAACAAACAATAGACCAGAAAAGAATGATAAACTCTAATTGCCAAGATCCCTGCTTTACAGAACAAACACATTCTGAACATATAATGCCTTTTGATTATCTTAGCCCATACTGATGATTACACAATTTATCTACCACAAAACTATAGTCAGACACTAATCTTACCTTACAAACTAGCACATTCCCATGTTCTCTGGATGTTCTGTGCTCAAAAAATCTTAACTAGTGATTCTAGCAAATAAATAAATACACATATTCTAGAGAGTTTAATGATGTTTTTCAAAAGTACATAGTGATAATTCATTTTATATTGGTTTACAATTTTTAAAGTATATTTGTACATTATATTTCTATTCAAAAGTGGTTTATTAGCATCACTCCCCCTTTTGAGAAAAGTGAATGATGATTGCTACATCGTTTCTTCTCACTAGATGGTCTTTTCCTTCTGTTTTTCCTCTCCAAATTTTATTCAATATTGAGGGCTCAAATTAAAATATAACCTCTTTAATCCTTTTCAACAGCATTTAGGCATTTCCCTTCTCACCTCACATCTTGCCTTATAATGCTCATTTGGCAATCAAACACATGATGCTATGTGACACAAAATTACTATCACATTTTATCTAACTCTCATGAACTTTAGAGAATAAACTCCAACTTTTTTTGAATATCTTACTTTGAACTGATCATTTATAATTACTGACATGAATTTTGTTGACCTCAATGCTTTATAATCAATAAATATTGTTGATTATTGTTTTTAATTAAACACTCATAACCTGTATCTAACCAATACAGTCAAGAATGAAAGGGGGAGGGGAAGTAATAATAGTAAAGGTGACAGAAGATTTATCTTTGGGTGGTGATCACAATGCAATATATAGATGATGTATCATCAAACTGTACATTTGAAACCTATACAATTTTATTAACCAATGTCACCCCAATACATTTAATAAATAAAAAAATAGTAATGCCTCTTTCACCTGTTTTTAACTTATTAACTGAATTATAGGCAATTATTAAAAATTTATTTTTACTTGTAAAAACCTTCAAATTTGCTTCTCCTCCAAATTAAGTTTCTGCCTAAAAGAGCAATGTTATATTTTAATAATATAATTTAAATATGGTAAATATGATAAAATAGACAATAAAGATTAACATAAAATATCAATTTAATTTTTTTTCCTAAAATTTAAGATATATTTTAAATGCACTAGCCCACGAAAGTATTAATACATTCTCTTCCAGTTATTAGAAAAGATAAAATAACTAACATTTATCAAAAACTATCTGGTACCAGGTACTGTATCTATGAACTTCTCATTTATTAAATAACATCAATAATTTCGAATTTCAGGTGAAGAAAATGTGGTTAAATAATCTGGCCAAAGTTATAGAGGTAGTTAGCGGTGATAGAGGGACACCTTTCTCTTGACACAAAACACTTTGATTACATAGAATATGTACTTTCATATTTTTTAAGCTAAAGTATTAAAACTCAAGAGGAGGTAATATAAACGTGTAAAAATAAACAAAATTTTTAAAAATAAAAATCACCATATTGAGGTGACTATTTGACATACTGTATTATTTACACTTATTTCGAAAACACCTTTTGTAAAATGTTAACAATTTACAATGTTTTTTTTCCTTACAATTAAGCTTCAGTTAAGAGCTGGAATATTTATTCATGAGGTTTAAAATTGGATTTTTCCCAAGGACTCCACATATGTTTTTAGAGCACTTTCTAGACAGTTGATTTAACTGCAGAGATAATGGTTTTGAATGGCAAGGGCAGGAAAATTTTTTATTTTTCTGATTAAAATATTGTGAGCATTATTATTCAAGACATCAATATAGCTTTAAAAGGTGAGAGGCAGGAAATGCCCATTTAGTTTATATTGCTAGTTAAGGAGCTGGCCTGATAGTTTTGATGGACCTGCTACATTATATCAGTAAAACAAAAGCAGATACATTTGACCTGACATTAGTGATCCTTTTTTGTGATACATACCATGATTCCTATAATTCTAAGCTTATTACTTGACATTAGTGATCATTTTTTGTAATACAAACCATGATTCCTCTAATTCTAAGCTTATTACTTATTAGCTAATGAATATGCATACTTTTTTTTTAATGCAGTCTCTGATAATTTTTTTCTATAAGTGCAAATACTATTAAGGATAATGAAAGCCAAAAATATTTCAGAGCCATGAATTTTAAATCCTGGAAAATATCAATTCCTTTTTTCTCAGGAGTACTTCTGACATACAACAGTTTGGTTCCTCAACAAAATATTTCTTAATTCTAACCACTTAGGTATTAGAAGAAAATAAATCTCTCGTAATTTATATTTTTATTGAAAGGCTTACTTTACACAACTGTGACTTTACCAAGTGCAATACTGCCATCAAGTGGACCACAATAAGATTAACTGTACAGAACCCTGAAGCCAAGTTCCTTTGGTAGGTGAGCTATACCTTAAATGGGGAACTATAGATAATAAGAATACGTAAAATAATTCTAAAAAAATCATCTCAGAGGTGATCATTAATATTTTATATATTTTTTGCAATATGGTAACTAAATAAATTTATTCTGCAATTGAATAAAGTCTGAATGATAGAAGGACAAAAATACTAACTTTTCCAATCATTCATTACTAATTTAAAAAGTGTAGACCTCACCATTTTTACTAGACTCTTATAAAAAGTAATTTTATAATCTACTTGAATCAACTAAATAGAATCAATTGAGAAAATATTTTCTGCAGTTCTATTTCTGTATGAACTTATTTAACAAAAACTCTATTGTTGCCTTATACTCTCTGAATTTTCAAAACCTGGAAATATTAAAAAATCTCCAGAAGTTAATAATGTAATACTACAGATTCATTTGTTTTGTCTGGCAGATTACATACTATTTAATTTCTCTTCAAAACTACTACCAGATATTATTAACTAAATAAAAAATTAAGTTATGAGTTTATATAGTATCTGTATTTGATAGATAAGTTAGTAATATTCAAAACCAATAAAAATAAATATAGTAACTAAACTTTGTCTCCTTATAGATTTTAAATTGATTATCTCATTCAGCCCTCATTTAAAATCTATGAAGTTGCTAGTACAATTCTCATTCTTTAGGCTAAAAAAAAAAAATCGAGTTTAGACATTCTAACATGACGTTCCAAAGTCGCGTGGTTAATGAATGTTTAAGACAAGGCAGTCTGATTCCCAAACACTAGTTATTAATCACTGCACCATAAACTATAGAGCTTAGATTAATTTTTTATATTAAACTCAATATTCTTTTCAGAAAATGTCATAATCATTTCAATATTTTGCAAAGTAACTGTAAACATTGCAATTACATTAAGAGCATTAGTTCTTAATATTAATAATTAGTGAATGAATAATTAGTTTTTAAAAGGAAAAATCATCCTTATGTATAAGTTATGGAGTGGAAGAAATATCGTAAATCTTAAAATTCTAGAAGTCATCAAATAGCATAGCTACATAAACACTAAAAAGACATAACAGATATAAATGCTGTCTTCTGAATGCAAACTGTTAATTTTATTGAAAGAAACAGAGAAATTTGTCAGTGTAATTACAGAATATTCTTACGAATTATACATTTTTGATGTTCATTTGATATCAAACGAATAAAATAAGATAGTTAAAATTTCAACATATAATGATTTGTAGTTGGCCAATACATACAATGAATTTGTCACCAATGCCTACCAAATGAACCAATTCACATTTAACTATTTCTAACATGAAAGTAATCTCTGCATCCCGGAAAAGAGATAATTTACAATTATAATAATTCACAGTAGCCCTTTGGTAGGCATAAGGTTCATTCCAATCATTTCAGCAAGTCCTGAAGTTGGTAAATTCAACCATAAAAGCCATTAAACCAACATCTGAACAGATGCCAAGACCCAAGTTGGTTTTCCTTTCAATAATGTTGTAAAACACATAGTAACAGAGCAAAAAGAATATTCTCTACTACTCAGCTATGGAATAGTAGAAAGATGACAGATTCTTAGGTAGAAAGAAGTCTACCTAAGTTACATTTACCTATGTATTAAATTTCTGATTTAATTTCTCTGATACATCCAAAACATAAACTATATTCCTATTTTCTGTTGTTAATTCTAACAATAGAAGTAAAGAATTCTCTCAGTTAACAACCGTAATTTGAGAATCACTGTCCTTATTTTCTCAAAATTTTTGTTACTATTAATTTTCTATACTCATCTATTCTTTTTATAAGTTATATGTGTATAATTTTCACATTTTTAAATTTTATTTTCTACATAATAAAGATGTCAAAGCCTCAAATATGCAAATGAATGAGGAGCTGAGACTTTTAACATATTAACTATTTAATAGCCTATTGGTATTTTTATTGCTATTGAATTTATTTTTCAGATTTTATGTTTTAGAGCAGTTTTAGGTTCACAGCAAAACTGAGCAGAAGGTACATATTTCCAATATACACTCTCCACAGTCTCCCTAAATAACATCTTCTATGAAAGCAGGAAACTTATTCCAACTGATGACCCTACACATCATTACTACTCAAAGTCTATAGTTTACATTAGGGGTCACTATTGGTGTTGTATATTCTGTGGGTTTAGACAGGTATTAATAACATGTATCCATCATTTTAGTATCATATGGAGTAATGTTACTGCTCTAAAGAGCCTCTGATCTCTATCAGTTCATCTCTCTGTCCGACCTCTGGAAACCAGTTGACCTTTTTACTGTCTCTATAGTTTTGTCTTTTCTAGAATGTCAAACAGTTGGAATTTTATAGCACATAGCCTTTCCAGATTCTTTCACTTAGCAATATTCATTTAAGATTCCTTCATGTCTTTCCATGGCTTAATAGCTCATTTCTTTTTAGTGCTGAATAATATTTCATTTTCTGGTGTACTACGCTTTACATATCCATTCACCTACTTTTGGTCATGTCCAAGTTTTGGTAATTATAAACAAAGCAGCTACAACCATTCATGCACAGGTTTTTATATGGACATGTTTCTAATTCTTTTGGATAAACCTAAGAGCATGACTATTGGGTCATATGACAAGAGTATGTTTAGTTTTTTGAGAAACTATCAAACTGTCTTCCAAAGTGGATGTACCATTTTGTATTCCCATGAGCAATGAAGGAGAGTTCCTTTTGTCCCACATTCTCATTAGCATTTAGTGTTGTCAGTGTTCTGGACATTCTAATAGATGTGCAGTGAGTGGTATTTCATTGAAATTTTAATTTGCATTTCCCTGATGATAAAGATGATGCAGGACATCTTTTCATGCGCTTACTTGTCAACTGTGTAGTTTCTTTGATGCATGGTCTGTTCAGGTTTTTACTCATTTTAAAATAAAAAAAATTTAAGAGTTTTATATTTGTATTTTACATTTAGGTATGTGATCCATTTTGAGTTAATTCTCTTAAGGCTATAAGGTCTGCGTCTAGCTTAATTTTTTTTTTTGCATGTGTATGTCTAATTGTTTAAGCACCAGTTGTTGAAAGTATCTTTTCTCTATTTTATTGCCTTTGCATCTTTGTCAAAGGTCTTTGGACTATTTTTACATGGGTCTATTCTTAGGCTCTCTATTCTGTTCCATTGATCTATTTGTTCTTTTGCCAACACGACACTGTCTTGACTACTGTAGCTTTTTTTTTTACATTTTAAATATGGAGATATTAAGGAGAAAAAATCAAAATCATTTCCATTTTTATACATTAAATTTCAGAGATTTTTCTTCCTAAATGGGTGAGATATTTTTTTTCTGAAAAAATACTAATCCCGTGTAAATTAAATAGTTTCCTCCAATGGTAACACTTTTCAAACTATATTACAATGTCACAACCAGAATATTGATATTTAGATTTGTTTTGGTTTGTTTTGTGATCCAGAATTTGGTAATTTTGGTGAATGTTCCCAGGGCACTTGAGAAAAAAAAAAAGTGTATTCTTGTGTTGTTGGGTGGAGTTCTGTGTTAATTAGAATCTGTTGATTGAATGTGTTTTTTAGATCATCTACATCCTTGTTGATTTTCTGTTACATTTCTATCAGTTCCTGGCAAACTGTTCTTGAAGTCCCAAAATATAATTATGAGTTCCAATTTCTCACTTCAGCTCTATCAGTTTTGTTTCATGTATTTCAAGGCTGTTTAGGATTAAGTTTTCCTGGCAGGTTAATTCTTTTATGATTTATAATGTTCTTCTTTTTCTCTATTTTTGTTGTACTGGGGTCTAGTTTATGAGATATTAATATATCTACTTCTGATTTTTTATATTCATGTTTGTATAGCATATTTTCATCATGCTCTTACTTTCAAACTATTTATGTAATTATGTGTGAAATGAGTTTCTTATAGACAGCATGTACTAAAGTCATGGTCACTCTGTCAAATGCTGTGATTTAATGGTGTCTTCAAACCATTTATATTTAAAGTGATTATTGATACGTGGTGATTTAAGTCTGCCATTTTATTTTTCTATTTGTTTCCTTTGTTCCTTGTTCCTCTGTTTCTCATTTCTTGTTTCCTTGTGAGACACTTAAACATCTTTTATAATTACATCTTATTTATTTATAGTGCGCTTGAGTGTCTCTCTTTACATAATTTCTATGTCATTGCTCTTTATATTACAATGTACACATGTGACAAGATGATCTTTCGATATTGTTTTACCACTTCAAGTAAAATGTGGAAACTTCAATTACATTTAAGTCTTTTATCTTCCCCACTTTTAAATATTTGTCCTACGTATTAGATGGTATAAAATTTGTATCAGTTATTAAATGTGATTTGTAAAGCTCATTAGAAAAAGGATTGTCTATTGTATATACCCACATTTCTGCTCTATTATTCTTCATTCCTGATGCTTCAAGATTTTTTCTTTAATCTGTTCCTTTCTATTTGAATTCATTTAGCAAATCTTTAAGTGTAGGTCTGTTAGTAACAAATCCCTCTAGTTTTCCTTTATCTGAGAATATTTATATATCTCCTCCATTCCTGAAATTTAGTTTCACCAGATGTAGAATTTGCAGCTAGGTACTCTTTTCCATTGGTACTTAAAAATTCCATGCTACTTCCATCTGGCCTCAGTGGTTTGAGATGACAAGTTTGCTGTCATTCCAATAAGTGTTCCCTATAGATAAAGCACTTTTTTTTTTTTTTTGCTGGCTGCTTTTAAGAGTTTAATTATGATGCATTTTGCCTTGAGTATCTTTCAGTTTATCTTGTTTAGGGTTTATTCAGCTTCTTGGATGTGCAGATTGGTGTCTTTCCAAAATTTAAAGTTTTTAGCCATTATTTTTTTGAATATTCACTCGGTTCTATTTCTTTCTCATTTCATTCTGTAACTCCAATGATATGAATGTTGGATTTTGTTATCATCCTACTGGTCTCTGAGGCTGTTAATTTTCTTTCTTTTTTTTAAGTCTATTTTTTTTTTGTTTTAAGATCAAGTAAAGTCTAATGGAGTGTTCTCTAGTTGACTACAAATTCTACATTTTATCCTCTGCTACATCCACTCTACTGTAAAACCTATCAAATAAGATTTTTTTTAATTTCTATAATTTCAATTTCTTATTTTATAACTTTCCTGAAAATTTCTACTTCTTTTTTTTTCCCAAGAGAATTTATAATGCACTATTCTAGCATTTTATCACAGCTGCTTTAAAGTCCTTGTCACATAATTCCAACAGCCAATTTATGTTAGATCGTCTTATTGTGACTTTCTTAGTTCTTGACATGATGAGTGATTTATGACTGAATCCTGGGAATTCTGTTTACTATGTTAAAGAACTCAACAACCTCTATAAATCATTTAATTTATCAAAAAGTCATCCTCTCTAGGTTATGCACACAGGTCCTTGACTACGTTGTGGACTGTGGTTCCAATGTCAGTTTAATTTTCAAAGCACCTGCAGTGTTATTTTGGTCTTCTTGGCTTATTTTGTCTTGGCCTATGCTGGTGGCGTCTGAGAAGGCAAAAGATGTTTCCCAGGCCTAATCACTTGGTGTCTGTTGGTGGTGGCAGGTCTCAGATCAGCAGGAATAAGGAGGCTTTCTAGGCCAAATACTTGTCATAGCAGAATCTCCCTACCTGTTTGGGACAGAAAGCACTTCCCAAGACATATGTTGGTTGTGGCAGAATCCCTACTAGAGGTTTCTCCAGACATCCATGATGTGTCTGGGTGAAGGCAGGAGGTCTCAGGCCCACGGGAACAATTGTTTTGATAGGGTCTCTCATCAGTGACACCTGCTACTCTGATGTCTCCTAGTAGGAGAAAGGAGTCTCACACCTGTATGTACAAAGAGGTTTCTAGAGCTGGCCCAGTTGTTATGGTGGGTCTCTTTGGTTGGTCACACTGTATCTGTCCATTGGAGAAGGAAAGTGCTTCTTCTGCAGTGGTACAGAGGTTGCCATGGTTTTCAGGGCTCTTTGATCCAAAAGAGGCAACTGGAAAACATCTTGATAGCTTTCTTTTGCTAGACTGGGGTCAAGAAAAATCATCTTTCTGTTGAGTGAGAGGATATAATATGCCATTCCTCTGTGCTGTTCTTCAAGTTATAGAATATCAAAACTATTTTCCTTTTTTTTTTACCACCTTTCAAAATTTTCCTCTGGTTGCTTCCCCCATTATTTTGAGTTTACAGTTGTAGTTAGCTGGGAGGAGCAAAAAGAAACAGGTCTATGCCATCTTATCTAGACTGACAGTCTCTTCAAGTGACTTTTAATGTTCAAATTTGACAATGTAGTTACTATTTTAAAAGTCTTTTCAGAATTTAAACTCAGGTTCTTTAGCACAAATTACTGTGTTTATGGTCTTACAACTTTTAATCCTCAATCTCACCACATTTCTGTGTACCTGCTGCACTCCAGCTACATGCTATGCTACTTGAAATCACAGGTTTGTGCAAATCCCATTCCTTCTTTTCTTTACACTATACTCAAATTTTAAGATACAGCTTTAGCTGTTCACTCCTCAGCAAAGTATCTCCTGACTCCCTATGGTGAACATAGGCATCTTCTTCTAGGTTCCTCCTCTTCACTTTCAGAATCTCCTCTGTTGGTATCATTCACTAGGATGTGTGATGGCAGTGCACATTTCCCCAGTTCCTAGAATGGGTCTGCATACTGTAGGCTATCAGTAACTGTCAAGCAATCACAGATGGTGTTACTTAAATATCAAAAATGGTTCTTCAGGAGTGGAAAGCTACACAGAAATTGAATATGATTAAAGGAACACACAGATGTTCAAAATTGTATACTTTACTAGGTCTTTTACCAACACTGTTTTCCTTCATCCGTAAGGTGTTATTATTACTCCATTATACGGACGAAGAAAGTGATTCAATGTTCCTTTTACCAAATCATGCTGCCTATTATTATCTCCACATTTTTAATGGGAAATTAGATTTAGAAATATGTCAATGTTCACAAACTAAGACAAGAACATTTTTAAATTATTGTTAAAAAAATAAAGTAAATAGGGTCTTTCTATTGAAACAAGCAAAAAAGTAGAAAGTATAAATGAACACTACATGGTTTCACTTTCATTCACAGATATGTTACAAGACACACACCAACATTTTAATGTAGTACAATTACATACAAGTATAATTTCACATGCAAAAAAAAATATAGACATAGCAACCAACTCAGAGTATGCAAAAGAGTATATTTCATTCTTATTCTTGCCCCTGCACAATCCATTTGTTCTTCCAGAGTCAACCACTGCTACCTCTTTCTTTTGTTTTCATCCAATAATACATATATTTATATGCATATGTTTTTCCCCCACAAAAAAGTAGTTGAACATACACACACTAACAAACTTGTTCTGTTTTGTTTGTTTGTTTAGTATTATCTGGCAGTAGTTTTGCTGTTTTATTTCAAGTGGAGGTCTGTTTTATTAATTGTATTTGTTTATCATGTTTTATTCTTAAAATACATGATATAATTAGTAAAACTTTTTCCATCTTAAGTTTTTCTTCCTTTTTTTTTTTTTTTTTTTAGGAATCTTGTATGTATTCTTACAGTTCCTTTGTGGCTTTATGTTTGACTTCTATGTGAAATTCATTTTGGTATAAAACATGATAAAGAAGAGAAGCTACTTTAATTTTTTTCCCCTGATAACTACCAAGACATCTCAATTACTACATAATTTATCTTTGCCCACTGATTACAAATGCCACCTTTATTATAAATAAAGTTTGTCTATTTAAGTATGATAGTTAATTTTTTTATTTTATTCCACTGATCTGACTATACATGCACCAGTACCAAAATTTAGTTTCTGTAGTTTTACAATATATTTTAATATCTATGATAGCAGTATTCTTTTTAATTACTGTAGTTTTATCTGATAGGACCAGTATTCTTTTTCAAAAATTTTCTGGCTTATTTATTTATTTTTTCTGAATGCTATAAATCATCTATTATAATTCTTTTAAAAAATCATTATTTATTAAAATGTAATTAATCTATAGAATAACTTGGGGAAACTTAACATTTTTATGTTAAGTTTATGTTATGAAACTGTTTCTTCTTGTCCAGGACTATGACCTACTATTCCATTTTCTCAAGACTTCTTATGTGTACCACAAAACTTTTCAAATTTTTCTTTAAAAACATCTCGTATATTACATGTAAAGTTTAAGCACTTTATTATTTTTTTATTCTATTTTAAATGGAACATTTACTTCCATTATATCTTCTAAATAATTTTATTGGACTATGAAAAGGCAATTAATATTATTTCTGTATGCTAATATTTTATATTTCCACAGTAAATAAATTATCTTTATTTTTAGTTTTTGTTGTTTTTCAAATAACTCTTCAGTTTTCTATGTAAATAATTATGCTTGACAAATAATGATAATTTACCTATTCTTTTTAAACTTTTATTTCTTTATCTTATTGAATTACATTGACACGTGCTTTCAAAACAATGTTAAATGATAATCACGATCAAGATTACATGTGCCTCATTCCTCACTGTGATGAGAAAACTCTTCCATTTTTTCCTGACCATTCCCAAGATCCTAAGATTCTGCCCATGATTCTCTTATTACCCTTCTAGATAGTCTTCCAGTTTATCTCCATTTTGTCCATGCACATATTTCAGTGCTCAGTGTACTCTCATCTTTTCTATAACACTTTCTTCACTCCTTCTGTACTGTAGGTTCATTCTATAGTGATTCTCCTAGCATGTACTCTTTGATATATTTATTCACTTATTCATTAATTCAGTAATGATTAATCATCTACTAGGAGGAAGGCCCCGAATGAGATAATTTTGTTTTAAAACAACTTGAAATGGCATAGTCCCTGTCTTTAATGGGCTAAAGGTATAATGGGAGAGCAGAAATACTTGTGTATTTGTTATCTTTGGAGACAACAGAAAGTCATGTTTATGATTACGGGTTTTGGATTGAGACAGTTTAGAGTTTTTAATCCTTACAACCTCTGAGGCATTAAACAAATTACTTAACCTCACTAATCTTCATTTACCTTAATGTGAATGAAATATGTGCCTCAAAAAGGTTCTTATGGATATTTACATTGATGCTTGAACCATTCTGAGCACAGGGCCAGAGCATATTGAGAGCTCAATGAATGTTAGTTTTTGTAATTATTATAACTGTTGCTATAATTAATAGAGTTAAGTATTTTAAAAAGTTCTCAAAATGTATCATAGGAGACAAGATAAAGAAGTCATTCAGAAAGCCGAGAAAGATAGTCTGAACAGAAGAAAATGAAATATATTGTTTAAAAGACATTATCTCACATTTACTAAACTGCAGGTACAGTATTGGCACTATCTATAAATAAAAAATGGTATCTGCTTTCTATATACTCACAGATTATTAAAGAAAAAAAAAGATTGTTTTTAAAAGTGTATAAAGTCATATTCCAGACAGTTAAAATGTAGTTGAAAGAGATGATGAGTACAGTTGTTGAGGAAGACTAGTCTGGCAGTGATATGCACCATAGTTTGTGGGGGGGAAAGATGTTGCACAAAGCGACCAACTAGGAAACAAATTCGTTAATCCTAATGTTCTCATAAGGGACACTAAAAAACTCATTCCATTCTACCCATTAAGATATTATTTTTAAAAAAGATGTTAATACTTAACACTGAATATTTTTAAAATTGTAAAATATTTGGCTTCTAAAAATGAAATTAGTTTCTCATAAGTTTTCAGCCTGATAAACAAGAAAAAATCTCAGGACAGATCTGAACTATTATTAGTTTTGCTTATTCCAATTATCTTTTTAGTTCTTCTACAAAATGTACTTAATCATGAGTCAAAACCTAACCAAATAAAAAAATTAAGTGATAAATGCATAAACAAAAATAAATATTTCTTTTAACCCTAAAACAAATTTTCTTTCAAGATTACAGGTATAGTATTCTAGGAAGAAAACTATATTCTTTTAAATAAGTAGAGGACAAAACAGCTTGGCATATGCATTTTTGTAAGGCATAAAAACTGATCTATATAATGCAGCCAAATTTTTACTGTTTCTTCTTTGTGAAGTAATTAGATTGTCTAGTACAGCATAAATTAAAGGCTATTGGGGAAGAATTTGTGATTTTTTTCAGAGCTATGGATCATTTGTATTATTACTTTTTATTAATAAAATGCAATGTTATAAATAATAAACATAAAAACTTCAATGGTTCTTTTTATTTTTATTACCAGATCAAACTAGATAAAATAGTATGTTTTCTAATATAATTTGTACTTATATGCATGCAGGTATCATAATAGACATACAAACACATTTTTTAGTAACACTAAATTATAACCATATTGACACTTGCAAATAAAATTTCATCGAGTATTTCAAAGCTCTTTTAAACTTTAGGCAAATTAAAAATGAAACGTTACTTGAAAATGGCAAGCATTGAGTTAGAAAGCATTCAGGTTTAGTATTCAAATTAAATCTGATCTCAAGTGGAATTATGTTGAGTGTAATCTAAGCGTTCATTGATACTTAACCTAACGACTATTGATATATCACATAATTATATAAAACACCTCAAAAGAAAATGAGTATAAATTTTCAAAATTTTACCATTGTGGGTAAAGAGAAGACATCTACATGGAAATAAGAAATACATAACTGACTAAACTATATAAAATCTGTATTAAATTTTAGATATATGTAATATTTTAAAATATGCTAAATGATTGTATTGTGTTTATTTTTTATTTCTTCATAAAAATCCTGTGTTGAGGTATAAATTGCCACAGATTTTACAAAAGATTATTACTTATTACTATGGCATTCTATCACCATTAGTCTAAGTGGTCTTTGTTGTGTAGATTGTTTTTAACCTCATTAAAAGAATTTCATACAGAGAAAGCAGCACTGTGTGCAAGGTCCTATGGAAGAAGTATGATATTAAAACAAATTAAGGAAGAAAAGTATGATTAGGACAGGAAGAAAGGTGGAGAGGAGTAAGGATTGAGAATACAAAGATTTCACAAAAGCCTACAGTGAAAAAAGATTATTTTTTATTCTTTAAGACAATGATTAATCACTAAAACAGTTTAACTAGGAAGATGATAGAATAAAATTTGTATTTTATAACAATTACTGTCTGATATACGGTTTGGAAAATGCTCAGAAATATATGGAGAGATCCCATGAAAAATTATTTTAAATTAATCTAAGAGAGATACGATGCTGCTGGGTTTAGGAAAAGTAAGGGTCATATATCCAGTTCACGCTTGTACTCTCAGTGCCTTTAGCACAAGTTCTATAGGTGTTTTTGTTCATTCCTTTGTTCCTTGGTTTATTACATGATTGAGAGTTATTCTCTCAAGCTGAGTTAATTGTATCTTCTATACTACAAACTATTAATGAGTTTCATACTACATAATTTCAGTTACAAAAAAATTTCTCATGTTATCATCCTAAGAGTAACTAAAAAAGTATGTAAAAATTTGTGTTATTAAGCAGCACATTGAGAAGGATTAGCACAAGCATTCAAGTTTTTTTTATAGGTATTTTTTATTTAGCATTCACAATTACAAATTGATGTATTTCTCTTAAAATTCTTCAATTCCAAAATATTAAAACTGCAAAAAATACATTTAGCATTTGTATAAAAGTATATATAATACCTTGGGAGCCAACCTGATCTCTTTTTGTTTCTTCCATTCAAATACTTTGTCAGTAACATGGCAATCGATGATGTCAAACTCTATGGTTCTGCCACTCATTCCTACACATATGTTTCTGTTAATCGTTCTTTTAAAAGGTCAGCTTACATGGAAGCACAACATTTTAAATGTAACTGTCATTGGTAAAATCATATTTAATTCTAAAAATAAACCACATGATAGTGCCAAAGACTTTGATTAAAGAGAACATGATTTTTCTTTTACTTTTTTTTCCTTTTTGCATCTTTAGCTGATGGACAGAGATGGGAATCATAAATTGTCTAACTGAAGTTTTGAAAATGAATATTATGAGGAAATTGAATTTATAAATATTTAATTTTTATATATACAGTAAGAAAGTGGTCTCTTTAAATATAAATTCTGAAAAATAAATCAGTATACCTCATATACACATGTTCATTTGAAGTTATCCCATTTGGTTCTTATTTGGTTATACCTATTAGAATGTTCACACATATAGTCATTCAAATATTTACTGAGCATTTATTAAGCATGAGTTACTATGCTTGGCATGAGGATAGAGGAACAAATAAAATACAGCATCTACACCTATGTTGTACTGAAAAGTCAGTAAAAAAGATGAATATTATACAAATAAATGCAAAAGCCTGAGAACTGTAAAAAAGAATGCGTATAGAACACAGTACCTTGGGAAAAGGTTCATGAGTTAAATATTGAAATGTGATATGAAATGAACAAATTGTATACCAAGAATATTTTAGGCACAAGGATAAATGAATGCAAGGCAAAAGAAAATTAATTTGGCTCCCAATAATTTTTCTGGGTATAATTTTAATATATGTTGTAAAGAGACAGATAAAGAGATAAATAGGTAAAGATGAAGGCAATCATAACGTCCTAAAAGGTGTAATAAACAATTTGCATTTATTTTGACTGGCTTTAAATTATAGAAAATAATTGTGACATACTTTGCATTAAAGGAAAATTCTTATGATAAAAATATGAGAATATATTAGAGTAGATCAAAACTAAAGAATAGAGTCTAGTTTGAAAGCTAATGCAGTTATCTAGATGGTAAATAATAGGTAATAATTACTTATCACATTATCTGAATTCAGGTACTGAGATATGGAAAGAAGACAGTGTAAAGTGTTAATTAAGAAAGTGTTAATTAACAGAGTTTGATATTTTAGTGTATGGGAAATGACTTTGATAAGTTGACTGTCAAAAGCCTCATGGATCTAGGAGAAAAACAAGTTTGCAAAAAAATAAGGATGATCGACTTCAAAGATATTAACAATGACATGACTGTGGGCCATCCAATTAAAGAGGCTCTATTGAAGACAGAGGTTTTATTGTCATCAACTAAGAGTTAAATGTATGAAATCATTCAGAGAAAATGTTTTGAAAAAGAAGATAAATGCCCAGAACAAATACTCAGAAACATTAATACTTAAGAAAAAGTCAATAGCAAAAGTACTTGAGAAAAAATTAGCAAAAAAGTAAGAAAAGAAGAAAGAATAAAAGGGTCTGGAACTTAAAAAGAGTGTTTTAAGAATGAGGAAATAACCAACAATATAAAATGAGAGAAGCGAAGGATGATGAAGTCCACAGATGGTGCCAATGAAGAAATAAAGGCCTCCTTAGCAAGAGCAGTTTCCACCAAGTACTACAGTCTATTGAAAACTTCCTAGGTGGTAAGCCAGTGAAAGATTTCAGGGCGACTGTCTATGAAGGGAAAATGAGAAGTAGAATGGCAAAGGGATAGTCAGGGCTGTGCTCCTTTCATTTGTGAACAAGATTCTTGACTAATGAACTTTTTCAAGGCTGGGATAAAAGAAATGATGCTGAATGCAAATATATACAGGTATATGAGTGGAAATTAGAGTTATGAGTGGAAACTAGAGTGGTAAAATGAATTAGCTCAACTCCCGTTGCTCCCATTTTCTCTGTGGAAAGATATGCAAGCTTGCCGTCTGCAAATGGAGGATGGCAAAGGAGAGCAGGCAGTATCAATGTTTGAAAAAAAACAGTAAGATATGGAGAGCAAGATGATGAGAGATGTGTGAAATCACAGACCAGGTGGCAATAAGAATAGAACCAGTGTGGAGGTCTCAAATATGCCATAGCATCAGTTTATTCTATTTCCACAAAGTATTAGATTCCTAGCTCAAAGTTATCTTTCTTGGTCTAAAGGAAGTAGAAAATAAACATGCTTTCTTAGTATACCTTCCTTAACATTTCTCATCTTAAATTCATATCTTACACAACCTCTGCATTTAAAACAAAATAATTAGTTATATTATTTTACTAGTGGGTCTCCAATAATTCCTTCTGGAAATGAAAATGAACCAGAATTTTTTAGTATTTCAAGGGGAGGTGATTATGAGAACAGATCAGTGCCAGCTAATCACTATTCTACCAAATCTTTAAGTTTTAAAATTATATCTCTTAATATCTTTTCTCAATGTCATTTAACCTCCATGATTAAAGTAGATTTAGGTCAAATAAATTATTCCCAAATGAAAGAGTATTTATTAACTTTATTTTGTGTAATAATCAATCAAGTTCAGTCTAGAAAAAAAGACACTGAAATTCACTGTCTAAACAGCCTAACAGTAATGCTAACAAGTAAGGTTCTTTAAAGCTTCTTTACTCCTAATCATAAAACGTAATGTAATATAAATGAATTGGTAAATATTATAGAAGACTGACTATTTTGTTTGACTCCTCTGAATTGGTAATAACAAATAGAATAACAAGTTCAATATTTGGAGTGCCTTGAGATCATGTAAAAATTAATTTTTTAGTTCTCTTACTTTTAGCAAAATAATATTATACTAGAAAATGTTTCTTTTATATTTTTAAAATCCAAAGAGTTTGAATTCCACTTGATATGTTATGTATTGGGCATCATAATCTGATCTAAATATTTCCTAAACTTTGTCAAGTTAATGTTAAAGAAAAAAACTAACAGATGTTTTCCATCCAGGAAGAAGTTAATAAAACTCTAAGATCACAGAGCTAAACACTTTATCAGATGACACTTTTACCGATTTCACTTCAAAATGCAAAAGTAAATATGTTGTTTTGGAAATTTTCATGTAAGGAACTAGATATTTCATCTGATATTTTAAATATAATGATTTTTGTTAAGTATAAAATAATCAATCTATAATGATAGCAATAGTTCTCAAAATTATTTTCTATTTGGAAATATGCACAATTTCTCTCACATTCAACTGTAACTCTTTTTATAATGAAAACTATTTACTGATACTCAAGTCTTGAACATTTTCCAAGTCATATGCTAAAATACATATTACACATATATTGCAAATGTGTTCAAAAATTTATTGTTATTAAACATATCCAATCATTTGGTTAAATTTTCAATGTTCTGATTTGGTACATAATTTCAAGATGAATTAAGTGTTCATTTTGAGAAACATCACTGGGCTGTATTGTCAATAACTCTCCAAAATAGAAGAATAACTACAATTAACAATGAGATTTTAAATTGATGGAAAGTGTACTCTGAATGATATTAGTATTTCCAAGATTTCCATGAATTTTATGGGAGTGGTTAGAAATAAAATGAGGGGAAACCTATTAAACTGCTTTAAAATGCCAAGTTGTAAAGCACAGAAAAGTTGGCATGTCAAATTAACTTAATTACTGAGAGTTCAAAATTACAAATTATACAATATGCACAATAGCTGATTCAACATTTTTTTCACTGCTTTTAACTACTATAATTATAACTTCCACTGAATCTATAAACTTTGCCAAAGTGTCTGATTTCTAAATGTCTTAAACTACTACAAATTTTCAAATGAAATTCATTTTGACAGAAACAATTTGAGTAATAGTGAGTTTTCTCTGAGGACTTTTTTTTTTAACAAGTCTCTTTCATTACACAGAAAATTTACTATGAAAGAACAAAGAAGTCAAAGTCCCCTTGTTTGAGTGCTTCGAGATAAATCTAAATCAATATTTTAGAATATGCAAATACAGTTGGAGACTTATGATCATATATTACGATGTATTATTTTAATGTTAAAGAAGTCCATGTACAACTTGAAGTAATTCTCCTTTTGTATGGCCAAGAACGAAATTAATATGTAACTCAGTGATTGAGAAAAGATTTGTTTTAGCACATTTTTATTCCAGTTGTATACCATTTGAAGTGTGTGGTTAAGTAGTAGTAGATAGACCTTTTAATTGTCATGGAGGAATTATAAAAATAGCAAAAGGTTACTACAAATTGGTAAATCTTTATCTCAAGTATTCCCTTCTTATTTTTTTCTTTCATTTATTATGTATTCAAGGGGAGGTGAAAGATTCTGTTTGTGTAAGACACTATTTTAGGCCTTGGAGATGTTACACTGAAAAATAAAATAATCTATGCACTCAAGGACCTTTTAGTACAATGGGATGAGGCTGACAATAAATAAGTAAACAAATACACAATATATAAAATGGTCATAACCGATATAAAGAGAAAATAAAAAGGAGTAAAGGGGATGTCAGAGAATTAGGAAAGTGTTCTATAAAGAAATTCAGGGATGACCCAATGATAAAATGATATGAGCAGAAACTCAAAGGAAATTAGAACGATCTGGCCAAATCTGGAGGAAAGGCAACAGGTACTACAAATGTAAAAAGACTGAGATGAGAAATTGTGTAACAAGCTGGAGAAAAATCAGGGAGGACAGAGTGGCTAGTAAAATGAGCCAACGGTAAATACAAGATAAGTGTAGAGTGAAAGCAAGGAACATGCTCATCTAGGAAAATTTAAGCCATTGTAAGCCCTTGGCTTTTTATTTGGAGGAGTGGAAAAACATTCAAAAATGTTAAGAACAGACATAGCAAAATTTTGTTAGATGTTGAAGAATCACTTCAGTGGTTATGAAAAAAGTAGGCTATAAATGACCAAGAAAAGAACAGAAGTAAGAGAACAGATGGGAGGCTACTGCAATATCTAGTCAAGAAGGTGGGCTGGAAACATGGTAGTGGTATAGATGATAAATTGGTCAGATTCTGAATACCTTCTGAGGGAAAAAAAAAGAATTTGTGAATGAAAGTTTTCAAAAGAGAAACATGGGCAAGGAAGGATTCAAGTTTTTTGGCATAAGTAAGAGGAGAAAGGTTTGTAATAAGATTTACTAGTCCAGAGTGCTATAAAAAGAAAATAACTTTTCTTTCCCAAAGGATCATTATATAAAACTATGTAAATATATAATTTATTATGATAAATTATAACAACTATTTTAAACCTAGAGAAGCACATTTGTGCCCACTGTGTTATTCAATAGACACTTCTATTAATCAGGACCCCTTGCAAAAACTAAGCTGCCTACTAGGAATGCATGGTCTAGAAATTATAAACAACTGCACAAATTGATTTTATTATATTATGTCTTTAGACTTGGATTATATTACGATGTGAATACAGAAATAAAATATATTCCTCACATGGAATATCTGAACAGCAAAGAACATCTAGTTATAACAGGAGATAGCTTTTGTTACCATTGCTGCTCACTACAAGAAGAATAAAAATGCCTTATTTAAGTAACATAGTCTCAGTATTACTATATCTCCATATATTTTCAGTATTCCTCTTTTAGTAAAATTAAGTACAAAGCCAGAAAGTAGCCAATTACATTAAGCTCAAATCTACCTTGGCTGACTACTATGCCTAGGCACTACAATAGGGATAAAAACAATGATCAAGCCTCAAGTTAGTCTTCATAAGGTAATCAGGATGAAATATTTTAATTTCCTTACAAAAGATGGCATAAATTTGTTTTGCTTGTTTCCCTGTTTAAGATGCAACAGAATGAAAATAGAAAGCTGTTATTTAAAATAAGACAGTAACTGCAGATGAAAAATAAGCAGAAAAAAATCCATAAAGAGGTTGATGTAAAGCAATGGAGAAAACACGAAGCAATCTAAAATTCATTTGACAAACTGAGTTATAATTTTCTTAAATTGATTAGTTTACATTCGTCTCATTTTTGGGGCCATGTATCACATGGCTTGCATTTTATAATAGATCAATAAACCATCTATTGTGTGTTTACGTTTGATTTGGAGCCATCTTATAGATAGCCCTTAGTAAATCTCTATTGATGATGAATGAGAAAGAAGAATTTTTTATTGAGGTTATTTACAAGAGATCTCATACCAAAAAAGACCATAATCTCCAAATTCACTTGTTTCATAAATGTGTATTTTTACATACTGGATTTCCGTTAGTAAAGTGCACATATATCCATTACATCAGAAATTACTCAAACTCATACCTCTACTCAAAGACATAAATGTAGGGCACATGTCCTCAAAGATAGGGATCAAGATGATGTAATTCTTCTTGCATAATGACAAGGGCAATCAGAAATTTACAAAGTCTTCAATAGGCTTTTTATATCAAAACTAATTATATCAAATTAACTCTAAGAAAAGAGGTGAAAATTTATTGAGGTTAGACAATATTTTATGAATGAAAGCACAGACTTGTTAGTTCGATTTGGTCACAACACAAGTGTTTTTATTTATTTTACATTTTCTTATATGACATATCAGTTATCCTAGGGAGAAATCTTTAACCATATCTATACAACTAACAGATAATTCTATTCTCTCTTGTGTCCTTTAATTCAATAATACATAAGTGTCAGTTAAGTTAATGAAGCCAATAGACAAAACAATCATTCTGTGAAAATGGCTGCATATCTTAGAAAAAATAAAATAAGTAATTTTTCACTTAAAAAAATATCAAGGTCTAGTGGCCTGAAAAAAAGAATTAACTATTGCTCTCTACTTAGTGTGCAGATTATATATGATTAATGCTGTCAGTGAATATTATATGCTTCTCATTTTTTTTCCCATAAAAAGAAACAGACTATAAATAGAATAGAGAAAATGGTGAGGCTTCTAGTGAAAAATACATATAGGTTTTAAGCCTCATCAATTTTTTAAAAAACATCATTAAAATTAAAAAAGTTTTTAAATATCTAAAGAGATAAAATGGTGGGTAGCTTCAGAGAACTAGATACAAGTTAAAGGAAGAATTCAGTTAGATATGAAGAGAATTTTATTAGCTATAGCTATCTCATAAAAATGTAAAAAGTTCTTTAGTGAGGATTTTTCTTCTTAGAAAGGATTGTAAATATAAAACAATATTTGTCACAAGCAAAATTACTATGTAATCCATGATACAGAATAAACCCCCAATTTGCCTATCCCTGAATATGAACTAATTTATGAAATATATATTTGCTCTGATAAAGGTTAAAATAACCTTTTATTTTTAGGCTTCGGAAGATAAGATCTGAACATCTAATAATAAATGTTTGAAATAAAAATGACCCGCAAGCTTATATAAAGTCACTACTACTTCCTTCTTTTCAGACAAGGTTGTTTGTATTTCTCATTTCTAATCCATTCATCATTAATTAATTAGTTTAGTGTCTTTACGTTCAGTCCCCGAATTCATTTAGAAAATAGTTTAGGAAGAGAATATGGAAATTCCTTTTCTATCTATTAAGAAGTCTATGTGACAGTTAATTTTTCTTTAATAATCATAGCACATTATTTTGATTAGAAGAGAATTTAATAATCAGCTCAGATAGATTGCATCTCTGGCCCCTTGCTCCTTCATGTCCACCACAATTAGTAAAAAGATGTACTTTAAAAAGAAAGCTAATTCCAGAATAAGTACACAGAAAACACACACACACACACACACACACACACACACACACACTGCTAATTACAATGCAATTACAATATAAATCCATATACTCACAACCCCTACTGACACAAATAAAATTTTCTGTTTCTATAAACTCTTCCTATTACTTTTCACAGTACCCTGTGTATAAAGTTACATGGACATCTTATGGATTGACAGCTGAATTAGAAACTACAAAGAAAATTGCTTGGCCAAAAAATAAGTTCTTCCTAAATTAGGTTGCGTGACTTCATTAGCTAATAAATTATAGTATTTTATAACAGTATAATTATCTACTTTATAATGTGAGAAAGGTAAACAAATCGCCAACTAAAGAAAAAGAGTCAAAATAGAGATAACTCGGTGTTCTCTTTCTTCTAAGAATATCTTTGTTGCTATTCTCAATAAGAGGTTTAACTGATAATTAGTAATTATTCAGCAGTTATTTGCTAATGGGAAAGCTTTTATTTATAAAATTTCACAATTTTTAGAAACAAGCATAAATAAAAACATGTAACTGAATAAATATAATGAAACTTTGGGAAGTGCTAAGGAAATGGTTTTACTTTAGTGACAAAAGTGTCTTAACCAAATTTGAATGTAACCAGTTTACCTCAAATATCAACAGAAAAGCAACATACTATTTTGCATTCACACAATAAAAAATACTGCAATATTTTTTATGTAAGGTATTTATCACTATAACCTACAGCCACCTACTTAAATTATTTAATGCATTTAAAATTAGATAAATAATAATTCTAAGTCTCATATTTTCAGGCCACTGTCCTGCTTAAAACTATTAATGGCTCCTGACTTTCCACAAAGTTCTCATTATATAATGCATGACTCTGAGTTATCTCTTCTTTCTCTTCCTATCTGCTGTAAGAACGTACCTCTATTCCAACACCCCTGACTTAGAGAAATGCTTCATACATTAATGCAATTATTCATGAATTGCTCTAGGTCTAAACTACTGTTCACTTGAGCTCAACATGAGGTAATGGTTGTGCCAAGAACCATTATCCAAAACTTAAAAACAAGGCCTAAAAGATTACTGCAAACTGAAGCATTGTTTAAAAGGCTCTCCTAAAAAATCACTGAATTCTCTAGATTACATCATTGTTTATTTTGCTATTTATTAGAAAGTAAGTGCTCAACTCATTGAAATTACATAGTAACTTATAGATTTGTTTTCATAGTAACTTACAGATTTGCCTTTGTCCTGTAATGAATTATTGCTCTGTAGAACATTAATTAGTTTTGTATTCAATTTTTCAATATTATTCTAACATTCTTTTTTCAAATTTCTATAAATTTCCCATTTCTAATGCTCTTGATATCAATTTACCATTATGCAGTTTCTCTTATTAATCAGTCAAGTAAATCTTTGATTCTTGTCCAATGTATATTTGCATAAAATCATGTTATTAACTTTTGAAAATTATACCTTGAAAATTTTGGAGGACTAACTGAAAGTCTAAGTGGACTCACATGCCAGAGTCAGTTAAACTGTATTGCCAAAGAAGTCACTTTACAGTCTAAATCCAAGCACGTCCCTTCTTGGATGCTTAAGTGATTTCCAAGTGGCAATAGCACTTTTGCTGATTTTTGCTACTTTTTTCTTTCTTCTGATTTTTCATAGATTTGATGGATTTTGTTTCTGACATATTTTGTTGTTCTGTCTTCTTGTCTAACTTCTGGTTTAGGAGTTCCTTTTTATAATCAAATCTCTTGAATGTTGAGTCTGGGTAATATGGCCACTTTAACTGTGTTAATTCTTCCAGTCAAAGAACACAAAATATCTTTCCATTTTTTTGTGTCTTCTTTGATTTCTTTTAATAATGTCTTCTTGTTTTCAGTGTATAAGTTCTTCCCATACTTTGTTAAGTTTATAGTTTATTCCTAGGTATTTTATTCTTTTTATTGCAATTGCAAAATAAATTTTTTAATTTCTTTTACTAAAATTTCATTGTTAATATATAGGAACACAATGGATTTTTATACATTGATTTTATATCCTGCAACTTTATTGTATTTGTTAATTGTTTCTAACAGGTCTTTTGGTGGAATCTTTAGGGTTTTCTATACAGAGAATCACGTCATTTGCCAAAAGCGCCAATTTGACTTCATTCTCAATTTGGATGCCTTTAATTTCATTCTCTTGCCTGATTGTTTTAGCTAGGACTTCTAATGCTATACCGAATAAGAGTAGTGAGAGCGGGCATTCCTCTCTTGTTCCTGAATTTAGAGAAAAAGCTTTCAGTTTTCACATTAAGTAAGATATTAGTTGAGGGTTTGTTATATATATATGGCCTTTATGATGTTGAGGTACTTTCCTTTTATACCCTTTTTATCAAGTGTTTTAATCATAAATGCTGTATTTTGTCATATGCTTTTTCTGCATCTATCAATATAATCATTTGATTTTTATCCTTTATTGGCAATATTACCTAAAGCAATATACAGATTACATGTCATCCCCATTAAAATCCCAATGGCATTTTTTAAAGAAATAGAACAGAAAAATCATCAGATTTGTATGAAGTCACAAATACCCTGAATGGCCAAAGTAATCCTATAAGACTATGCCTAGAGGTACCACACTGCCTGACTTCAAACTATGCTACAAAGTGACAATAATCAAAACAGCATGGTACTGGCAGAGGAACAGACACACAGACTAACAGAACAGAATTGAGAGCCCAGAAATAAACCCACATATATGTGGGCAAATAATTTTTGAAAAAGGAGCCAAACAAACTACAATAGAGAAATAAAATAAATGGTGCTAGGAAAATTAGGAAGCCACATCAAAAGATTCACTAGACTGTTATTTGTCATCGTACACCAAAATTAACTCAAAAGGGATCAAAAGCCTAAATATAAGACCTGAAACAACAAATTTTGTTCTATCAAAACATAGACATGCTAAACTCATAAGCTTGGTTTCAGAGAGGATTTTATAAATTTGATCTCAAAGGCAAGGGAAGTAAAGGAAAATAAATGAACGGGACTATATAAAACTAAAAAGCTTCTGCTTATCAAAAGACACCGTGGACAAAACAAAAAGGCAACCAATCAAACTGGAAAAGATATTTGCAAATAATACCTCCTCCAATGAGGGGATAATAAAGAATAAAAAACTCATACAACTCAACAATAAAAAAAAATAATAATCCAATTTAAAAATGGGCATGTGGGATATAAACCTAAAAGCACAAACAAACAGGACAAACAGAGACTCATGAACATAGACAATTAACTAGTGGTTACCAGAAGGTGGGGGGAGGAAGGAGGTAGATAGGGTAAAAGGAATCAGATATGTGGTGACAGAAAGAAATCTAACTATAGGCAGTGAACACACGATACATTACATATATGTCTTACTATTAAATTATATACCTGAAACTTACAGGATTTCATTAACCAATGTCACCATAATAAAAATAAATAGAAAAAAGAAATAGGCAGAGGACCTATACAGACACTTCACCAAGAAGACATACAAACAGCTAATAGATATATGAAAAGATGTTCAACTTTACTAACTATTAGAAAAATTCAAATCAAAACCACAATGAGATGCCACCTCATGCCTGTAAGAATGCCTGTTATCAACAGGACAATAATAAGTGCTGGAGAGGCTGTGGGCAAAAAAGAACCCTCACACACTACTGGTGGGAATGTAAAGTGATGCAGCCACTTCAGAAAACAATATGGAGTTTCCTTCAAAGGTGATAACTAGAATTACCATATGACTCAGCAATACATCTTCTGGGTATCTATCCCTCAAATTTGTAAGTGTTTATTATACAGATATATGCACCTGATGTTCATAGAAGCATTGTTCATGGTGGCCAAGACATGGAAACAACTGAGGTGCCCTACAGTATATGACTCAATAAAGATGATGCGGTACATATATGCAATGGAATATTAGTCAGCAATAAGAAATAACAAAACACTGCCATTTGCAACATAGATGAATCCTGAGATTATCAAATTAAGTGAAATAAATCAAGCAGAAAAAGTTGAGAACCATATGATTTCACTCATAGGTAGGGTATAAAACTGAAAGCAACAAACGAATAAGACAAACAAAAACTAATAGACATAGACAACATTTTAGTGGTTACCAGAGGGAAAGGGATGAGGGAAAGGGTAGATAAGGATAAAAAGGGTCAAATATGTGGTTATGAAAAGAAATTTGACTTTGTGTGGTGAACACACAAATGCAATATACACAGATGATGTGTTATTGAACTGTCCACTTGAAACCTATATAATGTTATTAACAAATGTCATCTCAATAAATTTAATTAAAAAAAAAAAAGAATGTTAAGTCTGTGTCTGGTCTCAAATCACTAAGCCAGTTACAACCACATAGTCATGATACCACCCTATTAAATCATGGCTTCAGCTGCATCCCTTTCCACAGCCTAGTGAGAAACTACAAGCAGTGGACCTAAGCCAGCTTCAACCATCCAGTCAAAAGCACACCTATGTCTACATGAGTATAGCTTTACATAATCAGTAATTCCCTATTTGCAAAATATCTAATTTAATGGTCTGATCATTTGAGAATCTCTATTGAGTTGATGATGAATATCTAGTCTCTATTAGATAAGAGACAAAAGAGAAGCTGATTAGAGGTTTTGTTGTGTTTGTTGTTATCTGCCTAGTTGTGAGCTCAAATTAATTAAAATTTTGTGCCCCTGAAAAAGGAGAGCAACTTTTGAAATATGAGTATATGTAAGCCAGAAATTGGGTTCTCACAAAATATAGTCTCAGAGTCTCATGGAAAGAACTGTACTCTTAAATATGTTTAATTCCTGGAAGTTTTTATAGCAAATTTTGGAGACCTCAGAAGAAGGTATTCACCAAAATTATAGGTTCTACAAGTGATATCAAATGGGGAGGCAGGTTTAGTTTCTTTAGAGTCAGGATTGAAGAGCAAGTAGAGCTTTAAAAGATCTATTTCTGTATTTCTCATGACATTTCCAGATAGTAGTTACTCAACACTCAGGCTCAAGAAGGCACAAACAATTAATTAACACCTTGTATTGCAAAAATGTAAATAATTAGTCCATAATAAAAAAACAAGATCAGCCTTTTTTCTGAAATTGATAATAATCAATATTTTATAATAGCACATAAACATATAATATATTTGCAACATAATATACATATTAATATTATAAGAATCTTTTAAAATATTTAAGATTAAAGAAAGCAATGTTAAGAAAAAATATCCTAATATTAAGAATAAGACCAAGAGAATGATTATGTTTTGTCAATGTCAAACTGAAAGATTATTTAATCTCAAGGGGACTGTCCTGCTTTTGATTTTGCTATTTGTTATTAAGGGCTCAGACGGAGTGAAGTTGCATGTTAACCAGATTGTGTCCAATAGAGGTACAAATGTTTTTGTGGGAAAGATAACCCCAAATATTACAGTTTATTGCCCAGGAATGAATTATCAGTTTTATAATTAAAAATCTTATTCTAATATTTCTTTATTAAACTTCATATAAATAGCCTATTCCTTAAGACTCTTTGAACCAGCTTTAAATTTTACTGGTTCTCTCAGTAATTTATTTGAATAAATTATTGGCATGTGTATAAAAGTCATATTTCAACTTTTAAAAATTCTACTTTCACAATAGCTACTCATTTGAAGACAATATCTTCTCTATAAAATCTTTTATAAACACTCAAGAATTTACCTCTCTTCATTTGCACCAGTACTAATACTGACAAAAGCATACATAAGAACCCATTATACTTAAATTTACTTACTTGTCTGCCTCCCGTTGCTACATTTAAGACCTCTAGCAGCCTAGAGACCCCGTTGGTATTTTTACTGAATCTCTAACACTTAATAAAATCTAGTATTTAAACAGCAATTAATGTCAATTTAATAAGTGAATGGAAGAACACAGAAATGAATTTAAAACTAAATTTTATTTATTTATTTGTTTATTTGTTTATTTGTTTATTACAAAAGAATAAATAACTCAACCCAAAATAAAATGTAAAATATGTGGCATTTTATGATATATAAGATAGTGTTTAATAGTAAATCTTTCATGGCCAATTAGTTACCCTTGAAATTACTGGGGATGGGTAGATAACATGCAATTTATAATACCAATGTAGAATATAAAGTGTTAAAATATTTCCAATACCAAGAGCTGGAAGCTTGACTAAACATATACTCATAGTACTTGTTAAAAGGTAGCTTCACTCAGCCCTCCAATCAGCTATCATCCTTCATTAGCCTGTTCAAGATTAGACATAAGCTGATTCTTTAAAAGGATTCAGAAGCCACTTTGAAAGGTCTACCACATATCAAATCTCAAATAACAGGCATCAAAATAAAACATGATTATAATGAATTATAATCCATTGAATAAAATAGGAACCCACAATTCAGTTCTGATACATCATATGTGCACATATATGTACCTACACACATATACATACATATATACTTACCTAAACAGAGGGAAAAAAAAAAGACTTTCCTGTAGTAGAATGTCAACTAAAAAATACAGAAGTGGTGATGAGTTATAAAATCACTATTTTGCAAGTATCATAGGAAAAATATTTTGGGGGGAATCATCAATAGTTACTAAAACTTTTGGGTAAAAGCTGATGAGAAAGAGCACATTTATATAGCTTCAGAGTATCTCTCCAGAGATTATTTATTTATTAACAAGGGGTACATAATAACTTTACAGTGGTAAAGTCTAGTAAATACCCATCTTTGCTAAGTGATCAAAAGTAATGAAACAACAGTAGTAAGACAAACTGAAATCATGCACTTCCCAATATGATCCACTAGAAACATTATATCTCACATGTAGTTTTCCTTTCAAAAACTGCATGAGTTGAATCTAATAGTGAAAGACCAAACATGAATTGAAGAACATTCCACAAAATAATTGGTGTGACCATTAATGCCATGTGAGATAAAAAATAGTGAGGAACTATTCCAGATTAAGAGAGATTAAAAATAAGTCAACATATATGATTCTGAATTAAAGCTTAGATTGAAAAAAGTTAAAACCAATTAGGAAAAACTGAATATGAATTTATGTTAAGTAAGATATTGTGTCAAGGTTAAATTTTCTGATTTTGATACTTATACCATTATGTAAAAGAAAATCTTCCTAGAAAATATATGCTAAAATATTTAGAAGGGATCATGATGTGTACCACTAACTTTCATATGCTTTAAGAGTATAATATAAATAATATTTATGTATATATGTATGTATCAGTGAAAAAAAAAGAAAGATTTTATGACAAAGATTAACAATTGATAAATCTATGTAAAGGATACATGGGAGTTTTTATACAATTCTTCTAACATTTTGTAAATATAAAATTATTACAAAATAAAAATAAAATGTATTTAGTAAATTTGCAATGACATGTTGTAGCCAGTGATGCTGGTGCAGTGTAGTACCAAAATAAATTTGGTTACATGTTTCTTTGTTTTGTTTTGTTTTTAAGTAAAATATTCACATGAGAGAATAGTAGTAAGACACAAAATCTAGTTTACCAGCTCTTTTGAATCTAATACTATTAATATCCAATTGAATTGTGTTATTGAGTCATGTTTTTTATTTCTGAGGAAAAAGTTGAAGCCAAGAAGTGGGAAAAAGGGGAGATAGAGGGGAAAAGGAAAAAACAGAGAAATACAGCTCATTCTCTTCATCTGAGATCTACTTCCTATAAATTCTGTGAATTATCTGAGCAGAAATATAACCTTACAAAGTAAAAAAAAAAATTTACATTACTTTGAATACACAATGCCCTGCGCACTTTCTGATTCAAAGTGGTAGAGTCTGCAATGTTCCTTTTTGATTTGTTTTGCTGCCCTTCCACTGTTTCTTTCCCATCCCTCTACTCCTCTTCCCTTTGGTAACCACCACCTTGTTCTCTGTATCTATGTGTCTGCTTCTATTTTATTTTGTATATTGTTTTGTTTTTAGATTCCATATATAAGTGAAATCATAAAGTATTTATCTTTCTCTGTTTGACTTATTTCACTTAGCATAACACACTCTGGGTACATCCCACAATTTAGATATAATTTGGATTCATTTTACTTAAATATTTTTGCTAGCTCACCAACATTTAAAACTAATTATATCCCCTTCTGTTTTTCAGTTATTAATAGACTGTTTACTGCTTGATACATTACTTAGATCTATAATAGATTCCAGAACCAGGCATTTCTTAGTTAGATGTCCTATCTTTTTAGAATGTTAGAATTCCATGACCCTCACAAAAAATCTAGATTTTTTAAAAAGCAAGATTTTATCTTTTCTCAAACATCATGTAACTCAGTTGCCATGAATAAAGAGACCCTTTCTTCCTGCTCACCTTGTCATCCTCATCCTCTTAAAACAATACCTAACATTTGTCCTGGACACATTGCTAGCACTGAGTTCAACTGAGAATTCAATCTGCTGAGCCATTAAGTCCATTTAATAGAAATATCTTTTAATTTTTTTTTTTTAATTTGGGCTGCTTACTCTGAGCAATTCTGTGATTTTATTATGCAATTCTGTTTTGGTAAAAAAATAAAATAAAATAATAATTATTATTATTAATAATAATAAAATATCTATAAAGCTTTTGCCTAAATAGGCTTTTTTATTGAACCAGACTAATTTGCTATTTTATGGTAAAAGGATTCTTATTTTTAATCAAATGGAGGAACTGCCAGAAAATTCATGGTGTCAACACTGGAAAATCATTTTGTTTTACGTTGTTATTTAATAAGAACAAAACCTAATTTCTGTAAAAATCATTTGTATGGGTCAATTGTTTTGATTTCCCTAAAATTACCAAATAGTATACTTACAACAACTAGGACAGAATCATGAAACGCTGAAGATTTGAACATCATTTATGTTTAACCTCACTGCACTGAATCAGAAAATTGAAAACAAAACTATATGCCGAACAATGGTGGCTATCTGAACTTCTTTAGTTAACAGACCTCACAGGCTTCCAGCTGTGTAACAGTAAGTTCTCTTCAAAAAATCATAGTATTATTTCATAAAACTTAATGGTGTCCCAACTCCCTTTTGTTATGCGGGACTTCCTAGAGAGATGAATGCTATTAAAGAAAAGCACGCATTAATAGTTCCTTTCTCTTTTTCTAAATATAAGCCCAGCATCTCTGCTTCAGTTCTTTTTTTCTGCAGCTATGGCAACTTCCAATGGACTGCTGGGTCAAGTTAAATCTTTAGGATCAGTGTACTCTGGCACTCACTTGGCTCAGCGATAGTTTTTTATATACTGTTGTTATTATTATTAAAAGTAAAAAGAGAGAATCACTGTGATTCATGAACCATAACTAGGTAGCTGATCTTTTCATTGAAAATCGCTACTTGTATCAATGTTATCTGCATTTCTTTGGAACATAAATCTAATGAAAGAAATAGCATGCTGAGATATACTGTCTCTTCCTAACCAGAACCTGATAAATAATATGAATTATCTAACAGCTGGTTATCTCCATTTAGTTTAAATATCTAAGCTGAAAACCATACTGGTGGAAGTGTTCTTCCAACAGAATAAAGAAAGAAAGAAAGAAGAACAAAAACTTGACTATGTTATAAAAGCGCTTCTCACAAAAGTTAAGAAATTTTAAATTATCACAGGATAGACTAGTACTTTTACTTAATACACTATTTTTAAAAAAATTATTTTTTAAAAAATAAATAAGATACGTTATAAATCACTTTTTTTCAACATTTTTTCCAAGAAATCATTGCATCTTCTATGTTAGATAACATTATCAAAAGATTTAACAAAATATACTTTAAAGTATTAATTTATCAAGGTTTTATCAATTTATTATGTGATATAAGTATACAGATAGATGTCTACTTTTTATGGTTAAACTTGCTTTTTATTTAAGAAAACAAAGAATGAAAATTAAATTTCTTTATAAATAGCCAAGACACCGTTTTAAGGGTAGATGCTTTATTCCTAATTTCATAATCAGGAAATAATGAGGTCAAGTAAACTTTCTAAATAGTGTAACATAAATGTAGTAAAACAATCAAATTTTAAATTTACTTCTTGATTAATTTTCTTCTAAGCACTATAAACTGATTTTGAAAAATGTATGAGTTTCCAAAAAAAGTATCAAATGAAAACTCAGGTAAATAGTAGATTATCCATATAAAGCATTAATATGTAAATAACTTGAAATTTTTAAGGACTGTTTTGTTGTGACTTAAAGGAGCCAACTCAATTTATTATTATCATGGTAAGATATACTTTATATGTGAGTTTAGCTTTTAAAATATTTTTATTTCTAAATAAATACTTTAAAAGGCAATATAACTTGCATTTCAGTTTCTGGCTTCGATCAATGCTATTAATAAAAATGTGTCCTTTTTATCAGTATAGCACTGTAAAATTTACACATAACTTCTCACATAACTCATGTTATTTGATCTTTACAACTCTATGAGGTTGGCAGTATCATTACTAAGTGAAAGAAATGAGACGGGATTTGGTGTCTCATACCAAATCGTGCATTCCTTTTATCACACCACACTTACTTTAAAAAAAAAAATTAATCGCTTTTAACTGATATAAAAGAATTCCTATTTTGTAAATTTATTTATTTCAATCATGTTTGTATGTTAGGAGAGTTTGCCTTTAATTTTTAAGCAATATGCTTTTATTCCAGACAGGTGTCACAAAGATAAAATACAAATGCATATCCTTATAAGATATTAAAAATTAGAAAGCATTAAAGTCATTTGGGAAGTCTAAAAAATATTATATGTATATGTTTATTAGTGTACTACATTTTGTTAAATACTTTTTATATTTTTAGGAACTAAAGTTATTTTTTAGACTTGTTTCTCTTCTGAAATCAATCTTAATACTCTCCCCTCCCCCTTGCACAGACACAGGGCACACCACAAGTACTTGAACCAGAGCCAGCCTGAGGCACAATCCACAGGAAACTCTGAAAGAGATAAAGCAGAAACAGCAGTTGCAGAGACCACACAGTTGGACAGAAGTGGGCAATGCGTGGTTCTCAGGTAGTTGCCAAGTCAAATACACAACCTTTCACTATTGTCTGTCATTTGCTCAACTTAAGCTGCTGTTAACTTTTGAAAAAAAACTAAAACAAAAAAGTGTAGTGGTGGGTGACAGCAGTGAAAGTAGAATTTATTATTGCGATGTATTTATTCTGATTCTAATAGGGAGGTCCTATTTTAAGTGATATCATTGCTGCTTTTCCAATGTGACTTTACAGAGGAGGAAATTAAGAATTATTGAAATATCTTAAAAAGACACTGAAATTCAAATGTCCTAAAGCAAAAAATAAGATAGTAATATAGATGAAGAAAAAACAAAGGGAGAAAAGTCATCCTCTATTTGGGCAAAAGACAACTCACTGCACATTTCTCCACATCAACTCCAAAGTTTAAGTCCTCAGAGTTTTAGCTAGTCTCCTTATGCAAATAGGTCTTTCAGAAGCCTTCATTTTATTTCCATAAATCCAGTGTATTGCGTTTTTCATTGCCTACTGATTTTGTCAGTTTTCTGTTATAGATTCCCAGCCTTTTCATTTAGAATCTGCATATGACTTTACCTACAACTTATATTTTCAGATAGGACGGGTAAAAAAGAAAAGGCAAGAAGAAGTTCATGGATCAAATGCCAAGTAATAGCTGTGCTTAAAGTGTGAGTATGAAGAAGAAGCTGCAAAGAAGTCTGGAAGGAGAAAAGGAGGAGAAAGGAGGAGAGAGAAGAAGAGAGGACAAGAAGGAGGATGAAGAAGGAGGGAGAGAAGGGAGGAGAAGATGGAGAACCAGAGGAAAGTTAGCCTTGCAAAATGGAGAAGTCATAAGTATACAAATGATGTCCTCAACAGTATTGGAAGCTTAAGAAAAGTTAAGAAAGATGAAGACTATAAAAAAGAATTTGAAAATTGGTAGTGACAGATGACTTACAGTAAGTTGACTGGGGTAATTTTTGCCTACCAGGGTGTATTTGGCAATGTATAGAGATATTTTTTGTTGTCGCAACTTAAGGGTTCCATTGACATAAAGGTAATCTACCTATTACTTTTTGTGGGTAAGAGTTAGGAATGCTAGTAAACATCCTACAAAGAACCATCCAAGACAAAGTATCGATAGTGCCAATGTTGAGAAATGTCTTATATATTGAAGAACCTAAAATACAAAAAATTGAGGAGTTTGTGGGCAGTTAAGAAATAAATATGGTAAGAGAAGGTTATTCTTTGAGAACTTTTCACCTTGCAGGGAAAAACAGGAACAGGATGAAGAACTTTAGGAACAGGCAGAACATAGAATAAAATATTGTTTGTTTTCCTTTTAGGATGGAATATTTAGTGTGCTGTAAATGAAGACAGTAAATGAAGAAATGGAGGGAAAATGATTAAAAAAAAAACAGAAGAAACATACTGACGATGTTCTGTTATAAAGATGTGAAATGTTGAAATTGAGAAGACTAATAGAGTGCTTTGAAAAAATGCAGAGATACATGTATCTCTGAGAACAGAGAAAATAAAGAACTAAAGGGTAAAAATAGGAATGATTTGGGAATGGGTGGCAAGAACAAGATCAATAGCCTAAGGAGCATGTTTAACATTTATACTGAGTGTGGGTTAAGCAGCTTGTGTGTGATCCATTTTCTCTGTTAGAGAAGACAGAGTATGCTTCCTTAACAAAAAATTCTTTGTTTCTCACTGACATAAACACTAATCATTTGGTAGTGTTTAAGACAACTGGTTTTTTCAGGTTGGATGCAACAAGCTAAGCACAATAGAAGATATAAGCAAAAGAGGCTTTTCTAATAAAACTTTTAACACTACGAAATGATCACTGACTTAAATGACAAAAGGGATAAAATGACAGGTACTCTAATTTAGAAATTATTAAACAAAAACAGCACCAGATCGTAAAAGTGTGAAATAAATATATGCATGATTCATTTTTAAATCACACATTTTTATCTTGACATTGCAAATATGGTGGTTTGTGAGATAATGATAAATGTTTGTCTCAATTTTAAAATTATTTCAAAAAATATTGATGTTAAAGTATTTATTTTTTATAAACTGACTGTAATGTTTATTATTAGATATAATTCTTCTACTATATTTCTTGACTTTGTAAGTTAAAGAAAGTTTATCATTTAGTTTACTAAAATTGTTTTAATATGTTGTATTTAAATTTCAGAATAATAGAATAACTCTAGGAATTAATTTTTTTCATGTCTAACGATAATGTAAAAGCTTCAAATCCCAGTGACTATGTCCTCAGAAAAAGTAGTTATTTTGCTCAAGGTCGATTCTGTTTTACAGATTTTGCAGCTGTTCAGATGGTCAAAGATCTGTCATGAATCCTGAATCAATAAATATTCTCTCTCATGCTAAGAAAGCTGTGCCAGCCCACAGAGTTACATAAAAAAGGCATGAAACAGTTTTTATCTCACAGAATATTGAGATAACAATCTGGTTAAATATAAAATTGTCATTTTTGCATTATAACCCCCAAAATAAAGGTAAAGCAACTTTATTTTTCAAATTTATTAATTTTACAGGTATTTAAATTATCTAATGTAGTATGGTTAGAGAAAAATCTTTAATTTTCTTTGGTGACTGTCCTTAATTATTTCCTCAATAAATAATAGTAAAGAGAAATATGTACTATTCTTAATGAAGCTTTTAATATTGTTTAACACTGCTTTTGTTACAACATGAATGTTTATTGCTATGATCTGAATGTCTGTGTCCCCCAAATTCTCATATGTTAAAATTCTAATTCCAAACATAATGGTATTAGGAGGTAGGGCCTTTGGGAAGTGTTTAGGTCATGAGGGTGAAGCCTTCAAGAATAGAATTAGTGCCCATAAAGAGAAGCTCCAAAGATATCCCTTGTCTGTCCACCATGTAAAACACAAGGAAAAGGTGCTGGTTATAAACCAGAAATGATGCTGGCATCTCCATCTTAGACTTCCAGCCCTCAGAACTCAGAGAAACAAATTGCTGTAATTTATAAGCTACCCAGTCTGTGATACATTTTGTTATAGCTAAGGGGCTAAGACACATATTAAATTTTAATAATGTAACCACAGAGGGAAAAATTAGGTGCTATACACATTCTCATGTGAACTGTATAAAGAGATGAGTAATAATTACGATACTGCAACTTTATCTATTTACTCAAACTAATCTTAAGAGCATTTAAGATAAAGTGAGTTAACTCTATAAATAAGCCATTTGTAATTTTGTACACCGAATGTAGAAACTGTGACAGCTGCTAAATGAAAATGACTCACCCAAAAGGCTAGAAAAAAATGAGTGGTATATTTTATCCAATTCTACTTCTTTGAAAGCAATTCTGAATCATCAAGTTTATAAGAATTGAAATAAATTGGACCAGATAAAATATGCACGTGAGTTTTAAAACATCATCTTAGAAATGTTTTTTTTGACCAAGAACACATATCTTTTTTAATGAGTTTTCCAAAAATTATCATTAATAATTGACTATTTCTTATCTTCTTTGGATGGCCAGTCCATAACTATTGATAAGATCTTGGAAACTACTCCATAAGACTTATTGTTTTCAAATGAATTATATTTATACTGGAATAATGTAATAAATGATATGAGCTTCATGATCAAGGACTTAGCATCAAAAACCAAAAGCTTTATAATGGATCATAAAAACATCTGTACATTTGTACAATAAATTAAAATGTCAAAAAACATGCATAAGCACCTCACACAAAATGATTGTACTAAAGGTACTATCATAACACAATCTTCATTTTTACCTTTAATTCACCCATGTTCTTTGTGCACCAGACATTATATTAAGCGCCAGAAGAAATTCTAATTTGCACATTTCTTCCATTTAAAGGACTGAAGTCTAACGTCAAATAAGACACATTAAATAACTAAATGGTGGGTGCCATATCTGTAACATAACTTAGAAGAACATTAATAGGAAAAGCACCATTAGTAAATAGAATAATCAATAAAGACACTATGGACCAAGACCATTAATCTAAAATTAAAATACTAGTTATCAACAAATGTAATTTTATGTTGAATGAATGATACTTATGATTTTCCTTTTTAAAATATATAAGAATTGAGGAGAATGATTTGTGTGGCTCCATTTCCAGAAAAATATTAATAACTTCTCATTAGATGTCCTTATAGCAAGCAAATCTACTTGCTTTAATTCCATTGACAATAAGTTCAAACAAAAGCTGAGATTATTATTTTAACCCTTAAAAAGCCATTCACAGTTTTACATATTCAAAAGTCTCATCTAGGATTTTAGCAATAAGAGGATAAATTTCCTGAATCACATTTTCTAATCATCACCTTTCCTTTGCTCTTAATTTTGGATTTGAATAACTTTCATGCCACAAAATGGAATTGTGAAGATGTATATACCAAAAAAAGGCAAGTAGAACTCTTTAGCCTGGTGGGTTATACAAGTGAGGTGTTTTGAAATTTATTCTCTGAATACTAATGTACTTTTTTCTTTACTGTCCCAGTGCCTCTCAGAGTCCCTGCTCAATAGCAACTGGACCACAGTGGCAGAAATTAGCAAAAGACACAACAGTGTCAATTGAACATGTGACATAGACTTTGTATAAATTAGAGATATAGAAGTTCAACTGCTTTTTTAATCCTCTTAATATTTAATATCAAAGGTCATAATGCAAATAAAGCTCCACCCATTCAGAATTTTAAGATAATCAAAACGATTCAATCTGTTGTTTTGACAAGATCATGTTGTTTCCCTACCTGGGACTCTACATTCCTCAATGGCTGTCTCTTTCATCTTTGCACATTCAGAGTGAGTTCTCAATAAATTCTTATTGAAAAAAACTGTGAGTGCATGAATGAATAAATAATAGAAAACTTAATAAAGGAAAAATAGTAGGCCCCAGAAGAAAAATGAAAGTGCTTGGCTGTTTAACATAGGGCTTAATTAGTCTCAAATTGTTAACTATTATCAATACTACCTAAATTCTGAATTTTGACATAACAAATAATTAAAATATGACATGAAATGCTAATGATTTGCAAGAAAGAACTTTTTCTTAAATATAAATCTAGTCTGTTCTACTGAAGAAGTCCTACAGCTTATGTTCTCACTTATGAGATTCACAGTGTCTACACAAAGGCATCCAGCTGCCAAAATGCAAATGAGAGAAATTATGCTGTGTCAGAATAAAACGAGCCACAAATGAATGCTGTCACAATCACTTTGCACAAATAGTTCAGGGTAACTTTGTGGATGCATTTGCTGAGTCATCTAAAAATAGCACAACTCTCCAAGCCAGCTTTTAAATGTAATAAAAATAAATATTTCTAAATATAGTAAGATTCCCAGAAATTGAATCAAGTAGTTAATTTAGATATATATCTCAAGGCCCTTATGTCAAGAAGAGAACACATTGCGGATGAAAAAACTTGTAGGTATAAATGAATCCTTCAATTTCTAATATGTCTTCAACTTTTCAACCACAACGACTAGCGCAGTGTGAGGCATAGAGTCAGGGCTCATCAATTATTTGACTGTGATAAAAGGGATGAAGGAGGCAAGCAGGAAATCTCAGTTGATTAAAAGAACTGACATATAATAAATCATTTGAGAATATGAGAGTCATTAGTTCCAACCTATATCTAGATCTATACCTTTCAGGTACGAGGAAGAGACTGTACTTTTTGGTGCCTTTTGTGTTTGGTTTGGGCCATGTGATTAGATCTGGTCAGCGAGTTGAGAGAAGAAATGAAGTGAATCACTCATGGGTCAGAGGATCTATTACTGAGATGAGGACTTCCAGAGATCTCTATTTGCCATGGTGAAAGGCAGTATTTGCCACGGTAGCTATTTCAACAGTTTGGTTACAGAGGGAGACAGTAAACAGAGTTCCCAGTACCTTCCACAATGAACATGCAGAGTGGGTGAGAAATAAATTCATATTAGAAAGTCTTTAATCGTTGGAAGTTATTTGTTATCACATAGTGTAGCTAAGTCTTATATATTCAGGCACTTTCTTTCCTGTAATGATGCCCAGTCCTCTGTATTATTCATCACCCAGGAATCTATCCTTACATATATAATGTACTAGAGCAGGGTGATCTTGTAAATACTTTAAGTTAGACTTCACTATGTAAAGCTGTTACAGAAACCATGACAAATCTTTACATTTATTCATTCATATACAATTGTCTGGAAGGAAAGTTCCTAGAAAGAAAGAGCTTATTTCTAAAAAAGCTTTTCAAAATATTTGGACCCACCTAAGAAAAGTATCAAGGAAGTCACTCATTAGAATAAAATTAAGGAAAGTCTTCACTTAAAACAGTTTGAACATATATTATAAATGTAAATGCTTATAAAATTGTTCCAGATGTATTTTGATTTCTTGTACTAAATTCAAAGTCCAAATTCTTCTGAGCCACTGATATTCAAAGAATTAATACATCTTACCATTTCCTTCAGACTGAAATATCCCCAAAGTATACAAAACACTAGAATTGTGGTCTATCTCACCTATCAGGACATATTTTTATCAGGAACCCTCAGAATCTTAATATATAAAACCATATACTATTGGTAGAATTAAATACTCATTAATCATATGAAGTGTTCCAGTTCCTTCTAAGTATGAAGGATGTGATGAAATTTCTTTATGGATGAGCTATCTCTCTGTAAATACATTAGTATCATTCATCAGCGTATCAAGAAATACTACCACATGTTAAGTCCAGAATAAGCATTATTTTTTTTTGTATTGCTTACTGAAGGTAGTAGTCAATACTTACAGCAAGCACAGGATGCCTTAAAAGTGTTAATTTCATTGCACAGAAATAATACGGAAAAATTAAAAATTAATTTAAATCTATTACAACTTCCCCAGAGTATGTAGGGTATAAAGTTAGACAGCTAGGACTCAAATCTAAATCTTATCTCTGTCACTTATTATCAGTTTTTTGGGGGGTTAGTGCTCATTTTCTCAGTGCCTCATCTTCCTCTTTTACAAAATGTGATCAATAATAGTACCACTTGGTCCACAATATTGTGAGGACTGAATATGATAATACATATGAAGCATTAAGAATACTCCCTTGGTTCAAATTAGCTTTAAAAATACATGTTACTATATTTTTGCTCTAAGAGGAAAGAATAACTGAATCGTGGGTGTATTCTTTCTTTCTTTTTAACATTTTATTTTTTTTATTTTTTCCCCTCCCCATGGGTGTATTCTTAAATACATATATTCTCTTGAATTATTTTGTAAAAGAAATATAAAAATCGTGTGTCCTCTTTCACACACAAAATGATAATTTACTAACTACATGTTACTTGTTTCACATATAGCTAAAATTACCTAAAGGATCCTAGCATTTCTTCCTTAGATTGCTGAGTTAAAGAATGTATTTTATGCATTTTAAATTAACTATTAAACTGTAAGTTAACCGAAGACTGAGATAGTAGTTGCAAATCCAAAGGAAAACACTAAAATCATAAAGTAACTTTTTTTACAGGTTTAGTGTGAAAATTCAAGTGCATCAGTATTTATTTCAACAAGTTTACCTGTAAATGCAGTGAACATGCATGATATAGTAAGCAAGTTTGTCCCAACCCAGTGGCCATGGTGTCATCCTACCATCTAGTGGAAGACTTACATCACTGCAGGGACACTTCGAAAATTTATTAAAAACCACATAAACAAAAATACATTTGTGCATCGTGACATTTTAAATTTTAAATCTTACAAGTAGATCTGAAAGGAGTAATTTTGTGATATTATAAAGAAAATTATTTAAATTTAGTATGAAAAAGATGATATATAAAGATATATAAAAGGCTCAACTTTGGGCAAATATAATAAATAGTGCACAATTATTAACATAAATACCTTTCTATGAAGGAATAATAATGGAAATTTTGTGGAGACATGTTTAATAATAATTCATTAACTATAACTTTTAATGTTGTATCAAATGGGAATTTTTCTGAACATGTCCTTAGACAAAAAATATCAATTGCAACAATAATATAACATTTTCAAAGCACAAAAAAACAAAAAGATGAAACATAATATAATATCTATATACACAAATATAAATACACCCATTTTTTAATATATAATAGAAATAGGGAACCCATTTTCATTTGTTGTTTTGTACTTACTGATTTATCCAAGATTAAAATCTGGCCAAGCCTGACCTAATGCCTAGAACCTCTAACTTTAAATACAATAGTTTTGGTATCATTCAAATAGTTTTGGTATCACTGGAAGTGTCTCAATAACTTAAAGCTTCTTCGCAATACAATTGTCAGAATCAGATGAGCTAACATT